>OX451741.1:796239435-797439435 GCA_948472305.1 Vicia faba
ATGTGTAAGAGGGTCTACGCCTTTCTGCATTGGTGGGCTAGTCACCTCTATAGCACTTGGCCTACGCCTCGAAGACAAGCTTGTAAATCTGCCACCACTACCACCCACATTCATTGACATCGAAAATTGTCGGGTTGGCCACTTGATTAAGGTCAGAGGAGATGGTAGGTATAATCTGATGTTGCATAACAGAGTTGTCCCTAGTGTCATTTTTCTAAACATTGACTTACTGATATTACAAACATGGATAACTGGCTTTATTACCTTAATTCTCCTACACCTGGAAATAATGCGCAAAACAACCAAGGGAATGTCCAAGCTGATGAAATGGAGCAAGAAATGGAACAAGGGGATATTGAACAATAAGCTCCTTCTGAAAACACTGCAAGCACGTCCATAAGACCCAGAAGAAGACGCAGAAGAGCACCGACCTCAAATGATGACATTATGGATGCCATCATGCAACAGGATAAAAGAGTGCAAGCTATGCAGAACAATCAAAATGCAATGATGCAACTTATACTGGCTATGCAAACTCAGCAACATGAATATGACAAAAGAAATGAGCGCCAGGCTGCAAGATTGACCGAGGAAATGCAGCCTTAACGGTATGCATTGATGGTTTTCAAGATTATATATACCATGTGTTTATGCCTCAAACTCCGGGTACACGTGGTCGAGCATGAGGACGAGGAAGAGGACGCGATAATGAGAAAGAATAGATCGATTTTGTTTCTCTTCTCATTTCCTTTTTGTTTTTTTAAGCATTGATACATTTCTTATTTCAAGCTTAGGGGAGTTAGTTAGTTTTGAAACTCTTTATTGTTTCTAATTAGATCTTTCATTCCCATTTGTATTCCTTGTAATCAAAAACATCTTTGTACTTTTGAGTTTGATTATGCAATTTTTCCTCTATTATCTAATTTCCCCACTTTCTTGAGCCATAACAAAAAATTTGTTCATTACTTGTATAACCTGACGCATTCAAAGAGTATACAGGTTGCTCACTTTTTAAAGATATATGAGAAACCTTGAGTGAAACAGGAGTACGGTGGATATCACCGTAACACTCTAAATCCCTAAATTACGCTAGATCGATTTCAGTACCCTTTATACCGAAACCTTAAACTTTAGTTTTAAATTAGCCCTAAGTAGTTTATTTAGCAGTCAACACCGTGTTAAACACAAAATACGTAGGGAGTAGATGGATATAAGTGAATGATCCAGAGTATTTAAAAGATACATGCTTTACCGTAAGAAAATGGGGAATGCACCAATTAAGTTAGGAGACCCTCACCCTGTGACTTAATCCAACGGATGCAGAACCTACATGATATAACATAGAAACCCGTTTGGTTCAGAGGTGTATGGTACCGATCTTGGTAGGGCGGACTATGGTCCGATCCCCCACAACTTACAATTGGGTGAATTAAAGGAGGTTACCGCATTTATGTTCCATAACCTCATGCTTAAAAGGATCATAATCACTAATTGGCTACTCTACTATGTGTGTGTATAAATAAAGGGCTTAATGTGATTGCGCTAGAATGAAAACGGGTGAAATTTAGCGAAAATAATTTGGTTGAGCTATAATGGAATGACTGGAATTGGTATGCACAATGGGTGCATTTAGTGTTATTACATTGTCTTTTGTGTTATGTTGAGCTTATGTTTCCGCAAAAACATTGGCAACCTCTTATGAATCAAACTGAATCATGTATTTGCTTTTAACTTGTGCTTTATTATTTTTTATACTACTATTTTGCTTGAGGACAAGCAAAGTTTCAAGCTTAGGGGAGTTTGATAACACGAAAAGTTATATTATTTTCCGCCCGATTTACATAGATAAAACTTCTGATTCTTCGTTTATTATGCCACATTTTATCTCTATTTGTAGTATTTCTAGCATATTTCAGGTACTTAGCTTTTGCAAGGCATAAATGAGAAAAGGAAGAAAAACAATGGAGATATGAAGAAGAAACACATTATTTAGCAGTATTATGTACCAGAAGGCGTGCCGCCCGTCACAAGTTGTAAAAATATGCCCCTGGGCATGCTTCATGTCCCGACCAACACATATTAAAGATATGTGCCCCACGTCACAACGCGCATGACACTCGTGACACCTCATATAACTGTTACGACATTATCTCCACGAAGCGGACGAAACTGAGATTTGGGTGAAATTTCTCCACGATGGAAGAATGAGGATCAAGGGGATTCCTCCTATTTTTGCTCAATTTTTAATCTATAAATTGGAATCAGTTACCAACAGTACGGGGTCCAGACTTTGCACCAATTTTTATTGTTTCTTCTACGTACTGTAACTTGAGATTATTTTTCCAGTTTTGTAACTTTACTATTATTTCAGTTTCATAGTTTAATATTTTGTTTTCCAGTTTCGTAAAATTCCAATAAGCATAGAAAACCTGCACCATTAAAGAAATATTTCTTTGCATCAGAGGAATACTGAAACTTTAGTTTTCTTCCTAGCTTCCAGAATTCGTTTATGTCCATTTATGTTGATTCAAGATATTTTATTACAAGTTAATCCTGTTGGCTTGTGGAGGATACACACTACTCAAATTATTTTCTTTAGTATTTAATTTCAGGTTCTTATTTTAAGTATAATTTATTTATTCTTACCATACATGTGTTATTAAATTTATGTTTCAATTATATGTTATCCTGCAATAAAATTAAGTTTGGCTAAATTCCCTGATACTGGTATGTAAATCTTAAACCGAAGAGATTCGGTAATAATTGGCATTAATATTTTACAAAAGCACTTTTCTGGTTTTAATTTCCAATTTGGATACTTAATTGTTTTTGTACGAGAGCAAAAGACAGTCTAAGGGTAAAATTAACAGACCGAGAGTTTGAGGTTTTAACCAGATAGTGGTTATTAAACATTAATTTGAAAAAAAACGAGAGCGCTTTAAAATTAATTGGACTCTAATGGTTTTTGAAAAAATACTTTTGAATTTTAAATGAAATAGCGAGAGCGCTTATTTGAGTTTAATAATATGACCTAAATCAATAGAACGAAAGTGTGAGACGAGGGTTTTAAATAAATAGTTTCTATTGAAAGAGTGTTTCAATACTGAAAACAAATGCCAATGACTTATTGAATCCCTGAAGTTGACAAAGTAGATACCGCTGTCTCGTTATTAATTATTAGATTTTAGTTAATTCCCGATTAAACCCAAACACTTAAATTTTATAATTAGCCTTTGCTTTACATAGTGACCCTAAGATAACAGTAGTTCGACCATCAGTCTTTCTGGGTTTGATATCTTTTAAAACTATGCGATGGATTGTGCACTTGCAGTCACTACACCCGACCGACTCATAAAGTCGTGATCAATGAATTTTGAAACTTTATAGAAAATTTTCAAAACAAAATAAAACTATTTCAAATCTAGAAAGTGATGTTAGTATCACAAAAGTGGAGTTAGACTTAATAAAAAATTAAACTTACAATAATTGTTCTTCTTTTATGTAAAAAATTGTGGAATTAAACCAAGTCATTGCTAAATTTGAAAAAGGGAAAATTGGCCTCGATTATGTGTTGAGTAGTCAAAGAATTTCAAATGATAAGCATTGACTTGACTTTTCTTATTTTGATAAACGTAGTACAAGTCAAACTATCTTTGTTAAGACTACTAGTAAATTCAACAATATGGAATCAAAGAAAGAACATGTTGTAAATCATAATAAAAGGTTTCATGATAGAAATAAGTTTTATGTCAATAAAATGAATAATATGTTTAGACCTACTTGTTCTTACTGTAATACAGAATGCCATACTTCTCAGGCTTGCTTCATAAGAAATTATGATATTCTTTATGGTGAGTATGTATGGATAAGAAAGAGATCTAACCCAAGAGGACCCAAAGAATATTGGTTACCAAAGCACTATTAATTATTTTGTAGGTACTTGAAGATCATATACTAGTATTGTCCAATCAAGATTGATCTTTTAAGATACGAGACCATTTGATATGGTAATTCTAAAAGTTTCGTTAAATGAAAGATGTTTTAAAAAAACATTAATATTGATATCAACTTTGACTTCATATTATAGTATTGTGAAGTAGATAAGCATTTTTATACTTTTATATTTTATATCATTTTCCTTATGTTATTATACTCATTTGGATTTTACTCCTTTTCTTTTTTATAATGTCAAAAAGGGGAAGAAGAGAGATGGATATTTTTGTTGTTTTTTAGGATATTAAAGACATCATAGAATAAATTTCAAAAGAAAGGGGTAGGTATGCAAGATAGGGGGATATATAAAAGATACGTGAAGAAATCAAGTTTCAAGCAAAAACTTCTCATCAATGTGTTTTGTAATCATAAAAAAGGGGGAGATTTTGAACAAGATGTTCATCTCTTTAGAAGAATTGATTTTGATGAAAACAAAAGGTTATTGTGGAAGAGATATCAAAAAGAAAAAGATAAGAATGAGGTTTCAAGTTTGCCGATTCATGAAATTCATGAGAAGTGATCATCATTGAGGTACCGATAGCAATTGATTTTTAATATTCACTAGGTTCTCAATAATCACATCATATAATATTTCTCTAAGAGTCCAAAGCATCTAAGCATGTTTACTTTCTTGAAACACCTTTAAAAATGCAAGAAAAATGGTTTTGGCTTGGATATAATCGATTGGAAAGTCCATGCAGTTGATTGTATGGGATTTTTTAAGCAATTCAATTGATTGGAAGAACCCATACAATCGATTGAACAAGCAGTTTCTCAAGCGAATATTTTTATAGAATTTTTAGCACAATCGGTTGTGCTATCCCCCACAATTAATTTAATGATTCAATTTTCACTAGTTTTGATTCCCCACAATCAATTGTATGAGGGATGCAACCGATTGGGTATTTTCATTTTTCAAATATTTTTAACGTTGCAACAAAAAAAATTTGAAATATTTTTAAACATATCAAAATTAAAATAAAAAAAACCTAATGCCTTTTCATGGCATTCTTTCATGGAAATACTTGCATTTCTTCATGCAAGTGTTTCATAAAATTGCATCTTTTTATATATGTATCATGTTGCTATAAAAGATCAATTTTAGCAGATTTTTCAAACTACCTCTTTCCAAAATTATATTGTGTTCATAACATTTTTGACATATACTTTTTACTACATAAATGTAATTTCATCAAACAAAATTTGCATACATATAATGAGCAATTAGATTTTATTCATTATTAAATTGTTGTTTGGAAAAGAGAAGAGTTAAACTTTCGTATATTGAATTTATATAGATTATCTTTATTCATAAATTAATATGTAAATTTTATTTATCCAGTGTGTTGGATTTTTATTGCAAGGAAAGTGGTTGCACTTCTACCACATAGGCCAATAGGAAGTGTTGTATTTCTATTTGTTGTGTAAAAGTCCTTTGAATTGGGGACATTCAATGTTCACTAGGTTTTTGGTGTTTTGGTTGAAATCAAGAAAGTGATGTAGCTTCTATGTTATTGTTAGAAGATTGTAGGAGAGTCAGTTGTAGGTTGTACAAAGATATGACAATAGTGAAATCTCTCACGGGGTGTGAGGGGACTAGAGTACTCTTATTTGGGAAGTTGTACCAGGATATATCCTTGTATTATTTAGTTTTCTGCACTTTACTTTTCTATTTCTTATTTATTCATGCGTTCATAATTCCAAAAATTTGCAAGAAACCAGAAATGTGCTTAAGTTCTCTAAAAATACCATTACACATAATTCACCCCCTCTTTGGTTGTTCACTTAAAACTTACAATTGGCATCATAGCATATTGTAGGTAACTTATTCCAAAGATCATTAGAATGGCTTCCGCAAATCTGGTTTTTAGAGACGCTGGTAGTAACAATAAGCCTCCTTATTTCTGTGGTGAAAATTATGATTTTGGAAAGATTTGCATGCAACCACATCTTGAAGCACAGGGAGAAGATTTGTGCAATGATGTTGAAGGAGGTCCTTATGTTCCTAAAACAATAATTCGATGATGTAGAACAAGAAAAAGAAAAAAGTTATTGGAATGAATATGATAAGAAAAAAGTTATTTATGAAAATAAAGTGAATAATCTTCTTCTAGTGGTCCTTGGCATGGATGAATTCTTCTGCGTCTCTCAATACAAAACATCGAAGGAAATATGGGACACTCTAGAAGTCATACATGAAGGCACGATAGAGGTAAAAAGATCTAAACTAAACACTTTATCACAAGAATAAGAAATGTTTAGAATATAGTCCCTTGAATTTATTCTTGATTTGAAAAAGAGATTTAGTCATTTAAAAATTATTTGATGGCTCTCAGTAAAATATTTACAAATGATGAATTAAATCTAAAAGTGCTTAGATGTTTGACAAAAGCTTGGCAACCTAAAGTAACAACTATTTTGAAAAAGAGAAGTCTTTCAAAATTCTCTTATGCAGCATTGTTCGGTGAACTTCAAGAACATGAGATAAAACTTAAAAAAATAGACATGCATGAAGATAAAAGAAAGAATTCAAAAAGTCCTGCCTTACATACTAGAGTCAAAAATCATTATAGAAATCAAGAGGATGGATCCACTAGTGATGAAGATGATTATCTTATCAATAAGTTTGAAAAGATCTTAAGAAAAGAATGGAAAAATAATATCATTCAAAAAGAAGCACTAAGAAGGTTGTTTACTTGCTTTGAGTATGGAGAAAGAGGACATGTTAAAATTCCCTATAATTCAAAAGAAGAATAAGTTCAAGAGTAAGAAGAAAAAAAGACCATAGAACTCATATATAGTATATGATGGCAATGAAATAAGTTTATCTTCAGATGAAGATCATGCAAACAAGACATTGATGGTCTCACATCATTTAAGTGTTGAAGAACATGAAGTTAGTGATTCTGAAGTTGATCATAGACCTTTATATGATGAATTACAAAGTTCTTTTAATGAATTACATGATGAATTTTGGAAACATTCTAGAAAATTTTCAAAAGAAAATAAAACTATTTCAAATCTATAGAGTGAGGTTAATATCACAAAAGTGGAGTTGGACTTAATAAAAAATTCAACATGCAATAATTGTTCTTATTTTAAGTAAAAAATTATGGAATTAAACTAAGTCATTTCCAAATATGAAAAAAATGGAAAATTGGCATGGATAATGTGTTGAGTAGTCAAAGATTTTCAAATAATAAGCATAGACTTGGATTTTCTAATTTTGATAAACCTAGTACAAGTCAAACTATATTTATAAAGGCTACTAGAAAATTCAACAATAAGGAACCAAAGAAAGAACATATTATAAAACATCATAAAAGATCTCATGATAGAAATAAGTTTTATGTTAACAAAATGATTCAGATTTTTAGACCTACTTGTTCTTATTGTAATACAAAATCTCATACTTTTAATGCTTGCTACGTAAGAAATTATGGTATTTCTTCTAAGGAGTATGTATGGGTAAGAAAGAGATATAACCCAAGAGGACCCAAAGAATATTGGGTACCAAAGCACTATTAATTGTTTTGTAGGTACTTGAAGATTACATACTAGTATTGTCCAATTAAGATTGATCTTTTAAGATACAAGACCATATGATATAGTAATTTTAAAGGTTTTATTAAATGAAATATATTTTGAAGAAACATCAACATTGATATAAAAATTTACTTCATATGATAGTATTGTGAACAAGATAAGAATTTTTATATCTTCATATCATTTCCATTATATTATTATACTCCTTTGAATTTTACTCCTTTTCTTTTTGATAATGTCAAAAAGGTGGAGAGGAAAGATGGTTGTTTTTGTTTATTTTTTTAGGATATTAAAGACATCATAAAATAAATTGCAAAAGAAAGGGATACATATAAAAGTTAGGTGGAGAAATCAAGTTTCAAGAAAAAACTTCTCATCAATGTGTTTTGTATTCATAAAAAAGGGGGAGATTTTGAATAAGATGTTCATCTTTTTAGAAGCATTGATTTTAATGAAAGCAAAAGGGAAATATGGAAGAGATATCAAAGAAGACAAAGATAAGAACAAGGTTTCAAGTGTATAGATTCATTAAATTCAAGAGAAGTGATCATCATTGAGGTACCAATAGCAATTGATTGTTGAATATTCACTAGGTGCTTGTTAATCACTCAATCTAATCATTCTCTAAGAGTCCAAAGCATCTAAGCATGTTTACTTTCATTAAATGCCTTTAAAAATGCAATAAAAATGATTTTGGCTTGGATACATTGGATTGGACACACCATGAAATTGAGTGTATAGGATGTTTTTAAGTAATCCAACTGTTTGGAAGAACCCCTACAATCGATTGGACATGCAGTTTCTCAAATGAATACTTTTACATAAAGTTTAGCACAATCGATTGTGATATTCCCCACAATTGATTTGATGATTTAATTTTTCACTAGTTTTGATTCCCCACAATCGATTGTATGAGGGATGCAAACCGATTGGGTATTTGCATTTTTCAAATATTTTTATTGTTACAGCAAATACAAATATTTTTAAGCGTTTCAAAAATTTTAGAAAAACCTGATACATTTTCCTAGCATTCTTTCATGGAAATCATTGAATTTATTCATGGAATAATTTCATAAAATTTCATTTTTTTATATGGGTATCATGTTGCTATAAAAGATCTATTTTGGGAAAAATTTCAAACTACCTCTTTCCAAAATATTATTGTGTTCGTAACATTTTTTATAGAAACTTTTTACTATATAAATGTAATTTCATCAGACAAAAGTTGCATACATATGATGAGAAATTAAAGTTTATTCATTATTAAATTGTAATTTGGAAAAGAAAAGAGTCATACTTTCATATATTGAATTTATATAGATTGTCTGTATTCATAAATTTTTTTGTTACTTTTATTTACCCTGTGTGTTGGATTTTTACTGCAAAGAAAGTGTCTGCGCTTTCTACCATATTGGAAAATAGGAAGTGTTGTATTTATATTTGTTTTGTAAAAGTCCTTTGAATCAGGGAGATTCAAAGTCCACCAGGTTGTTGGTGTTTTGGTTGAAATCTAGGAAGTGATGTGGCTTTTTTGTTATTGTTTGAAAATTGTAGGAGAGTCAGTTGTAGGTTGTACAAAGATCTGAAAATAGTGAAATCTCTCACGGGTTGTGATGGGACTAGAGTACTCTTGTTTGTAAGGAACCATGATATATCCCTGTATTATTTACTTTTCTGCACTTTACTTTTGTTTATTACTCATTCATGTGTTCATAATTCCAGAAAATTGAAAGAAACTAGAAAAATGCTTAAAATATCTAAAAATACCATTACACCCAATTCACCCCCTCTTAGGTTATATATTCAAAAATTACAATAACCCCTCTCTACTTAGTGATTTTTGGCCTATTTACCTAGTTGGTTCCCTTTATAAGTTGGTAGCCAAAGTTCTGGCTAAGAAATTGTGTTGGTGTTTGACAAGCTTATCTTTCATAATTTGGCTTTTCTTAAAGTTAGAATGGTGGTTTTTGGAGTGGCTGAAGTTAATGACGTGGTTGATTTATCCAAATTCTATAGAAAGGCTTGTCACAATTTTAAAGTTAATTTTGAGAAAGTGTATAATTGAGTTAACTGGAGCTTCATGGATTATATACTTATTAGATTTGGTTTTGATGATAAGTTAAGGTCCTTGATTTGATTGCATGTTTTCTCTAGTATTTTGGTATTTCATGTCTTGTTTAAATACCTCATGTAGATTGCAAGGGACTGAAGCTATTTTCTTATCACAAAGCATAACATCTTCTCCAAGTTACCTTCATTATAAATTGTTATTGCATATACAAATCCAAAACCATGAGAGTTGATTATGTCTTTGTTTCGAGTATCCCAGTTAGAGGTTAAATTATTTTGGTGTCCCATATTTCACGTTATCTCTAGTTGTATAACTTGGTTAGAATTCTCAGAAGATAGTTGATCATTAATCTATTCAACTTCTACACTTGAAGGGGATATCACATGGTATTGTTCATATGGCCATAGCCCTTAATTAATGTATGAGAATGGTGTTAGCCTGAGAATTTTAGTTGAAGAATTTGAAAAAGAATGGTAATTATCCAAGTTTGAAAATGCTAAGTGTGTAAAGACTCAACCATAGTTTCGACATACTAATCATGTCGGCCAAGATGGTTCGACTAACTTATCAGATGATCTGGAACTTAGTGTAGTTTTGGAGTTCAAAGGCTTAGATAACTTATAAACCTATTAATCCTAGTTCAAAGGAGTCTCCGGAACATATCCACAATATTAGGATCTCTCTCTCTCTCTTTAAAACATGTCCAGAATCTCAAAAAGGGTTGCACGAATCAACACTTCGACGTGGGGATGTGGTCTAGAAGTGTCGAATTTCATGCACCTATAAGATGTTAGTGTATTTTTAGTCTAGAGGCCAGGTGAACTAGAAACATTTCAACATGACCGCAAGATTCTACTAGAGATTCTCGATAGAGGAAGTTAGCAGATTTAAAGGAAGTTATCAGTGTGAGTAGTGGTTGGCAGCAGTTCAGACGTTAAGGAAGCATGGGAGCAATTAGAAGATTGGAGCCCACTTAAGGAAATACATGTTAATTTTTGTGTACATAATCATTATCGATGATTAATGTTGTTATAGTTTATAAGTCGGGTTCAATTTATGTAACGTGAGTCGTAATTATCATTGACTCTCTATAGAACTAAAATATCTAAGTCACAGAGAGAAACAATTTGTGAGAAGATGTATGAGCACACGTCCTTTCTTTAGGTCTTTTAAATTCAAGCATTTATATAATGAAACTTGTTATGTTTTTCATTTACTTTCTTCTTCTAAAACATTTATGCATTGTTCAGACTATAGTTTTACCCAAACACTTAATATCCAAACATCTAAGTTCCAAGCATAAACATTTTTTGTTATACTTTTCTACACAAAATTTCCTTAGAATTTTTCTAGTTTAATATATTAAGTGAACTATAGCTTGTGATTTGATATACTAAAAATACTAGTAAATATGTGGCTAACTGAGTTGTTCACTATGTCGGCTTCTTTTGAACCACTATTTCGTGGAGCTTCAGAATTAAGGATGTTTAGAGAAACTTTATCCTTCCCATATTTCTAATTTATTCAAATTCATCCAATTTGTGTTGATCTTGTGTGATCTTTTACAATTGCAAACATGATGCCAATAATCTTGCCATTATTACTGAAGTTTGGAATATTTTTATAATCAATTTAGCCGAAGTTTGGAAGATCCAAAATGAGTAGTGTCCCCGCTATCATCAATCTTATCTTATGAGTAGTGTTCGCGCTATCATCAATCTTACCTTTTGTTATTTTGTTGGTCGTAGATCCTATATGAGTAATGTTCGCGCTATCATAGATCTTACCTTTTGTCATTCTGAAGGTCATAGATCCTACATGAGTAGTGTTAACACTGTCATTGATCTTGACCTTTGTCTTTACTTTGGGTATAGATCCTACATGAGTAGTGTTCACGCTGTCATCTATCTTACCTATTGTCTTTCCTTTGGGTGTAGATCATACATGAGTATTGTTCGCGCTGTCATTGATCTTACCTTTTGTCTTTCCCTGGTAGATCCTACATGAGTAGTGTCCACGCTGTCATCGATCTTGACCTTTGTCTTTCCTTTGGGTGTAGATCCTACATGAATAGGGTTCACGTTGTCATTGATTTTACCAGTTGTTTTCCCTTTGGTTATAGGTCCCACATGATATGTGTTCGCTCCACCATCGACCTTACCCTTTGAAAATCTTATGTTCTGTAGATCGCACATGATATGTGTTTGTGCTATCATCGATCTCATCTTTTGTGAATCTTACCCATACTTTCAATTACTGTTTCATATAACAATTGCTCCCCTTGAGAACCTTGTATTGGCACCGTTACCCCATTACAAGTTATCATCATTCAACCACATTTACTCATCACGAACCTTTTCACCAGAAAACAATTCTAGTTTCCCCAACAGATATCACAAATAATAATAACTCACACCTTCTCTTCAAGACAAATTTCAGGTCTTGGTATTTAATATTCTTTTTCCTTGAATGATTGAAAGGCTAGCGTCAATCTCACCTTCAGTTTTAAGATGATTAAATAAGGGCAACTGTCATACCTCAAATTTGTCCTACCTTTTCATTGTTTATCTGGCTTAGGCTTCCCATTTGACTTACATCATTCATTAGGTCCTGTACGTATCATGAATTAATTCATTGAATAAGGCACCTGGGTTCAAAGGGTTAGTGGCCATGCATGTCAGGGTTTCAAAGTCATTTGAGGTTTATATATCAAATAAGGCTTGGTTCCTCTAGTCCTTCTTTTAGAGTTGAAGTGTGAATTAGGGTTTTGAAGTATGGTTATCATGGGTTTTTTATTCATTAGGTTACAAGGCTATTTCCCATTCAAATTCATCAATATCTTGGATTCGGGTTTATTTCCCTGTCTATCAGAAGATTAGGTTTTCATTGCAAATTTGTCTTAAACATCTTTCTCTCCATCTCAAGTCCTTTCATTAGAGTTTCTCATCTTTTAAGTGTCAGTTTGTTGATGTTCATAAATTGAGGCTCATTAGATTAGGGTTTTATCTTGGTCTTTTATGTTCAAGTCTTATCTTCTTTAAGTATTTCTCAAGGCATTCCTTTTGTGATTGATAGGCGGTAAGAGATTCTTTGTGCTCAAAGACATTATTATTCTTTCATATGTGTGTCGCTTATCATCCAAGTCTGGTTTGGATTGAAGAATTGAATCAAGTTAGAGGTTCATTGAGAATGCAAGAAGACTTGCATTTGAAGTTAATTCAAGTGATTCCACAAATTCAAATTTTGTTCAAGATTGTCAAAGGTTTTAAGCATGCAAGATTACAAGATTCAAATCAAATTTCTAAGCCTGTGCCTAAAAACGTCATAAACCTAATCATAAGCATTCTAATTTTCCAACAAATACATAAAACCACACTTGAATCTATCTTGATCATAACGCCAATCTTCATGTCATTTTCTTTCATCTTTAATCATGTTTAAAACAAAGGCCTTATTCTAATTGCTCGATCTTTTTCCAAGCTTTGATTCCATCATCCTCAAGAATTCACCATGAACCAAAACCTATAAATGGTTTATTAGCCACAACATTGCACATGTATGAACAAAACAGTTCTCACCAAATAAGCATTTTCCTTGCACCAATTCAAAATAAAAATAGAAAAAAATTAGAAAAGTACATAGGACAGAAATTAGAAATAAGAAAAAGGACAAGATTTGCAACAAACCACTACTCATCCTACTTAAGTAATTGCTCACCAATTTTAATTTTATCCTCCTCTCAAATTCACTCTTTTATCCCTATCAACTTCTATAAAATTAGGCCTCTCTTCCACTCTTAATAAGAAGAAGATACACCAAGAAAAAAAAACTTCATCCATCTTTCTGCACTAACACACAAAATCTCTGCCTTAACTCCATCACCCCACTCTACATAAATCCACCTTCAAACTCACCTTTATTCACTGACAACCAAATTTACTGAACTTTCCCCCAGCCACATTGTTGTACCCCAAAATTTTCCCTCCCTTTTCTCAAGATATTTCTCACAAAGATCTTCAATGATTCACGCTTGCACAAGTATTGACGAGGTCAAGCCATCTTCTCAACATTGATGCCTCGAATTAGGGTTTGAGTTTGCACAAAAACAATTGGACTTCTAATATTTCAAATGAATTTCATGGATCATTATGGACCCTCAAGATTTCTCCTGTCAAGTTTCAAGTCTTGGATCACAAAATTGCCCAGTCAATTGATCAGATGGCCTAAAATCAACTATATTAGAAACAAAAGTCAACTATGGTCAACCTACAGTCAAACTTCAAGATTTTGGACCAATATCAAAATTTTGAATTCAAATGTATCATTTTATCAAGATTGGATCACAACTCTCCAAGAAAATTGTTCAAATAATCAAAAGGGAAAAATTGTCAAAATTAGGGTTTTGACTAAGAATGACCAATCTTTGACTTTTGACCTAGTACATGAATTATTGGTTTGAAACATGATCTCAAGGATTCAAGTACGTCATTTTGACCTAATCGCATATTTCAATTCATCTCCCGAGATCAGTGGATTGATAATGAAATTTGGTCAACTGATAAAAAAAAATCAACCGTACACTACAAAGTCAAACTTTGACTTTTTGATCAAATTTTAGTTTCAAAGATCACATTTCATCAAGATATTCAAAAATATGAAATTTGATCATCAAGAAATCAAGAAAGTCAAAAGTCATTTTGAAAAGTCAAACATTGCAAGACTTAGAAATTTTTCTAAGTGTTTTTTTTATACATGTTAATTTCATTACTTCATGACATCTTTTCACCACAATTCAAGATAATTCAAGTTGTTACAAGTTTTCAAGTAGACAATAAGGCTGCATTTTTAAGTTAAAAATTGCAAGTTACAAATCCTAAGCTTTGCCTTGTTTGAACTTTTCCCTTTGGCTCAATCTTCAAACATTGCCACTATGTTATCCACAAATATGCCTTGTCTTTGTTACAAGATTCATAAATTTGTCCACAAAACCAGACCTGCATCATGCTACATATCCTGCTGTCCAAAACCTGCATATTAATGCCAAGAAATCTGTTAAAACCTGCTCCAAAACCTACAATGCTACCCTGCAAAATCTGCACTATATCAGTCCCATATTTGCACAAACTTAGCAAATAAGAGCTGCATCAAAAAATAAATGAAACAATGCAACCAAACAGTTTAAAAACTTATCTACTTCCCTCCCAAATTTCAGTCAATTTCATCTATAAATAAGTTATTTCACAACACACAAGAAGGAGAGTTTTTGAAAAGAAAAATAAAGGACTTGAAAAAATCTAACAGAATTCTTTGTAAACTCTCCCCATATACTTTCATTCACAAAACAAAAAGTGAGAAACAGAAAAAATTTGAACCCACTGTTCAACCTTGCAAGTTTTCCCCTAAACCAACTATCCAAACACTTCATATACATCACATAGAAGTTGTTCAAACACAAGAACAATTTCCAAAATACCATTATCATCACATTCCAAGCACAAACAAAAATAGTATTTTGCAACTTAACTGGGTTGGGGTGATTCGGGAACTTTGCGACACAAATTAAGGTTTGGAGCAACTTTAAGAAGGTTCAAAGGAGCTTGACCAATCACCACTTTGCACCCGGAGACATCCGCACGTGTTCCAATGTTTTCGCTTCGAGAGGTAAACTTTTTTTCCTAACTGTAATATATGTATCCATACATCATTTGCTTTTTGTGTTTAAAAAATATATAAAAAAACATAGATCAAAAGAAGAAAACTCAGCGAAAAAGCCAAGACAGGCGGCTAACACGGGTACCCGTGTCACACAATATGGCCTGTGTCAGCTCAGCTGTTTGAAAACCTAATAAAAAATGCAGGACAGGGTGCTAACACGGGTGCCCGTGTCACAGGACACAGCCCGTGTCAAATCTAATGAAACTAGAAACGTGCAAAAAAAAGAGGGCAGGGGGCTGACACGGGTGCCCGTGTCACAGGACACGGCCCGTGTTGAATCAACTGGAACTAAAAACGTGACAAATTGGCAGGACAAGGTCTTGACATGGGTGCCTGTGTCACAAGACACAGCCCGTGTCAGCTCAGCTGGGACAGAAGAAAAAAAACACGCATGGATTATTACAGGGTCCTGACACGGGTGGCCGTGTCACAGGACACGGCCCGTTTCAAACCAGACACCAAAAATCTTGATTTTTTGACTTTTTGCTATTAATTTCATTCAATTTGGTTGTAATAAGTAATTAGGATTTTAATTTTCCCGTATTTTTATTACTTGTACCCCCCACTCCCAAGGCCGTGTAATAGCGCAGGACTTTAAATTTATGCAATTTATCGCTTTTAATATAATTGTTATTAATTAGGGTGTGTGTATGGCAAGATAAAATCAATCTTAGAGAACCCTAATTTTAAGACAAAAATGCATGCAATCAAAACACAAATCACACACGCACCTCTAGGGTAACTCATACTTATTTCCTACGAATAAGCAGTCATGTCCCTCGAACGTGGGGTACTTTAGCAATGACCCTCGATTACAAGATCATAGTCCCTCGATGACCCTTCGACGTTTCCTTCAGTAAAACGATCTTAGTCCCTTACGAAAATTGCTAAAGTGTCTCATAAGTTGCCTTCTATGATTGTACAACGACCCACGACCGTCCCTTCACATCCAATGATAGGGCTTCTTACCAATCATAGAAAATTATAAAGGAGGAGGAAAAGAACTAAGACTTTTTGAGTAGGTAGAAAGTTCCTAGTTGCTTGCTCACAACCATTTTTAAAACATCTTTCAAAACACACCATAACTTTCAAATGAAAAATTTTCAAAAGTCAACACTTTGTATACATTCTTATAGAGACGAGAATCATTACAAAGTTCGCATAAACGAAGGCACTTATCAAAAATACTTTCAAACTATCACAAACAAATTTAAAACAAAGCATTTTAAAATGAGCTAGCAACTAAGAGCCTGTAGATAACAACGGATAAAAAGGGTGCTAACACCTTCCCTTTTCATAACCTCTCCCCCGAACTAAATAAAATTCTCAAAAGGTCTTTCATGTTATTTTCACCCTTTCCTTTATTGGATAAAAGAAAAGTCGATGGTGACTCTTGCTATCCGCAACAATTGCGATAAAACACAAAACACCCAACTCAGTCCCCCCACCGTATTACACACATGTACAAACTGCATCGACTTCCACAAAAATAATCCATAACACCACAAACCATACTCAGAGCAACCAAAATGACATTACTGCTACAATGCGCACATAACAAAAACTTCAACAACCTTTGATTCTTCAACCTTTATGCATCATCACTCTCAAACTCAACATGACAACTGCAAAACTTAGTAACAAAATGCTCAACACAACCATACAAATCACACACAATACTCTCTCTGCATAAACTGCATACTCCCTACAACCTTAACCTTCAATCTTCAAAACAAACTCCTCACCCTTCAACACAACCTGGACCAATACATCAATGATAAATATATAGAAGCACTAACAATTATTCCTCAAAACTCTGCCCAAAACTCTCTTCCATATCCTGCAAAAAAAAAAACCTCTATTATCAACAACCTCACAACATTCATAACTCTCACTTAAACAACAACATCACCTATACATCCTCTCAACCTTCAATAATGTAACCACCATAATAATAGACTCTCAGCAAGAACAATAATTCAACAAAACAACTCACCACAACTTCACAGAAAAACGAAATAACTCATAGTGGGAATAATAAAAAAATAATTGAATGATAATGTAGGAAAGTGTGCAACGGATATCTCATAGTAACTAGGTTTTTTGTGCTCCTCCTGTTGGCCAAATGGGCGTAGCAAAGCTGACCCGATTCAGAAGCCCATGCGCTCTAAGAAGCTTACCCTTCCTTTTTCTTTCTTCTTGTGATGCAACAAAAACGATTATGGGCCTTGCAATAGTGGCCCAGCGCTTCCAGCATTAGTTACACCCCCATAATTGTTATTCACTTCAGCCCATTTCCTTTTCATTTATTTCTATTTGTTTTATTTTATTTTTGTTAATTGATTTCATTAATCGATTTTATTTAATTTTACTAATTTTTCTTAATTAGTTTTATTAAATATTTTCAATTAACTTAATTAATTTTTTATGATAATTGCTTAATTATTTAGTTACTTTTCGATTATTTGATTTTATCTTGCTCACATGAGTTAATCTTGACTTCTATTGTTGAGTTATGACATGACATATGATTCTTTTTTTATGCTTGGTCTCTCATTTTCTTTATGCTTGACTTGTTACTTGAGACTTGTCTTATGCTTGAGTCTTTGCTTTTTCTTGAGTTTTGCTTTGTGCTTGACTTTTTCTTTGTGCTTAAGTTGTATTTTGTTGTAATGCTTGTTGTATGCTTCACATGTTCCCTTAGGGTTCCTTAGTTCAATTTCGTTTGAATTAAGGTAGACTTTAAGATGTTAATCTAAGCATAATAACCTTAGGTTAGATAATCTCCCTTCATCTCAACATTAAGTCCATCAAAGCATGACATCATTAGGGTTTTGGAGATCCCTTTGCTTTTTTTTCTCTCTCTCTTTGCATTGCATTTTCTCTTTCCTTTTAAAACAAAACCTTTTCTTGATCAAAAAAATCCAAAAACACTTATAAGTATCATAAATCTTTCAAAATTATAGGAGGAAATGTTCAAGTATCCCTTGCTTAAGGGAACCACTTGAGATAATTCTCTTAACAAAAACACAAACCTCATTCAAACCTTTTTCCCCTTTGTGGATCTTTTCTCTTTAAAACCTTTCAGAGGACTGTACGACAGTTATCCAAATGATGTGGAACCTTGATCCCATGTTCATACCATTGCATACCATGACATCATATCATTCTGTATATGCATCCCATTTCCAAGGAGTTCATGTAACACCCTTCTAAACCTAAAGGAATATTCACATAATAGTTCAATAATTAAATCAGAGTAATGCACCAAAAAGGGTGTCACATTTGCTTCAAACAAACTTCATAATAAAACACATCCTGCTCCGTAACACGAGTTTTCAAAAATTAATTACATCAAGTACTTTATGATTAACAACCATAGTTTTTAAACTTACTCGCAACAGAAATTCATAACTCAAAAACATCTTTATTAATATACTTCTAAACAACTCCATAAAATCAAAACAACTCAATCACCACAAGGGTAGTTCAAATATCAAATTAAACAGAATAACATGATTATTCAAAACAAACGATCCCATCCCGATGTTACATATCAGAGCAAGACCCCTTTTAATTCTATAGGAAATAAAGAACACACTTTATACCATCCTATAAGCCTTGACGAACTATTCTTGATTACCTGCAAGTTACCCACTATGATGCGGTGGGAGAACTTACTTGAGGTTTTGCGTTTGTGTTTGCAAATGTTTCGGTTTAGCAAGAGTCATCACCGACTTTTATTTTATCAAAAAGGAAAGGTAAAAAAGCACAGGAAAGACCTTTGAGGTTGTTTTTGGGTTCAGGGGGTAGATTATGAAAAGGGAAGGTGCTAGCACCCTTTCCATCCATGGTTTCCCATGGGCTCTTAGTTACTTGTTTTAGATCACTTACTTTGATTTTTCAATTGTTTGAAATGGTGCTTTTGTGTGTGGTTTTGAAAGTATTTAGAAAAGAGGCCTTTGTTTAGGAAACCTTTGCAATGATTCTTGTTTGAATGTATACAAAGGTGTTTGTCTTTTAAAAAACGTTTCAATGTTTGAAAGTTTGTTTGGAAAATGTTTTGAAATTGTTTTGAAATGTGTGTGATAGTTTGAAAATAGCAAGTATGGTTTGCAAATTGATCAAGTAACTATGAGTTGTCTACCCTACTCAAAGATCTTTCCTACACATTTTTATTCCTTTGATATTGTTGTTTTACCATTGTATTTGGTAAACAACCCTATCTTTGGATGTTAAACGGGACGAGCGTGGGTCATCGTATGACCATGATAGCAATGGTACCAAGTATCTTAACAAGTTTAAGGGACTAAGATCATTTGTATTTAGGCAACATTTTGATAGCGTCATCGAGGGACTATGATCTTTTTGTTTTGATTTTGTTTTGCCAAGTTACCTAGTATGCATACCATGGCCATTTTAAGGCAACAAAGTGGATGAAACCCTAGGGGTGCTTGTGTGCATTGTGTTGTCATTTTTCATGCATTTTTGTCTTGTGTTTAGTCATGCTATTTGTTTGATTTTGGTCTTTGCATACAAAACCCTAATCTTACTATCATGGTATATGAAAACGATAAAATGCATAAAGTAAATCTAGACTATTACAACATTATTATGGAAAGGGGGTACAAGTTTGAATAGGGGGATATTGCTCAAAATAAAACCCTAATTTACTATTACAACCATATTGAATTTATTTGTACAAATAAATAAGTAAGCAAATATTTAAATATGGAATAAATTGTAAATATGCAAAATGTTTTTGTATTTATTTTATGCATGAGAAAATAAGTTTATTTATGTCCTAAAAATAAGAAAATAAAAATGATTATTTTTGAAAGGGTGAAAAACCCTAATTTTGTTTTAAAGGAAAATATGCTCTATATTATTTATTTATTCATTTTTTGTTTAAGAAAAATAATAATAATATATACAAAAATGTTAAAAAAATTAAATATTGTATGAAATATTATTTTAAGTGTATAAATAATAAAAATAAAAATATATAATATTTTTATAATATTTATAAGTTTATTTAAGAAAATAAAAATATATTAACCTAATAATTTATTTATTCTGCCAAAAAATAAAATAAAAAAATATGAAAAAATGCAAAAAATAAAGAAAATAACTTTTGTGATTTTTTAATGTTTAGAAAAAATAAATAAAGTCAGAAAATATAAAAGAAAATGAGAAAATAAATAAAATAAAGAAAATGGGCCAAGGGGGTGCAAATAACAAAATGGAGGGTGTGAAAAGTAGAAAAGCCAGGCCCAGGCCCAAGCTGCACTTCGTCCCTGTCCTCTGAACATGCGCGCGCGCCTCTGCAATGAAAATTCTGTTCTCTCTATTGCTTGCATGAAATCAAAAATTTACAACATGAAAGTTATAGCATTTTTTATCACGATTCCAACCATATCCATTTTGTCACCTAACTCTAAGAAACCAGGGAGAATTTCAGTGCCCCTAATTTATGACCTAAAATTTTCAGCAAGTTCATCATCCAAATTCTCCTAGCTCAGTTAATATAAATAAGAACTATGCATATGTACAGCTCAAGGACATTAAGGACTACATTTTTGCTTCAAAAACCTAAGCCTAAGGATGTCTAAATAAGGAGATAGAACTTTGAAAATTACCTTGTTCAGTCAAGTTCGAATATGGCAATGCAACAACTTTGAGTGAGGCCTGAAGTTCTTTTGAGCTTGCTTGAAGTTCCCTTGACCTTTCCCAATGCCCAACTTGCTTTGAAATGGCTTGAATCTCTTTGTAGAACTCAACCTGCAAAGCTTCAAAATGAAAATTGTGAAGTGTGAAAATGAAGTTACAGTTGCTGGACAGGGACTTGGATAGTTCAAGTGGGTTGTAGGGAATGTGTTTGAAGTGGTTCAAGGCAAAACGCACAAGCCAATTTAGTTTTGGAAGTGGTTCTGCAGATATGGCCCAGTTTTGATAAAAACTTGTGATTTTGTGTTTTAGGGTATTTGGGAGCTTGGTAAATCGTGTTTCTGGCTTGAGACAATATGCTGAGGTTGTTTGAAATGAGACTTAGGCTTGCTCTTATCAAATTTTCATGTTTTTTGGACTTTTGCAAGTTACTTGCTTTTGAAGCAAAAGTTGAGTTGACAAAGCCAAAGCCTGTACAGGCTAGCTCAAGGCCTGCTGAGAGTTGGTGTACTTTGCCTCAACTTTGTGGACTTTGTTTGCAGCAAAAGGTTTGGCCCATGGCTCAAGATAAACAAAATTGCAAAAGTGTGCTTTATCAAAGTAGCAATGTAAGCTTTTTGCCATTTTTGGAATAAATCAATGTATAATGCTCCAAAGCTCAGAATAATGCCATTGTCCAATGTATTTGCATTCAATTTTGGAGTGTAAAAAGTATTAGAACCTGTAATGCAAGTACAAGCACGATCCAAACTGATTTGCAACTTGAACCAATATGAAAAATGCCTTGGACAAAAGTGATAATTTGCCATTTTCTTTTCTTCGATTCTCCCTAACCGTAAATGATCTTGGAGAGTTCTTGGACAATTTGGAAAGCTTGTAACACTCTCTACAATCTATATTTAGAATTAATTTTGATATTCAACTTGGAACTTGGTGAAAAGTTTCCATGAAGTTAGGTCAAAAATCTGCCTAAACTAGGGCAAAATTTCACTAAGTTAAAAAGTTTTTGGACCCCTATTCACAAACTCATAACTTGAGATCCAAAAATATTTTTGGAAAACTTTGTGAATAAAAGTTATATATTTTGTGGAGTACTACAACTTTCATGTTGGAAGTTTTCTTTGAATCCAATTGCATCATGGTGAAAAAGTTGGGCAAAGTTGGGAAAAAATAAGAAATTTTCATAACTTAGAAAATTTCTAAGTTATGAAAATTTTCAAACTTAAATCCTAATTTCCAATTTTAGGTTTCTTGGTGAACAAGTTTCATGTTTTGACACATCTTGATGAAAAATGACCCTTGGCACTTGATTTTGAACAAAAAGTCAAAGTTTGACCTTTTTAGTGTACAGTGGATTTTTGATCAGTTGACTGGAAAATTCATTTGTCAATCCAATGCAATTGAGATCTTTTGAATGTTGTGATTAGGTAAAGATGATGCCATTGAGTCTTTGAAACCATTCTTGAACCCAATTTACCATTGGCTAGGTTAAAAATCAGAAATTGCCCTTCCTCAATCAAAACCCTAAAAATGACCATTTTGCCCTTTTGATGATCTGATCAAATTTGTTGAGGAGTTGTGGTCCAAACTTGATCAAATGGTTTATATGAGTCTATAATGTTGATGTGGATCAAAAATTATGAGGTTTGATTGTAAATTGGCCATGGTTGACTTTTTCCCCAATATAGCTGATTTTTAGGTCAACTGTCCAATTGACTGAGCAAAAATTTGATTCAAGGCTTGAAACTTGGTATGAGAAATCTTAGGAGTCCAACATGGAGTATGAAAGTCACATGAGGCATTAAAAGTACAAAAATCCATGTGCAAACTCAAACCCTAATTTCAGGCTAGCAGTGTAAGGAGATGTCTTGAGCAGAACAAACCCTAATCTGGTCTTGAGTCCAAGAAGTGTTGTGAGGAGAATCTTGATAAAAATGAGAGGGAAAATTTTGGGGTACAACAGCTGCCCCTGTTCAATCTTCTTGAACCTGAAGAGTTAGATTGGCGAGCTTTTCCGTTCGTGACTCGAAGGTAAAAGATGATTGGACACTAGAGTGCCCGTAAATTTGCACTCGTCAAAATGTAGTTGAGGGAATGGGCTTAAAGATGCATTTGGAGATGTGATAGAATCTTGTCAGATATGGTCTTGTAGATGCCATCTAAGAATGTTTGTTGTAAATCAGGAGAATGAACATCAGAATGGTATCCATGTCTGGAACGTATCTAAGTTGTATCTGGAGATTGAATCTGTATGAGCAAGGGAATAGCAGCCGTGTCTGGAGCGTATCGGAGCTGTAACTGGAGATTGAATCTGTTATGAGCAATGGAATGGTGTCTGTGTATGGAGCATATCCGAGCTGTAACTGTATTTTATTCTTGAATGAATAAAAGAATGACTTTCGTGTCTGGAGTGTATCTGTATTGTATCTGAATAAGCGACAGAAATGACATCCGTGTCTGGAGCGTATATGGGTTGTATCTTGAATAGGTGACAGAATGACTTCTGTTTTGGAGTGTATCTGAGCCGGGGAAAGTCAGGATAAGTGACAGAATGGCAACCGTGTATGGAGTGTATCTGAACTGTATCTAAAGTTGAGATCTGTATAAGTAGCAGAATGACTTCTGTGTCTGGAGTGTATCTGAACTGTAACTGGGATCTGAATAAGTGACAGAATGAGTTCTGTGTCTGGAGTGTATCTGAACTTGAAATTAATAGTTGAATCTGAATGAGAAATAGAATGGATTCTGTGTCTGGAGCATATCTAATATGTATCTGATTGTTGAAGTCTGAATGAGTGACAGAATGGCATTCATGTCTGGTGCATATCCGTATTGTATCTTGACTTTGAATTCCGAATGAGTAACAGAATGACTTCCATGTTTGGAGTGTATCCGTACTGTATCTGAATAAGAGATCTGAATGAATGACATAATGACTTCCATGTCTGGAGTGTATCTGCATTGTATCTGAAATCTTTGAATATTTGTTAAAGATAGTTGTTAATCTTATCCTGAAAAGGGTAAAATTTTAGCTGAACAACAAAGTTATGTTGCATGAAATGTATGATGCAATAAAATGTGTTTTATCAATGTTTATGATATATGAGTGTAATGTATGTGCATGTAAGCTGATTCGATGTATTGCTGAGGAAAATAAATCCTTGATAGCTGGGGATAACGAAATCTTTGACTGCTGTCGGGGAAAATAAATCCTTGACCGCTGCTGGAGATTCAAAACCTTTGATTGCTGAGGATGAGAAATCCTCAGTGACTGTTGGGGATGATAAAATCTTTGACTGCTGCCGGGGAAAATAAATCCTTGACCGTTGCTGGAGATTAAAAATCCTTGACAACTTTTGTGGGGATGTGAGAATCCTTCACGACTTTCCTGGGGATATAGGGATCCTTCAAGTCTTTGGAGTTGGAATATGATAATCATTCTGTTGTGAAAATAATGCCAAGTGTTGCTTGAGAAACCTGCTTGGGGAATCCAGAGAACTTTGAAGACTTCTACTGGGGGTTAAATAATGGGAATCCTTACTCGGCTGGGGAATAGGGAAAACTCTGGTGAACTCTACCGGGGATCAAACAAAGGAAAACCTTGATCTGTTGGAGAATAAGGAAGACTCTGATGGCTTCTGCGGGGAACTAAGAATGAGAATCTTCAATCTCCTGGGAATTTGAATCCTTGGGGACTTCATGCCGGGGAGTCAAGAATGAGAATCTTCGATCTGTTGAGGAGTAAAAACTCTATAGGGAAGAAGGCTTCCTGGTGGAGAGTAAGTGAAAACTCTAGGGAAATAGCTATACTGCTGGGGAGTAGCTATCCTGGTGGGGAGTAGCTATCCTGCTGGGGAGATCAGGAGTTTGGGGTTGTATGCCAATCTACTAGGTAATTATCCTAGTTTGGGGATAAGAAAAAAGTTAACTGTTATCTGGTTGATTCTCAGACTTTAAGATAACTTGCTGGTGAAATTAGGGAAAACTGAATGGTTCCCGCTGGGGATTGACAGCTAGAAATCTTAACTTGACTGGGGAAGAAGGTTTCATCTCCGCTGAGGGTCTGTAATTCAAAGTTTTTGCTCCACTGTGGATTGGGAGTTTGAAGTTTAACTCTGTTGGGAATTAAGGATTTGAAATTGTAACTCCGTTGGGGATATGTATTTCAAGGTTTTAGCTCCACTGGGGACCTAGATGATGTATTGCAGGGGATTTCTCTTGGAATAGCCTAAAGACGTTTTCCTATACTTTCAACCTGTCAGTAATTGTTCTTTCCCATTTCGTTTATTTATAAACATGTGATTATATTCAAATGCATATGTTTGTTAATAAATCATTGGACGTTTTCAAATAAAACACAAGTGTAAAAAGGAAAAGACAAATAGTTTTCTGCGCTTTGAAGTATCTTTGTATTAACTTTGTGTAAGTATTTTGTACAAAGGAGACAGACATCCTAGTAAGAGAACGTTGTCATAAAAATGAGAAAAATTTATACAAAGAAAGAGTGCTATGTGTGAAAATTCCATGGGGTTCCTATTCTGCTATAGCCTTCGTAACTATGGATATCTTGTCCATTTGTCGCTTCGTCCGAAGATGATTGAGTTGATCAGAAGCCCGGAGCTTGTCTGTGAAGAGATTGTCCGCAAAGTGATCCGACGAGACATAGTCATACACTTTAATTCCCTAACTTTTGCTTGGACTGTCCTTTCGGGTTTTCGATCCACCGGGAACCCTTTTTTCCCAAGTCGCCCTTTCAGGTTTTCAACTTGCCGGGTGTACAGATTTTTTTTTATTTATCCCTAATTTTTGCCTGAACCGCCCTTTCGGGTTTTCGATTCACCGGGATGCCCTTTTTTTCCCAAGTCTCCCTTTCGGGTTTTCAACTTGTTGGGTCATTTATACGTAGTATCTTTTGACTATGTTTGTGTTCGCAGGGTGCGGCAGATTACCGTCGTCCATGGTGGTTAATATCATTGCCTCACCAGAAAAGATGTTTTTGATCATAAATGGTCTTTCGTAAGTAGGAGTCCATTTTCCCCTGGGATCACTTTGCGGCAAGATGATCCGCTTGATTACCAGATCCCCAACTTGATATACCTGGCGCCTGACTTTCTTGTTGAAAGCCTTGATCATCCGTTTTTGATACGTCTGACCATGACAAACAGCAGTAAGTCGCTTCTCGTCAATCAAGTTAAGTTTATCAAGCCGGGTCTGAATCCAATCGTCTTCAGTCAAACCAGCATCCTTCATGATTCTCAAAGAGGGAATCTGAACCTCGATAGGTAAAACAACTTCCATGTCGTATACCAAAGAATAGGGTGTTGCCCCAGTTGATGTGCGTGCCGTGGTACGGTACCCGTGGAGAGAAAACGGTAACATCTCATGCCAGTCCTTGTAGGTGACTGTCATCTTTTGTATGATCTTCTTGATATTTTTGTTCGCAGCTTCGACAACACCGTTCATCTTTGGCCGATAGGGAGATGAATTGTGATGTTGAATCTGGAACTGCTTGCACAAGGCGGTAATCATAGTGTTGTTAAGGTTTGTACCGTTGTCAGTGATGATCCTTTCGGGGATACCATACCGGCAAATAAGGTTCTGCTTGATGAAGCGGGCAACACCATTCTTTGTGACGGATGCGAAGGAAGCTGCTTCGACCCACTTGGTGAAGTAGTCAATGGCCACCAGAATGAAACGGTGTCCATTAGATGCTATAGGCTTGATCTCTCCAATCATGTCGATTCCCCACATAGCGAATGGCCAAGGAGCTATTAAGACATTGAGAGGCACTGGAGGTATATGTATCTTGTCCGCATAGATTTGACATTTGTGATAAGTCCTGGAATGTTGATAGCAGTCAGCTTCCCTGGTAGACCAGCAATAGCCTTCCCGTAGAATCTTCTTAGCCATCGTATGTCCGCTAGAGTGAGTGCCAAAGGTATTATTGTACATTTCATCCATGATCTGCTTAGCTTCAATCTTGTCCACACATCGGAGCAGAATGCAATCATGATTGCGCTTGTACAGGATACCATTGCTCAAGAAGAACTTAGCTGAGAATCTCCTTAAGAACTTTTTGTCGTTGACTGAAGCTCCTTCAGGGTATTCTTGAGTCTCGAGATACCTTTTGACTTCATGAAACCACAATTGGTCCACTACTTCTTCGGTATTAATCTTGTGACAATGTGCAGGTTCGTCTATCCGTTCAACGGTGATTTGGGGAGCCTCATTATCCCAGTTAAGTTTAAACATGGATTACAATGTAGCTAGGGCATCTGCTAACTGATTTTGTTCTCACTGGAAGTGCTCGAAGTTAATCTGCTCTAAATAAGGTAGCAATGTCAGGACATGTTCTTTGTAAGAGATGAGGTTTGGATGCTTAGTATCCCACTCTCCTTTGATCTGACTGATGACCAAAGTTGAGTCCCTAAATACAATCAAGGATTTGATTCCCAAGTCTATGGCAACCTTGATACCAAAGATACAAGCTTCATACTCTACCAAGTTGTCGGTGCAGCTGAAGCAGAGTCTAGCAGTGAAAGGTGTATGGAAACCTTCTGGAGAGATAAGTACAACACTGATACCGTTGCCAAGTGCATTGGAGGCACCATCAAAGTACATGGTCCATCGGGATCCTTGTTCAGGTCCGTCATATGGTCTGAAATCTTCAACGTTGTCCAATGTCATAATATCTTCGTCGGGGAAGTCGAACATGATAGATTGGTAACCTTCGACAGCTTGATGGGCCAGATGGTCAGCTAGCACACTCCCCTTTATAGCTTTTTGGGTTGTGTACTGTATATCGTATTCCGTTAGGATCATCTGTCATCTAGCTATTCTTCCAGATAGAGCAGGCTTCTCAAAGATGTACTTGATCGGATCCATATTAGATATCAGCAAAGTGGTATGAGTCAACATATACTGCCTTAGCTGGCAAGCAGCCCATACCAAAGTGCAGAAAGTTTTCTCGAGCAGTGAGTATCGGGTCTCACAGTCGGTAAACTTTTTGCTAAGGTAATAAATGGCATTCTCTTTTCGGCCAGACTCGTCATGTTGGCCCAGTACGCACCCCATTAAATTTTCTAAGACAGTCAGATACATGATTAGCGGTCTTCCTTCGACGGGTGGCATCAAGATATGAGGTTCTAGCAAATATTCCTTGATTTTATCGAAAGCAAATTGACAGTCATCATTCCATTTAACCACATGATCTTTCTTCAACAGCTTGAAGATTGGTTCACAGGTATATGTTAGGTGAGAAATGAACCTTGCAATGTAGTTTAGGCGTCCCAAAAAACCTCTGACCTCCTTCTCAGTGCGAGGAGCAGGCATTTCTTGTATAGCTTTGACTTTGGCAGGATCAACCTCGATGCCTTTGTTGCTAACGATGAAACCCAAGAGTTTACCGGACCTGACTCCGAAAGTGCACTTGTTAGGGTTTAGTCTGAGCTTGTACTCCTTCAACCTGACAAACAACTTTTGCAAGTGATCTAGGTGTTCTTCTTCAGTTTTTGATTGGGCTATCATGTCATCTACGTAGACCTCTATCTAATGACGTATCATATCATGAAACAAAGCTACCATGGCGCATTGATAGGTTTCCCCGACATTCTTCAGTCCGAATGGCATCACTTTGTAACAGAACGTACCCCACTGTGTAACAAAAGTAGTTTTCTCCATGTCTTCAGGTGCCATTTTGATCTGGTTGTAACCTAAAAATCCGTCCATGAAAGATAATACCTTGTGTTGAGCTGTGTTGTCAACCAAGATGTCAATGTGCGGAAGTGGAAAGTCATCTTTAGGGCTAGCTCTGTTTAAGTCTCTATAATCCATGCACATTCTGACTTTGCCGTCCTTCTTAGGCACGGGCACAATGTTAGCAACCCATTGTGGATAGGAAGTAACAGCAAGAAATCCAGCATTGAACTGCTTCAGAACTTCAGCTTTGATCTTTTTTGACATGTCGGGCCTCATGCGGCGGACTTTCTATTTAACTGGTGGACAGTCTTTTCTTGTGGGTAGACGGTGAACCACAATATCTGTATCGAGTCCCAGCATGTTTTTGTATGACCAGGCGAAGATCTCAACATATTCATTCAACAGCTGAATTAAGCGTTCCTTGACACTTGGCTCTAGGTTGGCACCTACTCTAATTTCTTTTCTGTCTTCCTCAGTACCCAATTTGATTGTCTCTAACAGCTCCTCATGAGGTAGAATAGCCTTTTCTTCCTGTTGTAGTAGTCTAGCCAATTCTCCTGGCACCTTACAATCTTCCTCACCTTCGTATTCGGCGTGGTAGACCAGATCTTCAGAGTCACTGAAGGCCATAGTAGAATTGTTACCCATGGAATTCGGAATGGAAGGGTACCTGCATTTGTAAGTGTGGGTGTGTTTAAGGGATAACCACCTTTAAACAAATAAAATGTAAAAAGAAAGACAATGAACACAAAATTTTATATGTGAAAACGTCCATGATTTATTAAAGTGGCATATGAGGATGAAAAATCAAACCCTTACAAATGGAACTATGTGCCTAGGGTAAGGCACAAGGTTAAAAGTCTACGAATTGTTTGGGAATTATTACAAACCAACAGAAATGTTTGAAAGATAAATTATTGATTCATGAAAGTAAAGGGAACAAAGTCTTTTGCTTCCCAGTTGCACAATCCTCCGTCAACAGTAGGGAAAATCAAGTCTTCCAAGTTGCTCTCCTCTTCACTATCCTCCAAAGCATTGACTCCATGATGGGTTATCTTCACTGGTGGTCCTCCAGCCCGGTAGCGACGCACAACCTTTTGACTAGCCGAAGTGAAACCCAAGCCGCATTTGTCTGCCTTGAAAGGAAAGTCGGGAAGCTGCCCCCAGATTGTGCTTCCTCCTTCTTCAATCATAGCCTTTGCATCTTTAAGAGACGACATCCGAGGAGGAGGTCTGGTAATCATGGGTACATAAGACACGGTCTTGGTTGCCGCAATCTCCTGAGCTACCTCCTCAAAATGCTGAAAAGGGGTTTCGATGAACTCGAAATCCAATTCAACATAGCGGAAAGAATTTAGATGGCTTATCATGTATTCCTCTTCGCCATGAACAGTTATAATTTTCCCCTGGACAGGGTACTTGAGCATTTGATGTAGAGTAGAAGTAACGGCTCCAGCATTGTGAATCCAGGGTCTTCCCAACAAGCAAGAATAGGAAGGACTGATGTCCATCACATAGAATATGGAGTTGAAGGTTTCAGTTCCCACTTTAATCGGGATGTCCACCTCCCCGTGGACCATCCTTTTAGAACCATCAAAGGCTTTGACAATTATGTTGCTGGGCTTCAAGGTTAAACCTTCACAATCCAGTCTATCCAAGGCTTTCTTTGGCAAGACGTTCAGGGATGAACTAGTGTCTACCAGTACGTGTGCTAGAGTAGTCCCTCTGCATTCCACCAAGACATGCAAAACTTCATTATGTTTTCTCCCTTTTGATGTTAAATCGGCATCGGAGAATCCTAGACCGTTGTCAGCGGTTAAGCTAGCTACACATTCCTGGAACTGATCCGCGGAGGTTTCCTGTGGCACATGAGCCATCTTCAAGAATCTTATCAAAGCTTTAGCATGAGCTTCTGAACAAAGTAGCAGGGCCAACATAGAGATCTTTGAGGGGGTTTGTCCCAGTTGTTCCACAACATCATAATCGCTTTTCTTAATTATTTTCAAAATCTCTTCCATTTCTTTTTGAGAAGTTTCAGGGATGACCAATGGCTGAGCCCTCGTCCTGACGGGCGCTTCTTGGATCCCTTTCCCTCTATCATCAGCAGTAGCAGAGGGGAAAACCACAGGAGTTATAACTTCTTCAATAATTGGAGTTCTCACAGATATATTAACCGGTACAGGGGTAACCTTAGGAGCAGCTGAGGGTCCAAAGATTGCCTTTGGAGGGGCAATCTCTGGAGAGAAAATTCTTCCACTGCGGGTGACTTTGCTCGTTCCAGCAATGTTCCCAATGTCGGAAGTCTATTCATCAGAACTCTCTTCAATTGATTCTATTTGTTTAACACTGTGGTAATAGATCTCTCCAACATAGTTCCATGGTATTGATTTGTCGGACTTGTACGGGACGGGCCCGTGCATAGTTATCTTCAAAGGTGCAATCTTTAGAGCGGATGTAATCTTAACAGGTCTTTTGGAGACCTTGGAAAGATTGGTGGATATGGTAATTATTAAAACATCATTGACAGGAGTCGGTGTAACAGGAGTCTTTTCAAAAAGGATTTCTTGTTTATCCATAAGGCGTTGGATGCCTAATTTCAACAATGGACAGTCGGTTGGTATGGATGAACAAAGGCAGCAATCTTCTTCATAACCTGGGAAAATCCCAGCCTTCAGCAAATTCAACTTGATTATTGGTAGCGGAGTCATCAAATCATCAACAGTAGCAACAAAAAGATCTTCTTCAACAGCATGGACATTGTGGCCATGCTTTGGCATTGGAGCAGATATTACATTCGGCTTTTCAGGGGCGTCGAATTAAACTTCTTTAGCGTCTATTAAATCCTGAATCTTATTCTTGAGGGACCAACAATTATTGGTGTTGGGCCCTATACTTCCTGAATGATAAGCACACTTGGCATTCGAATGGTAGTAAGGAGAAGCTGTATTTGGATTCTTCGGGGCCTCTTTCAGACTGGCAAGGTTTAACTTCAAGAGATGGGGTAGAACCTGAGCAGGAGTCATGTTTATCTGGGTGAATTGTCGTACACGCCTTTCCACCCTTGCTTGGTTGGTTCTTGGTTGATGGTTTCTGGGCTGATCAGCTGCAGACTTCTGAATCATTATGGCCCCCACCGCTGGCCGGCGCTCAACTCTTCCTTGACTTCTTTGGGAGTAGACAGCTGAGACTTCCTTCTTTGCTGGAAAATTCTTTTTTATGGCAGTGGAAGCAGATGCATCCTTTTGAATTTTCCCTCTCTTTATGCCGGCTTCAACTCTCTCACCAATTAGAATTAACTCAGTGAACCCCGCAGACGAACTTCCAATCAGGTGATTAAAGAAAGGACCTGAAAGAGTCCTCAAGAACATATCCACAAGCTCTCTTTCAGATAAAGGTGTTTGTACTCGCCCCGCCAAGTCTCTCCATTTCTGGGCATACTCTTTGAAACCATCATTTGAGACCATGCCCATACTCTGTAATTGAGTACGGGTTGGTGCTAAGTCCGCATTATATTGATACTGTTTGTAAAAGGCGGGCGCCAAATCCTCCCAATTATGCACATCAGACCTCTCCAACTGGTAAAACCAATCCAGCTGCGTCCCCGATAAACTGTCCTGGAAGAAATGAACCCACAAGTCTTTGTCAGAAGAATGTGGTTGAATTTTCCTGACATAAGATCGTAGATGCATCTTGGGACAAGACAACCCATCTTACTTAGAAAACAGAGGTACTTTAAACTTAGGAGGGATTACAATTCGAAAAACCAGCCCTAAATCTTCAAAGTCCAGCCCAGGCACTCTCTGTATCTCCATGGCAGCTAGACGCTCTTCCAAGTTCTTGTATTTGTCATCTGCAAGAGGGTACTGTTGTTCAGAATAGTCTTCATCCTCTTCTTCTTCTTCTTCCTCAGACTCAGATGGCACTGCAGCTCCCTTTCCTTTTCCTACCCCTTCATCAGATGTTGAGGGGAAATCTAGGACCCTTCTGGCTTGACCTTCAAATATTTTGCCCAGGGTAGCCACACCAACTCTCTTCTTTTTCTTTTTCTCCTTTTCCTTCTCTAGTAGAGTCTTGAGCTCCTCCTGCCCATTTGCCAAGGTCAGAAGTAGCTGTTGAAACTGTGAATTCTGCGCTTGTAAGTCTTTAACCGTCTGCTCAATATCCATCTTGCTGAAATAAACATCAGAGAGATAAGGAAACCTGGTGTGAAGACCTGTTTATGCATATGATGAATGATATGTATTCATGTAATGCATTCAAGGATTCATAAATTCAAATTTGTTTTAAACAAAAAAAAGAACACACGTCATATTAATAAGACAGAATTTGTTAGTACATCAATGCCCCATGGGAAAAATAATACAAAATTCTAAGGTAAAAAGACGTTACGCATCCTCTTTGGTGCAATGTAGGTGTTGAGAGTCTGCTCTTTGTGAAGTTGACGAGTGAGTTCCAAAACCTTCTTCTCGCTTGCGTAGAATTGGGCTTCGAAAGTGTCGCGCTCTCCCTTGAGATATATCCAACTCCTTTGTAAATCTTCAAGTGATGTTGGCATGTCAGGATGTAGGAGGGTGTATGGAACCTCTCCTTCCATAACAGGCTCTATAATCACAGGAAGCATGTAGGGGTAAGGCATCATAAGACTTTGGGCGCGGGTTCGTACCCACTTGAGGTAAGGCTCAAGGGGGATGGAATACTTGTGTCCCAAGGTCTTACTGTCCACCTTGTTGGGCATTCTCCATGCTCGGATGAACCTTTGTCGAAGTCCTTGATCGTTGTTGTCGAAGTCAAAAACCAAGTATGGAATCAGCATGTCATGTGGGCCATCCCTTCGGGCATACCCAAACTGTCTCAGAGCCAAGAAAGGATTGTAGGTAATGCCTCCCCTAATGTCAATTAGAGGGACATTAGGGAATTCCCCACAACAGTTAATGATGATGACATTCTCTTTTGATCAAGAACACCAATAGATATCTGAATGTGTAAGGGTCATCAACCGTTGTGACCACCTCAAACCTTGCTCATTCTTCAAAACTGATTGGGGAAGATGAGAAATAAACCATCTTGCCAGTAAAGGAGTGCAACACATGAGAACACCTCTTTTCCTCATTGTTCGAGTGTGAAAAGAGTGGAGGATATCCCCAAGCAATGTAGGCACTGGATTGCGAGCCATGAAGATTTTGACAGCATTCACATCTATAAGCTGGTCAGGGTTAGGGAACAAGACCAACCCATAGATGAGAAGAGCTACAATCTCCTCAAAAGCTTGTAAGTCCAATGAATTCCAGCAGCTTTGGGCCTTCTCAAACAGAAACTTTGACAAGAAGCCTTTGACACCACTTCTAGTTTCCCAATAGCCTATGACATCAGATGGTTGCAAGTGTAGGGATTGAGCAACATCTTCAGGCTTTGGATCTCTTTCCATACCGTTGAAAGGTAGTTGATGGAGAATAAGAATACACAAGAGTTGAGAAAATTCCCCCAAAGTAGGCACCAACTGGTAGTCAGGAAATGTAAAGCAATGGTGTATGGGGTCAAAGAACTGGAAGAGAACTTTTAACATATCCTCCTCAGTGTTGGTGTTGACTAAGTTGAGAAGACGACCGTGCCTCTCGGTGAATGGAGAATTCTCAGGAATCCTTGAAGCTAGCTCCTTGAGTTGAGGAGGAATTCTTACAAGGTTGACTTGGGTTGTTTTCCTGCGAAGTGAATCCATTACCTATAAAACAGGAACAAAGATGAAAATCCAAATCCTTGAAATGGTTAGTGGATGCATATGATGCTTCATGATGTTATGATGTTATGCACAAGTATATATGTACAAACAAATCACACAAGTTCCTAGTTTCAGGCTTGCATGGGGTTTCATAGGTAAGTACCCTCTTGAAGTTTAGTTGGCTCAACCTGTCCTATAAATAGTAATCGGGTTATAAGGAGCGCAATATCACTGGATTATTTTCTGTGTTCATTGTTTCAGTTTAGCCACTTTACTGGCGACCAAAATATTCCAAGAAAACAACCCTCAATGAGTGTAGTATCGAGTATCTACCAACTTCGGACTGCACCAAAGCCGGTCATCTCACTATATCCTAAAAGGCCAAGTTGGTCAAGTAAAGGTTCTAAAAGTCCATTAGTGCTTCATGACATCACTCAGCGGCCCCGTATTCTCTTTGATTAACTCAAAGGCTACCGGTACCCATAAATATGTCGCACTAATATAGTTATTGCTTCCACTATGTCGGTATACCCCACACAGTTTCCACAACGTATTGCTATTTACATATGAATGTTTCCCAAATCCGGGTAGAGGATTAAAACCCAAACAATAGAACCAAAGTGTAAAGCATACAAGTTAAGCAAGATAAGCAGGTAAAGGTGATCTAAAACCCTAAGGTAACCCCACTTTTACTTTCTCCCCAGCAGAGTCGCCAGTTCTGTGATGCGGTGGGAGAACTGACTTGAGGTTTTGCGTTTGTGTTTGCAAATGTTTCGGTTTAGCAAGAGTCGCCACCGACTTTTATTTTATCCAAAAGGAAAGGTAAAAAAGCACAGGAAAGTCCTTTGAGGTTGTTGTTGGGTTCGGGGGGTAGATTATGAAAAGGGAAGGTGCTAGCACCCTTTTAATCCATGGTTTTCCATGGGCTCTTAGTTACTTGTTTTAGATCACTTGGTTTGCTTTTTCAATTGTTTGAAATGGTGCTTTTGTGTGTGTTTTTGAAAGTATTTTGAAAAGAGGCCTTTGTTTAGGCAACCTTTGTAATGATTCTTGTTTGAATGTATACAAAGGTGTTTGTCTTTTGAAAAATGTTTCAATGTTTGAAGTTTGTTAGGAAAATGTTTTGAAATTGTTTTGAAATGTGTGTGATAGTTTGAAAATAGCAAGGATGGTTTGAAAATTGATCAAGTAACTAGGAGTTATCTACCCTACTCAAAGATCTTTCCTACATATTTGTATTCCTTTGATATTGTTGTTTTACCATTGTATTTGGTAAACAACCCTATCTTTAGATGTTAAACGGGACGAGCGTGGGTCATCGTATGACCATGATAGCAATGGTACCAAGTATCTTAGCAAGTTTAAGGGACTAAGATCATTTGTTTTTAGGCAACATTTTGATAGCGTCATCGAGGGACTATGATCTTTTTGTTTTGATTTTGTTTTGCCAAGATACCTAGTATGCATACCATGGCCATTTTAAGGCAACAAAGTGGATGACACCCTAGGGGTGCTTGTGTGCATTGTGTTGTCATTTTTCATGAATTTTTGTCTTGTGTTTAGTCATGCTATTTGTTTGATTTTGGTCTTTGCATACAAAACCCTAATCTTACTATCATGGTATATGAAAGCGATAAAATGCGTAAAGTAAATCTAGACTATTACAACATTATTATGGGAAGGGGGGTACAAGTTTGAATAAGGGGATATTGCTCAAAATAAAACCCTAATTTACTATTACAACCATATTGAATTTATTTGTACAAATAAATAAATAAGCAAATATTTAAATATGGAATAAATTGTAAATATGCAAAAATGTTTTTGTATTTATTTTATGCATGAGAAAATAAGTTTATTTATGTCCTAAAAATAAGAAAATAAAAATGATTATTTTTGAAAGGGTGAAAAACCCTAATTTTGTTTTAAAGGAAAATATGCTCTATATTATTTATTTATTCATTTTTTGTTTAAAAAAATAATAATAATATATACAAAAATGTTAAAAAATTTAAATATTGTAAGAAAATATTATTTTAAGTGTATAAATAATAAAAATAAAAATATATAATATTTTTATAATATTTATAAGTTTATTTAAGAAAATAAAAGTATATTAACCTAATAATTTATTTATTATGCCAAAAAATAAAATAAAAAAATATGAAAAAATGCAAAAAATAAAGAAAATAAATTTTGTGATTATTTAATGTTTAAAAAAATAAATAAAGTCAGAAAATATAAAAGAAAATGAGAAAATATACAAAATAAAGAAAATGGGCCAAGGGGGTGAAAATAACAAAATGGAGGGTGTGAAAAGTAGAAAAGCCAGGCCCAGGCCCAAGCTGCACTTCGTCCCTGTCCTCTGAACACGCGCGCGCGCCTCTGCAATGCAAATCCTGTTCTCTCTATTGCTTGCATGAAATCAAAAATTTACAACATGAAAGTTATAACATTTTCAATCACGATTCCAACCATATCCATTTTGTGACCTAACTCTAAGAAACCAGGGAGAATTTCAGTGCCCCTAATTTATGACCTAAAATTTTCAGCAAGTTCATCATCCAAATTCTCCTAGCTCAGTTAATATAAATAAGAACTATGCATATGTACAGCTCAAGGACATTAAGGACTACATTTTTGCTTCATAAACCTAAGCCTAAGGATGTCTAAATAAGGAGATAGAACTTTGAAAATTACCTTGTTCAGTCAAGTTCGAATATGGCAATGCAGCAACTTTGAGTGAGGCCTGAAGTTCTTTTGAGCTTGCTTGAAGTTCCCTTGACCTTTCCCAATGCCCAACTTGCTTTGAAATGACTTGAATCTCTTTTTAGAACTCAACCTGCAAAGCTTCAAAATGAAAATGGTGAAGTGTGAAAATGAAGTTACAGTTGCTGGACAGGGACTTCGATAGTTCAGGTGGGTTGTAGGGAATGTGTTTGAAGTGGTTCAAGGCAAAACGCACGAGCCAATTTGGTTTTGGAAGTGGTTATGCGGATATGGCCCTGTTTTGACAAGAACTTGTGATTTTGTGTTTTATGGTGTTTGGGAGCTTGGAAAATTGTGTTTCTGGCTTGAGACAATATCCTGAGGTTGTTTGAAATGAGACTTAGGCTTGCTCTTATCAGATTTTCAAGTTTTTTGGACTTTTGCAAGTTACTTGCTTTTGAAGCAAAAGTTGAGTTGACAAAGCCAAAGCCTGTACAGGCTAGCTCAAGGCCTGCTGAGAGTTGGTGTACTTTTCCTCAAGTTTGTGGACTTTGTTTGCAGCAAAAGGTTTGGTCCATGGCTCAATATAAACAAAATTGCATAAAGTGTGCTTTGTCAAAGTAGCAATGTAACCTTTTTGCCATTTTTGGAATAAATCAATGTATAATGCTCCAAAGCTCAGAATAATGCCATTGTCCAATGTATTTGCATTCAATTTTGGAGTGTAAAAAGGATTATAACCTGTAATGCAAGTACAAGCATGATCCAAACTGATTTGCAACTTGAACCAATATGAAAAATGCCTTGGACAAAAGTGATAATTTTCCATTTTCTTTTCTTCGATTCTCCCTAACCATAAATGATCTTGGAGATTTCTTGGACATTTTGGAAAGCTTGTAACATGATCTACAATCCATATTTGAAATGCATTTTTAGATTCTACTTGGAACTAGGTTAAAAGTTGCCATGAAGTTAGGTAAAAAATCTTCCTAAACTAGGGCAAAATTTCACTAAGTTAAAAAGTTTTAGAACCCCTATTCACAAAATCATAAATTGAGATCCAAGCATCTTTTAGGAAAACTTTGTGAATAAAAGTTGTAGATTTTGTGGAGGACTACAACTTTCATGTTGGAAGTTTTCTTTGAATCCAATTGCATCATGGTGAAAAGTTGGGCAAAGTAGGGAAAAAATAAGAAATTTTCATAACTTAGAAAATTTCTAAGTTATGAAATTTTTCAAACTTAAACCCTAATTTCCAATTTTAGGTTTCTTGGTGAAAAAGTTTCATGTTTTGACACATGTTGATGAAAAATGACCCTTGGCACTTGATTTTGACCAAAAAGTCAAAGTTTGACTTTTCAGTGTACAATTGATTTTTGATCAGTTGATTGGAAAATTCATCTGTCAATCCAATGCAATTGAGATCTTTTGAACCTTGTGATTAGGTAAAGATGATTACATTGAGTCCTTGAAACTATGCTTGAACCCAATTTACCATTGGCTTGGTTAAAAATCAGAAATTTCCCTTCCTCAGTCAAAACCCTAAAAATGACCATTTTGCCCTTTTGATGATCTAATCTAATTTCTTGAGGAGTTGTGGTCCAAACTTGATCAAATGGTTCATATGAGTCTATAATGTTGATGTGGATCAAAAATTATGAGGTTTGACTGTAAATTGGCCATGGTTGACTTTTTCCCCAATACAGCTGATTTTTAGGTCAAATGTCCAATTGACTAGGCAAAAATTTGATTCAAGGCCTGAAACTTGGTATGAGCAATCTTAGGAGTCCAACATGAAGTATGAAAGTTACATGAGGCATTAAAAGTCCAAAAATACATGTGCAAACTCAAACCCTAATTTCAGGCTAACAGTGTCAGGAGATGTCTTGAGCAGAGCAAACCCTAATCTGGTCTTGAGTCCAAGAAGTCTTGTGAGGAGAATCTTGATAAAAATGAGAGGGAAAATTTTGGGGTACAACACCCACGTATAGAGGCAACATTTCCAAGCAGCAAGGGTGAGTAAATCATAATCATTATAAAAGACATAAGGAGTAAACATAGTAGTCATGATACAACACCAAAGAAATACACCGTCAAAAACCTCATGTCATACTCACACCTTCAAGAATCATAATACACATCAGAAACGCGTAATATCATGAACTAGAAATTATCACAAACACGCATTCGTAAAACGCCAGTCAATCAAATCATCATGCAATGCCACATTAATGCAACGCAACTTATTTAGATTCATGCATGTGGTACCAAAACTTCAAAGATGACACTATCATCAATTTCTCCAAAGATCCCCACAAATAGGATCGATTCCCGCTTGGAACCAGAGCACGTCATAAATTTCACTCAATCCGCACTACGGAATTATGGTCATCACTGGACTATTCGTCCTACAAACTCACTAAAACAACATCCTGCAACCATAATTGGGTTACGCCATAACTTATGCCATAAATTCCTGATGCAAAAAGTCTTAATAATTAAATTACCACCATTATTCAAATGTGTCATCATTCATATAATCATCATAAATATCATCACATACTTCATAACCCAAAACAATATCATCATAGTATCAATAATTTATTATATACACATACACCATATTAAAACAATCATTGAATCATCTTATTCATCAAAGAATATGTATTTGAAAAACACATCATAATACTCTTATTATTCCACCAAAGTATAGTTCATTGCGTTAGATTCCTAACACTTTGAATGGCGCGTCAATCGGAGTCCTGAAACTCAAATTTTAACACTTTTAAAATACTAAAGTTGTCCATTGACTGGTTCTCGCCTAAGGCTCGCCCAACAACGTGGGAGAGACAACTCACTAACTCTCCTATGGTCTCCACCGCTCGGCGCTGCATTTCGCTCTCTCGATGCTCACTCCTCGCTTCTGCGTCGCCCAGTGATGCTCCATCAACAAACCACTCTTTATACAAAATCCAAGGGCTATTTTGTCACCCACCCCATTGCTGCTTCACCGCCCGGAGCTGCTGGAGCGATGCTCATCGCCCGATGACACATATCTACCGCTCAATGTTGTAGCACGAACAAGACTTCTCTTTTGCGATTTCTACACCGCACAATCCCAATTTCTACACGAATTCATCATATTACAGGTCACAAATCTTCATAATTCCACTTGTTTTCATCAAATAACAATAACACAATTTATCAAACACCACATGCATCATTTCTTTACAAGAAAACATTACAATTTCACTAATTCATCATCAAACATCATAATAACATCATCATCCTAAAACCCCAACACAACCTACAATTATCTAAATCTTAGATCAGTTATAATAACAACGATAAACCCCCTTACCTTAGATTCCTATCAATTTCTACTTCTTCTTTGCATTCTAATGGGTTCTCTTCCTCTTCCTCTGTGCCCTAGCCTGTTCTCTCTTCTTTTCTTCCAAAAGCGATTGTACATAATGAATCGCTCAAACCTCAATATTCTCTACTTGTCAATCTTACCCCTTAGACCCCTAATATGGTCCTTCCACCTTTACCCTCATTTAACTTCTTCTAATTGACCATCATGCCCTTGTCATATCTAACACCAATATTATTATATTTAACTAATTAAAATAATCCCAATTAATTATTCTAATTATCTATATTATTCTAAAATACTATATACCTTCTTAATTCCTACCACCCTATCATACACCCACAAAACATCATATCAAGCATCATGATCATAAATACATCATATAAACACCACAAAAACTCATCATAAATTAATTAAATAAATAGTTTATTTATTTTACTGTGTTACAATTCACAAATATAAGTCTCTTTTATTGAGCTTTCCAAAAAATGAAAGCTTCTAAAAGAATACTTATGGATGGACAAGTATTTGGATTTCCCTAGAAATGAAATGAAACATGAATTCATACTATCATGCATTTCATATTCAGGAAACAAAAACTTATTGGGGTCCCTTTTCATTTAGACTACAACAATCAACAAAGGTGGCTTCTCTATATCCCTATCGTACCAAAAGCACTCAGCAAAGATTCATGGATCTCTTTGAACTGAATCAGAATGCTCTCCGTCAGGACATGGACACCATGGGTGCCATGATGAATCAACTTATAGAAACCCTTCATGTTGTTATTGAGGCTCACGAAGAGCTCCATCAGAGTGTTACTAAGCTTGCTAATGCTGCTCCCTCCACTTCTGCAAATGGAGGACCTAATACTGTGAATATTGAGACTCCCGTTGAGATTTCTTAGAATGTGGTTGATGATATTCAGAATGTCATTGATCTTAATGAACCCCAGGGTGAACTGACTTCTGATGTTATTGAAACTGCAAAGATGTACCATGCTTTTGAAGAACGTCTCAAAGCTATGGAAGTTATTAAGACATATGGATTAAATGTTGTTGTCATGTGCCTAGTGCCTAGAATAGTTATTCCTCCCCGTTGTACCCCAATTTTTGCCCCTAAGATTCCTCTATCATATCATATCAACTCGATCATAACAAGATCACATTAGGGTTGGTTCTTCCTCTTTTTCTATCTCCTATCTTTAAGTTTGCTCTTGAGGAATCTCCAAGCACCTTGGTTGTGTATTTTGTATATGTGGTGTTGACTAACTTCTAATCAAAATACAAAAAAAAATATTTGTCTTTGTCTTTGCATATTTGTGTTTTGTAGGTACCAAGTCGAAGCATCTGACAAATAAGGATTTCTGGTATTATTTTCCTAAAATCTCTATTTGCAAAGAAAAAGAATAAAAAAATTTCATTTTTTTCACTGATGCAATCGATTGCTCTTAGAGTGCAATCGATTGCACATAGTGCATTTTGCGCCATTTTTGAAAAAATACATTGTGCAAATCGATTTGCACTATAGTGCAATCGATTGCACAACGTGAAAATTTGAAAAAAATTCAGCAATTTTAAACTTGTCATATTTTGGCTCCAATTTTCCTTCACTTTTGAAAGATGTATCATTAATTCAAATTTTAGTGCCAATCTTTCATTTTTAAAAAGAATTATCATTAATTCAAATTTTGTCTCTAATATTTGAAAGAATTATCATTAATTCAAATTTTGGCTCTAATATTTGAAAGAATTATCATTAATTCAAATTTTGGCTCCAAGAATCAATTACCAAATTACCACTAATCCCAATCCTAAAACTCTATAAATATAGCCCTCATTTCATTCAAATTTGAAGCTTTTGATAGCCAAATCCACCTTGCTAAAAAATCTCTCAATTCTCTCCATCTACCAAATTCACTCAAAGCTCCATTTTCAAAAAGTTAGTAAGCTTTGTATTGAAGCTTACTAATCTTTGAGCTAAACCTTCATCCAAACACTTTTTCTTCATCAATTCTCTACATCCAAGCTTGGTCAATTGATTCTTGTGGTTGAATTGAAGTAAATTCTTGAAGTTGTTTTGATAATTCTCTAGATCTACCTTTGGTAAGTTGGATAATTCATCTTTCACAATGTGATCTCTTGTTGATCTTTGGGTTTGATTCTTTGAGCATTATTTTGTGATTCCAATGGTGTTATTTTCTCATAATTTGATAAAATTTTCGTGCTCAATTGGATCCATGATCATAAGGTGTTTGATGGAAAGTTTGAACAAGAAATTGGCCTTTTAAAATGTTGTTTTTGCTACTGTAACAGTGTGCAATCGATTGCAGTAACTGTGCAATTGATTGCACAGAAGCGTTTCACACAATTTTTTTGAAAATAACACTGTGTGCAATCGATTGCACAGTTACTGCAATCGATTGCACAGAGACAAAATGCACTTTTTTGCCTTGTTTTGGGGCAGCTTTGATCCAAAATGATTTTTCTACTCACTCCTTTTGAATGTTGGTTTGGATTGCAATTTTAAATGTCCAATTTGTCTTTAAACTCAATGGAATTTGTGATGTAGATGAAGTTGGATAAATGTTCATCAATTCAAATCTACCTAAGAGTGAATTATTTAATTCATTTTTGGTGCTTTGGATTAATGATATGTTTAGTGCTTTAATCCATCTAGAGGAGTGGTTGAATTTAAAGATGAAAGAATTTTGAAATGGTGATCCAAATTAGCTTATCATTCCCCTCCCTCTTCATCTTATCCCTTTATTTTTTAATTTTGCTACATGTTAAGGGATGGTTGTTGTACCCCAAAATTTGCCCGCCCATATTCTTCAAGATTTGCAAAGAGCATGCTTCAAAATCTCCCAAGGGTTGCACAGTCCAATTGCCTCCTAACAGTCAAAAATTAGGGTTTTGGTTCTGGCAAAGAAGATGAAGTTTCCAAGGGTCCAAACAAGTCCCACATGCCTATAAACATTGTCAAGTATCCTCATGCCAAGTTTCAAGACTTACAGCACAAAATTACACAGTCAAAAATCCTAATTGCTCAACAGTCAACTGCAGGGGCAAAATGGTCATTTGACAGTCAAAAGTCAAAATTTTTGGTCAACATCTCAAGATGCAAAAGTTTCCATTTTTGGACAGTTGAAAAAGTCAACTGTAACTTGACCAAGGCATAACTTCCACATGGTTTATCAGAAAAATTCCATCTAAAGCGCATTTTGAAGAGAATGACATTTCCTACAACTCCTCTTCACACTTCAAGTCCAAGAAATGCTCTCACAAAAAGTTATCAATCTCAACATTATAGGTCATTTTCAAAAGTCAACAAAAAGGCACTTTAAGTCAAAGACCATAACTTGAGATTGGTAAATCAAAATGACATGGGACCAAAGGCATTGGTTAGAGGACTTCAAGACCTTTCCAAAATGTCAAAGAAAATGATCAAAGCTTAAAAATTGAGCAAGATATGCCTTGTGGAAGTTGGGAAATGTTTGGGAATTTTGAAAAGTCAACTTTGCTTCAAATGCCTCAAAATTGCTAATGGGCCTTAATTTCTTCCAAGAATCATCACCCAAAAGCTATGCACGACCCATTGACCCAAAGGGGAGTTATTTTCTTATTTTTAATTTATTAATTGAATTTTTAAATCTATTAATTCATTTAATTAAAATTAAATATGAGAAAAATACTAAACAAATGTTTTCAAATCTTTTTATGCAGTATTTCCACTCATCATTCACTCAAGATTTCGTGCATACCCAAAAAGGAAAGGATCTCCTATAATTGGCATGTTCTTCATGGTAAAAAGATTGAAAAAATCATGGAAAATCACAAACTTGAAAGGCATTAAAACAAGGCTTTGGGCTTGATCTTTTCACCCTAATTCATTGACATATATGTGTACATCACAACCCTAATCACAAGAACAAGCAAGCTGCGCTCAGAACCAAGAACCAAACTTGCATTTTTGACAAAAAAACTCAAAACTGTTTTCACAGTTCCAGCGTGATTCAAAGCCTACAATTGATTCCAAAAGCTTGCTGAAGCCTTCCTGAACGTAACTCAATCCTTTTCCAGTCCCCATGCACAAAGAAGTGGTAGAAGAAAGTCAAACTTTCTCAAACTTTTTTCATATTCGTGTTTCATGATTCATGCAGTGTTTTTGATTTCTAATGCTTGATTTATACTAACTTGATCATTCTAAAGCTAATGGTGCCATTCAATTGTGTTTTTAAGCCCTGTACGTGAATCCACCATGAAAATTGCCTAGGGTTTCAGAGCTCTAATTTTGGGGCTTTGCATATCTGGAATAATTGGACCATAAGACTTATACCATTGAAATCAGGACGTTCAAACAAGTAGAACCCAACCATCGCGCCCTTTTTCTTTTTGATTATATGCTATTCGCTATTTTTCTGGTTTAGGGTTAGTGGGGGTTTAAAACCCCCGCTATCTATCTCATGTTTTCAGGCAAAACGAAAGACCAAGGAAGAAGATGCTAGCGTGTTGGACTGTGGTTGGCTGATTCAAACATTGGCGCTTTTTTTTATTTGTTCCACTAACACTTGTTTTCTCTCTCTTATTGATCATTTCCCACTAAATGAACAAAGAAACGCGTTTGGCTGGTTGGTGAGTGATGTGTCCTTCAAGCATTGGGACCTGGGTTCGATTCCCAGGTCCCTCACTTCTCCAATATTATTTTGTTCAATATATTTCCATGCAGCATGTTCTCAAGGGAATACCATATGCCTCCACCATCTGGCTTGCCACGCGCCCAAAGGCCCCATCCAATGGCCAGAACTTGCAGATCACCATATGCATTGGTCAACAGCTCCTCACACAAACGCTGAAAGTCAAACAAGGCCTGAATTCTTGGGCCAAATTACTGCAAATCAACCTCCTCAATTTGGGTCAACATCCCCCATGTTTGTATGTCTTTTAATTTCTTTTCTTTTCTTTTCTATTTTTTAATTCTTTTGATTATTTTTTTATTTTATTTAATTTACTTCAAATAATTAATTTTCATATAAAAATACAAAAAAACCAGAAAATAATAAAACAAAAAAATACGTTTTTATTAATGTTAATTTCTATTAATTTTGTAAATAAATTATAAATAACCAAATTAGTTTAATTTTAGGTTTAATTTTAATGTTTTCTTAAATAAATTAAAACACATAAAAATTAGGTTTTCTAGCATTTTTACTTTTTTTTCCCCAATAATTAAATTACCTCATCATCATTATTATTAATTCTTAATTAATTTGTAAATAAACTTGTCTTTAAATAATTTAGGTTAAATTAGGTCAAACTTAAACATTTTTCTTTAATAAATTAAAAACAATTTAGAATTAGGATTTTATTTAATTTTTAATTTTAATCCATTTTCTTTATTTTCATTAAATACCAAAAACCAAAAAAAATAACTTCTTTTTCTTTAATCATTAATTCACTTATAATTTCAAATTTAATTCCTTTAAAGGGTCCAACGCCCTCGCACTCGATTATAATTCCTTTTCGCACATTTATTTTTATTTCTTTTGTGAATATAATGTATTTGCCCCAAAGCCTTATAATAGATAATTAGGCATTTACTTTCCGTACTTTTATTCAAATCGGGTCTTGGTTTAATTTGGCGATGTAGACCCGCGCCTTGTAATAGCGTAGGACCTTTATTTTCCGCACTTTAAATTCCGCACCTTTAAATGGCTAACTATCACATGAAAGAATGTATGCCCAAATAAAAACAATGCGTAGAACACTCAATGCATGATCAAGACAAATATAACTGAAAACGACACACAATTCACACACCACTCTTAGTGTACGCCTCACTGTTGCCTTGCCCCTCGAAACGTGGTCGTCGAGTATAGGACGTTTTAGTAAGTCCTTATGTCCATGAACATGGCATAAGGGTAGCTTCTAAGGTGTCCTACTATTTCTCTGGTGACCACACTGTTGCCTTGCCCCTCGAAACGTGGTCGTCGAGTATAGGACGTTTTAGTAAGTCCTTATGTCCATGAACATGGCATAAGGGTAGCTTCTAAGGTGTCCTACTATTGCTCGGGTGACCACACTGTTGCCTTGCCCCTCGAAACATGGTCGTCGACTATAAGACGTCTTAGTGAGTCCTTATGTTCCATTGACCTAGTTGCCTCGAAACGGTTGCCTCGAAACAAGTTGCCTCGGAATAGTTGCCTCGGAATAAAAGATCAATGGCATAAGGGTAGCTTCTAAGGTATCTTACTGTTGCTCGGTGACCACACTGTCCCTAAACTCGAATTGACCCGAACACCTCCAACGGTGGTGCTACCTACCTCTCAATGGTGGGATGGCACTACCTAAAGGACATTTACACAGACTAATTCCTTAGGGTAGGTAGATGACTCATGGATACTTGCTCTAATTCAAAACAAATCAAAACTCTTTTCACACCGACACTTTAAAAAAAAAGCTTTCAAAATAATTTTTCAAACACTCTTGAGGACTGATACAAGAGTCGAACTGAAATTTTAAACGAAACTTTTTCAAACCCACTCACCCTTGAAAAGCAAACAAACACTTTTGAAAACACAAATGAGCAAGTATCTAAGAGCCCATGGATAACCATGGATAGAAAGGGTGCTAACACCTTCCCTTTCTATAAATCTACCTCCCGAACCGAGAGCTAATCTCAACAAGGAATTTTTCTGTGCTTTTGTCCTTTCCATATTGGAGAAAATAAAAGACGGTGGCGACTCTTGCTTCCGCGACATTTCACGAACCAGCGTTAAACAGTCAGTTCCAGATCCACCGATCACAGAACTGGCGACTCTGCTGGGGAATACACTTAAAGTGAGGTGTACCTTAGGATAGTTCATAACTGTGTTTTCAATTGTTTTGACTTGTTTGCTTTAAATTGTGGGTTGCATCGGAGTTACATAGATCCTAACCCGGATCTGGGGATACCCTGTTTAGGTAGCATAAGCTGTGAGGGACCTGTCCGGCGTAGACCGACATGGGTGAAGCAGTGGCTACGTTGGTGTGGCACCTTGGTCTGTACCGATATCCCTTGTGTTGCAACGAGGAGAATATGGGTCTTCTGAGGAGTCATTAAGCACCAACCGACCTTAGAACCTTAAATGACCCAACTTGGCCAATAGAACAGTAGCAATATGCTACGCCCATTGAGGCTAAACTCTCGTGATGGTTCTGGCTGCAAGAAAAGATTGCGATGCTGGAGTTATGACCGATTGAGGGTAGTCAGTGATATTGGGATCCTCTAAGAACCCGATTACTTTTGATAGGACAGGTATGAACCAACAAACTGAAAGAGGGTAATACCTAGACCTCATGCTGGCCTAAACTTTAAGGGCTTGTCTTGTGTGACTTGTGTGCCTTATCATGTTTTCCTTTGTAAATATTTGTGGTGTGCTTTATCATAACATCATAACATCATGAGCATTGCATACATCCTGCATAAGGACTGACCATTTCAAAGACAAGAGGGTTTCACCTTTGCTCTGTTTTGTAGGACATCATGATGCCTATGCGAAGGAATACTATCCGGTTCAACTTTGTTCACCCACCTGAGTTGCTTGAAGAATTGGTTAGCAGAATTCCAAACACCACATCCTTCATCCAGAGGCATGGTTCTCTTCTCAGTATAGTCACTGCAAAGCGGGATCAACAGTTGATGAGTGTCCTGACCCAATTTTATGACCCTCTGTACCAGTGCTTCACCTTTCAAGACTTCCAGCTGGTCCCTACCCTGGAAGAGTTCTCTGATTTGCTTGGTATCCCTATCTTGGATCAGACTCCCTTCACTGGTTGGGAAAAGACCCTCAGGCTTGAGGAGGTTGCTGCAGCTCTTCCCTTGACCCATCAAGAAGTAATGGACAACTGGGTGACTAGAAGCGGAGTTAAGGGTTTCTTGGCCAAGTTTATGATTGGTAAAGCTAATAGTTTCTGGAATGACTTGGACTTTAGGGCATATGAAGACATCTTGGCTCTCTTAATCTATGGGTTAGTCTTGTTTCCTAATCCTGACAACTTCATCAATGTCACTGCCATAAGGATCTTCATGTCTCAGAATCCTGTGCCCACTCTCTTGGGTGACATCCTGCAACAACTTTATGCTCGTACTACCCGAAGACGAGGAACTCTGTGGTGTTGCATCCCTTTGTTGGTGAGGTGGTTTATTTCGCACCTCCCTAAGTTCGTACTGAAGAACCAAGAAGGAAGAGTTTGGGCTCATAGGTTAATGTCTCTCACTGATAAGGACATCATTTGGACTTTCAGAGGTTTGGATGAGATAGCTTTTATTGATCGTTGCAGAGAATACCCTAATGTTCCTTTGATTGGTACCCAAGGAGGAATCTCTTACAATCCATGTCTAGAACTCCGTCAGTTTGGAAGGGCCAGAAGAGCAGGACCTCATGAGATGCTGGTGCCTCACATCAGTTTTGAGTTTCAGGTGGATAGTGACGAGCTGCGTCGTAGGTTCATCAAGGCTTGGGACAGAGTTCATAAAGCTGACCCACAAGAGTTGGGGCCAAAGACTTCTCTACCTATGGAAGCCTACTACAAATGGGTTCGCATCCGTGCTCAGAAGTTAGGTATGCCATACGAAGCTGTCAGACCCGTCATTCTTGATTATCCTGACAAAGATGGGGCTCCTCCAACTATTCTCCCTCCTCAGATACCTACTGATTATGAGACATTAAAGAGGTCTTGGTCGCAACTGCGAGAAGAACGGGATTCTTATCGGGAAAAGTTCAACAAGCAGGAATTGAAGATCCAAAAGCTGACAAAGCAGTTGGAGAATGAGCGAGCTCTGAATGACTACATCCGTACTGAGAAGAGGAGACCCTGGGATCAATGATGAGCTTTGGATGTTCTTTTACAGTTTTATTTCCCTTTTCAGTATTTCCATTTTATGTAACGCCTAAGGGAAACCTGTTGAACAATTTGAATTTCAAAGTTGAATCTAATGAAGTGTGTTCCTTTTTGTTTACAAAGTTGATTCCCGATTGTCTTGGAGAACATAAATCATACGCATTCCATTCATCATGTGCATAGCAGGTATTCGTCTTTTCAGGTTGCTTACTGTTCTTCGCTGTTTATTTCAGCATCATGAACCCTGAATCATCAACCGAGATGTCTATCAAGGCCCTTCAGGCGCAGAACGCACAATTTCAAGAGCTGATCATGGGTTTGGCTCAAGGCCAAGAAGAGCTGAAGGCTTTGCTCCTGAAGAAGGAGAAGAAGAAGAAGAGAACTGTTCTTTTCAACTCGGGCCGGAGGTTTGGTAATACTCTGCAGAATGAGGAAGCTGGTTCTTCTGTAGGCAAAGACAGTCCCCAGGGGGGAAAGGCTCCAAGTCCAGTAGTCTCTGACAACGAGACTGATTTTAATGAGGAACAGTATCCTACTGCTGAAGACCGGTACAAGCAGTTGGAAGACAGACTGAATGCCATGGAGATCCAACAAGTGCCTGGGCTGGATTTCAGAGACTTGGGCTTATCTACTGGTGTGATCATTCCTCACAAGTTTAAAGCACCATCTTTCACCAAGTATGACGGGGCGTCTTGCCCTAAGCTACACCTCAGATCTTATGTGCGGAAGATTCAACCATACACAGTGGACAAGAACTTGTGGATCCACTTCTTCCAGGAGAGTCTTTCAGGGACTCATCTCGAATGGTTCTATCAGCTGGATGGAACCAAGGTTCGTAACTGGGAGGAGTTGGCTACTTCTTTTTACAAGCAGTATCAATATAATGCCGACCTTGCTCCTACACGTACCCAACTCCAGGGTATGTCGCTAGGATCAAGCGAAGGTTTTAAAGAGTATGCACAGAAGTGGAGGGATTTGGCTGGCAGGGTGCAGCCACCATTAACTGACCGTGAGCTGGTAGATATGTTCTTGGGGACCCTCTCCGGGCCATTCTTCAATCATCTTATCGGTAATTCATCTGCAGGGTTCACTGACCTCATTCTGACTGGGGAGAGGATAGAGGCTGGAATGAAGTCCGGTAAAATTCAGAAAGGTGCATCTTCAAGTTTTGAGAAGAAGCCCTTTAAAAAAGAGGCCAGTGCTGTGTATGGGCCTAAAAGGCAAGATAAACCAGAGCGCCGCCAATCTGTCAACGCGGTGATGAATGCTAAACCTGCTGTCGCTCCTCGGCAAACCAATCAACAAAGTGTTGAAAGACCCAGAAGAGAGTTTACCCGGCTGAGTATGACCTTATCCCAAATCTTGCCGCAGTTTCTATACACCAATTTGGTGTCTGTCAGGGAGGCCCCAAAGGTTGTGAATACTGCCTCTCCCAAATATAATCCAAATGCCCGCTGTGCTTATCACTCCGATAGCCCGGGGCATTCCACTGATGATTGCTGGGCCTTGAGGAATAAGGTGCAAGACCTTATTGATGCGAAGGAGATACAATTTGAGGCGCCTGAGAGGCCAAATGTGGTGACTGCTCATATGCCCCAGCATGGAGTGAATGCCGTTGATGAAGATGTGTATGCCGTTTCTGTGAATGATGTAGCTACCCCACTAATGACTGTTAAGAGGAACCTACTGCTGGCCGGTTTATTTCCGGGTTGCAGCAAGGGTTGCCTTTTATGTGCTGTTACCCCTACTGGTTGTCCTTTGTTGAAGTTAGGCATCCAAAGCCTGATGGACAGCAAAGAGATTCTCTTCAAGAAGACCGTTGTTCCGTTTGTTCCTGTGGAAGAAGTATCTGTCGTTACCATTTTCAATAATCCAATCAAGGCTCCCCCGAGGAAGCCAATTAAAATCATGACTGTCGCACCCATTGTTATTACTGTTCCGGGGCCTCTCCCCTATGAATCTGATAAGGCTGTCCCATGGCACTATGGGGCAGATGTATATGTACATGGCATAAAGCAAGAATTCAACACTGGTACCAGCATCAGCAATATCACTGGTCCAGCCAAAGTTACCCGCAGTGGCAGGCTCTTCTCGCCTGACATTGCGCCACCAGCTATTCGAAGACCTCTCATTATAACACCGGCAAGTGCACCTGTTTCCACTTCTGATCAAGTTGCTTCCCCTGCTGCCGAGTCATCTAATGCTCGGGGCAAAGGGATTGAAGATGAGCCTGCCCGGATGCAGGCACCAAAGTATGTGAATGTTGAAGCCTCCCAGCAAGAGATGGAGGAAATTCTCAAAATAATCAAGAAGAGTGATTTTAATGTTGTTGAACATTTGGGGCATACACCCTCCAAAATCTCTATGCTCTCATTACTGCTATGCTCAGAGGCCCATGCTAAGTCCCTGATTTCATTTCTGAAGATGGCCCATGTGCCACAAGAGACCTCTGCAGACCAGTTTACTGATTGCGTAGCCAATTTGACAGCTGACAATGGTTTGGGTTTCTCGGATGCTGACCTTACTGCTAAGGGAAAGAACCACAATGATGCCCTGCATGTTTCTATAGAATGCAGGGGCACTACTCTGCTCACGTGTTGGTGGACACCGGTTCTTCCCTGAATGTGCAACCCAAAAAGGCATTAGACCGTTTGGATTGTGAGGGCCTGGAGCTGAAACCTAGCAACATCATTGTTAGAGCCTTTGACGGTTCTAAGAGGATGGTTCATGGAGAGGTAGACATTCCTATTCGTGTGGGTTCCCAAGTATTCGACTCAACTTTCTATATGATGGATATTCGTCCATCTTATTCATGTTTACTGGGTCGACCTTGGATTCACAAAGCTGGGGCAGTGACCTCTACCCTACACCAGAAACTCAAGTACCCCGTCAGAGGGAAGATTGTCACTGTGCAGGGAGAGGAGGAGTATATGGTTAGTCACTTGAATTCCTTCAGGTATATTGAGATGGACGGGGAGTTTATTGAAACCCCCTTTCAGCATTTTGAAGAGGTACCCCCAACATTGGCAGCAGCGGAAATAGTGGTTGAAGAGTACTTTCCCTTGAAGATGGCTTCCTTGAAGGACGCCCGGGCTGTAATCAAGAAAGGTGAATGTGCTAACTGGGGCAGGCTCCCTGATTTTACACCAAAAACTAACAAGTTTGGAATGGGTTTTACTGCAGAGGCTCATAGGGCTGTGCGCAAGGCAAGGACCAGAAGACCTCCTGTGCTCATCACCAATCCAGGAGTGAATGCTATTGGGGATGAAGATGAAGTGGAAGAGTCAGAGTTTGATAGCTGGATCTACCCGACGGCTGACGGTGGATTGAACAATTGGACCGCGAAAGATCATACTCCTGTTACTTTTATTACGCAGTAATAAATTCCTTTGTTTTTGTTATTTGTAATAAACAATGATTTAAAACTCTATGGCCCGGTGTCTTACCCGGGGCACCGTGGTTTCATTTGTGAGGGCGTATTAATTGTCATTTCATATATCATGAATAAAGACCTTGGACGTTTTCTCGCACTTCAAATCTTATGCTCCTTTCTTTCTTTCCTTTCTTTATATATTGCAAAACAGTTGTATTTACACACACTCACTCATACAGGTTTCAATCCACTCTGGATCTCACTGGTAACGACTCTGCTACTGCCAGTTATGACTTCGAAAATCCGATCAACTTAGCCGAAGACGAAGGTGAAGATGATTGCGAAGTGCCTGGTGAACTTGCAAGACTGTTACTCCAGGAAGAGAGGGAAATTCAACCACATGAAGAGCCAGTGGAAACAATAAATCTGGGTACTGAGGCAGACAGAAAGGAGGTTACAATTGGTGCCAACCTAGAGCTCAGTGTGAAGCAATGGTTGACTCAGATGTTACATGATTATGTGGAGATCTTCGCCTAGTCCTACGAAGACATGCCTGGGTTGGATACCGACATTGTGGTCCATCATTTGCCTACCAAGGAAGACTGCCCTCCGGTTAAACAAAGGGTCCGCCGTATGCGTCCAGAGATGTCTGAGAAGATCAAAGCTGAGGTTATGAAACAGTTTGATGTCGGGTTTCTTGCAGTGACTTCTTATCCTCAGTGGGTTGCTAATGTGGTGCCGGTACCAAAGAAGGATGGTAAGGTCAGAATGTGTGTCGACTACAGGGATCTGAACAGGGCCAGCCCCAAGGATGACCTCCCCTACCTCACATTGATGTCCTGGTTGACAATACTGCTCAGCACAAGGTGTTCTCTTTCATGGATGGTTTTTCAGGGTATAATCAGATCAAGATGGCTCCTGAAGACATGGAGAAAACTACCTTTGTCACTCAGTGGGGCACCTTCTGCTACAAGGTCATGCCATTTGGGTTGAAAAATGCTGGGGCAACCTACCAACGTGCCATGGTTGCTTTATTTCATGACATGATCCATCATGAGATAGAAGTGTATGTTGACGACATGATTGCAAGGTCCCAAACTGAGGAGGAACACCTTGACCATCTGCAGAAGCTGTTTGACCATCTGAAACTATACAAGCTGAGGTTGAACCCGAACAAGTGCACCTTCGGGGTTAGATCTGGAAAGTTGCTAGGCTTCGTTGTAAGTGACAAGGGTATTCAGGTGGACCCTGCCAAGGTTAAAGCCATTCAAGAGATGCCAGTTCCTAAGACAGAGAAAGAGGTCAGAGGCTTTCTAGGACGTCTGAATTACATTGCTCGATTCATCTCACACCTAACTGCTACTTGTGAACCAATCTTCAAGCTGCTGAAGAAAGATCAGGTAGTACGTTGGAATGATGAATGTCAGGACGCGTTTGACAGGATCAAATAGTATCTCTAAGAACCACCCATTCTTATGCCACCGGTTGAGGGGAGACCTCTATTACTATACCTGACAGTACTTGACAACTCAATGGGGTGTGTGCTGGGGCAGCATGACGAGTCTGGCCGAAAAGAGCATGCCATTTATTACCTTAGCAAAAAGTTTACCGACTGTGAGACCCGATACTCACTGCTCGAGAAAACTTGCTGCGCTTTGGTATGGGCTGCTCGCCGGCTGAGACAGTATATGCTGACTCACACTACCTTGTTGATTTCAAAGATGGATCCTATAAAGTACATATTTGAAAAGCCCGCTCTGTCTGGGAGAATAGCAAGATGGCAAATGATCTTGACGGAATACGACATCCAGTACACGACTCAGAAAGCCATCAAAGGAAGTGTATTGGCAGACCACTTGGCACATCAAGCAGTGGACGACTATCAGTCAATGAACTTCGAGTTTCCAGACGAGAGCATCATGATAGTGACTGATTGTGAAGTACCTGGACCGGATGAAGGACCTGAAGAAGGATCCCGATTGTCTATGCACTTTGATGGAGCCTCCAACGCTTTGGGTAACGGTATCGGCGTTGTGATCATATCTCCTCAAGGCACTCATACTCCAATCACTGCCCGACTATGTTTCAACTACACCAACAACATGGCGGAGTATGAGGCATGCATCATGGGTCTTCAAGCTGCGATCAACTTAAGGATCAAGTTTCTGAGTGTCTTCGGAGATTCCGCTCTCGTGATCAATCAGATCAAAGGCGAGTGGGATACGAAACATCCGAATCTTATTCCTTACAGAGAATGTGTATTGACAATGATCCCCCATTTCACAGAGATAACTTTTGAACATTTCCCAAGAGAGGAGAATCAGCTGGCGGACGCGTTAGCTACGATGTCTTCCATGTTCAAAGTCAAGTGGGAAAATGAGGATCCCCGGATCATCATTTGGAAACTAGACGAACCGGCATACTGTTGTGATCTTGAGATTGAATTGGTGACTGAGAAGCCCTGGTACCATGAGGTGAAGAGATACTTGGAAGCTCAAGAGTATCCTGAAGGTGCATCTGTCAATGATAAGAAGTTTCTGAGAAGGTTCGTGGCAAAGTTCTTCCTCAGCAACGGCATCCTATACAAGCGAAACCATGATTCGACCTTACTGCGTTATGTGGATAAGACTGAAGCAGAAAGGATCATGGCAGAGCTGCATGAGGGTACCTTCGGAACACATTCCAGTGGACACACTATGTCAAAGAAAATCCTTCGGGCAGGGTATTTCTGGTCCACAATGGAAGCTGATTGTTACCAACATTCTCGGACATGCCATAAATGCCAGATTTATGCAGATAAGGTGCACGTTCCTCCGGTTCCCCTGAATGTCTTGACAGCACCTTGGCCGTCTGCAATGTGGGGCATAGATATGATCGGCGAGATTAAACCTACAGAGTCCAATGGGCATCGCTTCATCCTGGTGGCGATCGATTACTTCACAAAGTGGGTTGAGGCAGCTTCCTATGCTACTGTAACCAAGAACGTTGTGGCACGGTTCATTCGACACAACCTGATCTGTCGATACAGCGTCCCAGAAAGGATCATTACAAACAACGGTACCAATCTTAAATGCAAGATGATCACTGAGATCTGCGAGCAATTTAAGATACAGCACCACAACTCTTCTCCTTACCGACCGAAGATGAATGGAGCTGTAGAGGCAGCTAATAAAAATATCAAGAAAATTGTGCAGAAGATGAAAGTGACCTATAAAGATTGGCACGAGATGTTACCGTTTGCTCTACATGGGTACCGTACCTCAGCAAGGACGTCAACCGGGGCAACTCCTTTCTCCTTGGTCTATGGTATGGAGGCAGTCTTACCGACCGAAGTACAGATACCCTCTCTCCGGATAATGAAGGATGCAGATCTGAGTGAAGATGATTGGATCCAGACACGACTTGATCAGCTAAACTTAATCGACGAAAAGAGACTTGCTGCTATTTGTCATGGTCAGACGTACCAAAAACGGATGATCAGGGCATTTAACAAAAAGGTCAGACCACAAGAGTATCAAGTTGGGGATCTGATAATCAAGTGTATCATCCTTCCTCAGAGTGATCCCAGGGGCAAATGGACCCCTACATACGAAGGGCCATTTGTGGTTAAACATGTGTTCTCGGAAGGAGCCATGATCCTAACTACCATGGATGGTGACAACCTTCCTCACCCCGCCAATGCAGACATAGTAAAAAGATACTACGCATGAAAAAAGACCCGCTAGGTTGACATACCTAGGCAAAAATTAGGGCTTCCCGGCGAACCAAAAGGGTTCGGGCAAAATGAAGGGATGAAATAAAAAAAATCTGTACACCCGGCAAGTCGAAAACCTGAAAAGGCGGCTTGGGCAAAAATGGGTATCCTAGTGGACCGAAAACCTTAAAGGGCGGTCCAGGCAAAAGTTATGGATAAAGCATAATACTATGTCTCATTGGATCACTTTGCATCCAGAATCCGGTATCAACATCAAGTTCAGACGGCATCGATCAATCAACTTCATCCTCGACTAGGTCATCAAGTGATGAGACGCTCGAAGATATAAAGGCGATAGCAGAGTTGGAACCCAGTGGGATCATTCTTTTCACATAGCTGTTTTGTTTTCCCTTTGTACAAATCTGTATAAACTCTTTTGTTCGGCGGTGTTTTCTTACTAAGACGTCAGCCTCTTGTACATAAACGCCTATTTACAGGAAAATTCAAAATCAATATAAATTCACTTTTCAGATCAATTGCCAATTGTTTTTCCCTTTTCTGTTTTGTTTTGCGAAGAACGTCCAAGGTTCAATTTGTGATATATGCATTTGACAATGATTGTTAACTCATAAATATTTGCATACGAAACAAAGGATTAATTACAGGTAACAATAGAAACAGGGGCAATAATGAATGGTCTAAGCGATCTAATTGTTCTATCCACCAAGGTACCAAGGTAAGTTCAGCTGAAGAACACAACTAGTATATCTTAATTCCCCAGAGAGTGAGTCGGCAAGTCAATGCACTCTCCCCAAGCAAAGTTATACAATCAGCCTTAAGGAAGTTGGGTATTCCACGCAGATCTCAACATCCCCCAGCACAATATACGGACATTCTTAACAAGCATCCCCGGTGGTCTTGATCTAAGATTGTTCCCCCGTGGTATACCCGACATCCAGCGGAGCCACTTCTCCAATGTACTTCAAAAATTTCCCCAGGAGAGTCCAATCAAGATTTCCCCAGGAAAGTTTGAATCATCTTCCCCAGCAGGAAGCTTATCCCCAGTAGATTCTGGAAGCTTCTCCCCCGCAAAGCACGAACGCGTCTCCCGACTTTATTCAAAGGTTATTTTCCTACCAGGATATAACTGGGTTATCCTCAGCCAAAAGCCACAGAAAGATTGTCCTCGGCAAAGTCTTCCTATCTCCAGCGGATTCTATTCACACTTCCAACATAACAACGGTATCCCCAACGAAGTTATCATCAACATCTTGACAGCATACCTCTCTCCCCATAGAGTACTGTTTCCCAGCAAGATCGCTAGAATATTTTCCCCCCGCAGAGTATTCTATTCGCCAAGTTTATGCCCCAACGGAGTTATCTTCTCCTACCGGTATTCTTGAAACTATCATCCCCAGTGGAAACAAGGCACTATTCTCCAACAGCAGCCCAGGATGTGACTTCCCGGCACCCGTCAAGGATTTATTTTCCTGGACAAAAGCATACATTCATAAACATCGCATTTCCATACATTATAGCATGCATATATGCATCATGAACATACGATCTCATTTACGTTGAGAACATCATTGCTTGATCCATATCATGCATTGCATATGACTGACCTATTACCTTTCAGGAAAGACCCAGTTAAGTTCTCAGCTATATTCCAAGACTTTAGTCTGGTTCAGTTAAATCGATTCTAAGATTTTTCTGATTCTTATCCAGTCAAAGTTAATCCAAGACCTCGCCTGGTTCAGTTAAATCGACTCCTAAAGATTTTTCTGATTCTTATCCAGTCAAAGGCCTTCTCTGGTTCAGTGATATCGACCCTAAGATCTCCCTGATTCTTATCCAGTTGAAGTTATTCCAAGACCTTGCCTGGTTTGGTTAAATCGACTCCTAAAGATTTTTCAGATTCTTATCCAGTCAAAGGCCTTCTCTGGTTCAGTCAGATCGACCCTAAGATCTCCCTGATTCTTATCCAGTTGAAGATTCCATGACCTTGCCTGGTTCGGTTAAATCGACTCCTAAATATTTTTCTGATTCTTATCCAGTCAAAGGCCTTCTCTGGTTCAGTCAGATCGACCCTAAGATCTCCCTGATTCTTATCCAGTTGAAGATTCCAAGACCTTGCCTGGTTCGGTTAAATCGACTCCTAAAGATTTTTCTGATTCTTATATAGTCAAAGGCCTTCTCTGGTTCAGTCAGATCAACCCTAAGATCTCCCTGATTCTTATCCAGTTGAAGATTCCAAGACCTTGCCTGGTTCAGTTAAATCGACTCCTAAAGATTTTTTTGATTCTTATCCAGTCAAAGGCCTTCTCTGGTTCAGTCAGATCGACCCTAAGATCTCCCTGATTCTTATCCAGTTGAAGATTCCAAGACCTTGCCTGGTTCAGTTAAATCGACTCCTAAAGATTTTTCTGATGCCGATCCAGTCAAAGGCCTTCTCTGGTCCAGTTAAATCGATTCCTAAAGATTTTACTAATGAAGACTCAGTGGAAGATATCCAAGATTCTCTCACCGTTACTGTTGAGGTAGAAATCGCCCCAGGTTCTCTCATCGTTACTGTTGAGGTAGTAATCGCCCCACGTTCTCTCATCGTTACTGTTGAGGTTGAAGTCGCCTATGATTCTCTCATCGTTACTGTTGAGGTTGAAGTCGCCTATGATTCTCTCACCGTTACTGTTGAGGTTGAAGTCGTCTATGATTCTCTCATTGTTACTGTTGAGGTTGAAGTCGCCTATGATTCTCTCATCGTTACTGTTGAGGTTGAAGTCGCCTATGATTCTCTCATCGTTACTGTTGAGGTTGAAGTCGCCTATGATTCTCTCATCATTATTGTTGAGGTTGAAGTCGCCTATGATTCTCTCATCGTTACTGTTGAGGTTGAAGTCGCCTATGATTCTCTCATCGTTGCTGTTGAGGTAGTAATCGTCCCAAGGTTCTCTCATCGTTACTGTTGAGGTAGTAATCGTCCCAAGGTTCTCTCATCGTTACTGTCGAGGTAGTAATCATCCAAGGTTCTCTCATCATCCCGTTGAGGTAGTAACCATCCCTGACTCATTCATCACCTTTTGAAACTCCAGACTCGACTCCTGTATCTCACCAGGGCACGTCTGAAGAGGTTTAAGGATTCAATTCCTGTAACCAGTCAGGGCACATTTACACAAAGAGTTTGAAGACCAACTCCTGTAACAGGTCAGGTAATCATCTTTCTTTTTCAGGTACGCAAGTTCTCGCTAAGGAATATCTTACGCGATCGACACCCAGATGGCATCTATAAGCCCATCCACCTACCCATCACCTCTCAACATGGCATCTATAAGCCCATCCTCCTATCCACTAATCTCCAAATGGCATCTGTAAGCCCATTCCCACCATCACACTACTAACATGTGAGCACAAATTTCTGGGCACTCTAGTGTTCAATCATCTTCCACCTTCAGATTATGAAAGGCACGTCAGCCAATCTACATCCTCAGGTCTAAGAAGATTGAACAGGGGCAACTGTTGTACCCCAAAATTTGCCCTCCCATATTCTTCAAGATTTGCAAAGAGCATGCTTCAAAATCTCCCAAGGGTTGCACAGTCCAATTGCCTCCTAACAGTCAAAAATTAGGGTTTTGGTTCTGGCAAAGAAGATGAAGTTTCCAAGGGTCCAAACAAGTCCCACATGCCTATAAACATTGTCAAGTATCCTCATGCCAAGTTTCAAGACTTACAGCACAAAATTACACAGTCAAAAACCCTAATTGCTCAACAGTCAACTGTAGGGGCAAAATGGTCATTTGACAGTCAAAAGTCAAAAATTTTGGTCAACATCTCATTTTGAAGCCATAAACATCATTTGATCAATTCTTGATCATGATTCTCAAAGCATGGCTCAAAAAGTCTCAAGATGCAAAAGTTTCCATTTTTGGACAGTTGAAAAAGTCAACTGTAACTTGACCAAGGCATAACTTCCACATGGTTTATCAGAAAAATTCCATCCAAAGCTCATTTTGAATAGAATTACATTTCCTACAACTCCTCTTCACACTTCAAGTCCAAGAAATGCTCTCACAAAAAGTTATCAATCTCAACATTATAGGTCATTTTCAAAAGTCAACAAAAAGGCACTTTAAGTCAAAGACCATAACTTGGGATTGGTAAATCTAAATGACATGGGACCAAAGGCATTGGTTAGAGGACTTCAAGACCTTTCCAAAATGTCCAAGAACATGATCAAAGCTTAAAAATTGAGCAAGATATGCCTTGTGGAAGTTGGGAAATGTTTGGGAATTTTGAAAAGTCAACTTTGCTTCAAATGCCTCAAAATTGCTAATGGGCCTTAATTTCTTCCAAGAATCATCACCCAAAAGCTATGCACGACCCATTGACCCAAAGGGGAGTTATTTTCTTATTTTTAATTTATTAATTGAATTTTTAAATCTATTAATTCATTTAATTAAAATTAAATATGAGAAAAATACTAAACAAATGTTTTCAAATCTTTTTATGCAGTATTTCCACTCATCATTCACTCAAGATTTCGTGCATACCCAAAAAGGAAAGGATCTCCAATAATTGGCATGTTCTTCATGGTAAAAAGATTGAAAAAATCATGGAAAATCACAAACTTGAAAGGCATTAAAACAAGGCTTTGGGCTTGATCTTTTCACCCTAATTCATTGACATATATGTGTACATCACAACCCTAATCACAAGAACAAGCAAGCTGCGCTCAGAACCAAGAACCAAACTTGCATTTTTGACAAAAAAACTCAAAACTGTTTTCACAGTTCCAGCGTGATTCAAAGCCTACAATTGATTCCAAAAGCTTGCTGAAGCCTTCCTGAACGTAACTCAATCCTTTTCCAGTCCCCACGCACAAAGAAGTGGTAGAACAAAGTCAAACTTTCTCAAACTTTTTTCATATTCGTGTTTCATGATTCATGCAGTGTTTTTGATTTCTAATGCTTGATTTATGCTAACTTGATCGTTCTAAAGCTAATGGTGCCATTCATTTGTGTTTTTAAGCCCTGTACGTGAATCCACCATGAAAATTGCCTAGGGTTTCAGAGCTCTAATTTTGGGGCTTTGCATATCTGGAATAATTGGACCATAAGACTTATACCATTGAAATCAGGACATTCAAACAAGTAGAACCCAACCATCGTGCCCTTTTTCTTTTTGATTATATGCTATTCGCTATTTTTCTGGTTTAGGGTTAGTGGGGTTTTAAAACCCCCGCTATATATCTCATGTTTTCAGGCAAAATGAAAGACCAAGGAAGAAGATGCTAGCGTGTTGGACTGTGGTTGGCTGATTCAAACATTGGCGCTTTTTTTATTTGTTCCACTAACACTTGTTTTCTCTCTCTTATTGATCATTGCCCACTAAATGAACAAAGAAATGCGTTTGGCTGGTTGGTGAGTGATGTGTCCTTCAAGCATTGGGACCTGGGTTCGATTTCCAGGTCCCTCACTTCTCCAATATTATTTTGTTCAATATATTTCCATGCAGCATGTTCTCAAGGGAATACCATATGCCTCCACCATCTGGCTTGCCACGCGCCCAAAGGCCCCATCCAATGGCCAGAACTTGCAGATCACCATATGCATTGGTCAACAGCTCCTCACACAAACGTTGAAAGTCAAACAAGGCCTGAATTCTTGGGCCAAATTACTGCAAATCAACCTCCTCAATTTGGGTCAACACCCCCCATGTTTGTATATCTTTTAATTTCTTTTCTTTTCTTTTTTATTTTTTAATTCTTTTGATTATTTTTTTATTTTATTTAATTTACTTCAAATAATTAATTTTCATATAAAAATACAAAAAAACCAGAAAATCATAAAACAAAAAATATGTTTTTATTAATGTTAATTTCTATTAATTTTGTAAATAAATTATAAATAACCAAATTAGTTTAATTTTATGTTTAATTTTAATGTTTTCTTAAATAAATTAAAACACATAAAAATTAGGTTTTCTAGCATTTTTACTTTTTTTCCCCAATAATTAAATTACCTCATCATCATTATTATTAATTCTTAATTAATTTGTAAATAAACTTGTCTTTAAATAATTTAGGTTAAATTAGGTCAAACTTAAACATTTTTCTTTAATAAATTAAAAACAATTTAGAATTAGGGTTTTATTTAATTTTTAATTTTAATCCATTTTCTTTATTTTCATTAAATACCAAAAACCAAAAAAAATAACTTCTTTTTCTTTAATCATTAATTCACTTCTCATTTCATATTTAATTCCTTTAAAGGGTCCAACCCCCTCGCACTCGATTATAATTCCTTTTCGCACATTTATTTTTATTTCTTTTGTGAATATAATGTATTTGCCCCAAAGCCTTGTAATAGATAATTAGGCATTTACTTTCCGTTCTTTTATTCAAATCGGGTCTTGGTTTAATTTGGCGATGTAGACCCGCGCCTTGTAATAGCGTAGGACCTTTATTTTCCGCACTTTAAATTCCGCACCTTTAAATGGCTAACTATCACATGAAAGAATGTATGCCCAAATAAAAACAATGCGTAGAACACTCAATGCATGATCAAGACAAATATAACTGAAAACGACACACAATTCACACACCACTCTTAGGGTACGCCTCACTGTTGCCTTGCCCCTCGAAACGTGGTCGTCGAGTATAGGACGTTTTAGTAAGTCCTTATGTCCATGAACATGGCATAAGGGTAGCTTCTAAGGTGTCCTACTATTGCTCTGGTGACCACACTGTTGCCTTGCCCCTCGAAACGTGGTCGTCGAGTATAGGACGTTTTAGTAAGTCCTTATGTCCATGAACATGGCATAAGGGTAGCTTCTAAGGTGTCCTACTATTGCTCGGGTGACCACACTGTTGCCTTGCCCCTCGAAACATGGTCGTCGACTATAAGACGTCTTAGTGAGTCCTTATGTTCCATTGACCTAGTTGCCTCGAAACGGTTGCCTCGAAACAAGTTGCCTCGGAATAGTTGCCTCTGAATAAAAGATCAATGGCATAAGGGTAGCTTCTAAGGTATCTTACTGTTGCTCGGTGACCACACTGTCCCTAAACTCGAATTGACCCGAACACCTCCAACGGTGGTGCTACCTACCTCTCAATGGTGGGATGGCACTACCTAAAGGACATTTACACAGACTAATTCCTTAGGGTAGGTAGATGACTCATGGATACTTGCTCTAATTCAAAAAAATCAAAACTCTTTTCACACCGACACTTTAAAAAAAAAAGCTTTCAAAATAATTTTTCAAACACTCTTGAGGACTGATACAAGAGTCGAACTGAAATTTTAAACGAAACTTTTTCAAACCCACTCACCCTTGAAAAGCAAACAAACACTTTTGAAAACACAAATGAGCAAGTAACTAAGAGCCCATGGATAACCATGGATAGAAATGGTGCTAACACCTTCCTTTTCTATAAATCTACCTCCCGAACCGAGAGCTAATCTCAACAATCGTTCCAGATCCAGCGTTAAACAGTCAGTTCCAGATCCACCGATCACAATGGTGATCTCTATATCATTTATCCAAACATGAAGTACATAGATTTCTATTGACCGGCCTCAAAATAGGTGTGACTTCTACATAAGTCCACTTACGATTGCTTAACATAGCGCTAAATTTTGTCCTGATTCGAATAAATGATCATTCGTGGCCCAAACTTATGATTGCAAGCCCAAGTATGTTAATTTGATCTCTTTGATCCAATAACCTTGAGATTCATTGTGTGGAGGATTTGGTTCTACCAATCCTCTAATGGATCTACAACACCTTTGGTCAATGCGGATCACTTAAACATCATTGATCATTACATGTTGCCTTGTGAGAATTCCAAAATGGATGATATACTTGACAAAAAGAAAATGCAACTTGTTGTGTGGAGGCTTTGGTTCTACCAATCCTCTAATGAGTTCCAAATGCAAGTTTCAAGATGGTCATCCAACTAACCACTAATTTCTAACAAATTGACTTTACTTTATGCTTTTATTTTTATGCTTTATGTACCATTTACTTTTAGCATTTTACATTTCATGCTATTTTCATCTTTGCTCACTTGAGCATCTACTTTTATGTCATTTTTATTTTGCTCACTTGAGCTTTTCTTTTCCTTTTAAAGACACCTAATAATTAACATGAACCATAAAAAACTTTAATGATACTTGGACTATTTGGTTACTATCCTTGGCATTATGGAGCATTGGACTTCTTGGACTTAGGATTAGAGACCTTGGCCTACCTTTGAGACTTTGTGACTTTATTTGATATTTTGTTTGGAGTTATTGGGGTTTGCCTCAAGACATTGGGTTGTTTGTTTGTTTGTTTTGTGTGCAGGTTATTGAGATTATGATCTTTGTTTGTAATCTGGAATTCACCCGTATACAGCCGTTACTCTGCCCAATTTTTGCGAAGACTTAAAACACTTGAAGTTTGGTTCTCTCAAGAGGTCTAGTATCTTTTCTTGCTTGGTTTCAATTCGAAGAATAGTAATTCTATATTGACTCATAATGTCAAATATTGGCTTCTTGTTGGTTAGATGGTTCTTATCCCAGGTTTTACCTTATGCTTTAGGATAGTCTCTTCATCTTCTCCGATCTTCTTTAATTTCAAAAATCTTCTCCCTCCTTTTGAAAACTCTTCTTGTTTTGAAACTTGAACCATTTTCGTAATAAACTTGGACTTAGGTCCATGCATTTTCAAAACATTTTCACAAATAAATTTCAATCAATTTAATAATACCTTGACATTTTTGTGAGAAGACTAAAAGTCAATCAATCTCATTTCAAACCATTTTGCCACTTTGGCTTTTTTTTTATCTTTAAACTTTTCTCAAAAGATTAGACTCTTGTCAATCCTTGTAGTGATGCAAACAACTATACTTCTACAATACATAGTGAAGTGAGATATTTTCCACTTGGGTGTTGAGTGAGGCATTGTTGATTTTAAAATCCAAGCCATATCCTCCACTTTGAGATGATGCAAATTCTCCTTTCTCATGATTGTGGGTAGTAAGTATGTTTTCCACACGGACAATGACGATGATGTCTTATCTCATAAAATCAACCAACACACTTGTGTTTCAAACTTTTAAAAGAGGAACTACGTGTACCCTGATCACCTATTGCACGAAAGGTGGTACGTAGGCACTAAAGGTTCGCAACCGCGGGGGATGAAAAAATCATAAATATATTTCTTTTCTCACCTCCACCATCCATTTTTTATATAACACATTTTTATAGCCAAAATATACAGATTTCTTCAAAGAGGTTCCTACGGAGTACCGTAGATGTTTAGGGTGCTAATACCTCCCCTTTGCATAACCAACTCCCTTACCTTGAATCTTTCCCCTTTTTTTTTGGGTTATTCGCTCTTTTCCTATTCCTTTGGAAACAATAAAGCACGGTGGCGATTTTGATTTTGATTTGTATAAAGTCTAGTCAATCCAATGGCTTAGTCTTGCATATTTCTACTGCTACACTCCCAAGTTCAAGGTTCCTGATTTCAACAAATACAAAGGCACTACTTTCCCAGAGACTCATCTCCGTTCTTACTACCGCAAGATGGCGGCTTATGCTGAAAATGAACCATTGCTCATGCATTTCGTTCAAGATAGCCTGACAGGGGCACTGTTAAAATGGTATATGCAATTAGAGAGAACTCATGTCATTACTTGTGGAGAGCTTGCCCATGCTTTCTTGAAACATTACAACTATAACACTACTATGGCCCATAGTCTTACCCAGCTTTAGAACATGGCACAGAAATCCAAAGTGTCTTTCAAAGAGTACACCTAGAGGTAGAGTGAACTGGCTGCAAGGGTCCAACCTCCTCTATTGAATAGTGAATCAATTGATTTGTTCATGGGCACCCTGCGAGGTTCTTATCTCCAGCATATGATTATCAGTACTTCTGCTTCCTTCTTTTGTATGGTTATTATTGGGGAGCATGTTGAAACTTGTATTAAGGTTGGTACGATCCAAGGTACTCCTAACACCACTAACAACAATACTGGAAATAGAAAGAAACCCTATTTTAGATTTGTTAAGAAAAAGGAAGGAGAAACTAGTGATGCTACTGTTGACAAGGAGAAAGCTCATGCTTATCCACAAGTACAGTTTCCTTACTACTCAACACCTGTTGTTGTTCCTAACCAGTATTTTCCTCATGCATATGCTATTTTAACTCCATAACCATGGGTGGCTCATTAACAGCCTTTCATACCTCAACAACCGTATATGCAGCTGCAACAGTATACGCCTCCTCGGAATTATCAACAGTAGAATCAGCAACCACAAGATCAGCAAGGGCAATAGAGATGAGAAAGCCTGCAAGGAGGTTTGACCAAGTTACCATGCCCAATGCTTAACTTATCCCTCAGTTTCTTTCCAATCAGTTGATTCAACTACGTGAACTTGGTCCACCACCAAATCCTATTCCAAGAGGGTATGGTGTTAATGTTTGTTGCGAGTTCCATTCTAGGGCCTCAGGCTATGCTACTGAGAACTGTATAGCATTGAAGTGCAAAATTCAGGACCTCATTGATGCCAAGTTGATACAATTCACCCCATTAGTCCCAATGTACTGAATAATCCCTTGCCTATGTAAGCACCAAAACCGTAAGAGCATCCATTGAAGCAACAAGACAATTTTTCTTGTTTGTTAATGCACTGTTTGCATGTAAAAACTTGTCTATTTTTGAATGAAAATCTTAATACAATGAATATGTTTGTCTTGAAATCATCCATTCATATTCACTCTTAAATGTTTTTCCTTGGTTTTTTATACTTAACTCTTGTTAAAGAAGGAAAAATAACTCTGGAGGGAGGATGATGAAAATGTGATACCCAGAATCTCAAATGGTATGATTTTGAATAAAACCCTGCTGATGATGTACATGCATTGAATCAAATCTCCAAACAGAAAAGACTTAAGGGAGATAGACCCTTATTAATCCATTTGAGCCTTGAAGTAGGAGTTTATTTTTCTATGCAAGAAAAACTATCATTTTTTAACCAGGGGTCGGGTAGTCTTTAGTTAATTTGACCGAGAATTCAAATTTTAAAAAGGAGTGAGCATTCGAGGATTAACCACACCTTGTCCCTCACACTTTAAGAGGTCAAGAAAAATCAAATCCATAATGGTTATCCCTCACCAACCAAAGAACGAGGAAATCACAGTTCCCAAAAATCAAACGACTCAGGGTCACACGATTTGTTCAAAAAAGGAAAGAGAAAAGAAAGCCCATTAAGTCAAAAACATGAAAACAAGTGACTTAGGCAAAAGTTAGGGCATCCCGCTGGACTTCAAAATCGAAATAAAAGAAATTAGTCCAGGAAAAAATTAGCGAAAAGAAAAAAGAAAAGCACAAAAAAGAAAGGATTACAAAATAAAGAATCCTCAGCGAATAACAAAGTCGTGTGATCAAATATCAAGAGTAAAAGGTGAGTGACTTCCATGTCCCCAAAAACCTAATTGGATCCTCAACCATGTCAAACTCCTTTTAGGAGATGAACACTTGTGTCGAATTATTTGAATGTAGGACTGAAGAACATCAAGGAGAATGGGCGGGTACAAATAAATTTTGAGCCTTAAATTCTTTTTTCTAAAACCGTGAACCAGACCGCGTTACAACCCTTAAAAGTTCTAACTGAAGCATGGGTTATTTTGAAAGCACATTGTAATGACAATATGGTAAACTTAATCCTAGGGGACTTGCTAAAACATTTGAGTCGGTATCACACCACCTTTCGTGCAAAAAATTGATGTTATGACATCCTTTCAATAAAAAGTCTTTAAACTTCAAGACAAACATAAGATTTGCATTAGAATTATCATTCTCGTAATAAACATTATTTTCATATAAACAAGTGTCTGACATCAAGGAAACTTCCATAATGAGCATCAGATGAAGAGTATCATCTCGAGGGACAAGTTGTCTTCAGAACTCCATTAAGCAAGGGGCATCCATTCAAAGTTGATAGATCTGGGGAAATCATGTCGATAAATCTCTTAAAGATGCCATCGATATGAGGCAATCACATTTAGATTCGATAAATCTCTCTAAGAAATATGTAATTAGGGGCAGTCTATTTCGTGACCCAAGATATTGGGGCAAGCCACCTTGTATCGTATTATGGCATGAATATTCCAGTCTTCCACTAAAAGCATATCCTTTGAGAGACCATTATAGACAGGGGCATTCTTCCTCCCTACTTGCGAAGCTGCTCAAGAAAATTTATGTCATCCGTACAACTGCAATGATGTTAAAAGCGTCATAACGACCATCTTGACTTGACTGACATTATCAGAGTCATTATCATTCTCTGCAGATGTTTGGGAATGCAACTCCTCATCAATGAAGCAAACTCGGGGAATTTGAAGAGGCCAATTTCCTAATCCCTAAGCAGTTCAGAGTGTAAAGAAAGTAAGACCGAGTTATTTCCTCCCCAGCAATGGAGTATTTTAAGACACCCGGGGAGATTCATGGCCACTTCACCACCCCCAGGTGATCTAGGATGTAAGGAAAGTCATATTATGACACTTCTCCTCATTAAGACTACATATCAATCCCTAGTAAATTTGCCAATGATCTTTGGAACTACAAGCTTTCAAGCACCAATCTGTATTAGTATCTCAAGACAATGAGCAACAGACCCTGTTGAGCCTAATATTGGGCAATCTACATATAGTAATCATCATTACATATTACATTTCATCCTCAAACGTGTAGCATATCCGTTGAAATGGATCATTATGCCATACACTATCAAACATGCATGAGAAGCATAAGGTTGATTTGGTACCTTGCAAGAAAGACCAAATCAACCTTCAATCAAGATAGTAATACATCCCCACCGAGAATGCCATCCCCACAACCCCAGTCGATATCCCTCACTACATTACAAACCTTTTCTAACCACGGTGCCAGTACCTTGTACTCTTAACCCCAACAAAGTTAATCCCCTTTATCAATCCTTCCTTCTGGGTTGCAGATCATATGTCGATCTTGCCCTCTTCCAATCATTCCTCTTGGGACGTAGATCATACGTCGATCTTAACCTTTATCAATCCTTCCCTTTGGTTAAGATCCCACATGAGTAGTGTTTACGCTGTCATCGATCTCACCTTATGTCTTTCCTTTGGTTAAGATACCATATAAGTAGTGTTTGCGTTGTCATCGATCTCACCTTTTGTCTTTCCTTTGGTTAAGATCCCACATGAGTAGTATTCACGTTGTCATCGATCTTACCTTTTACTTTCCTTTGGTTAAGATTCCAAATGAGTAGTGTTCGCGTTGTCATTGATCTTACCTTCTGTCTTTCATTTGGGTGTAGATCCTACATGAGTAGTATTCATGATATCATCGATCTTACCTTTTTTCTGTTGGTCATAGATCCTATGTGAGTAGAGTTCGTGCTATCATCGATCTTACCTTTTGTCATTATGTTGGTTATAGATCCTACATGAGTGGTGTTCACGCTATTATCGATCTTACATTTAGTCTTTCTCTGGTAGATCCTACATGAGTAGCTTTCGCGCTATCATTGATCTTACCTTTTATCATTTTGCTAGTCGTAGATCCTACCTGTGTAGTGTTCGTGTTATCATCGGTCTTACCTTTTATCTTTCCACGATAGACCCTACATGAGTAGTGTTCTCTCTATCATCCATCTTATCTTTTGTCTTTCCTTTGGGTGTAGATCCTACATGAGTAGTGTTCGCGCTATCATCGATCTTACCTTTTGTTATTTTGTTGGTCGTAGATCCTACATGAGTAGTGTTCGCGCTATCATCGATCTAACCTTTTGTCTTTCCCCTGTAGATCCTACATGAGTAGTGTTTGTGCTGTCATTGATTTTACCTTGTGTCTTTCCTTTGTATGTAGATCCTACATGAGTAGTGTTCGCACTATCATTTATCTTACCTTTTGTCATTTTATTGATTGTAGATCTTATATGAGTAATGTTCGTGCTATCATCGATCTTACCTTTTGTCTTTCCCCGATAGATCCTACATGAGTAGTGTTTGTGCTATCATCAATCTTACCTTTTGTCATCCTGTTAGTTATAGATCCTACATGAGTAGTGTTCACAGTGTCGTTGATCTCGACCTTTGTATTTTCTTTGGGTGTAGATCATGTGGATGCATTTCTCTTTTAGATGCTTTGTATGATGTCAAAACTAGAATTGATTTAACTTTTTTGTATATTGAATGGTATCTTTGAGTGTGTGTTCACCCTTGCATTAGAAGTCATTAGGAACCTTAAGAAGCATATAGAAAAAGTTTGGTTTGGTCATCCATTGGTCCCATAAAAGAAAAATCAGTTTTTGCATAAAAATAATATGTGCATCTTTTGAAACATTCGTGCTTCGTGTCAACACATATGTTGTTGTTCTTAAGCATGTAATTCTCTAGAAATTTGTGTCAACTCATCCTCTTGTTTGTGTTTACACATGTATTTAAAACTACTTTATGTGTCAACATATTCTTGCTTTGTGTTGACTCATGTGCTGTTGTTTTTAAGCTTGAAAAACCTCTGGAAGTTTGTCTCGACTCATGGCCTGTTACAGGTGGACACATGTGCCTATTTCTGTCACGTATGTGTCAACATATCACTTGTTCATGTCGATACATCCTGCACCAAACTTAAAAAAATCAGTTTTTCTTTTCTGTTTCTAGGTCTTTCTTTTGCCTCCAAGTCTCACACTTATATATGTCTCATACATGCATCATTTTCATTTTTATGAAACTAAAAACACGTACTTGATTGCCCTTCATCTTCAACCTTGACCCTATGCATACACACAAACAACGTACACATAATCATTAATTGTTTGGGTTCCATCTAGACTCGGTTGATAACGTTTAATTTAGGTTGTTTGTAACCTAAGATTGGGTTGATAATCAAGGGGGTTTCATCCAGAAAAACCGCAAGAATTTTTACCTCAAGATCATGTAGAGATTTGAGGGTTTTTAACAAGATTGTGCCAATATTAGATTTAACCGAATGAAGACTTTGAAGAATGGGGTGGTTCTTGCAAGCCTAGTAGCGTGAGACGGTGAATCATCGGGTAATCTTGGGTGATAACAAGCTTGAAATTGGATTTGGTTGAGTGAACATTAAAGACGGTTTTCCTTCAAGATAATAGCGTGAAACGGTGGATCAATTGTAGTTGTTAGAGGCTTGATTTAACTCCATCAAGCAAAGGGAATTTCGTTGGATCATCATTAACCATTGGTATTGTAGGGGTGCATTGCAATGTTTCTCTTGTAAAGATACTTTTGAAATTAGTAAGAAATTTGTCTCAATTCCAAAACAGATTTGGGAGAGATGTAGCCATAGTGAGGTTGATTGGAGAACTTCCTTAACAAATCCTCTTGTCGTTCTCTCTCTATATTTATCTCGCTTTATTTATTTTACATTTTGTTAGCAATTTATTACACTCTTGACTGTGCAAATTTATTAGGACAAAAATTTTCTTTGAAAGTTTAAATCAATTTGTTGTTGTTCTTATAATCACTTTGATTGTAAGAGGTTTTAACATAAACAAAATTCAAAGGATTTTCTGGAAAATTAAAGTGCACACCAGGTGTTCAATAAATTGTCTAAGTAAGCTTTTACCTTAATTTCATTGGAAATAGGTTAATTAATTGATTGTGTTATAATTTTTGATTGAGAATTTTATGTGTTGCTCGCTTATCATCTTTACTTAACTTGAATTTATTGATTGCATATCTGAGCTCCAATAGTCGTGTGCGTTTAGAAGACTTCGATCTAGGACACAAATTCCGCTAACCATTGTTTTTAACGTGATTTAAAAACAGTTTTTTAAACTGAAATTTGAATTGGGTATCTATTCACCCCGTCTAGATAAGTTATTGTCGTCTAACAAGTGGCATCAAGAGCCCGATTCATTTTGTGTGCTTCCAATACACTTTTTAGAAAATGGAAAATGCACCTAAAGGGGAGTATAAGGGAGCTCCCATATTCACCAGTGAAAAATATGGTTATTGGAAGACTTTTATGCACATTCATATTAATTCTTATAGTAAGGGTGTATGGTGTGTCATCAAAAATGGTCCAATTGTTATTATTGAGGACATTGATGGTGTTATCGTACCTAAACCGGAAACACGGTGGAGTAAAGATGAAAATGAATTATGGACGATTGGAAGGCACAAAGTATTCTCATATCCTCCATTGGAGTGGATGAGTTTTATCGTGTCTCTCAATGTGAAACCGCAAAAGCTATGTGGAACACATTGGAAGTTTCCCATGAGGGAACCAATGAAGTTAAACAAGCTTGAGTAAGTACATTGACTCAAGAGTCTGAGCTCTTTCGCATGAATCGTGGGAAAACCATTACGGATATGCAAAAGAGATTTTCTCATCTCATTAACCATTTGAATACACTTGGGAAACCGGTTTCCAATGAAATTGCTAATAAAAAAGTTTTAAGATGTCTTACTAGGGATTGGCAACCAAAGGTCACCGCGATCAAGAAAGTCAACAATCTTGCTACACTTGACCTCACTGCATTGTTTGGTAAGCTTGAAGAAAATGAGCAAGAACTCACTTGCTTGGAAAAATATAAGAAGAAGACGAATAAAGAAAAAGGCAAAGAAAGTAAGGTTGAAAATAAGTCCATTTCTCTATATACTTATTGTTCTAAGTTCTCAACATACGAGTAAAGTTATATTGAAGATAGTGATAATGGTAAGTCAGATGATGAAGAAGAAATGGGATTATTCGTAAAAAAAGGTACAATATATACATGTGAAATAATAGAGTAAGCCACTCCTACAAAAATCTTACAAAGTATAGGAGACAATCCTCTTCTTCAAGGGAAGGAGACAAAACCACATGAAGTTCCAAAGGTATATGCTACAATTATGGAAAATATTGTCATTATAGGCCGAAGTGTCCATCCATTGAAAAAGACAAAGAGAAAGGAAAAATGCAAACTCTAGAAAGACTAGGAGAGCTTATGTGGCTTGGGGTAGTGATTGTGAATCATCAAGTGATGAAGACTCGAGTGATAATGAAGAAACGAAGGCCGTTTATTTATCGACTTGATACAATGAAAAGGAATGCAAAGAGGTTAAACCATCAAAGTATGATGAAGTTTGTCTCTCTCCCCATTATCATTAAAAGAAGAAAAATAATAAGGTTAAGCCCTAAAAGCATAATGAAGTGTGTCTTTCTGCTTGTTACCTTGAAGAAAATAAAAAGGTTGTAAGTCCTTCTAAACAAGTTCCTGATAAAGATTTGTCTCATTCCGTTTTATTAAATGCATTTGAAAATCTACACAGAGAAGCTATATAATCTTTCAAAAAGCATGCTTCAAACAAAAAGATTATTTCTTATTTGGAAGCTAAGGTAGATGATACCAAAAAGAAATTAGAAGCTCTAAAGCATTCTTGATAGATATTCAAAAAGCGAAAGATGATGAAGAAAAACTCTCTTGGTTTAACTGCCTTAGTTGTGATACTTGTGGCAAAAAGAGGTTAGATCTCTAAAGGTAAAAATACAAATTACCTACTCATAATCCTTATAAGAGGTATGAATTTGTTGAGAAAGCATCAAAGGGTAAGAGTTCGTCTCTGTTAGAACATAGTTTGATTCTACAACCCTTAGTTAGAGTTTTGATGATAACAAATACAAAGAAAAAATATGCACCCTAAAATTATGTTATTTTGTATGCAGATGTTCTGACCAAAGCAGCATCAGAAGTTAAGCTATAGAAGCTACACGCTGAGGTAATCAGAATTTACACTGAAGATTGATGATCAGAACCTGCGCTTAAGTGAAGTAAACCCTGATTCTGAACAGAAGGATTATAATCTAAGTCATCAATGTTATGAAGCATCAGCAAGAGGAAAGGATGTAAGATTCTGAAGTGTTACTATTCAATCAAGATAACATCAATTACAACGACTTCTTTCAAACAAGATCTTCTCAATATGGAAACTGCTTTAATGACCATTATCACGCTTAATGATGAACAGGATTCCATTGCCTATATAAACAAGATAAGTGATCAAATAGTTCACGATTTGCCAATACTACTGCAATACAACTCAAAAATGCTGCAAGCTTTCTCTAGTATTTTCCACGCTCTAAAATTGTGTAAATTATCACAGTTGTGATAACTGTTTTTGTAACGAAAAACATCTACACAGGATTCTTGTATCTTTGATTAAGACATTTGTTCCTTGAGATTAACCGGATTGTGGTTGTACTCAAGAGGACTTTGACAGTTGTCAAAGTAGTGATTGTAATCTGTTTGTGATTAGTGAATTAAGACCTCGTTGGAGAGAGGCGAAATCACCTTGACAGGTGGACTGGAGTAGTTTCAGATTAAACGAACCAGGATAAATATACTATGTCATTGCACATTTGATTTCAAGTTTTTCATTTCAACCCCCCCCTTCTTGTGTTTTTAACTTCTTCAATTGGCATCAGAGCGCCTAGTTCTGAGTTCATACACTTAACCGTGTCAGTACAAGATCCAAGCTTCATAAAAAACTATGGTGGGACCAAGCCAAAACATCAGCAATGACTATCATGAAGACAAGGACATAATCAGTGGAAAACCTCTAGTATTTGATGGAGAAAATTTTGACTACTGGAAAGACAAAATTAAGAGCTTCTTTCTAGCCCATGATGCTGACCTATGGGATATGGTAACTGATGGATACACACATCCAGTGGATGGACGTGGTAAGAAGATAAACAAGAAAATGATGTCTGACCAGCAAAAACGTGATTTCAGAAATCATCATAAGGCCAGAACAATACTTCTCAGTGTTATCTCATACTCAGAATATGAGAAAATCTCAAACAGAGAGACATCCAAAAATATGTTTAACTCTCTGAGAATGACGCATGAAGGAAACATTCAAGTCAAAGAAACCAAAGCCCTTGCGCTCATTCAGAAGTATGAGGCATTCAAAATGGAAGATAGTGAATCCATAGAAGCAATGTTCTCAAGATTCCAGATCCTTGTTGCTGGGATGAAGGTTCTTGACAAAGGATATTCTATTGCTGATCACGTAAAGAAGATCATCAGAAGTCTACCTAAGCAATGGAGGCCAATGGTCACAACACTTAAGCTACCCAAAGATCTCAATAAGATATCTCTGGAGGAACTTGTCAGCTCCCTCAAAAGTCACGAGATAAAGCTAGAAGAAGATGAGCCTCAAAAGCAAGGTAAGCCATTAGCCTTAAAATCTAACAGAAAATCTGATTCTAAGGTTTTGCAAGCTATAGAAGAAACCTCTGATGGATCCTCATTAGAAGAAGATGAATTGTCTCTCCTCTCCAGAAGGGTGAATCAACTGTGGAAGCAGAAACAAAGGAAATTCAGAAATCCTAGAAGATCAGAGAATCAAAATGAACCCTCATGTAGATACAGAAAGTCCGAATCTTCCTCTGGACACAAGATCTGAAGGTTCTTTAGGACACTAAAAGTCAAATAACAAGGACATCATCTGTTATGAGTGCAATGATCAAGGGCACTACAAAAGTGATTGTCCAAGGCTTCAGAAGGAGAAGCCCAAAAAGAAGTTCTTCAAGGAAAAGAAGAAAAGTCTCATGGAAACATGGGACGATTCAGACACCTCTGAAGTTGACTCAGAGTCAGATGATGAAAGAGAAAACATAGCTCTCATGGAAAACGTGTCAGAACACAGTGAAGCTTCTGGTTCAGACTCAGAATCAGACACTGAAGAGGTATTCCCTTACTTCACTATAAACTTTACTAAGGCTGAACTTGTAGAAAGTATAAATGAAATTATGGAAAGGTATCAGCAAATCAGAGTCAAATTCAAGAACCTGAAAAGGGATCTTGTCTGACTCTGAAAAGACTGAGAGTCTCAGATTAGAAAATTCTGAGTTAAAAGAAAAAGTTTCAAAATTAGAAAATGATTTGTAAAACTCTCAGAAGGAAATAATCCCAGAGACTCCCAGTAATGCTGATGAGATCATCAAAGAGTATGATCACAGCTTTCAGAAGTTTCTGGCTAAAAACATAGATAGAAGCAAGATGGCTTCAATGATCTATGGAGTTAGCAGAAATGGCAGAAAAGGGATAGGATATCAAGGTAAGGTATCTACACCTAAGAAAGCCATGGACTTAGTCATAAAACTCACACTACTTAAATTACACTTCATATATGGGCACACACGACATCAAATACACCTGTAATGATTACTCTTTCAAAACAAAATTCAACCAAAATTTTGGTAAAACTAACAAACCAGGACCCAAGAAGATATGGGTACCTAAGGACAAAATTATATATGAAGCAGATATCTTTAGCAGCAAGGCTAAAACACCAGTCATGGTACCTAGACTCTGGCTACTCTCGACACATGACGGGAAAAAGGCATATGTTCCAAAGCCTGTAACTTAAACCTGGAGGATACGTGGGCTTTGGAGGCAACCAAAGAGGAAAGATCATTGGCTCTGGAATAGTAGGTAATTGAAATCTTCCCTCTATAAATAATTTGTTGTTAGTTGATGGATTAATGCATAACCTGTTATCCATAAGTTAATTAAGTGATAACGGTTATGATATAATCTTTAATCAAAATTCATGCAAAGCTGTTAGTCATAAAGATGGAACTATCTTGTTTAATGGTAAGAGGAAAAACAACATTTATAAAATAAAACTTTCTGAAATAAAGAGTCAGAATGTAAAATATCTTCTTTCTGTTAACAACGAGCAATGGGTCTGGCTTAGAAGATTGGGGCATGTTAGTATGAGAAGAATATCTCAGATTAACAAACTCAATCTGGTCAGAGGACTTCCTAATTTGAAGTTCAACTCAGATGCTCTGTGTGAAACATGTCAGAAAGGCAAATTTGCAAAACCTACTTTTAAATCCAAAAATGTTGTTTCCACCTCTAAGCCATTAGAACTTCTGCACATAGACTTATTTGGACCAGTAAAAATTGCGTCTGTCAGTGGCTAGAAGTATGGGTTAGTGATCATAGAATTGTCAAAGTCAGAAGTGATCATGGTGGGGAATTTGAAAATAAATATTTTGAATCATTTTTTAATGAAAAAGGCATCTTGCATGACTTCTCTTGTCCTAGAACTCCCCAACAAAATGGAGTTGTAGAATGAAAGAACAGAACATTACATGAAATGGCCAGAACCATGATCAATGAGACTAACATTGCTAAGATCTTCTGGGCAGAAGCAATTAACACAGCGTGTTACATTCAGAATAGCATCTCTATAAGACCTATTCTGAAAAAGACTCCATATGAACTGTGGAAGAACAGAAAATCCAACATTTCTTATTTCCATCCGTTTGGATGCACTTGTTTCATTCTGAATACTAAAAATTATCTGAACAAGTTTGACTCTAAAGCACAAAAGTGTATTATGTTAGGATACTCTGAACGCTCAAGAGGGTACAGAGTATACAATACAGAAACACGGGTTGTTGAAGAGTCAATCAGTGTTATATTTGATGATAAGCTTGACCCTCAAAAGTCAAAGCCGAATGAATTCTTTGTAGATATAGAAGTTGAATTCACAGGTACTGAAGACAAATCATCAGAAGTTCTCAACAGAGACGCTCCAACAACGTCAGAAATAAATGTTACAAGAAATCCAGCATCTTCTGTTGATAAACTCCAGAAAAGGTTTTCCAAAAGCAGCTTAGCTCACCCAGGAGATAAAATCCTGGGAAAGAAGGATGATCCAATCAGAACAAGATCAACATTCAGAAACTCTGAAGAATCCCTCATGGGACTGGTATCTCTGATTGAACCAACAACAATTGATGAAGCTCTTCTGGACAATGACTGGATTCTGGAAATGCAGGAGGAACTAAATCAGTTCACCAGAAATGACATATTGGATCTGGTTCCCAAACCAAAAGGATTCAACGTCATTGGAACAAAGTGGGTGTTCAGAAACAAACTGAACAAGCAAGGAGAAGTCATCATAAACAACGCACAACTGGTGGCACAAGGTTATAGTCAGCAAGAGGGGATAGACTATACAGAAACCTTTGCTCCAATCGCCAGGTTAGAATCTATCAGACTCTTAATTTCATTTGATGTAAACAATGGAATCACTCTGTATCAGATGGATGTCAAAAGTGCATTCCTAAATGGATATATAGATGAAGAGGTATATGTGAACCAACCCCCTGGGTTTGAGAATTCCAAACACCCAAAATATGTTTTCAAACTAAAGAAGTCACTCTATGGTCTGAAACAAGCTCCCAGAGCTTGGTATGAAAGACTAAGTAACTTCCTGTTAGAAAAGGAATTCACCAGAGGGAAAGTGGACACAGCCTTGTTCGGTAAGTCATTTAAGAATGACATTTTAGTGTGTCAGATTTATGTAGATGACATCATCTTTGGATCTACTAAACCATCTCTGCGAAGAGAGTTTGCTAAGTGCATGCAGGAAGAGTTTGAGATGAGCTTAATGGGGGAACTCAAATTCTTTCTGGGAATTCAGATAAACAAAACTCCAGAAGGAACTTACATTCATCAGAGCAAATATGTCAGAGAACTTCTGAAGAAATTTGATCTCTCAGAATGTAAGCCCTCAAAGACTTCAATGCACCCCACGTGTATTATGGAAAAGGAAGAGGTAAGTAAAAAGGTAGAACAGAAAGTCTACAGAGGTATGATTGGTTCTCTCCTATATCTAACGGCTTAAAGGCCTGACATTTTATTCATTGTTTTCTTATATGCTAGATTCCAATCAAATCCTAGATAATCTCACTTAATAGCAGTTAAGCGAATTTTTAAGTATCTGAAAGGTACTACTAATCTGGGTTTGTTTTATAAAAAATCCAATGAATACAGCTTAGTAGGATATTGTGACGCAGATTTCACTGGAGACAGAGTAGAGCGTAAAAGCACTTCTAGAAGCTGCCAGTTTCTGGGAGAGAATCTGATCTCATGGACCAGCAAGAGACAATCCACAATAACATTGTCAACAACAGAAGTTGAATACATAGCAGCTGCTGGATGTAGCACTCAAATGCTCTAGATGAAAAGTCAACTTGAAGACTTCAACATATTTGAGAGTAACATTCCTATCTTCTATGATAACACTTCAGCTATATGTCTCAAAGTTAGAAGTACAGTTGCCTCAGAGTCTATCCAAGAAGATCTGAACGTTTCATTTCAAGGATAGAGGCGTGCAGTTCACATCATCAAACATTTGTCATCCTCTCACAAGCCACCTTCTAAGGTTGAACACACATTCACATTCTGAAGGGTCCAAGGCTCTGATTGGATGCATTGAGACACTTGTCAGTGGTAAACCATTCAAATATCTTTCTGAATCCCCTAATCTCAGGTTTCATTAATGCATATAATCATTACTTATTTTCTTACTTACTGCTTACGTTTTCAAAAACCTATTTAAACTCAAATTTACTATTTCATTCATTCATTTTTACTATCTTCTATATTCTCTCTTGTTTCAAGTTTCATTTTCAAAAACCCTTTTCATCTTCTTCATCAAACCTTAAAAATCTCAGTGCTCCTGAATCTTCATCAACGAAACAATATGAAGAACCAATTAGGACGCTTCTCACTCCTGTTGATAACTTGGAAGTTCTCTCTGAAATGATCATTGATTTTCAGAGTCTACAAGAAAATGGGTTCAATCTCTATGAAGACGTAAATGCTCAAGGTTGGAACATGTATTTTGACCGTCTGTTGGGTCCAACGTTTCCAATTCTCGTCAAAGAATTCTGGATTCACGCTACACCATCCAACCATCAAGTTACTTCTTATGTTATGGGAAAGAAAATAGTGATAACAAAAGATCTTATTGGGAAACTCATTGGTTACAATGGTGGTGGAGTCAGATGCATTGATATGGCAGATAAATGTTCTAACCTAAAATCAATTGCCAAGGAAATCTTTACTTCTGGACAACCATGAAGAAAAATCAGAGACTTGAAGGATCATCACAGAATCTGGGCCAGAATCATTTTGGGATGCATCAATCACAGGAAGCCTACAAGCTCTCCTGATCACATCAACATTGATCAACAGTTTCTGATCTATTTCATTGCAAAGAAGACAAAGATTAATCTTCCACACTTGCTCTTCAACCATCTCAGAACAAGTGTGAAAGAGACCAAAGAAGAAGAAAGAACTAAGAGGGGTTGGATTCCCTTAGGAAGACTGATATCAGATATTCTAACAGAAAACAGGCTGATAGAATATCTGACAGAAACTCAAGAAATAAGCACTTTGGAAGCAACTGTTGGGAAGCCTCTGAACGCAAAAAATTTGAAGAAAATGAAGATCATTGAGAACATTCAGAAGGAACCAACCATTGCTTCTCATGAGACCATTACTTCAAGAAGGATACATCTGAAGTATTTTCCTCTATTTTCTGATATAGACGCCAACCCAGAAATCATCGTCAGATACCTTGAAGCTTGCAAGGCTGATGGGACTGCTCCAGAAATCAACATTCAAGATCTACACAAGGCTGCTCCAGAGGTTGCTTTAAATAAATCCAAGAAGAGGAAAGCAGCAGGAGAAGGATCCTCTCAAAGGACACCTAAAGCTGCAAAAAAGAAAGGTAATCCATCTTATGTTTCTGTTATAGAATCAATTACTGTTACAACATATGAAACCATTCCCCCTCAAACAATAGAAAATCCTTCACCCCAAACTTTTGAAGATTTTGACATAGAGTTTGATCCCTATGTAACTCTAGGAAATTTTTTGAATGAACCTCACTCCCCCAATCAAAATCCAAACCTAGAACATCATCAACCAGAACTTGCCAAAGTTCTATCTGACATTGAACTGTTTGATCAAGATTTTTCCTCACCAATACCAGAAAATACAAACACTCAATCTCCACTCTCAGAAAATCCAAACTCTCAACAACAACCAGAAAATCCACAACCACACTCTCCATAACCAGAACATCTGAACCCCAACTCACCACAACCAGAATATAGACACTCTCTCTCCACATTCTGATAACCCATCTTCTGAAATTCCACAACCATAAACTCAACACACCTCCGCAAACCAATCTGAAGACTCTCCTTCAGATTATGATACCACTATCCCAATCCCTAGAATAGCAGAACCCCTTTCTGTTTGCATGCCTCTCACTATTCATGATATTCCAGAAATCCCTTCATCCCTTGAATCCACACCACCAAACAGCCCTAACACACCAATTATAATTCCTGACTCTCCCACTCCTTCACCCATCAACAATCCAGCTAACAACCTCAGAATTGTCATTGATCCACTAGTGCTGGACAGACTCGCTTCAACCTCTCACAAAATTGTCATTCCCAAACCTAAACCAAAATTAGATGTTGGTATGAGTCTGTTGATTTTTGAAACAGAAATGCAGGAATGGATCACTTCTTTGAAGCAAGAAAGCCTAGAGATTTCTAATCCTACTGCTTCTGATTCTCTTTGGGAAAGATTCAGAAAATGGCTCAACGCTGAAACTCTGAAGCTGAAGGAATTGGGTTATGAAAGGGCTCAACAGAACTTCAGTGATCAACTGAAAGCCTTTCAAGATCAAGTTATGAGCCAATGGTGTAAGAAAGACATTCTTCCGCTGGATAATGCTCCCTAGAAAGAGCACCATCCTTCAGAAGTTGCTGAACCAGATTCAGATAGTCTCTCCCTGACTACTGCTCCAGAAGACATGATTGTAGAAGAAGAAGTGGTTTAATCAGAAGAAGCTGCAGAATGTTCTGAAAAACATGCAACCCCTGAAGAGACACCATCTTCCTCTCTAGTCATGCAAACTCTGGAAGAGTTAAAGAAATAGAATGCATTAATCCATGCAAGACTGGATAAGCAAGAGGATACGAACAAAGAGATCAAAGGGATTCTGGATAAACAAGAAGATACTACAAAGGAAATCAAAGATATTCTTGGAAACAGGAAGAGTCAAGTACTCAGATCAAGAGCTTGTTGGAATCGTTGTTCACACGTCTTCCCCCTCCTTCTTAGATTTTCTTTAAAACTGTTTATCTGTAATTTTTTTTATCTTTACCTCCTTGTTTCTGAAACTTGTCATTGCATTATGTTTTTAATATAATTCATCTATTTTGACTCTGATTATATTGCTTTTTAATACTTGACAAAAAGGGGGAGAAAGTAAGATATTTTCAATAACAGTATACCGGGACAAAAGTCTCAAATATTCTGAATTATTTAACTTCTACTTTTTGAAAAGTTTGAACAGGAACAAATTCTGATAGGAGATGCAACAAAAGCTCTAACGAGAAGGAACTTCAAGGAAGTAATCAACTCAGGGGGAGTCTCTCTTAAACTTTTTGTTCTCTATTTTTCATTGAAAATTCTAGTTTTTGTCATCATCAAAAAGGGGGAGATTGTTAGAACATTGTTTGATTCTACAACCCTTAGTTAGAGTTTTGATGATAACAAATAGAAAGAACAAATATGCACCCTAAAATTATGTTATTTTGTATGCAGAAGTTCTGACCAGAGCAACATCAGAAGTTAAGCTATAGAAGCTACACGCTGAGGTAATCATAATTTGCGCTGAAGATTGATGATCAGAACCTGCGCTTAAGTGAAGTAAAATATGATTCTGAATAGAAGGATCATAATCTAAGTAATCAATGTTCTGAAGCATCAGCAACAAGCAAGGATGTAAGATTCTGAAGCGTTACTATTCAATCAAGACAACATCAATTACAATGGCTTCTTTCAGACAGGATCTTCTCAAAATAGAAACTGCTTTAATGACCATTATCACGCTTAATGATGAACAGGATTCCATTGCCTATATAAACAAGATAAGTGATCAAATCATTCACGATTTGCCAATACTACTTCAATACAACTCAAAAACTCTACAAGCTTTCTCTAGTATTTTCCACGCTCTAAAATTGTGTAAATTATCACAGTTGTGATAACTGTTTTTGTAACGAAAAACATCTACACAGAATTCTTGTATCTTTGATTAAGACAGTTATTCCTTGAGATTAACCAGATTATGGTTATACTCAAGATGACTTTTACAGTTTTCAAAGTAGTGATTGTAATTTGTTTGTGATTAGTGAATTAAGACCTCGTTGGAGAGAGGCGAACTCACCTTGATGGGTGGACTGGAGTAGTTTGAGATCAAATGAACCAGGATAAAAATATTGTGTCATTACGCATTTGATTTCAAGTTTTTCAATTCAAACCCCCTTCTTGTGTTTTTCACTTCTTCAATCTCACCCCAACTTGACTTGTCACTATTATTGTTTAAAAGGTCATACAATGGCTAAGTGAAAACTTAGGAAACTTCTAGTTCCTAAGGGAATTTATCAATGGTTACCAAAACACAACCATGGTGTTACTTACCCTCAAGTACCCAATCAAAATTGGGTACCTAGTTCATCTTATTGATTGTGCATGAAATATGTCTTCACCTACAAAGAGAGTGTGGGATCCCTTTATAGAAGCTCATGGCACATGATAGATTACAACACTCAAAATCATGTTGACTTGGTGTCAAATGGAAAAGAATATTTTTATCATGAAGGTGTCAACAAGTTATTATAAGTGTGAATAAAATAATCATGATCTTCAATAAAGTGAAAATTAGTGAAAGCATTGATGTCTAACAGATCCTATGGCACATCACTGCATATGTTTTAATCTTCGTTCTAAGGTTCCTTGTGAAATGCATGGTGCATTCTCTGTCTTGTTGAATGGTGAAGTTGTACCATTTTTATTTTTTAACTTGTGTGTAAGTTATGTCTTTTATTCTTTTATTAATAAAAGGTATATGATATACTTGATAAATGATATATGCCATAAGTGTTCATTTCTAGAAGTTTCTAATTGTCAAACTTTATGTTTCTCAATTTACATGTTTATAATGGCCTTATTCAAAAATTCATCACATGTATATTATTGTATTCTTTGTGTGCTATCTATGAACCTTGTTTATCTATAGGAATACATGAAACATAAACATATTTTCATTTCATTTCACACTCTTTCATGCATAATTCAAGTTGTATCTCCTCAAAACAACCAAAAATCTTATTTCTCAAGATAAATTATGTTCTTTACATGTCATGAGTTGACACATGATATGTATAGGTCGAAACATAAATCACTATTTAAAATAAGGTTCTTTTGGTTCAGTATGAGTCGACACAAGTTGTTGTACCCCAAAATTTTCCCTCTCATTTCTCAAGAATTTTCTCACAAGATCTCTATTGGTTCAAGACTGCACAAGGTTTAATCAGCTTAAGATACCTTCTCAAACACTGATGACTCAAAACTAGGGTTTGAGTTTGCACAAGTACAATTGGATTTTTAATGCCTCATATAGTTTCCATGGATCATATTAGGCTTTCAAGCATCAGGTCAAAGAGGAAACTAGCGAAAGGGAAAAGAAGATAAAAATGGTGTGCAAATGTAGATAACTATGTCGAATTAAAAATCTGGTTCAGGCTGTTTGAACCACATGACTGATTGAAAGGAGTGATTGGCAGATTTTGGCAAGTCAAAGAAGATCAAGCTTGCTTCGATCCCCAAGCATCGATTGGGAAATGGCTTCCTTCGAGCAACCTGCTTCGATCCACCTCTAAACCCTTCGACACACATAGTTTCGACACTATGGATTACAAGTCTATCTTCATGCTTGCTTCGACCCACAAGTTTCGAATGGGCAATGGCTTCCTTCGAGCAACTTGCTTCAATCCACCTCTAAACCCTTTGACACACATAGTTTCAACACTATGAATTATAAGTCTATCTTCATGCTTGCTTCGATCCACCTCTAAACCCTTTGACACACAAAGTTTCGACATTATGAATTACAATTTAAACTGTTCGACCACAAGGATAGTTGGTTGTAACATTTAAGGTTTGGACATTTGAACTTTCGACCACTTAGTCAGCTGATTACTCAAGATTTGGTATCCCAAGTCTTGAGATGCTTGAAAAAAAACAGTGGAGTTTGTTTAGTAGGAAAGCAATCTAGAAATTCTTTCATTTCGAATATGCCAATGAGATCATCTTGCATACTCAAAGTGGTACATTCAGATGACTGTCGTCCATTCAAAGAATATATAATTGGTGGAAACAAATATTGTTTTATCTGTTGATGAGTTTGGTCGAAGGTTCAGGTGAATATGGTCCATTCGAAGAACATACAATTCGTGGAAACAAGTATTGTTTTGTCTGTTGATGAGTTTGGTCGAAGGTTCAGATGAATGTGGTCCATTCAAAGAACATACAATTGGTGGAAACAAATATTGTTTTGTCTGTTGATGAGTTTGGTCAAAGGTTTAGATGAATGTGGTCCATTCTAAGAACATAAAATTAGTGGAAACAAATATTGTATTGTCTGTTGATGAGTTTAGTCGAAGGTTCAGATGAATGTGGTCCATTCGAAGAACATACAATTGGTGGAAACAAATATTGTTTTGTCTGTTGATGCGTTTGGTCGAAGGTCGTGGATCCATGTGATCAAAATGAAAGGATGAAGTATTCGACATCTTTTAGAGATTCAAGATGCATGCTGAAAAAAGTCATATATGCTGTCAAGCCCAAGCTTGTTGTACTGTCCATATAACAACTTTAAATCATGTCAAGAAAAAGTTTATTGTACTGATATGAAACAGCCCTGCACCAAGCTGCCACAACACTCCAACACTGCTGCAAAAGAGTCCTGTTATGCTGCTCCTAATCTAGTCCAAGCCTGCATTATCTTAGCCCTATATTTGCACAAAATTACCACATAAGAGCTGCATCAAAAAAATCAATGGAAGAACATACCCAAATAGTTCAAATTTTATTTTTTTTCCCCTCAAAACCCCATCAACACTCTTCTATAAATAAGTTGTTTCACAATACACAAAGGGTTGGCTTTTGGGAAGGAAAAAGGAGGGGAAAAAAAGAGAAGAGAGAACACGAAGGCTGAAGCCTTAAAACACTCTTAAACCTAGAACCAAAAAACCACAACACTTCTATTCTTTTCATTCGAACCCAAGAACATTCAAGGCAGTAACACAAGTTCGAAACACAAGTTCCAGCTTCAAGGTAAGTCTTCTTGACTTTAAACCCTTTGTTTCAAGCATCATTGATGATTCATCTTCGAAAATAACATGTAATAACCATTGCCTTCGAAGCTAACCTTTTGTTTGTATTCCTTTCTTGTTAATTATATGTTAAGAACTAACCTGTGCAGACCATAAAACAATGTTGGAGTAAACAAATTACAGCATGGTTCGACACAGAGCCTTAGGCTTCGACACATACTGCTTTACAGGCCCAAACAGAAGGGAAAAGCGTGTGTGATTCGACATATAACATCATGCTTCGGCTCATACTGAGTTTGATTTGGAATTACAGGGTCTAAAGAAGGACACGTTTGATTCATATAATCATGCCTCGACACATGCTTCGACCCATGATGTCGAAAGATTTCTTCTTTCTCTTATTTTTTGCGCTGCTTGTTTTTTTTTCCACATATTTCATATATTTGCTTCATAGCTATTCAATATGGTTGTAATAGATAATTAGGTTTAATTTCTTGTAATCCCAATTTGTACATTTGTATCCCCTCCCCAAAATGATGTAATAGCGTAGAACATTTATTTTCCGCAATTTTACCGCTTTCATAAATGTTAGTAATTAGGGTGTGTATGGCAAGATAAAAAATCAACCTTAGAAAATCTTAATTCAAGACAAGACAATGCATGAAAAATAAACACTTGAACACTTACACCTCTAGGGTTAACTCCACTTGTTGCCTTGAGAAAAATAGTCATGATGTGCATGTTAGCCATCTTAGCAAAAATAATCAAAATACAAGATCATAGTCCCTCAATGACGCTACAAATGTTGCCTTACAAATGATCTTAGTCCCATAAGAGAAATGCTAAGATATCTCACAATAGTCATTCATGACTATACGATGACCCACGCCTGTCCCTTCACATCCAATGATGGGGTTCTTACCAATCAATGGTAAATAGCAACATCTATAGGAGGAGGAAAAGAACATAGACCTTTTGAGTAGGTAGGACGCTCGTAGTTGCTTGCTCGCAAAATAAAACCATTACCACACTTACACTTTCAAAACATCTTAGAAAACAAACATCTCTTTGAACTATTTTCAAAACCAACACTTTGTATACATTCTTATAGAGACGAGAATCATTATAAATTTTGCTGAAACAAAGGCGTTTCAAAATATTTTGGAACTTGCACCAATCATAAACACCTTTTCAAACAAAGTAAATTTTCAGGTGATCTAGCAAGAAACTAAGAGCCCATAGATAACTACAGATGAAAAGGGTGCTAACACCTTCCCTTTTCATAACCTACCCCCCGAACTCAAGAAAATATCTCAAATATATTTCCTGTTCTTTTCACCCTTTCCTTATTGGATAAAAGAAAAGTCGGTGGCCACTCTTTCTATCCGTAACAATTGCGACAAAATGCAAAACACCCAAGTTGATTCTCCCACTGTATTATAGAACTGGCGTCTCTACTGGGGAATAGAACGTGGGGTTACCTTAGAGTTAATTCATTTTAATTTCTTTTATTATGTGTTTCGTATGTTTATTTTTAACGGGTTGCTTGAGTTATTGTTAAAGATCCTACACCCGGATCTGGGGCACCTTTTTAGGTAAGTAGCAATAAATCATGGAGGTTGTATAGCGTAAATCGATATGGACAAAGTGATAGCTATGTTAGCGTGATACTCTGGCTTGTACTAATGTTCCTTGATTCATCCAAGGATAACATTAGGCTTACTTATAGTGTCATTAAGAGCTAACTTACCTTTAGAACCTTTAATTGACTCGTCCTAAGCCATTAGGAAGTAGTGAGATGGTCGGCTTTGGTTCCGACCGAAGATTGGTTGATACTTGATACTACACTCATTGAGATTGGACTTTTGGGATATTTTGGCCGTAATACTCTGGTGCTTGAGCTAAAACAATGCCTAAAATAAAGTTCAGTGATATGAGAATCCTTAGAACCCAATTACTATTAATAGGATAAGTTGAGCCAACTAAACTTCAAGAGGGTACTTACCTATAAAACTCCATGCAAGACTAAACCTAAGGACTTGTTTGCTTTGTTCGTGTATGTTAACTTGTACATAACATCATAACATCATACCATATCATTTCCACTGACCATTTCAAGGATCCCAAGGGCTTGTGATGCAGGGACTTGATGAATGAGACGTCCATCAAGGTGCAAGAGGATTTATTTTCCTCTAACCAAACACCATCAAAGACCAAAGAACGATAACTTGAGTCAAGGGCTATGACCCACTTGACATGGTGAGCTTGATTCTCGTGGATGGACATCCAACGATACGAAGTTCTCTAATCAAAGTTGTGATCAAAGTTCAACTTCTAACATCTTCTTGTGTTTACCCTGCGAGATCCTTAAAAACATTGCATCCATACATCATGCATCATATCATGACAGGTTTTCCCCATATAGGTTTCTCATCTGCTTACTGTTTATTTCAATAGAGATGGCTCTAGAACAGACTGTCATAGATCTTTAGACCCAAAATACTCAACTTCAAGAATTGTTCCTGAACCTATCCAAGGGGAGAGAAGAAGTGAAAGCACTCCTCATTAAGAACATGACCAAGAGGATCCTGAAGATAACAGGGACGACCAGTTAGAACAATTACAAACTAAAATGGAAACCATCAAAATCCAGATGATGGGATAAATGGTGGGTCAGATGGCTCTTATCCAAAACTTAGCTCGGGGACAAGAAGAGATGAGAGCCCTCGTCAACAAGCTTCATCAAGACGGATGCAACCATATGGAACAAACAACTATAATTGGAGATCAAGTCATTAATCAGCCTCCGATGAGACAAGAAGTTGGTTTGGTCGAGAGAACACCCTTCAAAATGGATACTATACCAAGACTCCAATAACAACCTCACCAACCGCGACAAGGTGGTCAGCGTAAGCAAGGAAGACAATTTGATGAGATCAATATGCCCTTGGCTCAAGCATTGCATCATATGTTGGAGGCCAAGCTGGTTACACCGAGGAATCCTCCTCAAAAACCCTTTACTGCTTCTCCCCGTTACAATCATGAAGAAAGGTGTGTGTACCACTCCAACAGTCCTGGACACGACACTAACCACTGTTGGGCGCTGAAAAACAAGATTCAAGACCTGATCGACGAAGGGCCGTTGAAATTCACACCAGATGGTCAAATTGAGTTTTTCCGTCATCCCTCAAAGTACATCATCTGAAGTGACAAAGTTTAGGTGGAGAAATTTTTGTTCATTCAAATTTTCAATTGTAATTTCTTTTTTTTCTTAAAACACTTATCTTTATGTCAGACTTTGTTTGCTCTCATTAATGCATTGCATATGTTTGTCCCGAGTTAATCCATTCATTTTCACTATATTTAAACTGTGCTTTTTATTCCCTTTTTGTGATATTCAATTCTCGATTACAAGCTGTAAGCCTTTAGAGGGAGGATGACGAAAATAATACCATAATCTCATACAGTATGCTTTTGAACAGACTTGGCTGAAGATGTACATGCATTGTTTCAAACCCTAAACAGTGGAGTTATAAGGAAGATAATCCCTAGTCAACCCCTTTGAGCCAAAGAAGTAGGAGTTTTCTTTTCCGCACAAATTGAAACCTTTAATCATAACCTGGGGCAGGGTAGTTTATCAGTTAATCCAAATATGCATTTTTCCGCAAGCTTTCACTTCATACACAAACATCCTTCTGAATCAAAAGACGGTGATGGTTCCCCGTGAAATAGGCAATCATTATCTCTCAAAAGAAAAGCAAACTGAGTCAAAACCTATGGAGGAGACTTAAGAAAAATTGGGGCATCTCGCTTGCTGTAATCTCAAAACAAGAACAGTCAGGCAAAAATTAGGGACAGTAAATCAAAAAGAGGGCGCTACAAATCCTCAACAAACATGAAAAATGTTGCAAAAATGACTGCCTTCATGAATAAACTTTCAGTATCCGAACCATCACCAAAGTGTCATTCCAGACTCAATTGGAATTCAAAATGCAAAACTAATTGAGTATAGGGCTGAAGAACATCATGAAGAACGAGCGGGTACAAATAAACTTTGAGCCTTATCCTTTGTTTCTTAAAACCGTGAACCAGGCCACATTACAACCCCTTAAAAGTCTTAATTGAAGCATGGGTTAGTTCGAAAGCATATTGTTACAAAAGACATCATGACTCATGTAAGGCTTATTGTAAATCCCGAGTTGAATTCATATTCTTACAAAATTATTTTATCTGCTAAAAATGCATTTTCAAAACTTCAAGACAAATATAAACTTTGCATTATTTTGAATACCGTGTTTGCATATAGCTATTTGTTTGACAACAGAGAAATTCACACGACGAATATCCAATGAATGGAAATCCTCTCAAGAAACAGAATCACTTCAAATGGAAAAACACTTCCAATGACAAACTCAACATAACCAAGGGGGCATGACATGTTATTGTCCAACTCATCAGTGGCAATCAAGTCAAAATTCCAAGAAATCTCTTAAAAAATCCTGAATAGTCAGGGGCAGGTCTGCATCTGAATCACTTGGGGCATGGAACATGAATTCCAGCAAAGGGTCACGTACGACCAAGCACACATTTTCTGGCAGCGCTACAACACTTACTACTATGGACAACGACAAATCCCCACAAAGTTCCTTTCATAAGGTGATCCCCGTTGAAGTCGCCAGAGCCACCTCTATAAGGTTATCCTTATAGAATAATCTTCATGGATAAGGGTACAAATCCCATAAGGCGAAATTCATGGATATCCCTATAAAGTTGGATCCATGCAATCCCTAGCCAGAGTTTCAACCTTTGGAAAACCTCTCCCCAGATGAATTGGTCTTAAGAGGAAGCCTTGAGGATTTCTTCTAGAAGAAAACACCTACCCAGCAGATTGTCAAATGGGTTTATATCCCCAACAAACTACGAATCCCCCGGAACAATACAAATCAACAGACAAAACCCTTTAATCCCCGGTAGAGTCATTGATATCCCTAAAAGTTACTAAATCCTGGACCCAACCAGATGCCAGTTAACCTTAAGATCAAAATTGTTGAAACCTGGACCCGACCAGATAACCGTTCGAGTTACTACGAAACCTGGACCCAACCAAATAATAGTTTAACTTCTTCAAATCACTAACAAAACTCCTCTTCCATAGTAAAGTTTTCCACTATCCCCAGTGAGTTGCTGCAAAGCCTGGAAGCCGATCAGATAACAGTTAACTTCTTTATCCCCAACAAGTTATTAACTTCCATTCTCTCCAATCAAGAGTATAACTCCCCAGTAGAGAAACGGACAACTAAAACTCCTAAACTCTTTTCGCCAAGCAGAAATCAACACTCTCCACAAAGATTTCTCAAGCCAAAGCCAATCTTTCCCAGCGGATTTCTCCTCAAACAACAAAATAGGAATCCCTAGTGGAAACATTCTAAGCAAGGTTTGAACATGTGCATACTCTTCATCCCCAACATCATTCTAGGATTTAACTTCCCAAAGTTCCCCATCACTTGTCAAGGATTTATTTTTCAAAGCAAAGATACATTTCAACAAATATTTCACATCCATACATCATATTACATACATGATAAATGCATAATCTCATTTATTTTGAGAACATCATCAAGCCATGAATACATCTGCATGTAACTAACCCTCATCCTTGTAGGAAAAGGCAATCAACAAAAATCGTCTTTTGGAAAATACCACAACCATTTCTCAAAAGGTCGGAGATTAATTCCTAAAACAAGCTAGGGCAACTATCTCTACGACCAACAAAAAGCGGATTCCAGATTAATACCTGAAACAAGACAGGACAACTATTTGTGAACAAACGATTATAGATTAATACCTAAAACAAGACAACACAACTATCTGCATGAGCAGATTGAAGATTAACTCCTGAAACAAGTCAGGGAAACTATCTTTCTTTCTCAAATAGGTCAGAGATTAATTCCTGAAACAAGTCAGGGCAACTATCTCTACGACCAACAAAAAGCGGGTTCCAGATTAATACTTGAAACAAGACAGGACAACTATTTATGAATAACTGATTGAAGATTAACTCCTGAAACAAGCTAGGGAAACTATCTTTCTTTCTCAAATAGGTCCAAGATTAATTCCTGAAACAAGCCAGGGAAACTATCTCTATGACCAACAAAAAGCGGGTTCCGGATTAATGCCTGAAATAAGACAAGACAACTATCTTTGAACAACTGATTGAAGATTAACTCCTGAAACAAGCTGGGGAAACTATTTTTCTTTCTCAAATAGGTCAGAGATTAATTCCTGAAAAAAGCCAGGGAAACTATCTCTACGACCAACAAAAAGTGGGCTCCTTCTCATACATTTCCAAATGTAGTCTCACACAGACTCATCCCGAAGCAATCTTACACAGATTTCTTCTCATGCATTTCCAGATGCAGCTTCACACGGGTTCATCATGAAGCAATTCTACACAGGTTCCTTCTCATACATTTTTCAAAAACAGTCCAGATACGATCCATAGACGGATAACATTATGATAACTTATTCCAGATTCATTCAAATACAGTTCAGATACTATCCAGAGACGGATGTCATTCTGACACTTATTTTCTCCTAGATACAGTTTAGATACGATCCAGATGCAGATGTCATTATGACACTCATTCAATACACTTTTCAAATACATTCCAGATACGATCCAGAGACGGATGTCATTCTGACACTCATTCAATATATCTTTCAAATACAGTTCAGATATGATCCAGATGCGGATGTCATTCTAACACTCATTCAATACATTTTTCAGATACATTTCAGATATGATCCAGATGCGAATGTCATTCTGACACTCATTCAATACATTTTTCAAATACAGTTAAGATACGATCCAGTTGTGGATGTCATTCTGACACTCATTTAATACATTTTTCAAATACAGTTCAGATACGATCCAGATACGAATGTCATTCTAACACCCATTCAATAGAATTCTCAAACACAGTTCAGATATGATCCAGATGTGGATGTCATTCTGACACTCATTCAATACATCTTTCAAAAGTGGTTCAGATACGATCCAAATACAGATGTCATTATAACACTCATTTAATACATCTTTCAGATACGAGTCAGATCGATCCTGTTAAGGATATTATTCTGATACTCAACCCACTACATCTATTGTTTCAGTATAAATCGACCAGAGATTTATTATGATATTTCTTCCAATTTCTACCAACAGTCATTATGGATGGCTTCTGTAAGCCCATCTCTGACAACTCTTCATCATTTCTATAAATGGCATCTTTAAGCCCATTCCTGGCACAATCAACTAACACATAGTCGAGTGCAAATTTCTGGGCACTCTATTGTTCAATAATCTTCTACCTTCAAGCTATGAACAGCAACATGCCATCCTCACTTTTTAGGTTTAAGAAGATTGAACATGGGCAGCTGTTGTACCCCAAAATTTTCCCTCTCATTTCTCAAGAATTTTCTCACAAGATCTCTATTGGTTCAAGACTGCACAAGGTTTGATCAGCCCAAGATACCTCCTCAAACACTGATGACTCAAAACTAGGGTTTGAGTTAGCACAAGTACAATTGGATTTTTAATGCCCCATATAGTTTCCATGGATCATATTGGGATTTCAAGCATTAGGTCTAAGAGGAAACTGTTGAAAGGGCAAACAGATAAAAAAGGTGTGCAGATGCAGATAACTATGTCGAATTCAAAATATGGTTCAGGATGTTCGAACCACATGACTGATCGAAAGGAGTGATTAACAGATTTTGACAAGTCGAAGAAGAGCAAGCTTGCTTCGATCCCCAAGCTTCGACTGGGAAATGGCTTCCTTCGAGCAACCTGCTTCGATCCACCTCTAAACCCTTCGACACACATATTTTCGACACTATGGATTACAAGTCTATCTTCATGCTTCCTTCGATCCACAAGCTTCAAGTGGGCAATGGCTTCCTTCGAGCAAATTGCTTCGATCCACATCTAAACCCTTCGACACTATGAATTACAAGTCTATCTTCATGCTTGCTTCGATCAACCTCTAAACCCTTCAACACACATAGTTTCGACACTATGAATTACAATTTAAATTGTTCGACCACAAGGACATTTTAACTTTCGACCACTTAGACAACTGATTACTCAAGATTTGGTGTCCCAAGTATTGAGATTCTTGAAAAAAAACTTTGGAGTTTGTTTAGTAGGAAAGCAATCCAAAAATTCTTTTGTTTCGACTATGCCAATGAGATGATCTTACATACTCAAAGTGGTACATTAAGATGAATGTGGTCCACTCGAAGAACATACAATTGGTGGAAACAAATATTATTTTGTCTATTGATGAGTTTGGTCGAAGGCTCAGATGAATGTGGTCCATTCGAAGAACATACATTTGGTGGAAATAAATATTGTTTTGTCTGTTGATGAGTTTGGTCAAAGGTTCAAATGAATGTGGTCCATTCGAAGAACATACAATTGGTGGAAACAAATATTGTTCTGTCTATTGATGAGTTTGGTCGATGGTTCAAATGAATGTGGTCCATTATAAGAACATACAATTGGTGGAAACAAATATTGTTTTGTTTGTTGATGACTATTGTTGTACCCCAAAATTTTCCCTCCCATATTTCTCAAAACATTTCAAGGAATATCCTCAAGTTGCTAAAGGAAGTCCAAGGGTTGACCAGACAAACTCCCTCATAAGGCAGTCTACCTCAAATTAGGGTTTCATGATGCATCAAGATACTCGAGTCCAAGGGATCCCAAATTCTCACCATTGTCCTAAAATGTTCTCAAGATCATCCATGTCAAGTTTCAAGCCTTTCAGAGAAAATTTGCTCAGTCAATTGCTCAAAGGCCTGAAAATCGACTTTGCTAGGGCAAAAGTCAACTATGGCTCACATATAGTCAAACTTCAAGATTTTTTGTCAACATCCTTATTTTGAAGTTTATTTCATCATTTTATCAAGGGTTGATTATGATTCATCAGGGATTGCTCATAATTCATCAAGAACCAAAAGTTGCTAAATTAGGGTTTTTTAGGAAAAGTCAACTCAACTTTGACCAAGCATAACTTTCTCATACTTTATGAGAAATGACCCATCGAAAGCTAATTTTGAAGAGGATGCAATTCTATACAATCCATCTTCAGCTCCCAAGTTCAAAATATGCACTCACAAGAAGTTATGAATTTGGACATTATAGGTTATTTTGAAAAGTCAACAAAAACACCTTTTTTGTCAAAGCTTCATACATGCGCATGGAATACCAAATTGAGATGGTACAAAAAGGGTTGCTTATAGGACATCTCAAGATTTCTAAAAAGTCTAATAATACCTCCAAAGAGTCAAAATTGAGGAAGTTATGCATTGATGAAGTTGACCTTTTTTGCAAAATTGCCAAAAGTCAACTATGCCTAAAAATGTAATTTTTGCCAAATGGGCCCAATCTTTTGCACTTGTTTTGAGTTGGAAACATGGTCCACGAGCCCTAGACCTTGCCACTTCTCATTATCTTGTTTTTATTATTTATTTTGATTTTTATTTGAATTAAATCATTTTAAATCAAAACAAATCATAGAAAATCCAAAACATTGAAATTCAAAGATCTTGTGCTTATTTCTGGTCCTACATCCAGCTAGCATAAGATTGAATTCATGCCAAGGATTTGTGTTTACAAAAAGATTGAATTTGCCTAATTTTAGAAATATATTCAAAGTGAATCAAATCCAAATCAAAAACAATGATGGAGGAAGATTGAGATCAGCTTTTCAACCCTAATTCAGTCCTTGATATATATTGAACCATTGCAGACCAAAAACAAGGCTAGAGAGAGGCGTGAGAAGAAGAACAAAACTTGAAAAATAAAAACAAAGTTCTGGGTCAAATTCATTGTTCCAAGCAATTTCAAAGCCTCCTGACCATCCCAGTCATTTCCTGGGATCCCCAGCAAGCAAAACCAATCAAGAACAAGCACTCCCAGGCCCTGTAACTCGCTGTAAGTCAGTCAAGACATTGCTATTTTCTTGAATTTGAATTGCATAATTGTGGCATCTATAGCATGAAATATTTGTAGATTCTTGATCCTGGGAACATTTGCAAACTATCTGTAATATTCAATTGCATTTTTATGGGATGTATGAGATTTCACCATTGCTAGGTTTTTCTGCTTCGATTTGGGATTTCTTCATATAGGTAAAATTAGGCCATAAAAGGAGCACCATTATGCTCAGCAGGTCCAGACGAATTGATTGATGGCCTTAGGGTTTATTTATTTTGCTTATGGTTGATTTTGAGAACATGCAGATTTGTAGTGACGGACAAACGTCCGTAGGTAAAAGTCTGGGACTTTTACCAACGGAGCAAGGAAGAAGATAACATACGTGGCTCTATTTCATTTGCTTGTTTGAATTCTGGCGCCCTTTTTCATATTATTATATATTATGATTATTACTTATTATATGAACAATTAAAACGCGTAGCTCAGTTGGTGGCCAGGTGGTGGGAAAGTGCTTCAGGACCTGGGTTCGAATCTCAGGTCCCCCAGTTATTTCATATATTTTGTATTTCCAGGATCCAGCGCACACACAATGCCAAGGACTACCGTGGTCCATCATGATTCAGCCAACCAAGTGTCCATGGGCCAGATCTGATGGCTATCATCTGAAGGAGCACCAAAGGCCTTAGTCAATGCATAGTGGAGAATCTGGCCAGTCAACATGGACCTTTGCTTCTTGGGCCCAGATTGCTAGTAATGCACCCCCATATTACTTTTGCAGGCCCAACTTTCTTTTCTCTATTCTTTTATTTTTCTCAATTAATTTATTTATTTGTTTTACTAACAAAATTAATTATTTCTTTTATAAAAAAAAATCACAAAAAATATTTTCATCCAATTAGAATTAGATTTATTTTTTTTATACAAATATTAATCAATTAGGTTATTTAATTTTGTAGGTAACTTTAATTCCTTTTGTAAATAAATTAAAAATAATTAGAACAATTAGGGTTTTGTCTAAATTTAATTCTATTTTCTTTTTTTTCTTTCTTAAAATAACAAAACACAAAAATAGGCCATTTATTTATTTTCATTAATTAATGTAATTGCTAATTAATTTTGTGCTTAATTTAAAAAAAAAACCTAATTCTTTTTTTTAAAAATAATTAAAAACAACAAAAACATTTTTTTTTCTTTCAATACGGTCAGACAGGGTCAAAACCCTAATTTTTTATCATTCTTAATTTCCGCGCGCGCGCTTTATCATTTATTTTTACCCTATTAATGTAATTGCCCACAAGTTGTAATAGCTTAATTAGGACCTTTTATCTTTCATTCATCACTTTATTTTTAAGGGTTTGTTTTTTGCTATGTAAATACCCGAAGCCTTGTAATAGCGTAGTTTACTTTCCGCACTTTAAATTCCGCAAAATATTAAACTGTTAGATGTATGATATTAGGGATGCATGAAAAGAATGTATGATTAACTTTAAAACAGATAACTAACCCTAAATGTGCAAAGATAATAAAATTGAAACTAAATCACTCGCACATGCGCACTCCTAGGGTACACTCCCACTTGGTTGCCTTCGGTAAACGGTCATTAGGTATAGGATATTTTAGTGGTTGCTCTCTTGTCTAAACAAAGATCAAAGTCCCATACGGAAAAGTTTCCTCGGAATGGTTGCCTCGGATATTGTCGCCTCAAATAATTGATCTAAGACATTAGGGTTACTACTAAGACGTCCTAACATTGCTTTAGAGATCGTACGTCCCTTTCGAATTGACCCTTAAAACTCCAACGACGATGCTACCTACTCACTAATAGTGGAATAGCACTGTCTAAAGGAAACAAACATAGAACAATCCCCTTTTTCGAGTAGGTAGAATCTTAAGTACTTGCTCAATCCAAACATACTTTTTCGCACTTACACTCCTCTTTTAAACAAAGCTTTCAAAAACACTTCGAGATACTCTTGAAGACAGAAGAAAGAGTTAAATCGAAGTCAAAAAAATTTTAAATCACACAAACACACAGAAACAATTTTGAAAATGATGAGCAAGTACCTAAGAGCCCGTGGAAAACCACGGATAGAAAGGGTGCTAGTACCTTCCCTTTCTATAATCTACCCCCCGTACTCAAAATCTCGAAAAAAGGGAATTTTTCTGTGCTTTTTTCCTTTCCAGTTGGATAAAGTAAAAGTCAGTGGCGACTCTTGCTTACCGTACATTTGTGAATACAAAACACAAACCAGTATTAAACAGTCCCGGTTCTGGCCACCGTATCACAACTGTGGTCGAAGGTTCAGATGAATGTGGTCCATTCGAAGAACATACAATTGGTGGAAACAAATATGTTTTGCTTGTTGATGAGTTTAGTCGAAGGTTCAGATGAATGCGGTCCATTAAAATAACATACAATTAGTGGAAACAAATATTGTTTTGTCTGTTGATGAGTTTGGTCGAAGGTTCAGATGAATGTGGTCCATTCGAAGAACATAGAATTGGAGGAAACAAATAATCTTTTGTATGTTGATGAGTTTGGTCGAAGGTTGTGGACTTATGTGATCAAAATGAAAGGATGAAGTATTCGACATCTTTTAGAGATTCAAGATGCATGCAGAACAAAGTCCTATATGCTGCCAAGCCCAAGCTTGTTGTACTGTCCACATAACAGCCTAAAATCATGTCAAGAAACAGTCTGATGTACTGCTATGAAACAACCCTACACCAAGCTGCCACAACACTTCAAAACTGCTGCAAAACAGTCCTGCTATGCTGCTCTTAATCCAGTCCAAGCTTGAATTATCTCAGCCCCATATTTGCACAGAATTAGCATATAAGAGCTGCATCAAAAAAAGAAATGGAAGAACATACCCAAACAGTTCAAATTTTATTTGTTTTTTCCTCCAAAACCTCAACAAGACTCTTCTATAAATAAGTTGTTTCACAACACACAAAGGACTGGCTTTTGGAAAGGAAAAAGGAGAAAAAAAGAGAGAGGAGAGAACACGAAGGCTGTAGCCTGAAAACACTCTTAAACCCAGAACCAAAAAAACACAACACTTCTGTTTTTTCTTTCGAACCCAAGAACATTCAAGGCAGCAACTCAAGTTCGAAACACAAGTTTCAGCTTCAAGGTAAGTCTTCTTGACTTTAAACCCTTTGTTTCAAGCATCATTTATGATTCATCTTCGAAAATAACATGTAATAACCATTGCCTTCGAAGCTAACCTTTTGTTTGTCTTCCTTTCTTGTCAATTATATGCTAAGAACTAACATGTACAGACCATAAAACAATGTTGGAGTAAAAAAATTACAGCATGGTTCGAGACAGAGCCTTAGGCTTCGACACATACTGCTTTACTGGCCCAAACAGAAGGAAAAAAGGGTGTGTGATTCGACACATAACATCATGCTTCGAATCATACTAAGTTTGATTTGGAATTACAGGGTCAAAAGAAGGACATGTTCGATGCATATAAGCATGCTTTGACACATGCTTCGACCCATTATGTCGAAAGATCTGTTCTTTCTCTTTTTTTTGCGCTTGTTTTTTTATATATTTCATATATTTGCTTCATAGCTATTCAATATTGTTGTAATAGATAATTAGGTTTAATTTCTTGCAATCCTCATTTGTACATTTGTATCCCTATCCCCCAAATGATGTAATAGCGTAGAACATTTATTTTCCGCAATTTTACCGTTTTCATAAATGTTAGTAATTAGGGTGTGTATGGAAAGATAAAAAATCAACCTTAGAAAATCCTAACCTAAGACAAGACAATGCATGAAAAATAAACACTTGCACACTTACACCTCTAGGGTTAACTCCACTAATTGCCTTGAGAAAAATAGTCATGATGTGCATGTGAGCCATCTTAGAAAAAATAATCAAAATATAAGATCATAGTCCCTCGATGACGCTACAAATGTTGCCTTACAAATGATCTTAGTCCCTTAAGAGAAATGCTAAGATATCTCACAATATTTCCATTCATGACTATACGATGACCCATCCCTGTCTCTTCACATCCAATGACGGGGCTTCTTACCAATCAATGGTAAGATAGCAACTTCTAAAAGAGGAGGGAAAGAACGTAGACCTTTTGATTAGGTAGGACACTCGTAGTTTCTTGCTCGCAAAATAAAACCATTTCCACACTTACACTTTCAAAACATCTTCAAAAACAAACAACTCTTTAAACTATTTTCAAAACCAGCACTTTGTATACATTCTTATAGAGACGAGAATCATTACAAAGTTTGCCGAAACAAAGGCGTTATCAAAATATTTTCAAACTTGCACCCATCACAAACACATTTTCAAACAAAGAAAATTTTCAAGTGATCTAAAAAGCAACTAAGAGCCCGTAGATAACTATGGATTAAAAGGGTGCTAACACCTTCCCTTTTCATAACCTACCCCCCGAACTCAAGAAAATATCTCAAAGGTCTTTCCTGTTCTTTTCACCCTTTCCTTATTGGATAAAAGAAAATTTGGTGGCGACTCTTGCTATCCGCAACAATTGCGACAAAACGCAAAACACCCAAGTCATTTCTCCCACTGTATTACACAAGTGTCTTATGTGTCAACACATGTGTCAATATTTCAGGATAATATAATTTTTCAGTTCAGTATGTGCCGATACATAAAATGCATGTGTCGACACGTAATTATTGGAAAGGCATTTTCCTATATATATATATATATATATATATATATATATATATATATATATATATATATATATATATATATATATATATATATATATATATATATATATATATATATATATATATATATATATATATATATATATATATATATATATATATATATATATATATATATATATATATATATATATATATATATATATATATATATATATATATATATATATATATATATATATATATATATATATATAATCATTTCTATTGGCTTTGTCCTTTGTTCTCTTTTTTCTTCTTTGAGTATGCCTCTTACACAAATTTCCTGGTTTCGTAAAAATATAGAATGAATCTAAATATGTTCAACCCACATATTAAGAGTCCTACGACATCATATCCGTAAACCTTTTAGAATCATATTAACCAATAAATCCTTTTTCTTTCGCGTTATCACACATACCCACTTCATAAATCTCACACATCTTCATCTATTTGTGCTGCATTATCATTATCATCTAAGATTGCATTACATACTAGAAATTAGGTTTGTGGTAATCAAAATACATTCATATAACAAGTTGTCTCCTTTAGAACTTTCATCAAACACCTCTTGTGCAAGCTTTATCCCTCAATTGACCATGCCTCCAAGAATGATAAGAAAGAAAGGGGTCACAAAAGGTAAGGGTAAGGCTCCTCAAGTGACAAATGAACCTGAAACTGCATTTGATTTGATTGATGGTGAGGTTCGTAAACTTTTTAAAGAAAAGTGAAAGAATAGGGGGTTTTAAAATAACACGTCTACGATCTAACCATGGTTGATGAACTCAACATCCCCGATGTGGCTGATCATATGGAACATTAGAAAATCAATTACTTCTTGCTGCTGTCTCAAGAATTCAATGAAGATCTCATACGAGTCTTCTATGCAAGCTATCTGACCTCGTACGTAGGATCGGACCTCCAAGGCTTCAACAGGGCTAATACAAAACCCCGGGGATATGTCAAGCTAATTGTCACCTTCGGGAGAGGGGCGACAGCCAGAGCCATCAAAACCCAATTTCTGGTAGTGGATTTCCCGTCTCTCTACCAATTCATCTTCGAAAGACCCTCTTGCCGAACTACTCGCAGTACCCTCCACCGTACACCTCAAGATGAAGTACTACACTACTAATGGTTTGGTCGCCACCCTCCACGGGGACATCTAAGCAGTAAAAATGTGTTTTGAAGCCTCAACCAGAGGCCTCAATTCCGTCAATGTTCAACCTCGAACGACCATCGGGACCACACTACCATCGACCTCGACAACCGCTTCTCCAAAAAAGATCGTGCCGAACAAAGAAAGAAAGGGAAAGAACCCATGGCCGAAGGCAAAAGCTCAACCCTATCTGCAGGTAGCTAGGAACTCTCAGATTCCACACGCCCATCCCAGACGGAGACTTCGAGCTCGTCCCCCTCGGGAATGACCCCACCAGAGGAGTGAAGATTGGGGCGGACCTCCCCGACTTGGCAAAGAGACAACTTAAGGCTTGCCTAAGGGATATTGTTGGCCTATTTTCCTGGAGTGCAGCCAAGATTCCCAGATTAGATCAAGAAATCGCATGCCATCACCTGACCATAGATCCTACCCTCAAGGCGGACGCCCAACGTAGGAGAAAACAGTCCCCCAAAAAAGCGGAGGCTGTCGAACTAGCTATTAAAGACCTCCTAGAGGAACATTCTATTTCTGAAGCTGAGTACACAACCTGGCTCTCAAATGTAGTTCTTGTGAAAAAATCTAATGGAAAATGGTGCATGTGCATTAATTATACTGATCTTAATCAGGCTTTCCTGAAAGAGGCTTATCCCCTCCCCAATATTGACAAACTGGTCGACAACTCGGCCGGTTTAAAATTGCTATCATTTATGGACGCATATTCTGGTTATAACCAGATCCCAATGGCGAAAGCGGACAAAAAATATACCACTTTCATGACCGAGTCGGGCAAATATTGCTACAACATAATTCCCTTCGGCCTAAAAAATGCGGGCGCTACATATCAGCGCATGATGAACAAAGTTTTCCGCAACGAGATAGGCGACATGCTAGAGGTCTATATGGACGACATGATTGTCAAATCCACATAAGAGGTCGACCATGCCCTCCACTTAAAGAAAGTGTTTGAGCAGGCCAGAAAGTTCCAGATGTGATTCAACCCAGAAAAATATACCTTTGGCATATGAGCGAGCAAGTTCCTCGGATTATACCTAATATAATGAGGCATTGAGGCAAACCCCGACAAATGCCGAGCATTTTGTGAATTTCCAACGCCCACCTCAAAAAAGTCCATCCAAATCTTGAACGGCATGCTCACTCTCTCTCTCTCTCTCTCTCTCTCTCTCTCTCTCTCTCTCTCTCTCTCTCTCTCTCTCTCTCTCTCTCTCTATTCGTGGCGAAATCCGCCCTACACACGCTTCCCCTCTTCAAGCTCCCCCACAAGGAAGCTTCCTTCAAATGGATGACCAAATGCGAACAATCCATCATCCACTTGAAACAAGCATTGACGCAACCGCCCGTCCTTTCTTGACTCGAGAAAGATGAGATCCTCTACCTCTATCTAGATGTCACCTCCGAGGCAATAAGTACAACGCTGATCAAGGAAACCCCAAAAGGACAAAGACCAATCTATTTTACAAGCAAGGCCCCACAAGGCCCAGGAATGAGATATCAAAAAATTGAAAAGGTGGTCCTAGCCCTTGTTAACACAGCCAGAAGGCTCAGACACTACTTCATGGCGCACATCATAGTCTTTCGAATGGACCAACCAATAAAGCAGTTGCTCGGAAGACCCGATATGGCCGGAAGAATGTTGAAATGGTCCTTAGAACTCTCCGAATTCGATATCCAATACAAGAGCATGAAAGCCCTCAAGGCTCATGCCTTGGACGACTTCGTGGCTGAAACAACTTTGCTTGCACATCCCAACGGATCACTCCGCTGGAAAATCTTCGTCGACGGTGCCTCTAGTTCAACGGGGAGCAGTGCTGACATCATATTAGAAAAAGAATAAGGGACCATGTGATACGGTGGGAGAATTGACTTGGTTGTTTTATGTTTTATTGCAAATGTTGCCGATAGCAAGAGTCGCCATTGACTTTTATTTTATCCAATAAAGGAAAGGGTGAAAAGAACAGGAAATACCTTTTGAGAATTTTCTTGAGTTCGGGGGGTAGGTTATGAAAAGGGAAGGTGTTATCACCCTTTTCATCCTTAGTTATCTACGGGCTCTTAATTGCTATATCACTTTGAAATACTTTGTGTTTGTGTAAGTTTGACAATATTTTGAAAACGCCTTCGTTCATTGAGAATGTATATAAATTATTGGTTTGGAAAATATTTGTTGAAAGGGAGTGTTTGGAAAGATATTTTAAAGATGCCAATGTAAGGCAATTTTGTAATGATTCTTGTTTCGTTGAGAATGTATACAAAGTGTTTGTTTGAAAAGTGTTTTGAAAGTGTGAAGTGTGAAAATGGTTTTAGTTTGTGAGCAAGTAATTACGAGCAATCTACCTACTCAAAAAGTCTTTGTTCTTTTCCTCCTCCTTTAGGGAGTTCTACTTCACCATTGATTGATAGAGAGACATATTATTGGATGTGAGGGAGGGGCGTGGGTCATTGTACAATCATAGAAGGTAACTGGTAAGATAATTTAGCAATTGTCATAAGGGACTAAGATCATTTACCGAAGGCAACATTTGAAGGGTCATCGAGGGACTATTATCTTTTAATCGAGGGTCTTTGCTAAAATATCTCAAGTTCGAGGGACATGTCTATTTTTTATTCGAGGCAACAAGTGAGGGTTACCCTAGAGGTGCAAATGTGCAAAGTGTTTTGATTTCAAATATATTGTCCTTGAATTAGGGTTTTTTAATGTTGATTTTAAGTCTTGTCAAGCAAACCCTAATTACTAGAAATAATAAGGAAATCGATAAATTGTAGAATTTAAATATCCTACGCTATTACAATGCTTTAGAATCGGGGGTACAAGTTTATGAATAGGGAGAAGAAAGCAATAAATCTCTAATTATCTATTACAAACCATTGAATATGAATAATAGTTGAATATACAAAATGTAAAGAGGAAGAAGAAAAGGAATTATTTTTTTAGCATTTTTTTATGGAGAAAAAGGTTTTAGTAATTAACCTAATTAACTAATTGATTTTAATTACCAAAAAAGTTAATTAATTATTTACAAGACCTAAAATTTAAGTTAATTAACTTAATCAATTTAAAAGGAAAGTTAATTGACAAAAACCTAAGTCTAATTTAATTGTTTAGAAATGATTTTTGAGGTTTTGTTGGTTTGAAAATAAATGTAAGAAATAAAATAATATAAGAAAAATGGAATTAAAATATTTTATATTTAATTATTCAAGATAAATAAATAAAGAAATAAAAATAAGAAAATATAAAGAATATGAAAATATTGGGCTTGGGGTGTTGAAAGTAAAAGAGGGGGTTAAGAGTTAGCCAAAAGGCTAATTATAAGTTTTTGTTTGAATCAGAAATAAAAATAAAAATAAATGGGAATGCATTATTTAGTAAAAAGGGGGTGAGAAATAAAAAAAAATCCAGGCCCAGAACAAGAGTCCAAGCACATGTATGGATACTGTGTGGGCAATCTTTTGAGGTGTATCATGCGCTTGCTCTTGGATGCGCTGGATTTAATGGTATAATGATCCAATGGTATTAATGTGAAGTTTCATGGTGGTCACGCATGGCTTTATGCACTGAATATTCAAGGAAAACATGAAAAAAATACAAAAGGATAGCACTGGGGCTCGAACCAAGGTTCCTATAGGGTAATGCCTTACATACGCTTCCTCTGCCACTGGGGTGGCTGTTTCATCCGTTAATAATACAACTTGCAATAAATTTAAAATAAACCTCTTCCTAATGGAACTTCATCCCTAACCTCGTGCCAGCATCTCCAACACCATTTTTGAATTTTGTAACTTCCTCATTTCTCAATCATTTTCAAAAGTATAAACATGAAACTTGCTCCATTTTTCAATACGAACTCAACCATATAAAAAACTTAAACTATAAATCAAAGATGAACATTAATTTCTGTTGGTACCAAATAAAACCTAATTTTTTCAGAAAGTTCAAACTCAAAATTCACATCACTCAGGAAACATAAATGAAAACTAAAGGCATGGTTAGCTTCAGAGCTATGATGTCTACATTTTTCATTCACAAAGTAACCATTAATGATGCTTGTAGAGAGAGTTCAAAGTTGAGAAAACTTACCTCAAAAATGGAAATCGTGTATGGAGTTTGAGCGATTCTGGAGGTGTGGTGATGATCATAATAGCTTCATTGGACTCCAAGGAAGCTAATGCAACTCTTACTTTATGCTGAGAGTGCCTGAATCGTGCTGGAGAAGTCAATGTGTAGAGTTCTATTTTTGAGTTTGGAAGATGAGGAAGATGAATGTTACAGTTGTGAAACAAGGGTGGGGATGTGTTGTTTATGATGTAAAGATACTTTGTAAAGTATTATAAGTGAAAACGCACGAGGGATTTTAGTGTTTGAAGTTTTTGGTTAGAAATGCCAACAATTGAGGTTTGTGTGCAATTCTGAGTTTTAGGGAGTTTGAGTGAGTTTGTGGGCTATTGAATCCGTGCTATAGCTTGTAAGTGACTCCTCTATTTATAGATAAAATATTGTAGAGGTTGAGATGGCTTGTCTCACAAAGTCATATGTTATGGCTAGGTTACTTAATTTTGAAGCAACATTGAAGAACATGGTTCCAATGATTGTACCATGCCCTCTAGAGTAGTTGAACACTTTAAACATGTTTCTTCTGATCTTGTAGGTTAAGTGTATGCAGAAGCAACAAGTTAGAGGCTCAAGACAAGTTGACTTTGTGATTAAAGCAACTTTACAAGAATGGAAGTGGTAACTTTGTGCCAAAAATGGAAAATTGCTTTGGACAATGGCTTAATCACTTGGATAATACCTTAATCAATTATGTAGACATTAAATTATGGATTTATTTTCAAGTTAGAAGGCCTGAAAATTAAGATTATGCAGCATAGGTTTGAGATTTGGTTATGTGTTCATCATCAAAATGGTTTATAATTCATGTTTGTGATGCCATCTCCTTCTCTTCGAATCTCCTAGCTCAAAAATTATCTCTTCAAGTTCTTGGAAATTTTGGAAAGCTTGAAACATTATCTACAACCTTCATGTTTACCACTTTGTCTAAATCATCTTGGAGCTTGGTGAAAATTGGCCAAGAAGTTAGGATAAAAAATCTACCTAACTTGATGAAAATTTCACTAAGTGTTTTAGTAAAAAGGTCATGACTTCATGAGCCTATATCTTCAAATCTAAGCAATTTTTATACATCAACCATAAGGTAAAAAGTTGTAGAATTCATCAATATCTACAACTTTCATGTTGAAAGTTTTCCTTGAATCATCTTGCATCTTGGTGAAAAATTGTCATGAAGTAGTGAAATTATCAAGGTTAAAAAACACTTAGAATTTTCTAAGTATTGAAAACTTTGACTTTTGTGGACTTTCTTGAATTTCTTGATTCTTGTTGACCAAGTTTGATATTTTTGAATGTCTTGATGAATTTTGATTTTTGAAATTCAATGTTGATCAAAAAGTCAAAGTTTGACTTTTTGTGTATTAGTTGACCTTTCATCAATTAATCAAATTTCAACTATCAATTAATTGATCATGAGAAATGATTTGAGCCATGGAATTAGGTCAAAATGTTGTGTTTGAGTCCTTGAGATCATGATTCAAGTCAATAAATCATGTACTAGGTTAAAATTCAATGATCAGTCATTCTTAGTCAAAACCCTAATTTTGACAATTTTGCCCCCCTTTGATGATTTGAGTGCTTTTCTTGAGGAATTGTGATCAACACTTGATCAATTGATGAATATGACTTCAAAAGGTTGTTGTTGGTCAAAAATCATGAAATTTGACTGTATGTTGACCATAATTGACTTTTTACTCAATACAATTGATTTTCAGTCATCTGAGCAATTGACTGAGCAAATTTGTGATGCAAGACTTGAAAATTGACATGAGCATTATTGAAGGCCCATAATTAACCATGAAAGTAAATTTAGGCATCAAAAGTCCAATTGTCCTTGAGAAAACAAAAACCCTAATTTGGAGGCTCAATGCTTAGGAGGTGAGTTTATCTGATCAAACCCTTGAGCATTTGAGATCTTTGGTGAGAAATGTCTTGATAAAAAAGAGGGAAAATTTTGTGGTACAAAAGTTTCCCCTGTTCAATCTTCTTAAACCTGAAGAGATATATTGGCACGTCCTCCATTCGCAACTTGAAGATATAAGATGATTGAACACGTAAGTTCCCAGACATTTGCACGAAGTAATGTTGTTGGTTGATTATATCGGGAATAGTATTAAAGATGAAATTTAGAGAGTGACTAAATATTTTTGGAGATGGGATTATAGATGCCACCCAAAGGTGATGGAGAGTCTTCGGAGATGGGCTTATAGATGCCATCCAGAAGTGATGGAGAGTCGTTGTAGATGGGATTGTAGATGCCATCCAGGATAACTGATGATAGAAATTAGACTAAGTCTAAGCTTGACTTCAAATGGAAGAAGTATCAGAATAAATCTACGCTTGATTTAATCTGCACCAGAGGATGTTTGTGTCTGTCTTTAATTGGGAGAAGTATCAGAATAAATCTTTGGTCGATTTAATCTGAGCCAGAAAAAGTATCTACTGGAAGAAGTATCAGAATAAATATTTGGTCGATTTAAAACTGAGCCAGAAGTTATATGTGTTTGTCTTTAACTGGGATAAGTATTAGAATAAATCTTTGGTCGATTTAATTTGAGCCTGAAAAAGTATCTACTAGAAGAAGTATCAGAATAAATCTTTAGTTGATTTAAACTGAACCAGAAAAAGTGTCTACTGATAGAAGTATCAGAATAAATATTTTGTTGATTTAATCTGAGCCAGCAAGTGTTTTTAAATCTTTAACTGAGAGAAGTATCATAATAAATCTTTGGTCGATTTAATCTAAGCCAGAAAAAGTCTACTGAGAGAAGTATCAGAATAAATCTTTGGTCGATTTAATCTGAGCCAGAAAAAGTATCTACTAGAAGAAGTATCTGAATAAATCTTTAGTTGATTTAAACTGAACCAGAAAAATTGTCTACTAAGAGAAGTATTAGAATAAATATTTGGTTGATTTAATCTGAGCCAGCAGATGTTTTTAAATCTTTAACTGAGAGAAGTATCAGAATAAATCTTTGGTCGATTTAATCTAAGCCAGAAAAAGTCTACTGAGAGAAGTATCTGAGTAAATCTTTGGTTGATTTAATATGAGCCAACAGAGGTCTTTAAATCTTTAACTGAGAAAAGTATCAGAATAAATCTTTGGTCGATTTAATCTAAGCCAGAAAAAAGTCTACTGAGACAAGTATCAAAGTAAATCTTTGGTTGATTTAATCTGAGCCAACAGAGGTCTTTAAATCTTTAACTGAGAGAAGTATCAGAATAAATATTTTGTCGATTAAATCTAAGCCAGAAAAAGTCAACTGAGAGAAGTATCAGAGTAAATCTTTGGTCGATTTAATCTGAGCCAACAGAGGTCTTTAAACCTTTAACGGGGAGAAGTATCAGAATAAATCTTTGGTTTATTTAATCTAAGCCAGAAAAAAATCTACTGAGAGAAGTATTAGAGTATACCTTTGGTCGATTTACTATGAGCCAGAAAAAGGTCTACTCAGAGAAGTATCAGATTAAATCTTTGGTTGATTTAATATGAGCCAACAGAGGTCTGAAGGGAGTGTCCATCATGTATATATTTTCCCTTGTTTTGTTTTAGGTAGTGACCTACAATCTGTTTTGAGGATTTGTTGATGATATCGTTCTGTCCATGTATTCTTCTTGAAAATGTAAAGAGTTAGTTGTATGCAATGTCATGATGTATGAAATGCATTACGTAATGATGTTCTCAAAATAAATTAGATTTTGTTATATGCATTTCATATGCACATGCCACGATGTATGAATGTGAAATGTTGTTGAAGTGTAGTTGTGTCTGGGAAAATAAATAACTTACAATTGTTGGGGATGAAGAGTATGTGTATCTTCAATCTTTGTATAGAATGCCTCCACTGGAGATTCCTACTTACTTGTTTGAGGAAATTTTACAGGGGAATGTTGATTTCTATTTGGGGAGTAGAGTTTAGGAACATTGGTCGCCTGTTTCTCTACTGGAGAATTTATTTCTTATATACTCTAACCAGGGATAAAAGAGATGGTTAAACTTTCATCTTGTTTAGGGAGGATAAGGTTAACAGGTATGTAGTCGGGCTCTAGGTTTTGCAGTAACTCTTTGGGGATAGTGGCAACTTTACTCGGGAGAGGAATTTTGTCAATGATAGACTCAAATTGGGGAATTTGCAGGTTTGTTGGGGAAATAAACCTTGTTGATGGAGAAGTGATTTGCTGAGGAGACCAACTTTTCTTGGGGAAATTGAATTTGCTAGAGAGAAGAAACTCTGTAGGTTTTTTCAGTTTTGGAGGAAAAAACTCACCTAGGGAAGAGAAATTCCATGCATTGTACTAATTGGAACTCCGTAGGTTGGTGATATTATCGGGAAATAGATTATAATATTATATTTGTTGGAGTAATTTTCCTGGGAGATTTTGGGGAATGTACCCTTATTTGTGAAGACTACTCTGTGGGGGATAATTTCATAGAAGTGGCTCTGGCGACTTCACCGGGGATAACCTTATGAAAAGGGATTCTGTGGGGGTTTATGGACAGCTTGTGTGTCATCCCAACTCCTAGAATTTTGAGTAAATGCTTATTCCTGTTCTTATGAATATATTTGTTAACAGTTAATCATGTTCATATGCATATGTTCATTCAATTTAGTCATTGGACGTTTTTTGCAAACAAAACTGACAAAATAAAAAGTTAGAACTTTAAGATGTATTTATATTGATAATTTGCCTATAAACAGGCGATTTTGTACAAAGAGACGGAAATCCTAGTAAGAGGAAGTCGTCGTGAAATGAAAAAGTACAAATTGAAAACAAATATATATATAGCCATGTGGAAGAGATCTCATTGGGTTCCAACTCCGCTATTGCCCTTATGTCTTCGAACATCTCGTCCCTTACTGTCGGAAAAAGTTGATTGAACTGATTTTGTACCATTCGAACTTTTGATCTTGGTATTAAAGCTGGTTGTAGGTGATCCATTGGAACATAGTCGTACGCTTTAATCCCTAAGTTTTTCCTAGACTGCCCTTTCAGGTTTTCAGTCCACCAGGATACCTTTTTTTTGCCCAAGCCGCCTTTTTATGTTTTCGACTTTCCAGGTGTATAATCTTTTGTATATATCCCTTATTTTTTCCCAAACCCTTTTGGTTCGCTTGGATGCCCTTATTTTTACCTAGGTATGTCAACCTAGAGGGTCATTTTTATGCGTAGTATTTTTTTACTATGTCCGCGTTAGCAGTGTGGGAAATATTCGCCATCCACAAAGGTTAGCATCATAGCACCGCTCGAGAATACTTTATTAACAACAAATGGCCCTTCGTAGGTGGGAGTTCATTTGCTCCTGGGATCGCCTTGTAGTAGAATGATGCGCTTTATTACCAAGTCACCAGCCTGGTATACCCAATGCTTGATCTTCTTATTAAATGCCTTGATCATACGCTTTTGATACATCTGACCATGACAAACAGCCGCAAGCCTTCTATCGTCAATCAGATTTAACTAATCTAACCTAGTCTGAATCCATTCATCTTTGTCTAATTCTGCTTCTTTCATAATTCTTAGAGAAGGGATTTGAACTTCGATAGGCAGGACAACTTTCATGCTATATACCAAAGAGAAAGGGTTTGCCCCAGTTGATGTTTACGCCGAAGTACGGTAGCCATGAAGAGAAAATGGTAGCATCTCATTCCAATCTATGTAGGTCACCACCATCTTTTGCACAATCTTATTTATATTCTTATTAGAAGCTTCCACTGTGCCATTCATCTTAGGTTTGTATGGAGAAGAATTATGATGCTTGATCTTGAACTGCATGCAGAGTTCAGTGATCATGGCTTTGTTAAGGTTGGTGCCATTGTTAGTGATGATCCTCTAAGGGATACCATACCGGCAGATAAGGTTATTCTTGATTAAACGGGCCATGACGTTCTTGGTAACTAAGGCAAACAAAGCTACTTCAACCAAGTTGGTAAAGTAGTCTGTAAGTGTTTGGATGTTGGCAAATTTTTTGGTAAAACCAGTTGTGTGAATGTCATGACTGATGTCATAACATTCTGGGACACAAGGTACATTCTGCAGAAAAAGAATGTCATACAGGAGCTGCTCAATATGAGTGTTTAGCTGATCATTATGCAATGATCATATTTATTGAATTCTACCAAAATCTGTAAACAGGATTCTTGTTGTCATAACCAATGTTAAGACATCCTGTACTGAACTAACACTTGTGCAAATGTATTATTTTCTAAGAAGTTTTAGGAATCTGGTTATTCAGTCCAGATCAGATTCTCACGTGGACTTAGGTTAACTTTGTTTAACCCTAATCTGGTTGTTAAAGTCCCATGACCAAGTCTTGAGGTTAACCCTAATTAACCCTAGTTATTTTCGTGGAAGCCCTAACTAAAGAATAGAAGCCTATATATTCCTCATGAAGACTGTTGGTGAAAGACACTTTTTGACAGAAGATCAATAAGGGACTGTATAGTTGTAACTACTGTAATCCAAGCAATTATCATTGTGATAAGTGACTTGGAGTAGGATTTGATTGTAAGGGTTGTGTATCACTCAAAGCTTTGAAGCACGAGTGTTTGTGTCACTTGATTAAAGCTTTGAAGCAAAGTCAAGTTAGGGTTGTGTATCACTCAAAGCTTTGAAGCACGAGTGTTTGTGTTACTTGATTAAAAGCTGTGAAGCAAAACCAAGTGTATGTTCTGAAGAGTGTCTTCATAATTTCATTAGTCAATTGTTTAATATCACTGCTGTGATTGACGGGGAGTGAGTAGGAACTCAGGTTTAAGTTGAACTTAGATTGAAGTTGCATTGGGTAGGTCTTAAGTGAAGGAGATAAACTGGTTGGTTTATTCCTGAATTAATATCTCTTATAGTGGATTTCCTCCCTGGCTTGGTAGCCCCCAGAGTAGGTGTTGTTACACACTGAACTGGGTAAACAATTGACTGTGTTATTTACTGCTTTTAGTTTTACTGTCTTGAAGAGTGTCAGATACGGTGTCATAACATTCACTATGACATTAAGTATCTGCAGCCAGAATTTCATAGTCAATGGCGACAAGAATGAAACGATGTCCATTAGAGGCAGTAAGTTTGATTTCTCTGATCATGTCAATGCCCCATGTTTCAATTGGCCAAGGAGCGGTCATGACATTCAAAGTTATTGGAGGCACGTGAGCCTTATCAGCATAAATTTGGCACTTATGGCAAGTCCTCGAGTGGATGTGATAATTGGTTTCCATGGTCGACCAATAGTAACTAGCTCTAAGAATATTCTTGTCCATAATATGTCCACTAGAGTGAGTTCCAAAGATACCTTCATGCATATCCTCCATAATCTTCTATGCTTCCTTCTTATCTACATAACGGAACAGGATTGAATCATGGTTACGCTTTGTAATACGTTGGGAGAACTGACTTGGGTGTTTTGCGTTTATCGCAATTGTTGTGGATAGCAAGAGGCGCCACCGACTTTTCTTTTAGCCAATAAAGGAAAGGGTGAAAAGAACACGAAATATCTTTTGAGAATTTTCTTGAGTTTGGGGGGTAGGTTATGAAAAGGGAAGGTGTTAGCACCCTTTTCATCCGTAGTTGTCTACGGGCCCTTAGTTTCTAGGCCACTTTGAAATTCTTTGTAAATGTTTTGGTGTTTTATGTAAGTTTGAAAATATTTTGAAAACGCCTTTGTTTCGGGAAACTTTGTAATGATTCTCGTTTCGGCGAGAATGTATACAAAGTGTTGGTTTTGAAAATAGTTCAAAGAGATGTTTATTTTTGGAAAGATGTTTTGAAAGTGTAAGTGAAAAGATGGTTTTATTTGTGAGCAAGAAACTACGAGCATTCTACCTACTCAAAAAAGTCTTAGTTCTTTTCCTCCTCCTTTAGATAGTGTTATCTTACCATTAATTAGTAAGTAACCACATCATTGGATGTGAAGGAACAGACGTGGGTCATCGTACAATCATAGAAGGCAATATTGTAGGATATCTTAACAATTTTTCGTAAGAGACTATGATCGTTTACGAAGGCAACATCTAAGGGTTATCGAGGGTCTTTGATCTTGTAATTCAGGGTCTTTGCTAAAGTATCCCACGTTCGAGGGACATGACTATTTTGTTCTAAGACAACAAGTGTTGGTTAACCCTAGAGGTGCAAGTGTGAAAAGTGTTTTGATTACGTGTATTTTTTCTTTGAAATTAGGGTTTTCTAAGATTTGATTTTATCTTGCCATACAAACTCTAGTTACTAACAATAATGGAAAATGGTAAATTATAGAAATTAAATGTCCTACTATATTACAACACTTTAGGGGATAGGGGTACAAATTTATGAATGGGGGATGAAAACAATAAACCCTAAATTACTATTACAAATTAATGAATAATTACATAAATGTAAACATAATAAAAAGAGGGTAAATAAGATATGTGAAGAGGAAAAGGATGTTTAGAAAACCTTTAAAAGGAATTTAAATATTTAAGAAAATATTTTGTTTGTTTCTTGTTTGAGAAAAAGAGTTTGAAAATTTGGCATAAAAGAAATTAGAAGTTCTAATCTAATTCTATTTTTATTTACAAATTGATTAAAATAAAGAGAAAAGCGTGATAAATTAATTTATTTATGAAAATAAATTAAATCCTAAAATGTTCTAAATGTTTTAGAAAAATAAAACTTTTTTTGGAGTTTTGTTTTAGGAAAATATTGTAATGTGTAAAAATTAATAAACCCTAATTTATTAATTTACAAACTATTTAATAAAAATAAAACAAAATGTGGTTAAAATAATTTAATTTTTATGTCAAAAATTAATTTAATGAAACAAAAACCTAAATTTAATAATTTTACAATTTTTTTGATTTTTATGATTTAAAATAAAGGCTTAAAACGAAAATAATAAATAAAAATAAGAAGAAAAAAAAGAAATTGTTTGGGCCAGTACTGCAAAAGTAAAATGGGGGTGAGAAATAGTAAAAACGCTAAGCCCAAAGACAAGGGAGCCCAGCGCCTGTTGGTGGATCTAGTGGGGGGAGGCCTTTGAACGTCCATCATGGTCATGGCCTGTGGTGCATTGGATTTGGCCTGATGATGATCAAGTCATTGAGAGATGAGGCACACCATGCACGCTAGGGGGCAGCTTGCACTGAATCTGTGAAAATAAAACAAGAAAAATAAAAGGGTACCACTGGGGCTCGAACCCAGGTCCCAAGGGTGAATAGGCGCGCGTTTTACCACTGGGGTGGCTATACATCTGTTAGTTTAAATGAAACAATAAATATATAATATAAAACAAGTCATGAAGACAACTTCATCTTCTTCCTCGTGCCAGACTCAACAACTGTATTTTTGAAATTGTTATCTCCTTCATTTCTCAATCATTTTTAAAACTGTAAACATGAAACTTGCTTGGTTTTTCACCCTGAATCCAACCATATAACTCTTAAGAACTATAAATCAAATGTTAGGATTAATTTCTGTTGGTACTAAAAATGTGCCCTAACTGGTCGTAGATGAAATTCTTCACACACAAGAAATTAAAATGCAACTAAGAACATGGTTAGATTTAGGGCAATGATATCTACATTTTTACTTCGGAATGTATGTACAAAAGATGCTTGAATCAAGATATCACAGTTAGGAAACTTACCTTAAAAGTGAGAATCGTGTATAGAGTTTGAACAACTTTGGAGGTGCAGGGATGACCTGGTTAGCTTGCCTGAACCCCCCTGAGTGTGTTACAAGCCTTACTTTGTTTTGAAACCAGCCAGAACTCTCTACTCAAGTCCAATTAAAATGGAGGTTTTTGAAAATGGTGGATATTGAAAATGGTGTTACAATCAGGAAACAGGTGTTGGGATGGCTTATATATGAGGTATGTTAAGTGTTTGGATGATTAGAAATGGAAATGCACGAGTAGATTTGGAGTTTGGTGTTTAAAGTTCAAAAAAGGGAGTTTTGGCCAAAACTGACTTGAAAGTGTATGAGAGGGTTTTAGGGCTTTTAAACTCGTGTCCTTGCTTGAAAATAACTTGTATAGTTATAATAAAAAGGTCTTAGGGCTTGAAGTTGACAGATCTGCGAGATCTAGAGTTATGGCTATGTTACTTGATTTTGAAGAAAAGTGAGAAACCAAGTTTCAATGTGTTGTACAAGCAATGTAGAGTGGTTGAACACTTTAAACATGTTGCTTTTTATCTTTTAGATGGAGTGTTTGCAGAGGGAACACGTTGGAGTCTCAAGAAGGGTTGACGTTTTACAAAAGTATTCTTTTCTAAAATGGAAGTCTTACCTTTCTTCTCAAAATAGCAAAATGTATTGGATAATGCTTGGATCAAGTGGACAATAGCTCAAAAGCTTGTGCAATAAACTGATTATGGATAGATTTAGAGGTTTAGAGGCCTGCAAATCAAGATTACAAGGCATGCCTAAGATATTTGAATTCTTGTTCATCATGGAAATGATCTATAATTCAAGTTTATGAGGCCATCTTCATCTCTTCGAAACTTATAGCTAAAGCATGATCTCTTCTAGTTCTTGGACATTTTGGAAAGCTTGAAACATACTCTACAAAATTCATGTTGACCATTTTGACAAAATCATCTTGGAGCTTGGTGAAAATTGTCCAAGAAGTTAGGTCAAAAATATGCCTAAACTAGGTCAAATTTTCACTAAGTTTTTTTAAGAAAAAGTGCATGAATTCATGAATTTATAACTCAAAATCCAAGCAATTCTAGGACTTTATCAGTAAATAAAAGTTGTTGATCTCATAAAGATCTAAAACTTTCATATTGAAAGTTTTATTTGAATCATCTTGCATCTTGGTGAAAAAATGTCATGAATTAGTGAAATTATCATGTTTAAAACACATAAATTTTTCTTCTAAGTCTTGAAAAGTTTGACTGTTCAAATTGACTTTTGACTTTATTGTTTTATTGATGATCAAGCTTCATATTTTTGAATTTCTTGATGAATTTTGTTCTTTGAAATCAAACCTTGACCAAAAAGTCAAAGTTTGACTTTTTGTGCATCAGTTGACTTTTTATCAGTTGATCAAATTTCAATTATCAATCCATTGATCTTGAGGCATGTTTTGAACCATGAAATTAGGTTAAAATTTTGTATTTGAATCCTTGAGATTATTCTTCAAGCCATTAGATCATGCATTAGGTCAAAAGTCACTGATCAGTCAAATACAATCAAAACCCTAATTTTGACCATTTTGCCCTTTTGGTAAATTGAGTGCTTTTCTTGAGAGATTGTGATTAATACTTGATCAAATGATGAATAGGACTTTAAGATGTTTATGTTGGCCAAAAATCATGAAGTTTGACTATAGGTTGACCACAGTTGCTTTTTACCCAATACAACTGATTTTCAGTCATCTGAGCAATTAACTGAGCAAAATTATGATTCAAGACTTGAAACTTGAAATGAGTATTATTGAAGACCTACAATGAACCATAGAATTCACTTGAGGAATTAAAAGTCAAATTGTCCTTGAGAAAACCAAAACCCTAATTTGTGGCTGTGATACGGTGGGAAAGAACTGACTGTTTTGGAATGCTGATTTGCGTTTTGCGTTTGTTTTCGCAAAATGTCGCGATAAGCAAGAGTCGCCACCGTCTTTTATTTTATCCAATAAGGAAAGGAAAAAAGCACAGAAAAATTCTTTTTTGAGATATTTCTCGGGTTCGGGGGGTAGATTATATAAAGGGAATGTATTAGCACCCTTTCTATCTGTGGTTATCCACGGGCTCTTAGGTACTTTCTCATATTGTTTTCAAAATTTTGCTTTCTTTGTGTTTGTGGGTTTGAAAAAGTCTTTGTTTGAAAAGGAGTGTAAGTGTGAAAAAGATTTTATTTTGGAAAGAGCAAGTACCTGAGAACCATCTACCTGCTCGAAAAAAGGAATCATTATATGCTATTGTCCTTTAGATAATGCTATCCCACTATTGATGAGTAGGTAGCACCGCCGTTGGAGTTTAAGGGTCAATTCGATTTTAGGGACTTACGGTCACCAAAGCAATGTTAGGACGCCTTAGCGGTAACCCTAATGTCTTAGATCATTTGTTTTGAGGCAACAATATTCGAGGCAACCGTTTCGAGGCGACTATGATCTTTGGACAAGAGGGCGACCTCTAAAGTGACCTATACTTAATGACCGCGTACGAAGGCAACCAAGTGGGGTGTACCCTAAGAGTGCGCATGTGCGAGTGTGTCGTTTTCAGTCAATTTTGTCTTTGTACATGTCAATGATTATGTATGTTGATTTTAGGTTGAACATTTATTCTTGTCATGCATCCCTATTATCAAACATCTAACAATTATAAATTGCGGAAAATAAACTGCGGAAATTAAATTACAAGGCGTCGGGTATTTACATCGCCAAAAACAACCCTTTGAAATTTAAATGCGGAAAATAAATAAAGCGATAAAAATAGTCCTAATTATCTATTACATTCCGGAAACAAATACAATATGATAAAATGGATCGCGTGCGGGAAATTAAATCGACGGCGAGTTTTTAGGGTTTTGACCCTTTATTATTTAAAGAAAAGATTTTTTGGTTATTTTCGAATTAAGAAAAAGATTAAAATAAGTTAATTATTAAATTAATAAATAAATTAATTAATAAAAATATTTTTGGGTTTTTGGTATTTAAAGAAATAAAAATAAATTTAATCAATGTTAATAAAAACCTAATTGTCTAAGTTAATTTTAATTATTGCAAAAATATATTAAAGTTATTCCTAATTAAAACTAAATTAATTAATTGATTTGTTAATAAAAATAAAAATAAAATACTGAAATTTAATTTATTAAAGAAAATATTTTTTGGTGTTTAATTTTATGAAGAAAAAGTTTGATTGGTTAATGATTAAATAAAAACAATAAATAAATAATCAAAACAAAAATAAAATAGAAATATAGAGAAGAGAGGGTTTGGGCCTGTTTTGGGGGTTTATTCAGCAATTCCATGGCCCAATTGAATTGGCCCCTTGTTGACCTTCCTGATTCCATGTGTATGTGCTGACTTTTGCCCATGGTAGACCTCCAGGTCATGGCCACCAGATTTGGCCTTTGGCCATCTGGCCATTGAATGATTTAGAGACTATAGTGGGCTGCACGCTTGGAGTTGCACTGGATCACCTGTAGAAAAAATATAACAAATGCATGGGGGACCTGGGATTCGAACCCAGGTCTTGTTGGTCATTGGACACACGCCACTACCACTCAACCATCACGCTTAATCTGTTAATATATTAAACAATAATAATAATATGGGATAATGGATTAATATGCCAGAACAAAAAATAAAAACGCGCCAAGGTTGAATGGTCCACTCAGAGGGAGACACGTTTGTCGTCTCTGACCTTCAAACCCTGTAAATTTATCTGCGGATTTAGATCCGCAGCTAAATTCGCAGGACGTTCCAAAAATCAATTCTAGGCCCTGAAAATTAAATCCAAGCGCATGGTTGAGTTCGTCCTTCCCTTCCGGTCATGTCCATGGCCATCAATGGAGTTAATTTTTCCTGTAAAAGAAACGCCCAAAAAAACAACCACGAAACCCTAGATTCGGCTATGGGGTTACAGATCAGATAAATGTAATTGGATGATATAGAAAGCTTGGAAATTTGATGAGGATCATGAATATGCAAATGGTTTGTGCAAAATATACAAAAATAAGGATATACGAATTCAAGAAAGAAGAAATTTTTGTGACTCTTACAGTGCTTTTGGGCGTGTATGAGAGCTTGCTAGGGGTTGGTTCTGACTCAGTGAACCTCCAGCAATTGATTGATGTTGAGTTTTGCTTATGAATTTGCCTCCAAGGATGATTTCGATTTCACACTTTTTTGTCAATTTTGCAAGTTTGGTTCTCAGTGTTCTTGCAGCCTCTAGCTCTCAATTTCGTGCCTTTGCCTTGTATATGTATGATGGAATGTATTAGGTTAACATTTGTGGATTGAATCTTTGCACATTGATGCCATGGGATTTGATTTGATCCACCATTGAAAGCTTGCCTATTTTGTCAAAAATCCAATATTTTTGCACATGGAATGCTTGATATGAGTTTGATGATGATATTGATGATGATTAAGTCCTGAAAACAGAAAAAGATCTCATGTAATCAAGTTTTGGAATTTTATTTGAATTAAATTGATTTAAAATGAAATAATTCAATAAAAAATCAAATAAAATAATAAAATTGATAAATGGACACAAGGCTGAAGCTAGGACACGTGTGCAATGTGGTAAGTCCAAATCCAGTGGAAAAGAATGGGCCCATTTGACAAAATTTGAAGTTTTGGGGATAGTTGACTTTTGGCAATTTTGCAAAAATGCCCAACTTCAATAATGCATAACTTCTTCAATTTTGAACTTTTGGAAGTGTTCTTGGACTTTTTAGAAATCTTGAGATGTCCTTTAACCAACCCTATTTGTCTCATCTCATTTTGATATTCCATTATCTAGTTATAAGCGTTTGAAAAAAAGGTGTTTTTGTTGACTTTCAAAAATGACCTATAATGTCCAAATTCATAACTTCTTGTGAGTGCATTTTATGATCTTGGGGTGTGAAGATGGATTGTAGGAAATTGCATACTCTTCAAAATGATCTTTGGATGGGTCATTTCTCATAAAGTATGAGAAAGGTATGCTTGGTCAAAGTTGAGTTGACTTTTCCTGCAAAACCCTAATTTAGCAACTTTTGAGTCTTGATGAATTTTGAGAAATCCTTGATGAATCATGATCAACCCTTGATCAAATGATGAAGTATCCTTCAAAATGAGAATGTTGACAAAAAATATGGAGGTTTGATTGTTTATAGGTCACAGTTGACTTTTGCCCTAACACGGTCGATTTTGGGACCCTTTGAGCAATTGACTGAGCAAACTTCCTCTGCAAGGCTTGAAATTTGACATGGATGACCTTGAGAACATATTAGGACATTAGGGAGCATATGAGGTCATTTGGACTCAAGGGTCTTGATGCAACACAAAACCCTAATTTGGGGTTGACTGCCTTAGGAGATGATTTGTCTGACCCACTCTTGAGCAAACTTGAGCAACTTGGAGATTTTTCTTGCAATGTTTTGAGAAATATGAGAGGGAAAATTTTGGGGTACAACAGCTGCCCCTGTTCAATCTTCTTAAACCTGAGGATGTAGATTGGCTTTCGTGCCTTTCGTGATCCGAAGGTGGAAGATGATTGAACACTAGAGTGTCCAGAAATTTGCACTCGCATGAAGAGGTATCAGCCTGGTGATGTTGGGAATGGGCTTACAGATGCCATTTGGAGATTGTTGATAGGAGGTCTTCGAATGGAATAAGAATCAGGGAGATCTTAGCGCCGATCTGACTGAACCAGAGAAGGTCTTGGATTAACTTTGATTGGATAAGAATCAGAAAAATCTTAGAATCGATTTAACTGAACCAGACGAAAGTCTTGGAATATCTTCAACTGGAATAAGAATCAGGGAGATCTTAGTGTCGATCTGACTGAACCAGAGAAGGTCTTGGATTAACTTTGACTGGATAAGAATCATAAAAATCTTAGAATCGATTTAACTAAACCAGATGAAAGTCGTGGAATATCTTTGTTAGAACAATGTTTGAATCTACTACCCTATATTTAAGTTTTGATGATAACAAAGTGAAAAGATATAGTATTTATATGCTTTATGTTTGAACTATCTGCTGCCTAAAATTACTATGTTCTGACTCGCAGATACTCTGATTGAAATAAGCAAGGTCACGTTTATTCAGCATCAGAATTTGATTTCATACACCAGCATCAGAATTTGCTACATCAGAACGTCAAGATCAGATGATCAACTCACGTACATGCTGAAGCTTGATGAACAGAACTGCGCTCAAACACTCTGATACAGAAACACAATAGTTCATCAGCAGCGAAGCAGAATCAGAATGAGCCAAGCCAGAACATGCATTGAAGAAGCAACGGTACTGTGCATTAAACGCTAATTAATTCCAACGGCCTCATTCCAGACAAGATCTGCTCAATAAGGAAAGCTTGTTATTAGCATTGAATCAAGAATATTGCATTCAACGTTCATCTTCTCAAGTGCTATATAAACAAGGCTTCGAAGATTATAATGGCTAATGCTCTCAAAATCTCTACACGCACAAAGCTGAACCATAATCTTCGTTCTACCAGTTTTGCTAAACCACAAACTCTGATATTCCATTTTTGTTTAGCAATCTAGTTTCTAAGCTTCATTTTGTGTATACATCACAGTTGTGATAAAGTTTTGTAGAAAACATCCACACACATTGTTTTATACCTTTGTAAGAAAGTGTTGCCTTGACAAACCGGGTTGTGGTTTGAATCAAGAAGGCTTTAGCAGTTGTTAAAGCAGTCTGTAATATTCAGTTGAATATAGTGAATTAAGACCTCGTTGGAGAGAGACGAAATCACCTTGACGGGTGGACTGGAGTAGTTTGAGATCAAACGAACCAGGATAAAAATATCTTGTCAATTGCTTTAGATTTCAGTTTTACAATTCAACCCCCCCTTCTTGTGTTTTTCACCCCTTCAATTGGCATCAGAGCGCCTGGTTCTGAGCTAAAACACTTAACCGTGTCAGTACAAGATCCAGCGTCAGAAAAACACAATGGCAGGAAACAATTCTCACTTCAGCAATGACAATAATGAGGACAGAGACAGATTCAGTGGCAAACCTCCAGTCTTTGATGGAGAAAACTTTGATTACTGGAAAGACAGAATTGAAAGCTTCTTTCTAGCACATGATGCTGATCTGTGGGATATGGTGACAGATGGATACACGCACCCTGTGAATGCAAGTGGTCAGAAGATTGATAGAAAATCAATGTCTGATCAACAAAAGCGTGATTTCAAGAATCACCATAAGGCCAGAACCATCCTCCTCAGTGCCATCTCCTATACTGAGTATGAAAAGATCTCCAACAGAGACACAGCAAAGAACATCTTTGATTCTCTCAGAATGACGCATGAGGGCAACGTTCAAGTCAAAGAAACAAAAGCTCTGGCGCTCATTCAGAAGTATGAGGCGTTCAAAATGGAAGAATCTGAATCCATTGAAACTATGTTCTCTAGATTCCAGATTCTGGTAGCTGGTCTCAAAGTTCTGGACAAAGGATACTCTACTGCTGACCATGTCAAGAAAATAATCAGAAGTTTACCCAAGCAGTGGAGGCCTATGGTTACTGCTCTAAAGCTAGCTAAAGATCTCAACAAGATCACTCTGGAGGAACTTATAAGCTCCCTCAGAAGTCATGAGATAGAGCTAGAAGCTGACGAGCCTCAGAAGCAAGGTAAGCCTTTAGCTTTAAAATCTAACAGAAAATCTGAGTCTAAAGTTTTGCAGGCAGTTGAAGAAACATCTGATGGATCCTCATCAGAAGAAGACGAACTTTCCCTTCTTTCCAGAAGAGTAAATCAACTGTGGAAGCAAAGACAAAGGAAGTTCAGGAATCCCAGAAGATCTGATCAGAACGAGTCCTCTTCCAGATACAGAAGGACAGATTCTTCCTCTGGATACAGAAGATCTGAAGGCTCCTCCAGTAGCAAGAAGCCAAACACCAAAGACATCATCTGCTACGAGTGCAATGAGCAAGGGCACTACAAGAGTGACTGCCCAAAGCTACAGAGGGAAAATCCCAAAAAGAAGTTTGGAAGAGAGAAGAAGAAAAGTCTCATGGCCACATGGGATGACTCTGACTCGTCTGAAGCTGACTCAGAATCAGATGATGAAAGGGCAAACATAGCCCTCATGGCTAACATTCCAGATGATAGTGAAGCTTCTGAATCAGACTCAGAATCAGACACAGAAGAGGTATTTCCTAACTTCGCTGTTAATTTTACAAAGGCTGAACTTGCTGAAAGCCTCAATGAAATTCTGGAACGCTATCAGCAGATTAGAGCTAAATTCAAAGACCTGAAAAGGAATCTTGAATTTGACTCTAATAAGTCTGAGAGTCTCAAATTGGAAAACTCTGAGCTGAGAGATAAAATTTCAAAATTAGAAAACTCTTTACAAAACTCTCAGAAGGAACCAATTTCTGAAACTCCCAGCAACGCTGATGAGATCATCAAGGAGTATGATCATAGTTTCCAGAAGTTCTTAGCTAAAAGCATAGATAGAAGCAGAATGGCTTCAATGATCTATGGAGTTAGCAGAAACGGCAGGAAAGGTATAGGATACCAAGGTAAGGTTCCTACACCAAAGAATGTCATGAACTTGACCATTAAACACACTCCTCTAAATTCACACTTTGTGTATGGTCACACACATGATATCAAATATACTAGCAGTAAGCACTCTGTGAAACCAAAATTCAACCAGAGTTTTGGTAAAACTAACAAGTCAGGACCCAAGAAAATCTGGGTACCTAAGGATAAAATAATACATGTTGCAGATATCTTTAGCAGCAAGTCAGAAACACCAGTCATGGTACCTGGACTCTGGCTGCTCACGACACATGACGGGAAGAAGGCATATGTTCCAAAGCCTGGAACTTAAGCCTGGAGGCCACGTTGGCTTTGGAGGCAATCAGAGGGGAAAGATAATTGGCTCTGGAACTGTAGGTAATGGAAATCTTCCCTCTATTAATAATGTTCTGCTAGTAGATGGATTGATGCATAATCTGTTATCCATAAGTCAATTAAGTGATAACGGTTATGATATAATCTTTAATCAAAAATCATGTAAAGCTGTTAGTCAGAAAGATGGGACTATCCTGTTTAATGGTAAGAGGAAAAACAACATTTACAAAATCAAACTTTCTGAACTAAAGAGTCAGAATGTAAAATGTCTTCTGTCTGTTAACAACGAGCAGTGGATCTGGCACAGAAGATCGGGGCATGTTAGTATGAGAAGAATATCTCAGATTAACAAACTCAATCTGGTCAGAGGACTTCCTAATTTGAAGTTCAATTCAGATGCTCTGTGTGAAGCATGTCAGAAAGGCAAATTTGCAAAACCTTCTTTTAAGTCCAAAAATGTTGTTTCCACCTCTAAGCCATTAGAACTTCTACACATTGACTTATTTGGACCAGTTAAAACTGCTTCAGTCAGTGGTAAGAAGTATGGGTTAGTAATCGTAGATGACTATAGCAGATGGACATGGGTAAAGTTCTTAAGACACAAGGACGAGTCACACTCTGTGTTTGTTACCTTCTGTAACCAAGTTCAGAATGAAAAAGATCTTAGAATCGTTAAAGTCAGAAGTGATCATGGTGGAGAATTTGAAAATAAAGATTTTGAGTCATTCTTTAATGACAAAGGCATTCTGCATGATTTCTCTTGTCCTAGAACTCCCCAACAAAATGGAGTTGTAGAACGAAAGAACAGAACATTGCAAGAAATGGCCAGAACCATGATCAATGAGACAAACGTTGCTAAGACTTTCTGGGCAGAGGCAATAAACACAGCGTGTTACATTCAGAATAGAATCTCAATAAGACCTATTCTGGAAAAGACTCCATATGAATTGTGGAAGAACAGAAAGCCCAACATTTCATATTTTCATCCATTTGGATGTACTTGCTTTATATTAAATACTAAGAATTATTTGAACAAGTTTGACTCTAAGGCACAGAAGTGTATTATGTTAGGATACTCTGAACGCTCAAAAGGGTACAGAGTATACAATACAGAAACACAGATTGTGGAAGAATCAATCAGTGTTCGTTTTGATGACAAGCTTGACTCTGAAAAGTCAAAGCAGAATGAAACTTTTGCAGGTATAGAAATTGAATTTGCAGGTTCTGAAGACAAGTCATCAGAAGCTCTCAACACAGACATTCCTTCAACGTCTGAAAGGAGCACTGCTAGAAATCCTACAACAGCTGCTGATCAACCTCAGAAGAGATTGCCCAGAAGCAGTTTGGATCACCCAGAAGAGACTATCCTAGGAAGAAAGGAAGATCCAATCAGAACAAGAGCAAGCTTCAGAAACTCTGAAGAAACTCTTATGGGACTTGTGTCTCTGATTGAACCTTCTTCTATTGATGAAGCACTTCTGGATAATGACTGGATTCTGGCAATGCAAGAAGAGCTGAATCAATTCACCAGAAACGACGTATGGGATCTCGTTCCCAGACCAAAAGGATTCAACGTCATTGGAACAAGATGGGTGTTCAGAAACAAGCTTAATGAGCAAGGTGAAGTCATCAGAAACAAGGCACGACTGGTTGCACAAGGTTATAGTCAGCAAGAGGGGATAGACTATACAGAAACCTTTGCCCCAGTCGCCAGGTTAGAATCTATCAGACTTTTAATTTCATTTGCTGTTAATAGAGGCATCACTCTGTATCAGATGGATGTCAAAAGTGCATTCTTAAATGGTTATATAGAAGAAGAAGTTTATGTTCACCAACCCCCAGGTTTTGAAAATACAAAACATCCAGAACATGTTTTCAAACTAAAGAAGTCACTGTATGGTCTGAAACAAGCTCCCAGAGCTTGGTATGAAAGGCTAAGTAACTTTCTGCTTGAAAATGAATTCACCAGAGGGAAAGTGGACACTACTCTATTCTATAAAACAGTTAAGAGTGACATCTTAGTCTGTCAAATTTATGTTGATGATATCATTTTTGGTTCTACTAATCCTTCTCTTGGAAGAAAATTTGCTAAGTGTATGCAGGCAGAATTTGAGATGAGCCTCATGGGGGAACTGAAATTCTTTCTAGGAATTCAGATCAATCAAACTCCAGAAGGAACTTACATTCATCAGAGCAAATACATCAGAGATCTTCTGAAGAAATTTGACCTCTCAGAATGTAAGCCATCAAAGATTCCAATGCATCCCACGTGCATTCTGGAAAGAGAAGAGGTAAGCAAAAGTGTAGAACAGAAAGTCTACAGAGGTATGATTGGTTCTCTCCTCTATCTGACTGCTTCAAGACCTGACATATTATTCAGTGTTTGCATCAGTGCTAGATTCCAATCAGATCCTAGAGAATCTCACTTAACAGCTGTTAAGCGAATTTTCAAGTATCTGAAAGGTACTACTAATCTGGGTTTGTTTTATAGAAAATCTAGTGATTACAGCTTAGTAGGCTACTGTGATGCTGATTTTGCTGGAGACAGAGTGGAACGTAAAAGTACTTCTGGAAGCTGCCAGTTTCTGGGAGAAAATCTGATCTCTTGGTCCAGCAAAAGGCAATCAACAATTGCTCTGTCAACAACAGAAGCTGAGTACATAGCAGCAGCAGGATGTAGCACACAAATGGTCTGGATGAAAAGTCAGCTTGAAGACTTCCAGATTTTTGAGAGTAACATTCCTATACTTTGTGATAATACTTCTGCTATTTGCTTAAGTAAGAATCCTATTTTACATTCTAGAGCTAAGCATATAGAAATAAAGCATCATTTCATTAGGGACTATATTCAGAAAGGTATTTTGAACTTAAAATTTATAGATACAGACCATCAATGGGCTGATATCTTTACTAAACCCCTTTCAGAAGATAGGTTTAATTTCATTCTGAAACATCTCAGCATGAAAGTATGCCCAGAATGAAAATGTTTTAATTCCATATATTTATCTTCAGAATGTAATTATTCTACTGTGAACCTCTGATCAATCTTCTTTCAGAAAGATAGAACATACAGATTGTATCAGATGCAAGTCTAAAGATCTGAGAGTCTAATCTCAAAGACAGACGTGTTGATCACTACATCAAACAAGTGTCATCCAATCATCAGCATATCTCTGAAGCAGAACGCGTGCACGCTTCTGAGAAGGCAAAGCGCTGATTGGGTGCATTGAGACACATGTCTGGTAACCGTTTTTAAGTATCTTTCTCAAATCCCCCAAAATCAGCAAGCATTTAATGAAAAGTAATCATTCCTTTAAATGGCAATCATGATTTTTTTTCTCTCTCCTAAAAACGTTTAACTTTTCAAAACAATTTTGAAAACTCTATTTAAGCACATTAATCTCTCATTTATTCTTTACGCTTTCTCACAATCACTCAAGCATTTTCTGCATATTTCTGAGTTCATCCCTTGCAAACCTTTTTCTCTCAATTCATTCTCAAAGCTTTTTTAGTGTGAACAATGGCATCCTCCAGCATTTCTGCAGGCAATCAGAAGAAAGCAACTTCTGAGCAATATCAGGTGCCACTCAGAACTCTCCTTACTCCGGTAAAGAACCTTGAAGTGCTCTCTGAGTTAATCATTGACTTTGAAAGCTTGAAGGAAAATGGATTTGACCTAACTGAAGAAATTAGGGCTCAAAAGTGGGAAAGGTACTTCGATAGGTTGGTTGGACCAACATTCCCAGCGCTAGTCAAGGAATTTTGGATTCACGCCAAGGTTTCAAAACATCTAGTCATTTCTTCTGTTATGGGAAAGAAGATCGTGATTTCTGAAGATCTCATTGCAAAGCTAATCGGTCAAAGTGGTGGTGGAGTCCGTTGTGTGGACATGGCTGAAAGATGCGCTGATGTAGGTGTGGTAGCTCACAGGATTTTCACTCTTGGAATGCCCAGCAGCAAGATTAAGGATCTGAAGGATCACTGCAGAGTATGGGCTAAGATTGTTCTGGGTTGCTTTAACCACAGGAAACCAACAAGTTCTCCTGATTATATAAATGTGGATCAGCAGTTTCTGATCTACTTTATTGATCAGAAGGTTAAGATCAATCTGGCTCACTTCCTGTTCAACCATCTCAAAACCAGTGTGAAAGAGACAAGAGAAGAAGAAAGAACCAAGAGGGACTGGATACCATTTGGAAGGCTTATATCAGATATTCTGACAGAGAATAGGCTGATTGAACATCTGATTGAAGCTCAGGAGCTGAGCACTATTGAACCAACCATTGGGAAACCTCTGAACGCTAAGAATCTGAAAAAGATGAAGCTGATAGAAAATATTCAGAAGGAACCCAGAGCTACTTCAACTGCTGATATCTCCAGCAGAAGAGTGCCTCTGAGTGATTTTCCGGTATTTTCTGCAATGGAATCCAAACCAGAGATGTTTCTCAGGTACCCAGATACGTACAAGGCAGAGGATACAGGTTCAAAGCTGAAGATCAAAGATCTGAGTCAACCCCAACCGGAAGTGACTCAGAAGAAGACAAAGAAGAGGAAAGCGCCAACAGAAGGATCATCTCATCAGACTCCAAAGAAAAGAGGTATTTCATCTGCTGCCCCTGTTTTAATTTCATCTACTATTCCAACATCTGCTGCCCCTTCTCAAACCTCCCACAGAATATCCATCCCAATCCCTACTATTGATGAAACCATACCAGAAGACCCTTCTGAGGCCTTACTACTCAGAAGACCCAGAACCAAACTACCCAAACAACCAACAGTTTCAACAACACCAGCACTTGACCGAGTGCTAGCTGATATTGAGCGTGAACATGCTTCTGCTCAACCACACTCTGAACCACTAAACATTCCTCCTCCACAACCAGAACAATAACAACAACCAGAACCAGAACCACAACAACAACAACCACTCTCAGAAGAACCTCTGATCCCTGAGCAATCAGAGATTCCACCTCCCTCTCCCCAACCAGAAATAAATCCACCTTCACCACAAACAGAGTTTCACCACTATGAAACCCCTTCTCCTCATCATTCTGACCCTCACCCACCTCAACCATCACCGTTGGCAATCCAGTTGCCATGTGGAACCACTGTTTTCAGGCCCCAGTTGCCATCCTCATTAGAATCGACACCTCCAAAAACTCCAACCACTCCAATCGAAATATCTGACTCTGATACCCCTCCTCCAAAACAAACAGCCTCTCAAAAATCCGCTGAAAACCCCAGCAGGACTTTCATTGACTTAACCAGTCTTGAACGTCTTGTTGATTTAAGACACAAAATTGTCATCCCAAAACCAAAGCAACCAGATGTTGGCTCTGGTATTTTGAATTTTGAAACAGGTGTGCTGCAATGGATTGCTTCTTTGAAGCAAGTCTGTCCTGGGATGATTGACCCAGCTGCTTCTGATCAGCTCTGGTCACAGTTCAGACTATGGGTACGTGCTGAAGCCCTCAAGTTGCAGGATGTCAACTATGAGCAGGCACAACAGAACTTCAGCAAGCTGCTGAAGGAAGTTGAAAGTCAGCTACCTCAGGAAGTTGTGCTCCCTCTGGACTCTGAACCTTGGTCTGAGAAACAGCAAGCTGCAAAGGTGCAACCATCAGAAGAAGACAAGACCATTCAGGCTGAAGAAAATCCAGCAGAAGATGTCGCTGAAAGTTCTGAGAAGCCTCCTCCTTCTGATGCTTCTCAAGCTGCCTTGGACAGGCAGACTCTGGAAGAATTAAGGCTGAATGACTTGCGTCTACAGCAGCGGATGGAAGAGAATGATCAGAAGATGAAAGCAAGAATGGATGTGCAGGACAGCAAGATTGACTCTGTTGTCAGCATGGTGCAGAAGCAAAATGAAACTTCTGAAAAGATTCAAGCAATGCTGGAGAGCCTGTTCACACGCATGCCTCCTCAACCTTAAATCTTTTTTCATGCATAACATTTTTCATGCTTTCTTCATTTTCTGATGTACTGTTTTGATTAAGTTTTTGTAATATTTTCTTGCTCTGATTCTGAACTATCTTAATATAATTTGTTTTTTTGATCTTAATTGTTTTAGCACATCACCAACACTTTTTGATTGCTGACAAAAAGGGGGAGAACAAGAATGATATTTAAATCAATAACGGGCTAACTAGACAGAAACTCTCAAACATTCTAACTCTATTACTTGAAATGTTTTTCTGTTTTGTTTAAAGTCTACAGGCACAAGGAAGCTCCTGGACACTCTGAAGACTAGAAACTCTGAGCAAAATGTAGAAGCTCTGATCAATGTTGCTCTGATCAATATGAAGTTCTGATCGTCCTAAATACTCTGATCCAAAGCAAAGCTCTGACAAGAAAAGCTCTGAAGCTCTGCTCTCTGATAAGTCCAAGACTCTGATAATCTGATGTTCAAGGAAAGAAAAAGATCTGATCCTGAAGAACACGCATAATCAAAAGGAAGTAATAAACTCAGGGGGAGTATTTCCTTACTCCTTATTCTTTTACTTCTTATTCTGATACATTTTCAGATACCTTTTCACGTTATTTTTCATTTAAAATATCTAGTTTTTGTCATCATCAAAAAGGGGGAGATTGTTAGAACAATGTTTGAATCTACTACCCTATATTTAAGTTTTGATGATAACAAAGTGAAAAGATATAGTATTTATATGCTTTATGTTTGAACTATCTGCTGCCTAAAATTACTATGTTCTGACTCGCAGATACTCTGATTGAAATAAGCAAGGTCACGTTTATTCAGCATCAGAATTTGATTTCATACACCAGCATCAGAAGTTGCTACATCAGAACGTCAAGATCAGATGATCAACTCACGTACATGCTGAAGCTTGATGAACAGAACTGCGCTCAAACACTCTGATACAGAAACACAATAGTTCATCAGCAGCGAAGCAGAATCAGAATGAGCCAAGCCAGAACGTGCATTGAAGAAGCAACGGTACTGTGCATTAAACGCTAATTAATTCCAACGGCCTCATTCCAGACAAGATCTGCTCAATAAGGAAAGCTTGTTATTAGCATTGAATCAAGAATATTGCATTCAACGTTCATCTTCTCAAGTGCTATATAAACAAGGCTTCGAAGATTATAATGGCTAATGCTCTCAAAATCTCTACACGCACAAAGCTGAACCATAATCTTCGTTCTACCAATTTTGCTAAACCACAAACTCTGATATTCCATTTTTGTTTAGCAATCTAGTTTCTAAGCTTCATTTTGTGTATACATCACAGTTGTGATAAAGTTTTGTAGAAAACATCCACACACATTATTTTATACCTTTGTAAGAAAGTGTTGCCTTGACAAACCGGGTTGTGGTTTGAATCAAGAAGGCTTTAGCAGTTGTTAAAGCAGTCTGTAATATTCAGTTGAATATAGTGAATTAAGACCTCGTTGGAGAGAGGCGAAATCACCTTGACGGGTGGACTGGAGTAGTTTGAGATCAAACGAACCAGGATAAAAATATCTTGTCAATTGCTTTAGATTTCAGTTTTACAATTCAACCCCCCCTTCTTGTGTTTTTCACCCCTTCAATCTTCAACTGGAATAAGAATCAGGGAGATCTTAGTGTCGATCTGACTGAACCAGAGAAGGTCTTGGATTAACTTTGACTGGATAAGAATCAGAAAAGTCTTAGAATCGATTTAACTGAACCAGACGAAAGTCTGGGAATATCTTCAACTGGAATAAGAATCAGGGAGATCTTAGCGTCGATCTGACTGACCCTTAGCTAGATTCATGAACAACTCTTGGAATTGGGCATTTTAAGCCTGTAGAGCCTTGATTTCTTATTCAGTTGATGGTTCGGAAGACATGATGCTGAAATAAACAGCGAAGAAGATGAGAAAACCTGTAAGGGTACCTATTATGAGGTGTATAGAATGAAATGCATATGATATGATTTCAATGACATCGAGAGATTCAAATCGTAAACAAGAAATGAAGCACACTTTTATTAGATAATCTTGAAATTCAAATTGTTCACACATTGCCCTTAAGGCGTTACATGAAAGGAAATACTGGAAAGGAAATAAAAACTGGAAGGGAAATAATCAAAGGACAATCAGTGCTCCCATGGTCGCTTCTTGTCGGTATGGACATAGTCATTGAGGATCCGCTCGTTCTCCAACTGTCTTGTCAACTTCTGAATCTTCTTCTCTTGCTCGTTAAACTTTTCTCGGTAAGCATCCCGCTCTTCTCTCAGCTGCATCCAAGACCTTTTCAGTGCCCCAATGTCAGTGGGCATATGAGGATGGAGGATGGTCGGAAGAACCCCTTCTTCATTAGCAACTTCAATAATGATAGGCAGGACGGCTTCATACGGCATACCCAGCTTTTGGGCACGGATACGAACCAATCTAAGATATGGCTCCATTGAAAGAGAAGTCTTTGGACCCAACTCATGTGGATCAGATCTGTGAACTCTATCCCAAGCCCTTATGAATCTGCGGCGTTGCTCGTTACTATCCCCTTGAAAATCAAAGATGATACTAGGCATTAGCAATTCATGAGGACCTTCCCTCCTAGCACGCCCAAACTGACGTAAGGCCAAGCACGGATTATAAGTGATTCCTCCATTGGTTCCTATCAGTGGAACATTGGGGTATTCGCCACAGCGATCAATAACAGCCACCTCGTCCATACCCTTAATGGTCCAAATGATGTCATTGTGAGAGAGAGACATAACCTTATAGGCCCAGCCCATGCCTTCTTTGTTCTTCAAAACTGACTTGGGAAGGTGAGAAATAAACCACCTTGCCAACAATGGAGCACAACACATCAAGGTTCCTCGCTTTCGAGCGGTCCAGGCATAAAGCTGATGAAGAATGTCACCCAAGAGAGTGGGTACAGGATTACCAGAGATGAAGATTTTCACCGCATTCACGTCAACGAAAGCATCGGAGTTAGGAAACAAAACCAAGCCATATATTAGAAGAGCCAAAATATCTTCAAATGCCTGGAAGTCCAGACTATCCCAAAAATGATTAGCCTTACCAACCAAGAACTTAGTCAGAAAGCCCTTTTCTCTACTACGAGTTTCCCAATTAGCCATTACCTCATCCTTTTTCATATGAAGGGCTGAAGCAATCTCTTCTGGCCTAAGGATCTTCTCCCAACCTATAAACGGGGTCTGCTCTAGAATAGAGATACTGATCTGATCAGAGAACTCTTCTAAGGTGGGGACCAACTGGTAGTCCTGAAAAGTAAAGCAATGGTATAATGGATCATAGAACTGGACTAGGACACTCATCATCTGCTCGTCCAATTTGGAGGTGACCAAACTAAGAATATGCCCATGTCTTCTGATGAAGGAGGTAGTATCAGACATCTTTGCAACCAATTCTTTAAGCATAGTGGGAACCTGGACAAAGTTGATTCGGATGCTATTCCTACGCATAGGTGCCATGACCTACAAAACAGAACAAAGATGAATCCCTCTTGTCTTTGAAATAGGTTAGTCCAATGCAAGGTGTGTGCAATGTTATGATGTCATGATGTCATGATAGAAAGCACACCACAAGTATCCACAAATAGCGAACATGGTAAAGGCACACAAGTCACACAGAGAGCCCTTAGATTTCAGGCTAGCAAGGAGTTTAGGTACTACCCTCTTTCAGTTCAGTTGGTTCAAACCTGTCCTAAAAATAGTAACCGGGTTCTAGAGGATCTCAATATCACTGACTACCCTCAATCGGTCATAATTCCAGTTTAGCAACCTTTTCTTGCGGCCGGAATCATCACGAGAGTTTAGTCTCAATGAGTGTAGCATACTGCTACTGTTCTATGGCCAAGTTGGTCAATTTAAAGGTTCTAAGGTCAGTTGGTGCTTAATGACCCCTTAGAAGACCCATATTCTCCTCGTTCTAACACAAGGGATATCGGTACAAACTAAAGTGCCACACCAACGTAGCTACTGCTTCAACCGTATCGGTCTACGCCGTACAATTCCCTCATAGTTTATTGCTACTTACCTAAAAGGTATCCCCAGATCCGGGTTAGGATCTATAGTAACTCCGATACAAGCCCACAAATATAAAGCATATAAGTCATGCAATTGAAAACATTATGAACTATTCCTAAGGTACACCCCACTTATTAAGCGTCCCCAGCAAAGTCGCCAGTTCTGTGATACGGTGGGAAAGAACTGACTGTTTTTGGAATGCTGGTTTGAGTTTTGCGTTTGTTTTCGAAAAATGTCACGGTAAGCAAGAGTCGCCACCATCTTTTATTTTATCCAACAAGGAAAGGAAAAAAGCACAGAAAAAATCCTTTTTGAGATATTTCTCGGGTTCGGGGGGTAGATTATAGAAAGGGAAGGTATTAGCACCCTTTCAATCCGTGGTTATCCACAGGCTCTTAGGTACTTGCTCATATTGTTTTCAAAATTTTGCTTTCTTTGTGTTTGTGAGTTTGAAAAAGTCTTTGTTTGAAAAGGAGTGTAAGTGTGAAAAAGATTTTGTTTTGGAAAGAGAAAGTACCTGAGAACCATCTACCTACTCGAAAAAAGGAATCATTCTATGCTATCGTCCTTTAGATAATGCTATCCCACTATTGATGAGTAGGTAGCACCGCCATTGGAGTTTAAGGGTCAATTCGATTTTAGGGACTTACGGTCACTAAAGCAATGTTAGGACGCCTTAGTGGTAACCCTAATGTCTTAGATCATTTGTTTTGAGGCAACAATATTCGAGGCAACCGTTTTGAGGCGACTATGATCTTTGGACAAGAGAGCGACCTCTAAAGTGACCTATACTTAATGACCGCGTACGAAGGCAACCAAGTGGGGTGTACCCTAAGAGTGCGCATATGTGAGTGTGTCGTTTTCAGTCAATTTTGTCTTTGTACATGTCAATGGTTATCTATGTTGATTTTAGGTTGAACATTTATTCTTGTCATGCATCCCTATTATCAAACATCTAACAATTATAAATTGTGGAAAATAAATTGCGGAAATTAAATTACAAGGCGTCGGGTATTTACATCGCCAAAAACAACCCTTTGAAATTTAAATGCGGAAAATAAATAAAGCGATAAAAATAGTCCTAATTATCTATTACATTCCGGAAACAAATACAATATGATAAAATGGATCGCGTGCGGGAAATTAAATCGACGGCGAGTTTTTAGGGTTTTGACCCTTTATTATTTAAAGAAAAGATTTTTTGGTTATTTTTGAATTAAGAAAGAGATTAAACTAAGTTAATTATTAAATTAATAAATAAATTAATTAATAAAAATATTTTTGTGTTTTTGGTATTTAAAGAAATAAAAATAAATTTAATCAATGTTAATAAAAACCTAATTGTCTAAGTTAATTTTAATTATTGCAAAAATATATTAAAGTTATTCCTAATTAAAACTAAATTAATTAATTGATTTGTTAATAAAAATAAAAATAAAATACTGAAATTTAATTTATTAAAGAAAATATTTTTTTGTGTTTAATTTTATGAAGAAAAAGTTTGATTGGTTAATGATTAAATAAAAACAATAAATAAATAATCAAAACAAAAATAAAATAGAAATATAGAGAAGAGAGGGTTTGGGCCTGTTTTGGGGGTTTATTCAGCAATTCCATGGCCCAATTGAATTGGCCCCTTGTTGACCTTCCTGATTCCATGTGTATGCGCTGACTTTGGCCCATGGTAGACCTCCAGGTCATGGCCACCAGATTTGGCCTTTGGCCATCTGGCCATTGAATGATTGAGAGACTATAGTGGGCTGCACGCTTGGAGTTGCACTGGATCACCTGTAGAAAAAATATAACAAATGCATGGGGGACCTGGGATTCGAACCCAGGTCCTGTTGATCATTGGACACACGCCACTACCACTCAACCATCACGCTTCATCTGTTAATATATTAAACAATAATAATAATATGGGATAATGGATTAATATGCCAGAACAAAAAATAAAAACGCGCCAAGTTTGAATTTTCCACTCAGAGGGAGACACGTTTGTCGTCCATGACCTTCAAACCCTGTAAATTTACCTGCGGATTTAGATCCGCAGCTAAATTCGCAGGTAGTTCCAAAAATCAATTCTAGGCCCTGAAAATTAAATCCAAGCGCATGGTTGAGTTCATCCTTCCCTTCCGGTCATGTCCATGGCCATCAATGGAGTTAATTTTTCCTGTAAAAGAAACGCCCAAAAAAACAACCACGAAACCCTAGATTCGGCTATGGGGTTACAGATCAGATAAATGCAATTGGATGATATAGAAAGCTTGGAAATTTGATGAGGATCATGAATATGCAAATGGTTTGTGCAAAAGATAGAGAAATAAGGATATACGAATTCAAGAAAGAAGCGATTTTTTGTGACTCTTACAGTGCTTTTGGGCATGTATGAGAGCTTGCTAGGGGTTGGTTCTGACTCAGTGAACCTCCAGCAATTGATTGATGTTGAGTTTTGCTTCTGAATTTGCCTCCAAGGATGATTTCGATTTCACACTTTTTTGTCAAGTTTGCAAGTTTGGTTCTCAGTGTTCTTGCAGCCTCTAGCTCTCAATTTCGTGCCTTTGCCTTGTATATGTATGATGGAATGTATTAGGTTAACATTTGTGGATTGAATCTTTGCACATTGATGCCATGGGATTTGATTTGATCCACCATTGAAAGCTTGCCTATTTTTTCAAAAATCCAATCTTTTTGCACATGGAATGCTTGATACGAGTTTGATGATGATATTGATGATGATTAAGTCCTGAAAACAGAAAAAGATCTCATGTAATCAAGGTTTGGGATTTTATTTGATTTAAATTGATTTAAAATGAAATAATTCAATAAAAAATCAAATAAAATAATAAAATTGATAAATGGACACAAGGCTGAAGCTAGGACACGTGTGCAATGTGGTAAGTCCAAATCCAGTGGAAAAGAATGGGCCCATTTGACAAAATTTGAAGTTTTGGGGATAGTTGACTTTTGGCAATTTTGCAAAAATGCCCAACTTCAATAATGCATAACTTCTTCAATTTTGAACTTTTGGAAGTGTTCTTGGACTTTTTATAAATCTTGAGATGTCCTTTAACCAACCCTATTTGTCTCATCTCATTTTGATATTCCATGCTCAAGTTATAAGCGTTTGAAAAAAAGGTGTTTTTGTTGACTTTCAAAAATGACCTATAATGTCCAAATTCATAACTTCTTGTGAGTGCATTTTCTGATCTTGGGGTGTGAAGATGGATTGTAGGAAATTGCATCCTATTCAAAATGAGCTTTTGATGGGTCATTTCTCATAAAGTATGATAAAGGTATGCTTGGTCAAAGCTGAGTTGACTTTTCCTACAAAATCCTAATTTAGCAACTTTTGAGTCTTGATGAATTTTGAGAAATCCTTGATGAATCATGATCAACCCTTGATAAAATGATGAAATATCCTTCAAAATGAGAATGTTGACAAAAAATCTTGAGGTTTGAATGTCTATAGGTACAGTTGACTTTTGCCCTAACACAGTCGATTTTAGGACCCTTTGAGCAATTGACTGAGCAAACTTCCTCTACAAGGCTTGAAATTTGACATGGATGACCTTGAGAACATATTAGGACATTAGGGAGCATCTGAGGTCATTTGGACTCAAGGGTCTTAATGCAACACAAAACTCTAATTTGGGGTTGACTGCCTTAGGGGATGATTTGTCTGACCCACTCTTGAGCAAACTTGAGCAACTTGGAGATTTTTCTTGCAATGTTTTGAGAAATATGAAAGGGAAAATTTTGGGGTACAACATTGGCCTTAGTGTTAGGAGATGAGTTTTTCTAATCAAATCTTGGAGAAACCTTGAGCATTTGAGATATTTTGTGAGAAATGCATTGAGAAAAGAGAGGGAAAATTTTAGGGTACAACAACTGCCCCTGTTCAATCTTCTTAAACCTGAAGAGTTAGACTGACGTGTCAGCCATTTGTGACTTTCAGGTAGAAGATGATTGAACACTAGAGTGCCTAGAAATTTGCACTCGCTGGTGTATGAAGTAATGTTGTTGGTTGATTGTGTCGGGAATGAGCTTAAAGATGCCATTTAGAGAGGTTATAAAGAGTTATCAGAGATGGAATTATAGATGCCATTCAATTTTGTTTGTAACGTATACTGGAAGGAATCTTGTGGAAACTACTACTTCGATAGGTAATGAAGGAATCTTCGCCGACTACTACTTCAATAGGTAATGAAGGAATCTCTGACGACGACTACTTCAACAGGTAATGAAGGAATCTATGAAGAATACTACTTCAACAGGTAATGAAGGAATCTCTGACGATTACTACTTCAACAGGTAATGAAGGAATCTCTGACGATTACTACCTCAACAAGTAATGAAGGAATCTCTGACGACTACTACTTAAATAGGTAATGAAGGAATCTCTAACGACAACTACTTCAACATGTAATGAAGGAATCTCTGATGACTACTACTTCAACGAGTAATGAAGAAATATCTGACGACTACTACTTCAACATGTAATGAAGGAATCTTTGACGAATACTACTTCAACAGGTAATGAAGGAATCTCTGATGACTACTACTTCAACGGGTAATGAAGGAATCTGATGACTACTGCTTCAACAGGTAATGAAGGAATCTCTGACGAATACTACTTCAACAGGTAATGAAGGAACCACTGACGACTACTACTTCAATATCTACCAGAAAGAATCCAAACTTTATTTTGTCTCCGAGAAGTTTACAGATAGTTGATGACATTCATCTGTTGATTGATATTTTCCTAAAAAAGTAAGAGTTAGTTATATGTAATGCAGTGATGTATAAAATGCATTTCTTAACGATGTTCTCAAAGTAAATGAGATTATGCTATATGTTTTTCGTATGCATATGCTATGAAATGTTATTGAAGTGTGTCTTTGTCTGGGAAAATAAATCCTTGACTGCTGCTGGGAAGTTTTGGGAAGTCAAATCCCAGAATACTGCTGGAGACAAAGAGTATGTGTATCTTCAACTTTATTTAGAGTGCTTCCATTGGGAACTCCTGTTTGTTGTTTGAGGAAACTCTACAGGGAGTGTTGATTTCTACTTGGGGATTAGATTTCAGGAGCTTTGTTGTTCATTGCTCTACTGGGGAATTTGATTATTATATGCCCTGACTAGGGATAAAAGAGATGGATAATCTTCCGACTTGTCTGGGGAGGATAAAGTTAACTGTTATATGGTCGGGTTCCAGGCTTTGTAGTAAATTTCTAGGGATAGTATCTGTGATACGGTGGGAGAACTGACTTGAGGTTTTGCGTTTGTTTTTGCAAATGTTTCGGTTGAGAAAGAGTCGCCACCGACTTTTTATTTTATCCTAAGGAAAGGTTAAAAAGCACAGCAAAAACCTTTGAGATGTTTTCTTGGGTTCGGGGAGTAGATTATAGAAAGGGAAGGTATTATCACCCTTTCTATCCATGGTTATCCATGGGCTCTTAGTTACTTGCTTAGATCACTTGCCTTTTGTTTTCAATTGTTTTAAATGGTGCTTGTGTGTGGGTTTGAAAATGTTTTGAAAAGAAGCCAATGTGGTGGCAACCTTTGTAATGATCCATGTGGGGATGTATACAAAGATGTATGTCTTTTGAAAAGGTTTTAATTTGTTTTTGAAGGTTGTTTTGAAAGTGTAGTGATGTGTGATTTTTTGAAATAGACAAGTGTTTTAGTTTGCAAGATTGATTCAAGTAACTAAGAGGTTATCTACTCCTAAATTTCTCAAAGTTTATTGCTATGTTTTAACCCTTTTAATAAGTTTGTTCCACCAATTTATTTGGTGGACAATCTTATGTTAGGATGTGAAAGGGACAGGCGCGGGTCATCGTTTAGGCCATAATTGCAATGGTGCCAAGTATCTTTGGGCATTTTCTTTAAGGGACTTGATCATTTGTTTTGGCAATATTTTGAAAGTGTTATCGAGGGACTATGATCATTTGATTTGTTTGTTTTGCCCAAAGAGACCTAACATACAACATGGCCCAATTTTGAAAGGCAACAAGTGGAATACCCTAGGGGGTGCAAGTGTGATTTGTGTGTCCATTTTCATGCTTGTTTGTCTTGAGATTAGGTCATAACTATTTTGTCGTTTTTTCGCATACAAACCCTAATTCTAACATGGTATAATTAGAAAGAAATAAAGTGCGAAAATAAATTTACTAAGCTATTACAAAACCAAATATGGGAAGGGGGGTACAAATGTTCAAATGGGGATTTTGACAAGGAATTAAACCTAAGACTATTACATCAATATTGAAATATTTTACAAGATGAATAATTGTACAATTAAATGGAGATTTAAATAAATATGCAAGATGCCAAGAAATGATTTTTATGTGTATGAAAAAAAGAATATTATTTATGTGAAATAATAAAAGAAGAAAATAAAAAGGTATTGTTTTTTTTTTTGGAGTATTTTCATATTTAGGGCAAAACCCTAATTTTATTAAATAAAATGTATTATTATTTAATTTAATACAAGTATTTATTTATTATGTACAAAAATAAAATAAAATAAAGTATATTTATAAAAAGTATTTTTTATGTCAAATATTAATAAAAAAATGAAAAAATATAGGTATTTTTGTATTTTTACCTAAATATACTAATAAATATATATATATATATATATATATATATATATATATATATATATATATATATATATATATATATATATATATATATATATATATATATATATATATATATATATATATATATATATATATATATATATATATATATATATATATATATATATATATATATATATATATATATATATATATATATATATATATATATATATATATATATATATATATATATATATATATATATATATATATATATATATATATATATATATATATATATATATATATATATATATATATATATATTAAGTTCTAAATATGTATTATATATAAAAATAATAATATTTAATATTTAATAAAAAAAAGGTATTTTTCTATAAAATATTTTCAGAAAGTAAAACAAAAATAAAAGTGTATAAAAATATATTTGCACTATTTTTTAGTATTTTAAACAAAATATATGTATTTATCTATTTATGTATACACTAAAAGAAAACTAAATAAATGCCTAATAAAATCAAAGATGGTGAGAAAAAATATTTTTATATTTTTAATGTCACGAGAAAAAATAAATAAGTCAATCAAAAAAAGAAAAAGTCAAAAAGTCAAAGAAATAAGCAAAATGGGCTCAGGGGGTTCAAAAGCAATTATGTGGTGCAAAAAGAAAAGTCAACACAGGCCTAGCCCATGAAGACCTTTCTTCAACCTCCAGCCTTCTGTTTGAACAAAACGCGTGCCACTTTCCTCCATTGCAAAGTCCTGATTCCTTGAGTTTTAGCAAAAACTTCCAACATCAAAACTGTTAAGCATCTTCCCACGAATTCACACATATAAAAAACATGTTTTAATTCTCAGAAATGAGAGAGAATTTCTTCTCTCCCAATTCTTAACCTAATTTTTGTTCAAAGTTCAGACATCAAATTCTTGAAACACACATAATATAAATAAAATCTAATTATATGGGCATGTTCAGGGCAATGATTATGACATCTTCTCTTCACAAACCTAAAGCTAACAATGCCTAATAAGAGAGATACAAATTCAAAAACTCACCTGTTCAGTTGAAGTTCTATCTGGAAATGGAGAAGCTCTCAGTGCAAGGTGATGATTGGAAAAGCTTCCTTGAGGTCCAGGGATGCTATTCCAATGTTTACTTTGTCTTGAAAGCTTTTGAATCGAGCTAGAGCACTTTACCTGCAAATCAGAAATGTGAAAATGGTGGAACCAGTTAGAGGGATTACAGGTTGTGTTTTAGCTTTTGGATAGCTTGCATAGATGGTAGGGAAGGTATATGAACTGGTTTGGGCAAGAATGCTTGAAAGGATTGAGAGTTGGAACCCAATCTGCAGAGGCTGCTCTGTTTGAGCAGTTTCAAGGTGATTCTGAGTTTTGGGATGGATTGGAGGTAAAAGGCTCGTGCTTTAGCTTGGTTGAGATGTGTGGAATGTGTTTGATAAGTTTGTCTAAGTGTTTGTAAGCTGAGATGGAAGTTGGTACAAGTTATGCTACCTTACTTGAATTTGAAGCAAGCAATGGCCACTTGATCATTCTAGCCTGTACAGGCCCTCACACTATGCTGCATCTTTTAGTCTTGATCAGTGTGTTATGTCCATGAATCTTGTGTCCAAAGATATGCATTGTACCATTTGATTTGCAAACTTGACATAAAGTTCTACTTTACAAAAATGGATAAACCACTTTTTCCAATTAAGGCTTAAATCTTTGTACAATGACCAAACTTAAAGAATAACATCTTGGCACAATGGATTAGCATTAAATTTATGAGTGTCAAAGGGTTTTAGGACCTGTAATGTAGCACAAACTATGCTGATTTGAAAATGGCCTAAGTTATGAACATGTTCATGAACCATTCAAAAGTGGATTTTTGCCATATTGTGAAATTCGATTCTCTCAAGTTATGAGGTTGTTTGAGAAGTTCTTGGACATTTTGGAAAGCTTGGAATGTTTACTACAAACCATCTTTGAAATGCAAATTGAAATTCCAAGTGGAAGTGTATGGAAAATGGTCTTGAAGTTAGGTAGAAAACCTTGTCAAAAAGGTCAAATTTTCACTAAGTTATGAATGGTTTAGTGCCCTTATTCAAAAATTTGTAACTTGAGATACAAGCCTCATTTGGGAAAACTTTGTGAATCAAAGTTGTAGACTATGCAACAAGCTACAACTTTCATGTTTTGACTTTTGTTTGAGTCCAAATGAATCTTGGTGAGAAAGTGGGGCAAAGTTTGGGAAAAAATTAGGGTTTTCCATATCTTAGAAAAATTCTAAGTTATGAAAAATTCCATTTCAAACCCTAATTTGCATTGCTTGGTTTCTTGGTGAACAAGTTTCATGATTTGGCATGTTTTGATGAAAAATGAATCTTGACTCTTGATTTTGACCAAAAAGTCAAAGTTTGACTTTTCAGTATACAGTCAAAATTGATCAATTGACTGGGAAATTCAACTGTCAATCTTGTGTACTTGGGATTTTTTGAGTTTGTTGAGCATGTCAAGATAATTCCATGGGGTCCTTGAGTCCATATGTGAGCTTGGTTTGCCATTGGCTAGGTCAAACAGTAAAAAATTGCCTTTGTGCAGTCAAAACCCTAAAAATGACCATTTTGCCCTTTTGATGATCTGATTAAATTTCTTGTGGAATTGTGATCCAAACTTGATCAAATGGTCCATATGAGTTCATAATGTTGATGTGGGTCAATTTTCATGAGATTTGACTGTCAATTAGCCACAGTTGACTTTTTCCCCAATACAGTTGATTTCTAGGTCAACTGTCCAATTGACTGGGCAAAACTTGGAATCAAGACTTGAAACTTGGTATGGATAAACTTGGGAGTCCAACATGAAGCATGAAAGTCATCTTAGGCATTTTAGGTCAAAACATCTTTGTTCAACCACAAACCCTAATTTGGGTTAACAGTGCAAGGAGAAGTCTTGAGCAGAGGAAACCCTAACTGGATCTTGATTTTCAAAGGTCTTGTGATGAGAAAATGTTGAGGAAATGGGAGGGCAAATTTTGGGGTACAACAGTATCAAATTTACTAGAGAAGAGGAACTTTATCCGTTGATTTGTAGTAATCTGAGGATAAAACTCAATCTAGGGAAATTGTAGTCCATTAGGGAAATAAACCCTGTTGAGGAAGGCATTCTGATGGTATTACTGGGGAAGAATTTTGCAAGGTTTTCTCTTTCAGTTTTGGAGGTCCAAACTTGTCTGGGGAAGATAATTTCCAGGGAATATGTCGATTGGAAACTCTGGATGGAGAATGTACGAATTTACTCTATGGGGATAATCTTATTGAAGTAACTCTATAGGGATATCTCAAATCCTTAAGTAAATGCTTATTATTGTTCTTGAGCATGCATTTATTAACAGTTAATCATGTTTATATGTATATGTTTATTAAATTTTAGTCATTGGACGTTTTTGCACTCAAGACAGAAAAAACAAAAAGTTTGCACTTCAAAGTATATTTGTATTGATATTCTGCCTATAACAGGCGTTTTTGTACAGGGAGACAAATCCTAGAAAGAGGAAGTCGTCGAAAAATGAAAAGAATACAAGGTGAAAACAAAAGTTATATAGCCATGTGGAAGTGATTTCATTTGGTTCAAACTCCGCTATTTCCCCTATGTCTTCGGACATCATCCCTTGTCGTCGAAAGAAGTTAATTGAATTGATCTCGTACCATTTGAACTTTTGACCTTGGCAATAAAGCTGGCTGTAGTGATTCAATGAGACATAGTTGTACGCTTTAATCCTTAAGTTTTAACTGGACCGTCCTTTCGGGTTTTCAGTCCAACAGGATATCCTATTTTTCCCAAGTCGCCCTTTCAGGTTTTCGACTTGTCGGGTGTACAATCTTTTATATATATCCCTAATTTTTGCCCGAACCTTTTTCTTTCACCGGGATGCACTTATTTTTTCCTAGGTATGTCAACCTAGCGGGTCACTTTTATGCATAGTATTGTTTCACTATGTCCTCGTTCACAGGGTGCGGGAAATCTTCACTGTCCATATTGGTTAGCATCATAGCACCGCCAGAGAATACTTTCTTGAAAATAAATGGCCCTTCATAAGTGGGAGTCCATTTTCCCTGGGATCGCCTAGTGGTAAAATGATGCGCTTTATTACCAAGATGTCAGCCTGGTATACTCGAGGATTGATCTTTTTGTTGAATGCCTTGATCATAAGCTTCTGATACATTTGACCATGATAGACAGTAGCCAGTCTATTCTCATTAATCAAATTCAACTGATACAATCTTGTCTGAATCCATTCATCTTCGCCTAAGCCCACTTATTTCATGATTCTCAGAAATGGAATCTGAACTTCAACAGGCAGGACAACTTGTATGCCATAAACTAAAGAGAAAGGGGTTTCCCCAGTTAATGTTTGATTTGAAGTACGGTAGCCGTGAAGAGCAAATGGTAACATCTCATGCCAATCTTTGTAGGTCACCACCATGTTTTGCATAATCTTCTTTATATTTTTGTTGGTGGCTTCCACTGCACCATTCATCTTAGGTATGTAAGGAGAAGAGTTGTGATGCTTGATTTTGAACTGCATGCTGAAACAACTGGCCGAACCGTCATCTGATATAAAAATCAATGAAGTCGCCATCGAACGTATTTTATCCCTCCGAAAGGGAAAGGTAAACATCGAGAAAACCTGAAGAGGGAGAAATCAGTCTTGCAACCGAGAGATAGGGTAAGGGATTCTGTTACGCGAGGGGAAGGTATTAGCACCCCATACGCTCGTAGTACTCTACGGTATCTACTCTTGTTTTACTAATCTTAAGGGTGTGTAAAAATCTATATCTAAGCTGTACAGGAAAAAGGAAGATGCGGGGAGGGAATGTATGCAAAAAGAAAAGTGAAAATAATGTAGGGAAAATAAAAGGTGTGCTCGCTTGGTCCCTACCCCAGTGCCTACGTATCCCTTTTAAGGAATCAGAGCAGCCGTAGTTTGGCTCATATATTTTGGTAGGTTTGTGTTTTTTAGTTATGAAGACAAAAGCACCAATCGAGATGGCAAACCATCAGATTAATGACAAAACACCAACAACAATCATAAGGCAACAAAAATGGATGACAAAACATCACATGGCAACACAAACTCAGATAAGATGATAAAAATATCAGCTTGATAACTGATGGGTTTAATCTGTAACGTATAGCCTAAATGTAGTACTGCAAGTGTACAGCCTATCGAAGTAATATATAAGATTATCGAACCACAGAGACCAATTGTCAATCTATCAACTCTATTGCTAAGGTGCTTATCTAAGGCAAACAAGAATATTGATGTGAGTGCAGTGCACAAAGTAAATGAGCGAGGTAAATAACAGTTTAAAAGACAGGTTGGAATGTAAATCATGTAATCAGATATTGGTCCGGTCATGCGTAGATGAACCTACTTATGGGGCAGTATTTTCTATTGATAGCAAAGAATCAATTTAACGGGAACTTGTAGCTTTTGACTACTAAGAACCGAGTTTACTCTTTAAATTAAATTCCTTTATTGTCACATATAAAGGGTGCCTTCCGCGTTAAAGAGGTAAACCTATTTTTAAGAAATTGATAGTTTTGACTTAACAGAAAAGTGATTTTACTTGGAAAGATTAACTTAAAGAGACTTTTGGCTTTTGACCAAGAGTCAGATTTCAAACCTACAAACGCGTCCGAAAATAGTTTCAAAAATCGTTTTCTAAAAAGGTCAATGATTCCTATTTAACCAATCAACGGCTTTCGCTCTTTTTGTTTGGTTAAATAATAATCAAGTCGTATCATTAGTTTGGACGGCTTTCGATCTTACCCAATAAACATTTAAACATAATTGACTTAAGTTAAAAGCAAAACATCCCCAGAGTATTTTCACTAACATGATAATTGGAACACGACCATGATGACAATCATTACATCCAAACCTTTATAGTTTAGCCAGACATAATAAGTGCGAGTCTATAAAACGTGTAGACTATGGTAAGAGCATTTAAAGTCTATAAAACGTGTAGACTATGGTAAGAGCATTTAAAGTCTATAAAACGTGTAGACTATGGTAAGAGCATTTAAAGTCTATAAAACGTGTAGACTATGGTAAGAGCATTTAAAGTCTATAAAACGTGTAGACTATGGTAAGAGCAATTAAATAAAGAAATGCAATAAAATAGAACCTTGCTCCGGTCGGAGACTTGAATCTGATACAAATCTACGGAAAGGTAAGGCTGGTATGATGAACTTCAACCAAAGTGCTCCAAGACTCGATTACAACTCAATCTACACCGCAATAACTCCCCGATGTGAAGAGATTATTACTTTACAGAAACTGATAGTATATGGCTTAAGATTGTACTAAGCTTGGATGAAACTAAAGAATGAAAATCGAAAACTATTTATAGAGGATCCTTGAGGTGCGTAAGGACCAGCATGCCCCTTAACTTCTTTTGAGCGGGAAGCTAGTTGTGAAGGCCGCGGGCGCGGTGGGGGTGGCCGCGGGCGCGGTGCCTGGAACTGCCACATCATGGGAACGTGGCAGTTGATCTCTGGGTGAAAGTGGGCCACGTCATCGCGTTCCCTGTAGCCAACGTGGTGCTGAACGCCATAAGTGCAAAATGTCTTGAAAAACCCTAATTTCTTGGCGTTTTGGCTCATTTCTTCACAGAAGGCTCTGAAATGACAAGAATCCTGAAAACAAAGAAAAAAGGAACATAATACGAGAAAATGACAATAAAAACTAAGGAAAACATGTGATATTTGAGTCAGAAACATAGTGCGATTCAGTGTGATCAAATCCTCCCACGCTTAGACCTTTGCTTGTCCTCAAGCAACAACTCTTAGAAGTAGATGAAAGAAAATTATGGTGTATACAGGTTTTGGGCAAAGAGGGCTCCTAAGTCCGAGTAAGGGTGTGTTGTCAGGCACTAACTATCTGAATCAAGGGTATCGTAATTACACTACTCGCAGAAATGCGAACATAAACCTCATAAGTATACAGATCGATCCTAATATCCTTACTATGCTAAGACTTCTTTTTGTACGAGGTCCTTTTTCATTCAGGCACAATCACATTAAGCCCGTTATCCGTACATACTCATGGTGTAGTGACCGGTTAGTGACTTTGATCTCAAGTGATGGGATTCTGGTACAAGAGTTGGTTTAATCCCTTTTTATTTTACCCATTTGCAGTTGCGGGGGATCGGACCGTAGTCCACCCGACCAAGTCCAGCACCAGATACCTCTGAACCAACTACAACGGATATGCCTTATAAATTTTTTTCTTTGCTTTTGTTAGTGCTTACAACTTTCTTGAGTTGAGTAATCTTTGTGAGAATCACCCAACTCGTAGTCGTATTCATACTTTATTTTATAACTTTTAAGGAGGAATAGAGATCATCCACTTATATTCATCGATCCCACACTTAGAGCATGCTTAGGCCGGAGCTGACTGCTAAGATAAACTACTTGAAGACCTATTTGTACAGTTTTATTCAAAATCATAGCATATTGGGGAGAAAGGATCTAATCTAAGTGTTCAAAAAGGCTTACGGTGTAAAAACGATAACGAATTTTTCAAAAAGTGAGTGTCCAAGAAATAGACCCTATCTAGGACCTGTCTCATAGCCCAAATCCTTAAAAACAACCATAAATCTTTGAAAAAGAAAAATTTTGTAAGGCTAAAAGGTGGGGGAAATGAAAGGGTACACTACGCAGAAAGACTCGCCTATCACATGCATTTTATTAACTACGAATATAACATACCTAAAAGGAAAAATGCGGAAGGGAAATAAAAGCAGGAAAAACGGAAAATAAAAGCGAAAACGAGAAATAAAAGCGATAAATGCTCCTCCCACACTTAAATCAGACATTGTCCCCAATGTTCCAAAATAAGGTAGGAGGAGGTACCTGAAAACACTAGTGGGGGCCACTAGGACCTTCACCATCCTGGTTGGTACGACTGGGACGGCGGCTACGGCTGCGACGGCGGCTATCTCGGTCCAAAACAAGCTGCTCCAATCTCTCTGTCAAGGCGGCATTTGCCGCTTGTAGCTCTTGGGTCCGACCAATGAGGGTGCCTTGGGTTGCCTCCATCAATTGGAAGTGACGAGCGTCTGTGGTCTGGTGGAGGTGTTGTTCTCTCTGGAAAGCCAGCTGACTTTCCATAATAGTGCGCAGAGAGCTAGCATTTTGTTCTTGGGATGCTTGCATGAAGGCCATGTTATCGGCCGCCTGTTGCTGCAAGGTAGCAAGGAGGGTGTCCCTCTGGGCCTCTCGGGCCATATGCTCACGCCACATGTTCTCAGTGACATGGAAACTAGGAGCTGTACCTGCATGTGGGTTAGATGGTGTCGTGTGTGGTGGTGAAAAATGGGGTGGTTCCTCTGTTTGGAAATCGTACTCATCATCAGTGTTGTTACCCTCATTTAAAGGTAGATTTGGGGGCAACAGACCAATAAAAGCAGGAGCGTTGAGATCGTAGGTCCAGTTACGCTCAAATCTAATATCAGTACGACGGGTGGGTAGAGGGGTCAAGGCTGGCTCTATCAGTAATGTCCTGCCAAAATTTATCAATATCTCTGTCCATGTAGTAACTCAATGGAAACTCAGTGATAGCGGTCGGTCCAGTTTGGAAACCAAGCAAATCCCCAAATTCTTTGGTAGTCAGGGTATACTCGGTACCAAACAATCTGAAACTTAGGCAACCTCGCTCATCTCCTTCACCCACTCGTGGGTTATAATCCATAGAGCTAAGAAACTCCAGAGTAAGGTTTCTGTAGGTTTTGTGGACATCATCAGCATAAGAATCCCAGCCAAGTTGGTTGCACAGATACCTGATACTTGGCTCAATCTCGAGTGCCTCCATGCAGCTCTGATCGGGGTACCTAGTGGGTACCATGGGTCTAGCAGATAGGGTAGCAAATCGGGCTTTTTGTGCTTCATCTATGAAAATCACAACCATACCATCGGGGTAATGCATCCTGAAAATATAAACACAAGAAATTAGTCCAGATAAAATATATGAATTACTAAAATAAAATAAAATAAAATTAAGAATAAACCATGGGTTGCCTCCCATGCAGCGCTTGTTTAACGTCGTTTAGCTTGACGATTAGATCTTACTTTATGTGGGTATTGGTGGGTCTATAAGAATATGACTAGTGTAGTCAACAGGCAAATCGCCTCCTTTGTAGAGCTTCAGTCTTTGTCCATTTACCACAAATGGAGCGCATGAATTGTTTTTGATTTCTACTGCTCCAGACTTTAGAACTTTTGACACTTCAAATGGACCTGTCCATCTTGAACGAAGCTTACCAGGAAAAAGTCGTAACCTTGAGTTAAATAGGAGAACAGGATCACCAATGTTGAAATCTCTCTTGATGATTTTTTTATCATGCCACATCTTGGTTCTTTCCTTATATATGATGGCATTCTCATAGGCATTCAAGCGAAGCTCTTCTAGCTTGTGAATGTCCAGGATACGTTTTTCTCCGGCTTTTAGGTAATCTAGATTCAAGGATTTAATGGCCCAATAGGCTTTATGTTCTAGTTCGAAGGGTAAATGACAGGACTTTCCATAAACCAATTGATAAGGAGTTGTTCCAATAGGGGTTTTATAAGCCGTTCTATAAGCCCATAAGGCGTCTTTAAGTTTTCCAGACCAGTCTTTTCTGGATAGTGATACGGTTTTTTCTAGGATCTGCTTAATCTCCCTATTCGATACTTCTACTTGGCCACTGGTTTGCGGGTGATATGGTGATGCTACTCTATGTTTTACTCCGTATTTGCTTAGAAGCTTGTCAAATATCTTAGATATAAAATGCGATCCTCCATCACTTATGACTAACCTCGGGGTTCCAAACCTAGGAAAAATAATATTCTTAAACAGTTTGATAACTACCTTGGTGTCGTTTGTGGGTGATGCAACAGCTTCGATCCACTTTGAGACATAATCGACAGCTACTAGGATATACTTGTTACCCATTGAGGAAGGAAAAGGTCCCATGAAATCTATACCCCAGACATCAAATATTTCCACTTCTTGGATGTTACTTAAAGGCATTTCATCACGTCTTGAGATGTTCCCAGTGCGTTGGCATCGGTCACATTTTGTAATGTAAGTGTGGACATCGCGCCATACAGTAGGCCAATAAAAACCTGCTTGAAATATTTTGGCGCATGTTTTAGACGTGCTTGCATGTCCACCATAAGGTGAAGCATGCCAATGTTTAATGACGTTGCCTACTTCTTCTTCCGGCACACATCGTCTGAATATATTATCTATTCCTCTTTTGAATAGGAAGGGTTCATCCCAAAAGAAGTGTTTAACATCTCTAAAAAACTTCTTCTTCTGTTGGTAGCTTAAATCAGGGGGTATGATATCAGCGGCTAGATAATTCACAATATCTGCGTACCATGGTATGTTGTTCATGGTTGAGATTTCCTTATAGGTCTCTTCTTCAGTTGAGTTTATCCCAGCTATTAATCTTTCATAAGCAGAGTGATCGTCTATAGGTATAAGTTCAGGCTTAAGGTGTTCTAACCTAGAGAGATGATCAGCTACTAAGTTTTCAGCTCCTTTTTTATCCTTAATATCCAAGTCAAATTCTTGGAGTAAAAGTACCCATCTGAGCAATCTAGGCTTAGCATCTTTCTTACTTAACAAGTACCGGATTGCTGCATGATCTGTGTATACTATTATTTTTGCTCCCACCAAATAAGATCGAAATTTATCAATAGCAAAAACTACGGCTAGCAATTCTTTTTCTGTGGTTGTATAATTTAGCTGGGCAGCGTCTAGTGTTCTACTAGCGTAGTAAATTGCATGCAGTTTCTTGTCTTTTCTTTGCCCTAGTACAACTCCTACAGCGAAATCACTGGCATCGCACATGATTTCAAAGGGTTGTGTCCAATCAGGTGGTCTTATGATAGGTGCTGAAATAAGAGCTTGCTTTAAAATTTCAAAGGCTTCAAGACATTTTTGGTCGAATTCAAACTCGACATCCTTCATCAATAAGTTAGTTAAAGGTTTTGTTATTCCGGAAAAATTCTTGATGAAACGTCGGTAGAACCCGGCATGTCCTAGAAAACTTCTTATTTCCCTAACGGTCTTAGGTGGGTTTAAGTTTTCTATAACTTCTATCTTGGCCTTATCGACTTCTATACCTCTTTCAGAAATAATGTGTCCCAAGACTATCCCTTCATTTACCATAAAGTGGCACTTTTCCTAATTCAACACAAGGTTTACTTCCACACATCTTTTTAAGATTTTCTCTAAGTTCGAGAGGCAGTTTTTGAAATCAAACCCACACACTGAAAAATCGTCCATAAATACTTCCATAATTCCATCTAGGTAGTCTGCGAAAATTGACATCATACAACGTTGGAAAGTGGCAGGTGCATTACAGAGTCCAAAGGGCATTCGTCTATAAGCGAATGTTCCATAAGGGCAGGTAAATGTGGTTTTTTCTTGGTCCTCTGGGTGAATAGGGATTTGGAAAAACCCCGAATACCCATCAAGATAGCAGAAACATGAGTGTCTTGCTAGACGTTCAAGCATCTGATCTATAAATGGGAGAGGAAAATGGTCTTTTCTCGTTGCCTTATTCAACTTTCTGTAGTCAATACACATACGCCATCCTCCTTCTGTTCGTTTTGCCACATGCTCACCTTTCTCATTTTTCAGAACAGTGATACCTCCTTTCTTGGGTACCACATGGACTGGGCTTACCCATTCACTATCCGAAATTTGGTATATGATACCAGCTTCTAATAACTTAAGAACTTCTTTCTTGACTACATCACTCATGATAGGGTTTATTCTTCTTTGATGTTCTCTTGAGGGTTTTGAATCTTCTTCTAGCATAATCCGATGCATGCATACGGATGGGCTTATACCTCTTAAATCTGAAACTTTATACCCTAAAGCTGAGGGATATTTTTGCAAGGTATCTAAGAGTTGATTTGTTTCTATTTGGTTTAGAGCGGCGCTAATTATAACAGGTCTATTCATCTCCTCATCCAAAAACTCATATCTTAGATTCTTGGGTAGTTCCTTAAGTTCTATAGTGGTTTTCTCAGTACGCGGCATAAGGTTATGGGTAAGAGCTAAGCATTCGAAAAGGTTGTCGTCAATGTACGGTTCGATACTCTCAAATCCGTCATCCTCTAAAATAGGGGTTGATGGTAATTTGATTAAAAATTCGTTTTGTTCGAGCTCATTTACACATTCATCAATGATGTCGATGGCATAACACGCATCTCCTATCACTGGTGCCATTAGAAATTTTGATAAAATGAACTCAATCTTTTCATCTCCTACCTCGAAAGTCAGTTTCCCTTTCTTAACATCTATTATAGCTCCGGCGGTCGATAGGAAGGGTCTTCCTAAGAGGATTGGGATGTCTTCATCTTCTTTGATATCCATTACGACGAAGTCGGTCGGAATGTACAACTGACCAATCTTGACAGGTACGTCTTCTAAAATACCCATGGGATATTTGACAGATCTATCAGCTAGTTGTAAGGACATCTTAGTAGGTTGAAGTTCTCCTAATTTTAACCTCTTACAGACGGCCAGAGGCATCAGGCTTACGCTTGCTCCTAGGTCTAAAAATGCTTTGTCTATCATATGGTTACCTAGGATGCAAGGGATAGAAAAACTTCCAGGGTCTTTATCTTTCTTGGCGAGTTTATTTTCGGATATAGAATGACATTCTAAAGGCTTGGGATCATCGAGTCACCGTTTATTGGTCAAAATATCTTTCAAAAACTTAGCATATGATGGTATCTGGGTTATAGCTTCAGTAAAAGGAATCTCAACATGGAGTTTCTCTATTACCTTAATAAACTTTTGGTACTGGTTTTCTACTTTGGTGTTTTTCAGCCTCTGTGGGAATGGAATAGGTGGTTTATAAGGTTGTTGAGTGTTATTCCCTACTTCTGGTTTTGATTGCTTTTCTGGTTTCTCTGGTTCCTCTACCTGGTCTTTGGGCGTAGCATCTTCCATAGGTTTTTCTGATGTGCTTAAGTTAGGATTTCTAGGCCCTTCATAAGCAGTTCCACTTCTTAAGGTGATAGAATTTGCTTGGCCTTTTGGATTTGGTTGAGTTTGTCCAGGGAATTGTCCTCCAGGTGCAACTTGTACAGAGGTGTTTTGGGCTACTTGGGAAATCTGAGTCTCAAGCATTTTGGTGTGGGTTATTATCTGGTCAAACTTGGTTGCTAGTTGAGTAACCAGTTCGTTCGTGTGAATGTGTTGGTTCATAAACTCCTTATTTTGCTGGGTTTGAGCCTGAATAAAGGTGTCTATGGTTTCTTTAAGATTTGGTCTTGGGGGCACTATTTGCATAGGTTGGTTTTGTTTTTGCGTTTGGAATCCTTGAGGTCTCGAAGGTCCGGGATTTTGGATAGGGTTGTTGTTTTTGTAAGAGAAATTCGGGTGGTTCCTCCATCCAGGATTGTAGGTATTCGAGAAAGGGTTCCCTTGGGTATAGTTAACTTGGTCTGAGCTAGATTCGTTCAAAAGGTTACAGTCAACGGTTTGATGTCCTTGAGTTCCACAGAGTTTGCACTCCGATTGGATTGCTGCTACTGTGGTTGGGTTTTGAGACATGTTCTCGGCTCTCAGAGCTAGGGCGTCCATCTTGGCATTAATCATGTCCATGCAACTTACCTCATGCTTTCCTCCATGGCTCTCCTTTTTCTCTACTGTCGCTCGTTCTAATCCCCATTGGGCGTGGTTTTGGGCCATGTCCTCTATTAGGGCACAAGCGTCAGGGTAAGGTTTGTTCATCAACGCTCCGCCAGCGGCAGCGTCTATGGACATCTTTGTGTTGTAATGGAGTCCATTATAGAAGGTATGTATGATTAACCATTGCTCCAGGCCATGGTGCGGACAAGCTCTTAAAAGTTCTTTATATCTCTCCCAGGCATCAAAAAGTGATTCGCCTTCGTTTTGGGTGAAACAAGTGATCAGGTTCCTAAGAACAGCGGTCTTGCTTGGTGGAAAATACCTCGCAAGAAAAGCTCTCCTAAGGTCTTCCCAAGTTGTTATTGAGTTAGTTGGAAGGGCGTCTAACCAGTCGTGAGCTTTACCTCTAAGGGAAAAAGGAAACAGTCTTAAACGGATAGCTTCGGGTGTGGCTCTATTTGCCTTAAGGGTGTCAGCTAACTGGATAAATACCTTTAAGTGTTGATTCGGGTTCTCGGTAGCGAGACCAGCAAATTGGTTTTGTTGTACTAATTGTAATAAGGAGGGTTTTAGTTCAAAGTTGTTGGTAGTTATAGCAGGGTTTACTATACTAGAACTAGGTTCCTCGTTAGATGGTTGGGCGAATTCCTTGAGTGGTCTTTGGTTACGATCTTCTGCCATAGCTCTTCTTATCTTGCGAATAAAAAGACGGGCACGAGCGTAACGTTCAGGTTCTACTAAAGGATCTATTAGGTTGCCGGTGCTACGATTTCTACGCATCTACCGGCTAGAATAGCCTTAGTCTAAGCGGGATAACAATAGGGTACGAAATTTGACGAAGTTGGTCCCCGGCAACGGCGCCAAAAACTTGATGGGTTTAATCTGTAACGTATAGCCTAAATGTAGTACTGCAAGTGTACAGCCTATCGAAGTAATATATAAGATTATCGAACCACAGAGACCAATTGTCAATCTATCAACTCTATTGCTAAGGTGCTTATCTAAGGCAAAAAAGAATATTGATGTGAGTGCAGTGCACAAAGTAAATGAGCGAGGTAAATAACAGTTTAAAAGACAAGTTGGAATGTAAATCATGTAATCAGATATTGGTCCGGTCATGCGTAGATGAACCTACTTATGGGGCAGTATTTTCTATTGATAGCAAAGAATCAATTTAACGGGAACTTGTAGCTTTTGACTACTAAGAACCGAGTTTACTCTTTAAATTAAATTCCTTTATTGTCACATATAAAGGGTGCCTTCCGCGTTAAAGAGGTAAACCTATTTTTAAGAAATTGATAGTTTTGACTTAACAGAAAAGTGATTTTACTTGGAAAGATTAACTTAAAGAGACTTTTGGCTTTTGACCAAGAGTCAGATTTCAAACCTACAAACGCGTCCGAAAATAGTTTCAAAAATCGTTTTCTAAAAAGGTCAATGATTCCTATTTAACCAATCAACGGCTTTCGCTCTTTTTGTTTGGTTAAATAATAATCAAGTCGTATCATTAGTTTGGACGGCTTTCGATCTTACCCAATAAACATTTAAACATAATTGACTTAAGTTAAAAGCAAAACATCCCCAGAGTATTTTCACTAACATGATAATTGGAACACGACCATGATGACAATCATTACATCCAAACCTTTATAGTTTAGCCAGACATAATAAGTGCGAGTCTATAAAACGTGTAGACTATGGTAAGAGCATTTAAAGTCTATAAAACGTGTAGACTATGGTAAGAGCATTTAAAGTCTATAAAACGTGTAGACTATGGTAAGAGCATTTAAAGTCTATAAAACGTGTAGACTATGGTAAGAGCATTTAAAGTCTATAAAACGTGTAGACTATGGTAAGAGCATTTAAAGTCTATAAAACGTGTAGACTATGGTAAGAGCAATTAAATAAAGAAATGCAATAAAATAGAACCTTGCTCCGGTCGGAGACTTGAATCTGATACAAATCTACGGAAAGGTAAGGCTGGTATGATGAACTTCAACCAAAGTGCTCCAAGACTCGATTACAACTCAATCTACACCGCAATAACTCCCCGATGTAAAGAGATTATTACTTTACAGAAACTGAAAGTATATGGCTTAAGATTGTACTAAGCTTGGATGAAACTAAAGAATGAAAATCGAAAACTATTTATAGAGGATCCTTGAGGTGCGTAAGGACCAGCATGCCCCTTAACTTCTTTTGAGCGGGAAGCTAGTTGTGAAGGCCGCGGGCGCGGTGGGGGTGGCCGCGGGCGCGGTGCCTGGAACTGCCACATCATGGGAACGTGGCAGTTGATCTCTGGGTGAAAGTGGGCCACGTCATCGCGTTCCCTGTAGCCAGCGCGGTGCTGAACGCCATAAGTGCAAAATGTCTTGAAAAACCCTAATTTCTTGGCGTTTTGGCTCGTTTCTTCACAGAAGGCTCTGAAATGACAAGAATCCTGAAAACAAAGAAAAAAGGAACATAATACGAGAAAATGACAATAAAAACTAAGGAAAACATGTGATATTTGAGTCAGAAACATAGTGCGATTCAGTGTGATCAATAACAAAATATCAGATAAGACAATGAGACATTACACCTAACAATGATATCGAGAATCAAAGTAGGATAATAGACATATACGATGGCGAAACACCGGCTAAAATAATGTGCGATGGTGAAACATCGACTAAGAGATATGAAGATAACATGGCAAAGATGGAGAAACATCAATAAACCAGAGAATAAAACCTCACACCTAACAATGATATTGAGAATCAAAGCAGGATAACAAACATGTGCGATGGCGAAACATTGGCTTCAAACAAATATGAGATGGCGAAACATCGACAAAAAGGTAACAAGGTATCATGGCAAAGAGGGAGAAACATCAATAAACCACATGATAAAACGTCACACCTACTATGATATTGAGAATCGAAGTAGGATAACAAACATATGCGATGGTGAAACATCGAATTCAAACAAATATGTGATGGCGAAACATCAGCTAAAAGATAACAAGGTATCATGGCAAATAGGATGAAATATCAATTTGACAGGGTTTATAATAAAACAGAAAGGCACACGAACAATTAAGATTGGTTTGTATTTTTTACCTTGAAGAAGGATTCAAGTTTATTAGAGATGTTTTATGATTTGCCAAGAAAAAGTTTTAGTTTTAAGATGCAATATGCAAAAGAAAGGATGAACAACTAAGGGAGACTGGCCTAGCATTATCCCTGATGTTATCATACAACGTTTGATCCTAAAGTTGAGGATGAAAGAGGAAATTTTCTACCCTAAGTTAGCATGCATGGATACCTATCCTAATGTCTAGCTCGAGAACTAAACCTGCGCGAGCGATCCTAAAGGGAACAGACAATGAGAGCAAAGTCGTAATCTCAATTTCTAAATTGAGTGACTCATTGATCAATAATTAAGGAGAGAAATAAAAATCCTATAGGGAACATGCACTGAGAGCGAAGTCGTGATCTCAATTTATAAATTGACTGACTCATCGATCAACAATTAAGGAAGGCAATAAAAAATCCTATAGGGAACATGCACTGAGAGCGAAGTCGTGATCTCAATTTCTAAATTGAGTGACTCATCGATCAATAATTAAGGAAGCAAACACAAACATAACACATATAACAAACAAAGTGCATAATGCCTGTTACAGGTCTTTAAAGAAATTAGAGGGCCTCTTGTCATATATCAGCAACAGAGGTACCATCATGCAATAGAAAGCAATAAAGAACGAAAACAGTAAAAAAAGGAAATAGTGCAATACCAAACAGACAACTATCCGTAGTAACTGAGCAAGAAGAAAAAGAAACCCATAGAATTTCAAGCAAGCTAGCATTAGTAGATAAATCAAGTCAGGAATTACGCCATTAAAATGTAAGCACAGAGGCTTTCAAATATGAACATATCCCTCAAGTGATGTACAACAATCATAATCACATATATATCCTACAAAGACTATCAAATATTCCAAGCACAAGAATGGTGCAAGCATAGCCAATTGTATTCCACAAATAAAGTGGAACACTGCAGCCTCAAGTCAATTAATGGAAAACTTTTCTCAGAATACCTCGCACATTCAACAGACAAATTAGTGTTCTCACATATAAAATGATGAATCACATAAGGGATTGATGGTGAAACAATAAGGCAATGGGAAAACATGATAGAAAACATCATAGTATTAGAAATGGGAAACAACAAGTAGGCATAGGCAACAATTTTGTCAAAGTTAGAAGACTGATGTCCCTTTTAATCATTATGTTGAATTGACAAGTAAATATCAATCAAGAATCAAATAAGCTGGAGAAGAATACAATTAAAGACCTTTAAAGTCAGTAGCAAACACTACTCAACCAAGAATATGTGTTTCATTATGGCTCACAGGCATAATAGAAGAGGGATTCTACAAGAATGTACCACAATGTTTGGATCACAAGTTAACACTGAAAGAAAGTTAAACAAAAACAAAATTAGAGTGCTTAAACCACTCAAAGATTTAAAATCAAGCTTATAAAATATTATGAGGATATTATCAAAAGGTTAGAATGTTGATTCTAATACATGTTTCACAAGTGCGTTCAATATACCTCACAGATTCAAAATGGGAAAAGAAAGGAACATCAAATTCATATATGAAAGAAAATGGTTCAAGCACTAGAGATCAATTATTCTCAAGTTCTTATGAGACTATCTTTGAAGTTTCATTTCTATACATATTATCATTGGCCACTTGATGACCTCAAACTCAAGCTAAAAGCTCAAATTTCAAAGTGAAAATCAATAAGAAAACAAAAGTTACAGAGCGTGCATCAAAAGGCTCAACATTCAATTATGAGGAAATTAAATGAATTGACCTAAGTTTATATGAATAAGCATAAACAACATGATCATTAGGTGCCCAAATTACAGGCCTCACATAAGTTTATTGGCCAATAAACAAGTTGCAATAAAGAATGAAAACTCAATTGATCATCTTCACTTCAAAAATACACCAAAAGTAGAAACAAAGATCAATAAATCACACCAAAAAAATATTATCATCTTTGAAGTGTATTGGAGTCAGAAAGCAAGTCTTAAGTTCATGAACAATTGAGGAAGGGATCAAATAAAGCTTAAAGTTTAAAACTAGTTGGCCAAACTACCAAACTAGACAAGTTTTCAAGATAATTTGTGGAAAAATATCAAACAAATTCCAATAATTCAATAAAAATCATTCTTAGGTTCTCAATCCATCTATGAAATTTAGACAAAAGCTAAATTCAATTGGAACTCAAGGAAAGATGATTTTGAAATGGAAACTTGCTAAGCAACAAAACCCTAATTATTTGGAAATTAATCTTAACAATTTATTAATTATGATCAAAGTCCAAACAATTCAAAACAAGGATGCGTCCAACATGAGGAAACTCAAAAGTCAGGGGAACCATTTTTTTTATATTTTTAAACCAATAAGAAGTTCAAAATTTAGTAATTTTTAATTGATTAAACAACTAGGAAATTATTTAATCAACAAAAATGGAATTATGACCAAAACACAAAGTTCATGCCAAACAAAATTATTTCCAGATTCCTCTGACCCAAACAAGCTTCCATGAATTTTCTCTTGATTTTTGCATTAAAAAAAGTCAAAATAAAAATCAAATATCAACAAACAAAAAATTTAATCATTCAAATTTTAAAACTCAATCAAAACATTTTTAAAATTTCCAAAAAGAAATTACACAAAGTGAGAAATATTATTTTTAAGTTTCATGAATTTTTTCAGAATTTTTAGATTAAAGAAAATATGAAAAGAAAAATTATTAAACCAAATAAACCAAATAAAACTCTCAAATTAATTTTCTGACCAAAAAAATGGAGAAAAAACCAAACGAATTTCAGAATCAATTTCCAAGTATTTTTAGGAGTCTAAAACAATTTTTATGGAATTTTTGGATTAAAGGATGTATTAAAACAAAAATGAACATTGCACAAACAATTAAATAATCACACGAATTTTTAAACCAATCAAATTATTTTCAAAATTATAAAAAAAAATGCACAAGGTCAGAAATATTATTTTCATAATTTTCAACTATTTTTGAGCAAGAAATAAAATCATGAAAATCAAGTTATGAAACAAAATTCAAATGAATTAAAAAAAAGAAACCAATCAGAAGAGGCCACGCCATCATCTTCAACCTCTGGCTAGGACAAAACGCACGCAAAAATAGATCCAACACCTCATGTTCAGATCCTTCGTTCTATCTCAACTCTCAACCAAAATTCATCAAATTAAGCGCAAACCAAAGCTAACATATTATATTACATTATGCAATTTGAATCAATCTCAGAGATCAAACATGAATAAAGAAATCAAGTCTCAAAAACTGAAAAAACTCACTGCAAACATCAAAACCAGGAACATGATTTCACCCATTTTGCTTGAATAAAAGCTTAAATATACATCATTCATAATGATTGGCCAACTAGTAACTCAATGGATATGATCTACATCATCAATTCAAACTGAATCACATAAATCAAAGTCTAAGAAAACTCACATGGATGTGAAAACTGGAAACTCGAACTCCAGAAGCAATCCAATGGTGAAAGCTTGATCTCCTTACTTCACTGAAGCTGAACCACCAAGAATTTTGAAGAATGATCCAAGGAGAAGAGAGATTCGAAGCAATTTGCAGAGATACTTGAAAATTTTCAGATCTAGAATGCAGCGATTATAAGCCTCCCCCTTCCCCACAGAGCCTTGGTTCTTGTTATATAGCACGAGAGGGAGAGGATAGAAGTGATATTTGGAACTCAAAGTAGTTGGAGGGCAAGTTTTGTAGTTTAGGCCAAAAGTGAGGTTGCACATGGAGCTTGCGTTTCACTCGTGCAATCTCTCATTTTCTTTGTGTTTTATGAGCCAAATGAGGTCAGAAAACAATGCCCAAAGTGCCAGGTCGTGACTATTTGAAATGGGAGAGTGTTGGTGAATTTTCAAAATCGGGCAAGTTTTTGGAACTTTGGCATCAAGCAAGTATAGTTGCACATGAGGCACGAATTGGCCACCCTCATGGGCCTTAACACATCATAAATCAACCCTCGGCCTAATTTGAGACAAAAGGAATGGTTGGAATCTGAGTTATCAAGAAATTACATTTTGCTTGCTTGGTTAGAATTCAATAAAATGTCTCAAAATTGTATAGCTCATAACTTGCTCATATTTTTGAATTTTGACACAAATAATCACTTGGAAAGGTCTTGCAATTCTCTTCAACCCTGTAGCAATTGGCCTCACATTTGATTCCATTGGGTCCTTCAAATTATGGCATGAAAATCACAAATATTTAGAAATGACCCATAATTTTGTGACTTCCAAGCTTCATAACTTACCATCACTTCATGCATTGTTCTCAAACATGGAATCATGTGAAAGAGCTATCTCTTAGCTTTCCAAGCATACTTCATTTGCATTTTTTTTATCAAAGATGAATAAAATATGAATTTTCAAAGCTTGACACTCATTTTCCAAATTTAGAAACTTTTAGGATTTCTTCATGAACAAGTTTCAATCCAAACCTCAATCTTCTTGGTTCAATGATCAAAATGGACTTGAAAAATGAAAAGTTCACCTTTGAATTGATGGTTGACCAAAATTTCACTTGGTCAACTTTGACTTTGACTAATTTTGGCCAAAATGACCAATTTGCCCCTTTAAATCAATTGATCCACTTCTCTTCAAAATTGATGACCAAAACCTCAAACATATTGTCTTCCAAAATATTAGAGGCCATGTACAAAGTTTCATCTCTAAATACTCAAGAAAACCTGATGAAAACTCAAACCCTAATTTTGGTCCTCACGTTAGGAGAATGATGAGTCATCCTCAAAACTTCAAATCCTCTGGACATCTTGGCCAATTTCTTGCACAAAGATATCTCCAATGCCAATGGGTGTTGTGACTTCAAAATCAAGACTTTCACATCCATAAATAACCTTAACTAACTAAAACCCTAATTTTGATTGATGAATCAATGAGGTGGACAAAATATCCTGAGATATTTGGAACCTTTGGGCTTGAATGATCCAGATATTTAAATAATAAGGCTCTCCTTGAGCAACTCGTCGACACAATCAACTTCAAAAGCTTGAGGAAGACTTGATAACCAGAATATTTTGATCACATCACCATGTATTAATGCAATGCAATATGATGTTTTTGATGGAACATTAGCCTGAATCAAGAGGGTGAATTTTGTGGTGCAACACGTACAAATTTCAGTGATCATAGCATTGTTGAGGTTGGTTATGTTGTCGGTGACGATCCTTTCAGGGACGTCGTACCGGCAGATGAGGTTATGCTTGATAAATCGAGCTACAACGTTCTTAGTGACTGAGGCAAATAAAGCAGCTTCGACCCATTTGGTGAAGTAATCAATGGCGACGAGGATGAAATGATGTCAATTAGAGGAAGTGGACTTGATCTCTACAATCATGTCAATGCCCAAGATTGTAAATGGCCACGGTGAAGTTATGAAATTCAAAGGGATTATAGGCATATAAACCTTATCGACATAGATTTGACACTTATGACAAGTCCTCGAGTGATGGTGACAATTAGTTTCCATAGTCGACCAATAGTAACCAGCCCTCAAAATCTTCTTGTCCATAGTGTTCCCGCTAGAGTGAGTTCCAAAAATACATTCATGCATGTCTTCCATGATCTTTTCTACTTCTTTCTTGTCCATACAATGGGGCAGAGTAGAGTCATGGTTACGTTTGTACAAGATTCCATTGCTTAGGAAGAATTTTGATGAGAATCTTTGCAAGAATTTTTTTCATTGATTGAAGCTCCTTCAGGATACTCTTGTGCTTCAAGGTACCTCCTCACTTCATGATACCAAGGCTTCTTTTTATCAGTGTCGATCTCGTAACAGTGCATAGGTTCGTCAAATATTTCGATTGTAATTATGGAAGCTTCATTGTCTCAATTAACCTTGAACATAGACGACTTAGTTTCTAAGGCATCTGTCAACTAATTTTCTTCCCTCAGGAAATGTTCAACTATGACCTCCTCGACGTATGGGGTCAAGATCAGCACATGCTCTTTGTAAGGGATCAAGTTTGGATGTTTGGTATCCCACTCTCCTTTAACTTGACTAATTACTAGGGTTAAATCTCCGTATACGCTTTAGAATTTGATTCTTAGGTCAATGGAAACCTTTAGACCCAGGATGTACGCTTCATACTCGGCCATATTGTTTGTACAATCGAAGCACAGTCTAGAAGTGAAAGATGTATGACAGACTTCAGGAGAAATGATCACAACACCAATTCTGTTACTGTAGCGGTTAAAATCATAGATCAAGCTATTAATTAACTTGAATCACAAATAAGCAAGAGTCTTCATCGTGCTTTATTATTTCCAAGGGAAAAGGGAAAAGTGCTAAAACCCATAAATATGCAAAGTAAGTGCAATACTAAAAGTAAAGAAAAATATAATGCATTTGAAAAGATCGAAGGTTCGGGGGTTGTTTATACAAAGGGAAGGTACTAGAACCCTATGTATATATAGTATCCTTTAGGAACCTTTTGAAATATTTGAATTTTTGGTCAAATAGTTTGTTTGCAAAAAGGATCGGGGAGATGAGAAATTTTGAAAATGCAATGACCTAATATCGAGGTTTTGGATTAAAAGGGTGTAAATTTGGAAATAGGGTTTTAAAGGTTTTAACTAATGGGAAACAAATATGAGGGATAAAATATAAAGACTCACAATAACATAAAGTCACCGAGACGATCCTTTCCCTTGGATTCAAACACAGATAATAATCAGATGAAGACCGGACAAGAATCATGCATTAGATAAAAATGGATAGTAACCATAGTCCAAGGATTTAAAGAACTAATTTTTAGGTTTTTTTCTTTATTAAGTTACTTATAACAAGCAAAAGAAAATAAGAAGCTTAAGTGAGCAAAGAGAAGGTAAATGCTCAAGTGAGCAAAGAAAAATTTCATAAAGCAAAGAAAATAAAATGCTATGGATGATAAATGGTATAAAAGTAAAAAGAGGAAAATATAAAGTACAGAAATATAAATGACATTAAAGTAAAGTTAGTGCAATATAAAGTTAATAATCTGATTTGGGATAATTTTAACTTCATATGGAGCATAGAATGTATATACCCATACATGTTAGAGAAATGACACTTTGAAATTCATTCTCTTATATATGTAGTACAATTAACAAACATGGGGGATCAAGACAAAGTCAAGGAAGATACATTATGACAAACTTATCATAAATCCCAAGTATCTTGAATGATCAAAGGACCGTTTAGAGGTAGATTGGAAATGATGAAAGCTCATCAAATATCCGACATGCTTAGATGAACTAAAAAAGCTCAAATGCTTTCCAAATTGATCCAAATGAAAAATAAAAATAAAATAGATAATAACCAAGGATCTATGCTCAAAATAAGTAAATAAATAATAAAAAATTACAGAAAAAAATGAAAATTAAACAACAATAAATCACTTTTTCATTTGGGGGTTCAAGAACACTTTTCAACTCTTAATTTTGAATCAATGGAGTTTTCTGTTAAAATGGTGATAATTATGATACTAAATAAATAAATAAATAAATAAATAAATAAATAAATAAATAAATAAATAAATAAAGAGTAAAAATGCAATAGAATTAAATAAAGAACAAGTATAATAGTCTACCTATTCAATAAAAGGAAGAAATGACTTGAAAGAAAATGAAGAAAAAAAGAAGAAGAGAGTTTTAACTTAGTTTAATGAATAATTTGTGGTATTGTTTTTTCCAAATAAAAGAAAGAAAGATCTTATTTATAGGGTGAATAAGGTGGGAGTGTTGATGTGACAATCCATGTGATAATCCATGTGACTTTATGAGAATGGTTCTTGACCATTGATAAGTCCAAGTTGGCAATCCATGTGAAGTGTGAGAATAATTCTTGATCATTGATAAGTACAAGTTGGAAATCCATGTGAAGTGTTTGTATTACATTATAGTGGTCCCAACTTTTCTTTATTGACACAAAAAAATAAAAGGACAAAGTAGTAATAATAATAATAATAATAATAATAATAATAATAATAATAATAATAATAATAATAATAATAATAATAATAATAATAATAATAATAATAATAATAATAATAACTAAAAGTGTAAGTAATAATAATAAATACAAAATAGAAAATAAAAGAGACATTAAATTAACTATTTATGATTTTTTTTCTTGAACTTAAATAAATGAAAATATAAGTGCAAATTAAAAGATAAAAAATAAAATACATATAAGAATGTAAAAGAACTTATATAAATTTTTCTAGATTTTTTTTTGAAATAAATGATACCAATATATAATTTTAAATTAATAAAAGAACATATTTTTGATAATTTTTTTTAGTAAAGAGGTAAAAATAGTAAATAAAAAAAATAACATGACGCTAAGTATATTTTTTTGTGATTTCTTTATATGGAAAAGAAATCATGAATAAAACACAATAAAAATCAAATTCCACTAAATTCATAAACGACTTCTAACGTTTCTATTTTTTCGTGGCTTTTCAAAACATAATCAGCTCTTGACTTGTAAAGAGAAATTGTAGATGATGTCAAGGAGAATCATATGCAAAAAGAACCGCTCAAAAATGTCAAAATTTGAAGAAGTTATAAATTTTTGAAATCTAACTCAAGAATTGGCAAAAAAAATATGTCAAACCACTCGTGAACACTTGTTATGCAATGATGCAAATGGAGGGTGGGATCTTAGGTCATAATTTGGGGTATTACAATTATCCAAAGAGTTGGAAGCTCCATCAAAAACCATAGTCCATCGGGATCCTTTTTCCGGTCCTTCATACGGTCCAAGCTCTTCAAATCAGTTATCAACATGATATTCTCGTCCGGGAGTTTAAAGTTCATGGATTGGTATTCATCAACAACTTGATGAGCCAAATGATCCGCCAATAAACTTCCTTTGATTGTTTTTTGTATAGTGTACTTGATTTCATATTCAATAAAGATCATTTGCCATCTAGCTATTCGTCCAGAGAGAGCTGGCTTCTCGAAGATATACTTGATGGGATCTATCTTAGAAATTAATAAGGTAGTATGAGTCAACATATATTGTCTTAGTCGGAGAGCACCCCATGCCAAAGTGTAGAAAGTTCTCTCGAGCAGTGAATATCTGATTTCACATTCGGTAAACTTTTTGCTAAGGTAGTATATTGCATGCTCTTTTCGCCCAGACTTGTCATGTTGACCCAACACACACCCCATTGAATTTTCTAATATGGTCAAGTACATAATCAGAGGTCTTTCTTCAACTGGAGGTATCAGGATGAGACGTTCTTGTATGTATTCTTTAATCTTGTCAAAAGTTGCTTGGCAGTCATCATTCCATATGACTACTTGATCTTTCTTCAATAGTTTGAAGATTGGATCACAAGTAGAAGTTAAGTGAGATATGAATCAGGAAATATAGTTGAGTCGACCTAAGAAATCCATGACCTCCTTCTCAATACAGGGAGCTGGCATTTCTTGTATGGCTTTGAATTTTGCAGGGTCAACCTCAATACCTTTTCCAATGACAATGAAGCCTAAGAGTTTTACTGAACTTACTCTGAAGGTACATTTATTGGGATTCAACCTTAGCTTGTATTTCTTTAGCCTATCAAAAAACTTGTAAAGATGATCAAGGTGTTGTTCCTCAGTTTTCGATCTTGCAATCATGTCATCAACATAGACTTCTATCTCATGATGGATCATGTCATGAAATAAAGCTACCACAGCTCGTTGATAGGATGCCCCTACATTCTTCGAATTGAAAGGCGTGACCTTGTAACAGAAGGCTCCCCAATGTGTGACAAAAGTGGTCTTCTCCATGTCTTTGGGAGCCATTTTGATTTGATTGTAACCGGAGAAACCATCCATGAAGGAGAAAATTTTATGTTGAGCTGTGTTATCAACCAAGACGTGAATGTGTGGTAGTAGGAAATCATCCTTGGGGCTTGCCCTATTCAAATCCTTATAGTCTACGCACATACGAACTTTACTATCTTTCTTCTGTACTGGAACAAAATTTTCCACCCATTGAGGGTACGACGTCACTACCAGGAAACCAACATCGAATTGTTTCATTACCTTTGCTTTTATTTCCTCGGACATGTTTGGCCGCATGCGAAGAACCTTTTGCTTGACTGGAGGACAATCTTCTTTCATTGGAAAACGATGAACTAAAATTTCAGTATCAAGCCCCGGCATATCTTCGTAGGATTATACTGGAGAGTTATCTCTTGATTGAAGAGACATAAGTGAACTGCTATCTGGTCAAGATCCAAGCTTCACGGCGACTTGTTGAGAACAATAAGACTTACTGCTATCTGGTCGTATTCCAGGCGTCACAGCGACTTATTGGGAATATGAAATTAACTACTATCTGGTCGGCTCCAGGATTTGCAGTAATTTCAGACATAGAACTGTTATCTGGTCGTATCTGGGCTTCAGCGGTTTGAAGAAATTAAGCTGTTATCTGGTCGGGTCCAGGCTTCAACTTGAATCTGAGGTATACCGTTATCTGGTCGAATCCAGGCTTCGATGTCATATGTTATACTACCATCTTGTCGGGTCCAGGCTTCATAGTAATTAATAAACTACTATCTGGTCGGACTCCAGGCTTTACAGTATCTTTTAACTGGATAAGAATCAGAAAATCTTAGGATCGATTTAACTGAACCAAAGAAAGTATCTACCAGAAAAGAATCAGTAATAAATCAATGGTCGATTCAAACTGAACCAGTAGAGGTCTTGATTCATCTTTGACTGGATAAGAATCATAAAAGTCTTAGTGTCGATTTAACTGGACCAGAAAAAGGTCTTGGATTATCTTCAACTGGAATAGGAATCAGAGAGATCTTAGTTTCGATCTAACTGAACCAGAGGAAAATCTTGAATTAACTTTGACTGGAAAGGAAATAAGAAAATCTTGGTATCGATTTGACTGAACCAGACAAAAGTCTTGGAATATCTTTAACTGGAATAGAAATCAGAGTGATCTTAGTATCGATCTAACTGAACCAGAGGAAAATCTTGAATTAACTTTGACTGGAAAGGAAATCAGAAAAATCTTGGTATCGATTTAACTGAACTAGAAAAAAGTCTTGGATCATCTTCAACTGGAATAGAAATCAGAGAGATATTAGTATCAATCTAATTGAACCAGAGAAGGTCTTGAATTAACTTTGACTGGAATAGAAATTAGAAGAATCTTAGTATCGATTCAACTGAACCAGACAATATTCTTGGAATAATCTTCAACAGAAATAGAAATCAGAGAGATCTTAGTGTCGATCTAACTGAACCAGAGAAGGTCTTGGATTAGCTTTGACTGGAATGGAAATCAGAAGAATCTTAGTATCAATTCAACTGAACCAGACAAAAGTCTTGGAATATCTTCAACTGGAATAGAAATCAGAGAGATCTTAGTGTCGATATAACTGAACCAGAGAAGGTCTTTTAAGAACGTCTTTCTGAGGAAATTGCTGAAATAGCCCTTCGTCAGACGTAGCTTTTGAGAAGACTATCATGTCATATAAGTAGTCAACGGTGTTTGTTGATTTGATCTTTCCCTGAAAATGGTAAAGAGTTAGTCATATGCAATGTCATGATGTATGAAATGCATTATGATGATGGTCTCAAAATAAATGAGATTATGCGGTATACGATGTGTATGTGCATGCCATGATGTATGAATATGGGACGCTGCCGCGATGCTTCTTAGTCTGGGAAAGTAAATCCCGGACTGCTTCTGAAGAGTATTGGGAAGCTGAATCCTTCATTTCCGTTAAGGATGATAAATGGATATGATTTGCTGGGGATTTCCTCTTTCTGTTTGAGGATATTCTGCCGGGGACTCTTAACTCCTGCCTGAGAATAACTCAGTGGAGGGAGGATTCTCTGTCGTCTTGTTTTGCTGATGTAGAGAAATAAACTCTGTTGGGGAATAAACTTCCGCAGTTAGAGAAATAAACTCTATTGGGGAGGAAGTTTTATAAACTGTTTGAAATTATAAAACTCGGATGGGGAAAACAGATTTCAGCTCTCTAAAGGAACTTGCTACAGGAAGTAATTCCTGCTTGGGGAAGGAGGAGATCAAAATTTTGATTGTTTCTGCTCTTTGGGGAATATAGACGTCACAGGGTCGTATGCAATGACAACTTTATGTCAAACTGTCTCTGCCCCTGTACCTGCTGGAAGGAGTGACTGTCGAGATATAAAAGGCTTTTTTGGACTTTGCCATGTTCCTTAAAGTCATTAGTAATTTTCTTTCCATTTTTTATGTAAGTATTTGTGAACAGCAATCATTTTAAAATGCATATGTCAATAATAATCATTGGACGTTTTTGCAACAAAAAAACAGAAAAATAAAACAAATAGTTTTGTACTTTCAAGAAATGATTTGTATTGATTTTTGAAGTTCGCCTATAACAGGCATTTCATACAAAGAGACAGACGTTCTGATAGCAGAACACCGTCGTAAGAAACGAAAATTACACAAAATAGTGTACAAAGAGAAAACAACTATGTGTACAATCCCATTAAGTTTCAATTCTGCTATTGCCCCTATGACCTTGAGCATCTCATCATTTTTCTACTTGTCCAAAGTTGATTGGATTGGTCGCTTTCATTTGAGCTTGATAGTTGATACTGAAGTCTGGTCGCAAGGTGATCCAATGGGACATAGTTATACGCTCTAAATCCCCAACTTTTTCCTGGACCGCTCTTCCGGGTTTTCAGTGCACCAGGATACCCTTTTTTTCCCAAACCGCCCTTTCGGGTTTTCAACTTGCCGGGTGCACTGATTTTTTTTGTATTTATCCCTAATTTTTTCCCGAACCCTTTTGGTTCACCGAGATTCCTTTATTTTTACCAAGGCCAGTCAACCTAGCGAGTCTTTATTCATGCGTAGTATTTTTTCACTATGTCCGCATTAACAGGGTAAGGAAGGTCCTTACCAACCATGGTGGTTAGAATCATGGCTCCACCGGAAAATATGCTTTTGATTACAAATGGCCCTTCGCACATGAAAGTCCATTTACCCCTGGGATCACCTTGTGGCAGTATAATGCGCTTGATTACTAGATCACCCACTTGATATACCTGACGTCTGACCTTTTTGTTGAAAGCCTTGATCATTCATTTTTGATACATTTGACTATGACAGACAGTAGTAAGCCTTTTCTCATAAATCAGATTCAGTTGATCAAGTCGAGTCTAGATCCAATCGTCTTCGTTCAAACCCGCATCCTTCATGATCCTCAAAGAAGGGATCTGAACCTCAATAGGCAAGACAACCTCCATACCATATACCAGAGAATAAGGTGTTGCCCCCATTGGCATACTTGCTGAGGCACGGTAACCATGAAGAGCAAATGGTAACATCTCATGTCAGTCTTTGTATGTCACCGTCATCTTCTGTATGATTTTCTTAATATTCTTGTTAGCAGCCTCCACAACGCCATTCATCTTCGGCCGGTAAGGGGAAGAATTATGATGTTGGATCTTGAATTGTTTACAGAGTTCGGTGATCATTATATTATTGAGATTTGTACCATTGTCCGTGATGATTCTCTCTGGCACACCATACCGACAAATCAAGTTATGCTTGATAAACCGCGTCACAACATTCTTGGTAACAGTAGCAAAAGAGGCACCCTCAACCCACTTCGTGAAGTAATCAATGGCCACTAGGATGAAGCGATGCCCATTGGAAGCGGTTGGCCTAATCTCTTCGATCATATCAATACCCCACATTGCAAAGGGCCAGGGAGCCATCAAGTTATTCAAGGGGACCAAAGTTACATGTACTTTATCAGCATAGATCTAGCATTTGTGACAAGTGCGGGAATGCTGATAACAGTCTGCTTCCATAGTGGACCAATAGTATCATGGCCGTAGGATCATTTTAGCCATGGTGTGTCCACTAGAGTGGGTGCCAAAGGTACCTTCGTGTAAATCTTCCATAATCCTCTCTATTTTGCTCTTGTCTACACACCGAAGTAAAGTAGAGTCATGGTTGCGCTTGTAGAGGATTCCATTACTGAGGAAGAACTTTGGGGAGAACCTTCTCAGAAACTTCTTATCATTGACAGACGCACCCTCAGGATACTCTTAAGCTTCGAGATACCTTTTGACTTCATGGAACCAAGGTTTGTCTGCTAATTCTTCGGTGTCAATCTCATAACAGTATGCTGGTTCATCCAACCTCTAAATAGTGATCCGAGGAGCCTCGTTTTCCCACTTGAACTTGAACATAGATGACATGGTAGCTAACGCGTTCGCTAACTGGTTCTCTTCTCGTGGGAAATGTTCAAAGGTGACCTCTTCAAAGTATGGAAGCAACGTCAACACATGTTCTTTATAAGGGATGAGATTTGGGTGCTTCGTGTCCTACTCTCCTTTTATTTGACTTATTACTAAGGCTGAATCCCCGAAAATACTCAAGAAGTTGATCCTCAGGTCAATAGCAGCTTTGAGACCCATAATGCATACTTCATACTCTACCATATTGTTGGTACAGTTGAAACATAATCTGGGGGTAAAAGGAGTATGACAGCCCTCAGGATATATGATTACGGTACCGATGCCATTGCCGAGTGCGTTGGAGGCTCCATCAAAGACCATGGTCCATCGGGATCCTTCCTCGGGTCCTTCTTTCGGTCCAGGTTCTTCATAGTCAGTGACTAGCATAATATTCTCATCCGAGAATTCAAAGTTCATGGACTGGTAGTCATCCACAGCCATATGGGCCAAATGATCAGCCGATACACTTCCCTTGATTGCTTTCTGGGTCCTGTATTAGATATCATATTCAGTTAGAATCATTTTCCATCTTGCTATTCTTCGGGAGAGAGAGGGTTTCTCGAAGATGTACTTGATCAGATCCATCTTAGACATCAACAAAGTAGTGTGGGTCAACATTTACTGTCTCAGTCGGCGAGCATACCATGCTAATGTGCAACAAGTTTTCTCGAGCAGTGAGTATCTTGTTTCATAGTCGGTAAGCTAAGGTAGTATATTGCATGCTCTTTTCGACCAGACTCGTCATGATGCCCCATCACACACCCCATTAAATTATCTAACACTGTTAAGTACATTATCAAAGGTCTTCCTGAAGGGGTGAAAAACACAAGAAGGGGGGGTTGAATTGTAAAACTGAAATCTTAAAGCAATTGACAAGATATTTTTATCCTGGTTCGTTTGATCTCAAACTACTCCAGTCCACCCGTCAAGGTGATTTCTCCTCTCTCCAACGAGGTCTTAATTCACTATATTCAACTGAATATTACAGACTGCTTTAACAACTGCTAAAGCCTTCTTGATTCAAACCACAATCCGGTTAGTCAAGGCAACACTTTCTTACAAAGGTATAAAACAAATGTGTGTGAATGTTTTCTACAAAACTTTATCACAACTGTGATGTATACACAGATGAAGCTTAGAAACTTAGATTGCTAAACACTAATGGAGTATCAGAGTTTGTGGTTTAGCAAAACTGGTAGATGAAGATTATGGTTCAGCTTTGTGCATGTAGAGAATTGGAGAGCATTAGCCATTATAATCTTCGAAGCCTTGTTTATATAGCACTTGAGAAGATGAACGTTGAATGCAAATATTCTTGATTCAATGCTAATAACAAGCTTTCCTTTTTGAGCAGATCTTGTCTAGAATGATGCCGTTGGAATTAATTGGCGTTCAATGCACAGTACCGTTGCTTCTTCAATGCACGTTCTGGCTTGGCTCATTCTGATTCTGCTTCGCTGCTGATGAACTATTGTTTCTGTATCAGAGTGTTTACGCGCAGTTCTGTTCATCAAGCTTCAGCATGTACGTGCGTTGATCATCTGATCTTGACGTTCTGATTCAGCAACTTCTGACGCTGGTGTATGAAATCAAATTCTGATGCTGATGAAGTGATCTTGCTTATTTTAATCAGCGTATCTACAAGTCAGAGCATAGTAATTTTAGGCAGCATATAGTTCAAACATGAAACATATAAATACTATATCTTTTCACTTTGTTATCATCAAAACTCAAATATAGGGTACTAGATTCAAACATTGTTCTAACAATCTCCCCCTTTTTGATGATGACAAAAACTAGATATTTTAAATGAAAAATAACGTGAAAAGGTGTCTGGGAAATGTATCAGAATAAGAAGTACGGAAAAATCAGAGTTAAGAGATACTCCCCCTGAGTTTGTTACTTCCCTTTGATATACGTGTTCTTCAGGATCAGATCTTTTTCTATCTTTGAGCATCAGATTATAGGTCTTTGACTTATCAGAAAGCAGAGCTTCAGAGCTTTTCCTGTCAGAGCTTTGCTTTGGATCAGAGTATTTGGTCGATCAGAACTTCATATTTGATCAGAGCAACATGAGCTTCTACATTTTGATCAGAGCTTCTAGCTTCTAGTCTTCATAGTGTTCAGGAGCTTCCTTGTGCCTGTAGACTTAAAAACAAAACAGAAAAACATTTCAAGTAATAGAGTTAGAATGTTTGAGAATTTCTGTCTAGTTAGCCGTTATTGATTTTAAATATCATTCTTGTTCTCCCCCTTTTTGTCAGCAATCAAAAAGTGTTGGTGATGTGCTAAAACAATTTAGATCAGAAAAACAAATTATATTAAAATAGTTCATAATCAGAGCAAAAGAACATTACAAAACATAGTCAAAATAGGACATCAGAAAATGAAGAAAGCGTAAAGAATAAGAATGAGGAATTAGTGTGCTTAAATAGAGTTTTCAAAAATTATTTTTGAAAAATTAAACGTTTTTAAGAGAGAGAAAGAAAATAATGATTGCCATTTAACAAGCGTGATTACTTTTCATTAAATGCTTGCTGATTTTGGGGGATTTGAGAAAGATACTTAAAAACGGTTACCAGACATGTGTCTCAATGCACCCAATCAGCGCTTTGCCTTCTCAGAAGCGTGCACGCGTTCTGCTTCAGAGATTTGCTGATGATTGGATGACACTTGTTTGATGTAGTGATCAGCACGTCTGTTTTTGAGATTAGACTCTCAGATCTTTAGACTTGCATCTGATACAATCTGCATGTTCTATCTTTCTGAAAGAAGATTGATCAGAAGTTCACAGTAATATAATTACATTCTGAAGGTAAAAATATGGAATTAAAACATTTTCATTCTGGGCATACTTTCATGCTGAGATGTTTCAGAATGAAATTGAACCTATCTTCTGAAAGGGGTTTAGTAAAGATATCAGCCCATTGATGGTCTGTATCTATAAATTTCAAGTTTAAAATACCTTTCTGAATATAGTCCCTAATGAAATGATGTTTTATTTCTATATGCTTAGCTCTAGAATGTAAAATAGGATTCTTACTTAAGCAAATAGCAGAAGTATTATCACAAAGAATAGGAATGTTACTCTCAAAAATCTGGAAGTCTTCAAGCTGACTTTTCATCCAGAGCATTTGTGTGCTACATCCTGCTGCTGCTATGTACTCAGCTTCTGCTGTTGACAGAGCAATTGTTGATTGCCTTTTGCTGGACCACGAGATCAGATTTTCTCCCAGAAACTGGAAGCTTCCAGAAGTACTTTTACGTTCCACTCTGTCTCCAGCAAAATCAGCATCACAGTAGCCTACTAAGCTGTAATCACTAGATTTTCTATAAAACAAACCCAGATTAGTAGTACCTTTCAGATACTTGAAAATTCGCTTAACAGCTGTTAAGTGAGATTCTCTAGGATCTGATTGGAATCTAGCACAAATACATACGCTGAATAAAATATCAGGTCTTGAAGCAGTCAGATAGAGGAGAGAACCAATCATACCTCTGTAGACTTTCTGTTCTACACTTTTGCTTACCTCTTCTCTTTCCAGAATGCACGTGGGATGCATTGGAATCTTTGATGGCTTACATTCTGAGAGGTCAAATTTCTTCAGAAGATCTCTGATGTATTTGCTCTGATGAATGTAAGTTCCCTCTGGAGTTTGATTGATCTGAATTCCTAGAAAGAATTTCAGTTCCCCCATGAGGCTCATCTCAAATTCTGCCTGCATACACTTAGCAAATTTTCTTCCAAGAGAAGGATTAGTAGAACCAAAGATAATATCATCAACATAAATTTGACAGACTAAAATGTCACTCTTAACTGTTTTACAGAATAGAGTAGTGTCCACTTTCCCTCTGGTGAATTCATTTTCAAGCAGAAAGTTACTTAGCCTTTCATACCAAGCTCTGGGAGCTTGTTTCAGACCATACAGTGACTTTTTCAGTTTGAAAACATGTTCTGGATGTTTTGTATTTTCAAAACCTGGGGGTTGGTGAACATAAACTTCTTCTTCTATATAACCATTTAAGAATGCACTTTTGACATCCATCTGATACAGAGTGATGCCTCTATTAACAGCAAATGAAATTAAAAGTCTGATAGATTCTAACCTGGCGACTGGGGCAAAGGTTTCTGTATAGTCTATCCCCTCTTGCTGACTATAACCTTGTGCAACCAGTCGTGCCTTGTTTCTGATGACTTCACCTTGTTCATTTAGCTTGTTTCTGAACACCCATCTTGTTCCAATGACGTTGAATCCTTTTGGTCTGGGAACGAGATCCCATACGTCGTTTCTGGTGAATTGATTCAGCTCTTCTTGCATTGCCAGAATCCAGTCATTGTCCAGAAGTGCTTCATCAATAGAAGAAGGTTCAATCAGAGACACAAGTCCCATAAGAGTTTCTTCAGAGTTTCTGAAGCTTGCTCTTGTTCTGATTGGATCTTCCTTTCTTCCTAGGATAGTTTCTTCTGGGTGATCCAAACTGCTTCTGGGTAATCTCTTCTGAGGTTGATCAGCAGCAGTTGTAGGATTTCTAGCATTGCTCCTTTCAGACGTTGAAGGAATGTCTGTGTTGAGAGCTTCTGATGACTTGTCTTCAGAACCTGCAAATTCAATTTCTATACCTGCAAGATTTTCATTCTGCTTTGACTTTTCAGAGTCAAGCTTGTCATCAAAACGAACATTGATTGATTCTTCCACAATCTGTGTTTCTGTATTGTATACTCTGTACCCTCTTGAGCGTTCAGAGTATCCTAACATAATACACTTCTGTGCCTTAGAATCAAACTTGTTCAAATAATTCTTTGTATTTAACATAAAGCAAGTACATCCAAATGGATGAAAATACGAAATGTTGGGCTTTCTGTTCTTCCACAATTCATATGGAGTCTTTTCCAGAATAGGTCTTATTGAGATTCTATTCTGAATGTAGCACGCTGTGTTTATTGCCTCTGCCCAGAAAGTCTTAGCAACGTTTGTCTCATTGATCATGGTTCTGGCCATTTCTTGCAATGTTCTGTTCTTTCATTCTACAACTCCATTTTGTTGGGGAGTTCTAGGACAAGAGAAATCATGCAGAATGCCTTTGTCATTAAAGAATGACTCAAAATCTTTATTTTCAAATTCTCCACCATGATCACTTCTGACTTTAACGATTCTAAGATCTTTTTCATTCTGAACTTGGTTACAGAAGGTAACAAACACAGAGTGTGACTCGTCCTTGTGTCTTAAGAACTTTACCCATGTCCATCTGCTATAGTCATCTACGATTACTAACCCATACTTCTTGCCACTGACTGAAGCAGTTTTAACTGGTCCAAATAAGTCAATGTGCAGAAGTTCTAATGGCTTAGAGGTAGAAACAACATTTTTGGATTTAAAAGAAGGTTTTGCAAATTTGCCTTTCTGACATGCTTCACACAGAGCATCTGAATTGAACTTCAAATTTGGAAGTCCTCTGACTAGATTGAGTTTGTTAATCTGAGATATTCTTCTCATACTAACATGCCCCAATCTTCTGTGCCAGATCCACTGCTCGTTGTTAACAGACAGAAGACATTTTACGTTCTGACTCTTTAGTTCAGAAAGTTTGATTTTGTAAATGTTGTTTTTCCTCTTACCATTAAACAGGATAGTCCCATCTTTCTGACTAACAGCTTTACATGATTTTTGATTAAAGATTATATCATAACCGTTATCACTTAATTGACTTATGGATAACAGATTATGCATTAATCCATCAACTAGCAGAACATTATTAATAGAGGGAAGATTTCCATTACCTACAGTTCCAGAGCCAATTATCTTTCCCCTCTGATTGCCTCCAAAGCCAACGTGGCCTCCAGGCTTAAGTTCCAGGCTTTGGAACATATGCCTTCTTCCCGTCATGTGTCGTGAGCAGCCAGAGTCCAGGTACCATGACTGGTGTTTCTGACTTGCTGCTAAAGATATCTGCAACATGTATTATTTTATCCTTAGGTACCCAGATCTTCTTGGGTCCTGATTTGTTAGTTTTACCAAAACTCTGGTTGAATTTTGGTTTCACAGAGTGCTTACTACTAGTATATTTGATGTCATGTGTGTGACCATACACAAAGTGTGAATTTAGAGGAGTGTGTTTAATGGTTAAATCCATGACATTTTTAGGTGTAGGAACCTTACCTAGGTATCCTATTCCTTTCCTGCCGTTTCTGCTAACTCCATAGATCATTGAAGCCATTCTGCTTCTATCTATGCTTTTAGCAAGGAACTTCTGGAAACTATGATCATACTCCTTGATGATCTCATCAGCGTTGCTGGGAGTTTCAGAAATTGGTTCCTTCTGAGAGTTTTGTAAAGAGTTTTCTAATTTTGAAATTTTATCTCTCAGCTCAGAGTTTTCCAATTTGAGACTCTCAGACTTATTAGAGTCAGATTCAAGATTCCTTTTCAGGTCTCTGAATTTAGCTCTAATCTGCTGATAACGTTCCAGAATTTCATTGAGGCTTTCAGCAAGTTCAGCCTTTGTAAAATTAACAGCGAAGTTAGGGAATACCTCTTCTGTGTCTGATTCTGAGTCTGATTCAGAAGCTTCACTGTCATCTGGAATGTTAGCCATGAGCGCTATGTTTGCCCTTTCATCCTCTGATTCTGAGTCAGCTTCAGACGAGTCAGAGTCATCCCATGTGGCCATGAGACTTTTCTTCTTCTCTCTTCCAAACTTCTTTTTGGGCTTTTCCCTCTGAAGCTTTGGGAAGTCACTCTTGTAGTGTCCTTGCTCATTGCACTCGTAGCAGATTATGTCTTTTGTGTTTGGCTTCTTGCTACCGGAGGAGCCTTCAGATCTTCTGTATCCAGAGGAAGAATCTGTCCTTCTGTATCTGGAAGAAGACTCGTTCTGATCAGATCTTCTGGGATTCCTGAACTTCCTTTGTCTTTGCTTCCACAGTTGATTTACTCTTCTGGAGAGAAGGGAAAGTTCGTCTTCTTCTGATGAGGATCCATCAGATGTTTCTTCAACTGCCTGCAAAACTTTAGATTCAGATTTTCTGTTAGATTTTAAAGCTAAAGGCTTACCTTGCTTCTGAGGCTCATCAGCTTCTAGCTCTATCTCATGACTTCTGAGGGAGCTTATAAGTTCCTCCAGAGTGATTTTGTTGAGATCCTTCGCTAGCTTCAGAGCAGTAACCATAGGCCTCCACTGCTTGGGTAAACTTCTGATTATCTTCTTGACATGGTCAGCAGTAGAGTATCCTTTGTCCAGAACTTTGAGACCAGCTACCAGAATCTGGAATCTAGAGAACATAGTTTCAATGGATTCAGATTCTTCCATTTTGAACGCCTCATACTTCTGAATGAGCGCCAGAGCTTTTGTTTCTTTGACTTGAACGTTGCCCTCATGCGTCATTCTGAGAGAATCAAAGATGTTCTTAGTTGTGTCTCTGTTGGAGATCTTTTCATACTCAGTATAGGAGATGGCACTGAGGAGGATGGTTCTGGCCTTATGGTGATTCTTGAAGTCACGCTTTTGTTGATCAGTCATTGATTTTCTTTCAATCTTCTGACCAGTTGCATTCACAGGGTGCGTGTATCCATCTGTCACCATGTCCCACAGATCAGCACCATGTGCTAGAAAGAAACTTTCAATTCTGTCTTTCCAGTAATCAAAGTTTTCTCCATCAAAGACTGGAGGTTTGCCGCTGAATCTGTCTCTGTCCTCATTGTTGTCATTGCTGAAATGAGAGTTGTTTCCTGCCATTGTGTTTTTCTGACGCTGGATCTTGTACTGACACGGTTAAGTGTTTTAGCTCAGAACCAGGCGCTCTGATGCCAATTGAAGGGGTGAAAAACACAAGAAGGGGGGGTTGAATTGTAAAACTGAAATCTTAAAGCAATTGACAAGATATTTTTATCCTGGTTCGTTTGATCTCAAACTACTCCAGTCCACCCGTCAAGGTGATTTCGCCTCTCTCCAACGAGGTCTTAATTCACTATATTCAACTGAATATTACAGACTGCTTTAACAACTGCTAAAGCCTTCTTGATTCAAACCACAATCCGGTTAGTCAAGGCAACACTTTCTTACAAAGGTATAAAACAAATGTGTGTGAATGTTTTCTACAAAACTTTATCACAACTGTGATGTATACACAGATGAAGCTTAGAAACTTAGATTGCTAAACACTAATGGAGTATCAGAGTTTGTGGTTTAGCAAAACTGGTAGATGAAGATTATGGTTCAGCGTTGTGCGTGTAGAGAATTGGAGAGCATTAGCCATTATAATCTTCGAAGCCTTGTTTATATAGCACTTGAGAAGATGAACGTTGAATGCAAATATTCTTGATTCAATGCTAATAACAAGCTTTCCTTTTTGAGCAGATCTTGTCTAGAATGATGCCGTTGGAATTAATTGGCGTTCAATGCACAGTACCGTTGCTTCTTCAATGCACGTTCTGGCTTGGCTCATTCTGATTCTGCTTCGCTGCTGATGAACTATTGTTTCTGTATCAGAGTGTTTACGCGCAGTTCTGTTCATCAAGCTTCAGCATGTACGTGCGTTGATCATCTGATCTTGACGTTCTGATTCAGCAACTTCTGACGCTGGTGTATGAAATCAAATTCTGATGCTGATGAAGTGATCTTGCTTATTTTAATCAGCGTATCTACAAGTCAGAGCATAGTAATTTTAGGCAGCATATAGTTCAAACATGAAACATATAAATACTATATCTTTTCACTTTGTTATCATCAAAACTCAAATATAGGGTACTAGATTCAAACATTGTTCTAACACTTCCTTCCATCGGAGGCAGCAAAATTGGAGGCTCTTGAAGGTATTCTTTGATTCTTTCGAAGGCAGTCTGGCATTATTCATTCCATTTTACAACTTGATCTTTCTTTAGGAGTTTGAAGATTGGCTCACAAGTAGCAGTTAAATGGGAAATGAATCTGGCAATGTAATTCAGGCGTCCCAAGAAACCTCTAACCTCCTTCTCAGTGCGAGGAGCCGACATCTCTTGTATAGCCTTCACCTTTGCAGGGTCTACCTGAATGCCCTTGTTGCTAACAATGAAACCTAGTTGTTTGCCAGACCTTACCCTGAAGGTGCACTTGTTCGGATTTAACCTCATCTTGTATGTCTTCAACCTATCAAATAGCTTTTGTATATGATCAAGGTGCTCTTCCTCAGTTTGAGACCTGGCTATCACGTCATCAACATAGACCTCTATCTCATGGTGAATCATGTCATGGAACAAAGCTACCATGGCTCGCTGATAGGTTTCCCCAGCATTCTTCAACCCAAACGACATCACTTTGTAGCAGAAAGTGACCCATTGCATGACGAAGGTTGTCTTCTCCATGTCTTTGGGAGCCATCTTGATCTGATTGTAACCAGAGAAACCTTCCATGAAGGAAAAGATCTTGTGTTGCACGGTGTTTTCAACCAGAACGTTAATGTGGGGAAGCATGAAGTCATCCTTGGGGCTTTCCCTGTTCAAATCTCGATAGTACACACACATCCGTATCTTGCCGTCCTTTTTAGGCACCGGGACTACGTTAGCAACCCATTGGCGGTAAGAGGTGACAACTAAGAACCCAACGTTGAACTATTTCATAACCTTTGCTTTGATCTTCTCTGACATTTCAGGGCGCATACGACGAACCTTCTTCTTCACCGGAGGGAAATCTTCTTTGGTTGGCAGACGATGAACCATAATATCCATGTCTAGTCCTGTCATGTCTTCATATGACTAAGCAAAGATCTCGACATAATCATGCAACATCTGTATCAACCGCTGTTTGACACTAAGCTCCAAATTTGATCCTATCTTGACCTCTTTTCTATCCTCTTCTGTGCCCAAGTTTATTGTCTCAACTGGCTCTTCATGAGGTTGTATAGCCCTTTCTTCCTGCTGTAATAGCCTAGCAAGTTCTCCGGGTACCTCACAATCTTCCTCACCTTCGTCCTCAGCTTGGTTGATCGTATTTTCAAGTCATAACCGGCAATAGCATAACTGTTATCAATGGGATCCAGAGTGGATATGGATCTGCAGTTTGATACGTGAGTGTATGTAAGAGCATAGTTGTATAGACAAAGTAAAGGCGAAAAAGAAAAACAGAGAGCACAAAATTCGTATGCATAAACGTCCAATGCTTTATTAATGCCATATGAAATTGAAACATGATTACCCTCACAAATTAACCATTGTTCCCTGGGTAAGACACATGGCCATAGAGTTTATATTGTTTATTACATATCCAAAAACAAGAAAGACAATTACTTCTGGATAAAAGTAATTGCTACAAAGTCTTTTTCCGTCCAGTTACTGGGTCCACCGTTGGTAGTAGGGAAGATCCAGCTATCCACGTCATACTCATTGTCAGCATCTTCCTTGGCAGAGACAACATTAATAGCATTTATTCTCGACCCGTGCTTGGGCATGGGTGCAGTTATGACGTTGGGAGTTTCAGGGGGATAAAATTCAATCTCCTTTGCCTCGATCAGATCCTGCACCTTATTCTTCAAATCCCAACAGTTGCTCATGTCATGCCCTGGAGTCTCAGAATGGTAGGCGCATCAAGCATTAGGATTGTAGCGGGGAGATGCGGTGTTGGGATTCTTCGGAGCTTCCTTCAAAGTTACCAGATTGGACTCCAATAATTGTGGTAAAAATTGAGACATAGTCATATTTATTCGGGTAAACTGTCTTACCGGCCTTTCTACTCTAGGTTGATTGTTCCTTTATTGAGTAGGTGCAGGTTTAGAGATCATAACAGCCCCTACCGCCGAACGGTGTTCAGTTTTGTCCTGATTCCTTTGGCTATAAGTGTCATTGACTTCCTTCTTCCTAGAAAATGGCTTCATTGTTGTACTGGAGGATGCATCCTTCTGAATCTTACCACTCCTAATTCTAGCTTCCACTCTTTCTCCCATCAAGATCAGTTCGGTAAAGCCGGTTGAGGAACTTCCAATCAGATGATTGAAAAATGTACCAAACAGGGTACCCAGAAACATATCCACTAGCTCCCTATCAGAAAGGGGAGGTTGGACTCTTCCTACTAAATCCCTCCACTTTTGAGCATAGTCTTTAAAGCCCTCGCTCGAACCCATAGACATACTTTGGAGTTGTGTATGGGTGGGAGAAAAGTCTGCGTTATACTGATACTACTTGTAGAAAGTAGCAGCCAGGTCTTCCCAATTATGAAAGTTGGTCCTTTCCAGCTGGTAGAACCACTCTAATTGAGTTCCGGATAGACTATCTTAAAAGAAGTGGACCTATAAGTCCTTGTCAGCAGTGTGAGGCTGGATCTTCCTCACATAAGATCGGAGGTGCATCTTGGGACATGAAACCCCATAATATTTGGCGAACACCAGCACCTTGAACTTTTGTGGGATGACAACCCCAGAAACCAAAACCAGCTCTTCAAAATCCAGCCCAGGCACCTTCTGGATTTCCATTGCACTTAGACGCCCTTCTAGCTGTTTGTATTTTTCGTCGACCGGAGGGTACTGCTCTTCATTGTAGTCAGTCTCATTATCAGATTCCCGTGGACCGGAGTCTTCCTCTCTTGTCTCCCCTTCTTGATTATCTCCTTCTTTTGATGAAGATGTCAGCTCAACCACTTGCCTTAGTAGTCCTTTGAATCTCCTTCCCAAATTCACCACACCAGCGGGTTTCTTTGGCTTCTCCTTTTCTTTAACAATTAGGGCTTTCAATTCTTCTTGCCCCTTAGCCAGAGCCATGATCATCTGTTGAAACCGAGCATTCTGAGTCTGTAGATCCTTCAATGTTTGTTCTAGAGCCATTGCTGAAATAAACAACAAAGGAGATGAGAAACCTGCTATGAAACCTACTTATGCCATGATATGTATGATATATGTATGCAATGTTTTCAAGGATTTCTAAAACTCAAATTTTCTTAAACATAAAGAGAACAAACGTTAATTGTATTAATATGTTTTATTGATCACAATAATGCCTCTTGGGCTCACAAGGGAACAAAGCAAAAACTCTCCAAGCAAAAGAAGACTCAAGCTTCCCACATGTGCATCCTCTTTGGTGCAATGTAAGCGTTTATACTCTTCTCTTCATGAAGTAACCTGGTGATGTCTAAAACCTTCTTCGCGCTAGTGTAAAATTGGTTTTCAAAGGTATCCTGTTATTCTTTAAGTTGGATGCAGGATTTCTGTAGCTCCTCAAAATTAGTTGGCATGCCAGGATGAAGAACAACGTAAGGAGTGCCTCCCTCAGCAATTGGCTCCATAATCACAGTTAATATGGAGGGGTAAGGCATCATAAGACATTGAGCACGTGCTCACACCCATTTGAGGTAAGGCTCGAGAGGGGTGGAGTTATTTTTCCTCAGTGTCTTGCTATCAACTTTGTTTATCATGCCCCAAGCTCGAATGAACCTCTTACAATAACCCTGAACATCATTCTCAAACTCAAATGTGATTCCTTGGACAAGTGTGTCATGAGGACCATCCCTTCTAGCATAACCAAACTATCGAAATGCCAAACAAGGATTATAAGTGATTCCTCCCCTAATTCCTAAGAGAGGGACATTAGGGAATTCCCCACAGCGATCAATGATAGTGACACTCTCCAAGGACCGAGAACACCAATGAATATCTTAATGTGTAAGGGACATCAACCTATGAGACCATCTCATACCATGCTCATTTCTCAAAACAGACCAAGGTAGATGATAAATAAACCACCTAGCCAATAGAGGAGTGCAACACAGAAGGGTCCCTCTTCTCTTTAGAGTGCGAGTATACGGAGAGTGTAGAATATCCCCAAGTAAAGTAGGCACCGAATTAGTGACAAAAAAATCTTAACTGCATTCACATCTATGAGTTGGTTCGTGTTAGGGAATAGTACCATCCCATAGATTAGAAGGGCTAGCACTTCTTCTAAAGCTTGTAAATCCAGGTTATCCCAAAAATAGTGAGCTTTCTCAAATAGAATCTTAACTGGAAATCCTTGAACACCTCTTATGGTTTCCCAATTTTCCACTACATCAGACCGTTGTAAAGACAGAGCTTGAGCAATCTCTTCAGGCTTTGGGTCTCTTTCCATACCGTTGAATGGTAGCTTATTAAGGATAGGTACCCCCAATAATTGATAAAACTCCTCCATCTTAGGCACTAACTGGTAATCCAAAAAAGTGAAGCAGTGGTGTAACGGGTCAAGAACTGAAAGAGCACCTTCAACATTTATTCATCAGGGGTTGAAGTGACCAAGTTGAGAAGTCGACCATGTTTTTCAGTGAAGGGAGAGCTTTCAGGAATCCTTGATGCTAAGTCCTTAAGTTGAGGATGTACATTCACAAGGTTGTTTTGGATAGTGTTCCTACGAGCGGATGTCATGTCCTACAAAACAAGACAAAGATAAGCCCTAGAAAGTCCTTGAAATGATTAGTATGATATGCCATGTTATGATGTCATGATTATGCTAAGAAATCATAGATATATCAAGCACAAGCAAATAACACAAATACCTTAGGTTTAAGGCTTGCATTGGTTTTAAGGTAATACTCTCTTGAAGTTTGGATTGGTTCAACCTGTCCTATAAATAGTAACCGGGTTCTAAGGGATCTCAATATCACTGATCTTTCCCATAAGTTTCATTCCGATAGGCGACTGACTCGCAACCAAACAAAACTCGGGAGTAAAATCTCAATGAGTGTAGCATCGAGTATCTGCCGACTTTGGGAACACATCAAAGACAACCATCTCACTACATCCTAATGGCCAAGTTGTTCAATTAAATGTTCTAAGGTCAGTTGATGCTTTATGAAACCACACAGTGGCCCCATATTCTCCAGGATTAACTCAAGGGCTACTGTTACCAACCAAAGTGTTGCATCAACATAGCCATCGTTTCAACCATGTCGGTATACCCCGTACAGCTTCCACGATCTATTGCTACTTACCTAAAAGGTTTTCCCCCAGATCCGGGTGTAGGATCTATAGTAACCCAAACAATATCTTTAAAAGTAAATCAATCAAACAGACAAAGAAGAAAGTTTAAAATAATCTAGACCCTAAGGTAAACCCCACTTTTTATTATTGTCCCCAACAGAGTCGCCAGTTCTGTGATATGGTGGCAGAACCGACTGTTAATACTGGTTTGCGTTTTTTTGTTCGCAAATGTCGCGGTAAGCAAGAGTCACCATCGACTTTTGTTTTATCCAACAAAGGAAAGGGTGAAAAGAAAAAAAAAGACCTTTTTTCGAGATTTTCTGAGTAAGGGGGTAGATTATGGAAAGCGAAGGTGTTATCACCCTTTCCATTCGCGGTTTTCCATGGGCTCTTAGGTACTTGCTCATTTTTGAAAACTGTTTGTGTTTGTGTGTTTTGAAAGATTTTGTTTGCTTTATGATAACTCTTGTATCAATCCCCAATAGTGTGATAAAGCATTTTTTGAAAAGAAGTTTGAAAGTGTGTTAAGTGTGAAAAAAATCAGATTTTGAGCTAGTACTTAAGAACAATCTACCTACTCAAAAAAGGATGTTCTTTTCCTCCTTTCCTTTAGATAGTGCTATCCTACTATTAGTGAGTAGGTAGCCCTATCATTGGATGTTGAGGGACTATCTAAAGGGACATTTATGGTCATCGAAGGAAACATGTAAGAATACCTTAGTATTTCGAAGGGACTGTCATCATATAGGCAATATCGAGGGACAAGATCATTTCTCGTAGGCAACTCGAGGGACATTTAGGGACCATGATCTTTATGATGACTTTTAAACTAAGGTTCTTTGCTAAGATATCCCTACGTTCGAGGTACATGACCATTGTTTTCTGAGGCAACCAAGTGAGAAGCACCTAAAGGGTGCAAGTATGCAATAGTGTGCTTTTTCAGATATTTTATCTTATGTTAGTGATCTAATGATTAATTTACAGTCTTATCATACAATCTTAGTTACTAACAGTTAATATTTGCGGAAATTAAAAGTGCCAAAATTTAAATCCTAAACTATTACAACGCTTTGGGACAATTTTATAAAAATATAAGGAAATAAAATGCGGAATTTTAAATCTAAACTATTACATCCCCTAATCAGTTACATTATTAGGAATAAATGAATTTGTGCGAAATTGACAAGACGTTTAACAGTCTAAGAACTATTAAATGAAAAATAAAATTCTTTTTATTGTTTTTGTTTATTTGAGAAAATATTAAATTAAAATCCTAAGTCTATTTTAGTTTTAATTTAAGCAAAAAAAGTTAAAATAATCAATTAACCAATTAACCAAATTAAAAAGGAAAACTAAGCCTAATTTTTTTTTATGATCTTGATTTTTTTATGTAAAAAAAAGGTTAAAAGAAATAAAGAAAATAAAATAAGTAAAGGGCATCAGAATATGGAGAGCATGATCTGGAAAAAACACTAAGCCTAGAAATTGGCAAACTCAGAGTCAGCACGAGACTTAATGCAGTTTGCCTCTAGAGGGCCCATCATGAGAACTCAAATCTAGAGCACTTGATCTGACTCTGTGATGTTTTTAATGGTGATGATTTGATGATGATGATCTGATGACACCTGATCTAATGACACTTGATCTGATGGTGAACGCCTGGATCTGCAATAAACTGATTAGAAAGAGAAAAATGCAAGATCTGGGTACTAAACCCAGATCCCTTCATTATACGCGCTCCTCTTCATTAGTTGGACCTGTTTATCAATTATTATTACAAATGAACAGACAAAATATATGTGATCCCAGATCATCAAAAACTGCACGCGCTAATGTCAGAATCAGCTAAGAGGATGTTATGCAAGGGTTGCTGGAGTCAGTCCATCAGAGACAACCTTCTGGATGTATGCTCTGATGGGCTCAGAATCAGTGTGGAGTTTGTGACCTGTCTAGTCTATAATCAGAGTCTGCGCAAACACGTTAGAACAAAACAGGATGCTAGCTTCAGAAAATTAAATTAAAGAATACATATGATCGGTATTTGGATCTATGGTGTTGATGATGCCCCTGGAGATTTCATAATCAGAATGTGGACACCAGTTTGGACCTGAAGGTGCCTATAAAGCGTGTTTCAATGGGGGCACTTTTGAATTTTTGAGCACTGTGGTGTGATTTTTCCCGTGGCAGCGTGGGCGTGTATTCTCACCTTTTTCCTTTTTTCCTTTTTTTTATTCGTGTTTGATGTCTTGTATTTATAGGTGGTGGAGGGGACAAGAAAATGGGAAAAGAAACACGACTTTAAAGACCAGCCATTAAACATAGCCTTGAAAACAAAATCAGACACATTAAAAGATTTCCATTTTGAGAATTTCATTCCTTTCTGAGATTCTAAATGAACCTGGACAGGTGAGGGTTGGCGCCTCGTACGAATTTGAACTGCTCAGAGTTTTCTTTATCAGAACTTCTTCAATTAGCCTTTCAAGCGTTGTTCTCATTGATGACTCTGATTTCTTACTCGAATTGTTCAGAGTTTTCCCTATCAGAACTTCTTCAATCAGCCTTTCAATCATTGTTCTCATTGATGATTCTGGATTCTAGTTTGAGACGCTTAGAACTTTCCTTATCAGAGCAACCAGAATTTCATCGTCAGTACTTCTAAGCTTAAGACACCTCATACCTTCAAATTTTTATACTTTCTTTAAACAAGTGTTTGTAACCAACTATGTAAGAGAAGGTCTTGAAAAAAAGAGAGGGAAAATTTTGGTGTACAACACTCCCCGTCCTAGTAACTTTACTCGATCCAGCTATGTTTGTAATGTCAGCAATTTTATCTTCATCAATCTACGAATCGTGTTTGATACCATGGTAGTACACTTCCGCCCCATAATTCCAGGGCACAACCTTATCAGAAGAGTAGGGGATTGTCCCTGACGTGGTGATAATTAGTGGAGCTATTCTTGGTTCAATGGGAATCCTAATAGGATCTTTTAAGGTGATCCAAATAGGTTTATTTGAGATAGTAATGATGCACAGTCTTCAAATTATTGAGATACACTTTGGGTCAAACTTTTCACAGATGGAGTTCTTTCAAATAGAATCTCATGGCTATCAATTAGGTGTTGGACACCTTTCTTCAGCCATTCACAACCATTAATTTTTACAGCACAATAGCAACAATCTTTAAGCCATCCAGGGAATACCCCGACTTTCATCAAATTCTTTTTAACAGTCTTTAATGGAGTGATCAAGTCATTGAAAGAGGAAACAAAAGAGGCATCTTCAATACCATTGACACACTTACCATGATTTGGCATGGGTGCACTGATCACATTGGGAGTTGGCAGAGGATCAAATTCAATAGTCTTGTTATTAATCAGATCTTGAATTTTGTTCCTTAGGGACCAACAGTCATTGGTATCATGTCCGAGACTGTTTGAATGGTAAGCGCATTTTGCGTTGGGATTGTATTTTAGGAGAGGAGGTATAGGGTTTTGGGAAGGATCCCTTAATGCAAATATCTCTACTTTTAGTAAGTGCTACAAAGCTTGAGACAATTACATATTGATCTTAGTATACTTCCTTTCTTGAAACTTCATTTTACGCATATTCCCTTGTTGTTGTTGAGTAGGTGCAGGATTGGAAATTAATATTGCCCCTAATGAATGATGACGGTCATTCTTAATACGACTTCTTGATCCATATACATCATTAGTCTCTTTTTTTCCAGCAAAGGGTTTTTTCACAACATAATAGGTGGATTCCCTCGATATTTTCCCGCTTTTATCCCGCTTTCAACCCTCTCGCCAGTTAAAATCAATTCACTAAATCGAATGATTAACTTCCAATTAGCAAGTTTAAAAATGGTCTAGTCAATGTTCCCATAATCATATCTACCAATTCCCTATCAGTCAATGGTGGTTGTACTCTGCCAGCCAGGTCTCTCCATTTTTTAGTGTACTCTTTGAAGCCCTCGTTGGTACCCATTGTCATTCCTTGCAATTGCACCCTAGTTGGCGCAAGATCAACATTATATTGATATTGGCAATAAAAAGCAGTGGCCAAATCCTCCCAAGTATGGATGTTAGTCCCTTCCAATTGGTAAAACCACTTCAACTGCGTCCCAGCTACACTTTCTTGAATAAAGTGCACCCATAGTTTCTTATCAGCAGTATGCAGCTGAATTTTGCGGACGTAAGATCTTAGGTGAAGCTTCAGACATTAGACACCGTCGTACTTGGAAAAAACGGGGATCTTAGATTTGTGGGGAATGACTACCCCAGGAACCAAACCCGCATTACCAAAGTCCAAGCCAGGCACAACTTGGATTTCTACAGCCTTCAATCTGTCTTCTAGTTGCTTATACTTGTCGTCGGCCGGTGGATATTTCTCGTCAAAATAATCTTTGTCTTCATAGATTTGATTGTTTCCACCCACAACATGGATGCTCCTAGCGCCTTCATCTTGATTTTCATCCTCTTCGGAAGAATCCTCTTCGACTTGGACTTGTCTGGAGGGCCCTTTAAACCTCTTCCCCATGTTGACTAAAGATTTCTTCTTTGTCTTCTTCTTCGTAACAAGAAAAGCCATCATTTCTTGTTGCCCCTTTGCTAAGTTGAGCAGAGTTTCTTGAAACTGATATTTTTGAGTCTGCAAGTCCTTGACAGTTTTCTCGAGATCCATCTTATACTGAAATAAATAGTAAAAGGATGAGGAAAGTTGTGTCAGAAAACCTGCTTATGATATGATGCATGTTATGCAAATGTAATGTTTTCAAGGATTTTAAGAAATTTAAATTTACTAGACAACGAGAAGACAACAAACATTAATTGCATTAATAAGTTCATGAATTACAAATGCCTCTTGGGCTTACAATGGAAGAAACACAAATGATACAAAATAAACTCCTAAAACAGAAAGGGCTCAAGCTCCCATGAGCACATCCTCTTTGGTGCAATGTAGTCATTCAAACTTCGCTCTTCATGAAGTTGCCTCATGAGCTCCAAAACCTTCTTCACGCTTGCATAGAACTGTGCTTCAAAGGTATCTCATTCCGCTTTGAGTTGAATCCACGATCTTTGTAATTCCTCGAAGTCGGTAGGGATGTCAGGATGAAGAAGGGTGTAAGGAGTGTCTCCCTTAGTAACGGGCTTCATAATTACAAGTAGGATGACTGGGTAAGGCATCATGAGACTTTGAGCACGAATTTGTACCCACTTGAGGTAAGGCTCAAGAGGGATGGAATTTTTATGCCCCATAGTCTTGCTATCCACCTTTTTTACCATTATCCAAGCTCGTGTGAACCTTTTATGATAGCCTTAGATGTTGTATTTGTAGTCAAATACCAAACCTCAGATGAGCGCTTCATGGGGACCATCTCTTTGCGTATACCCAAACTGTCGTAATGCAAGATAAGGGTTATAAGTGATACCTCCCCTAATACACAAGAGTGGAACATTAGGGAACTCTCTACAAAGGTCAATGGTGGTAATATCCTCCAAAGATCGGGAACACCAATGAATATCCGAGTGTGAGAGTGACATCATCCTTTAATACCTTGTCAAGCCTTGCTCATTCTTCAACGTTGACCGAGGTAGATGTGAAATAAACCACCTAGACAGCAATGGAATGCAACACAAAAGAGTCCCCCTCTTTTTTATGGTGTGGGTGTGGAAATAATGTAGAATGTCTCAAAGCAAAGTAGGTATAGGATTATGAGAGAGAAAAACCTTGACGACATTCACATCTACGAGTTGGTCTGGATGAGTTGGTCTGGATTGGGAAATAGAACCAAACTATAGATTAGAAGGGCCAAGAAATCCTCAAAAGCTTAAAAATCCATATCTTACCAAAACAAACGAGTCTTTTCCAACAGACACTTGGCTAAGAAACCCTTAACTCCACTCCTCGTTTCCCAATTTGCCACAATGTCATATCTCTTGAAATTCAAGGCTTTGGCAATAACCTCAGGGTTTGGAGTTTCCTCTAAACCGGTGAATGGTATTTGATCAAGCACGGGCACTCCTAGAAGTTGAGAGAATTCTTTTAATGTTGGCACCAATTGGTAGTCCGAAAATATGAAGCAATGATACATAGGATCAAAGAATTGGAAGAGCACGCACATCATTTCCTCTTGGAAGTTTGAGGTAGCCAAGTTGAGAAGTCAACCATATTTCTTGGTGAAGGGAGAATCTCCAGGAAACCTTGATGCTAACTCTTGAAGTTGAGGAAGCACTTTCACGAAGTTGACTCAGATGGTATTTCTAAGAGTGGAAGCCATGTCCTAAAAAACTGAACAAAGATAAATTCCTAAATCCTTGAAATGGTTAGTGGGAATGCTTATGATGTTATGATGTTTATGATGCCATGAATAATTAATCACAAACAAAGCACACAAAGACCTTAGGTTTAGGCTTGCATGGGTTTCATAGGTAAGTACCCTCTTGAAGTTTAGTTGGTTCAACCTATCTTAGAAAGTAAATGGGTTCTAGGGAATCTCAATATCATATGTGATACGGTGAGAGAACTGACTCGGGTTGTTTTTCATTTGATCGCAATTGTGTGGATAGCAAGAGTCGCCACCGATTTTTCTTTTATCCAAAAGGAAAGGTAAAAAAGCACAGGAAAGACCTTTCGAGATTATTTCTTGGGTTCGGGGGGTAGGTTATGAAAAGGGAAGTTATTAGAACCCTTTTAATCCGTAGTTATCTACGGGCTCTTAGTTACTTACTAGATCACTTGCTTTTGTTTGACAGTGTGCTTGTGGTGTGGGCTTTGAAAGTATTTTGAAAATGTCTTTGTAATGGTTCTCTGTTCTATAAGAACACGTACAAAGTGTTGTTTTGAAAATGGTTCAAAGAGGTGTTTGTGGAATGTGTTTTTTGAAAGTGATTTTGAAAAGTGTCTTTGTAATTGTTCTCGTCTCTATAAGAACGCGTACAAACAACTTTTGTCTTTTGAAAATGTTTCAAAATGAAAGTGTGTGTGTATAAAATGTTTTTGTTGTGAGCAAGTGAGTAACTAGGAGAAACCTATTTACTCGAAAGGTCTTAAATATGCTTTTCTTCCTCCTTTAGATGTTTCTATCTTACCTTTGATTTGATAATAAGCCCCACCATTGGATGTGAAGGGACGGGCGCGGGTCAATTGTACAGTCATGGAAAGCAACTTGTGAGACGCTTTAGCAATTTTCGTAAGGGGCTAGATCGTTTTATCGAAGGCAACATCGAGGGACATCGAGGGACTACCGTCTTTTTTATCGAAGGGGCTTCGCTAAAGCGTCCCATATTCGAGGGACATGACTGTATTTCTGAGGCAACGAACGAGGTTACCCTAGAGGTGCACATGTGAAAAATTGTGTTTGATTCAAGTTATTTTTTCTTTGAGATTAGGTTATCTAGCGATTGATTTTATATCTTATCATGCACGCCTAATTACTATACAGTATAAGGAAAACAGTAAATTGTGGAAACTAAATTTCTACGCTATTACAAAGCTTTCGAGAATGGGGGTACAAATTTACAAATGGGGATGAATTAATGCAATTAAATGTCCAAATAGGAAAACAATACAACCAAATCGAATCGAGTAGTTAATCGAAATTACAACAAGTTTATGAAGTAAAAATTAATTAACAAAATAAAGATAAGGAAATAAAATTCTTGTATTTTTGTTTGAAAAGTTTGAAAAAAAAATAGAAAAATCTATTATATTAATTAGCTAAAGAAATTAAATCAAATGCATGTATTTTGTATTTTAGGTTTTTTTTTGTTATTAAGAAATTAAATAAACAAATTAAGACTTAAATACAAAAATTAATTAGTAAAAATATTTACAAAGTTTTTTTCCTAAATTAAATTAGAACTAAGAACTAAACTAATTGAGAAAATTAATTAACAAAGTTTATTAGTTATTAAATTAGAAGAAACAAGTAAAACCAAAAATAAGTATTAAAACAAAACACAAATGGAATGGTGGTGTTAAATTGAAATGGGGGGATGCTGTCTTTTTTGAAGTATGGGCTTTAGAGGCTTAAGCCCATGGGTTTTTGTTTTAACAAAAAAAAAGAAATAAACAATCATAAAAATGAAAAAAAATGTCCCAAGGGGTCTTGAACCCAGGACCTCACGCACATCATACACACACCCTAGCCGTTACACCAAATGCTCATTCATTACCTTAACCACCTTGGCAAGCATATATTGTAAAACTTAAAAAATGGGCTGGGCCAAAATAAGCCATGCCCAAACCCGGTATTAGGAATGAATTGGAAGGGGTTTGCCCTAAATGGAATGCCATTTATGGTTGTTTCAATTGGGAAAGGAAAAAGAAACCCTAAACATTAAATCTTCTCTCTTTCTAATCTATCGTTATCTTCTTACTCCTCTCTTGATACCTCTCTGTTCATCATCATCTTATCCTCACCTTTCTCCAACCCTCTGTAATCGGAACCTATCTCTCTCGTCTCTCTCATCCTCGCCGATTTGACCTAGCGATGCTGCCCTCTTATCGTTACAAGCCCAAACCTCTCTATAATCCTAAACTCCACATATTATAATGATCATAAAGGGGAATCGCTGATGGGTTGGAGAAGATTGAAGGTTTGTGTTACTGTATTTGTAGTTTTTCTTGTCTAATGATTTTTTATTTCTATTCCATAGTTGATGCAGAAGATATACGAATAGAGGCGTAAGAATAGGGGAAAGAATTATACCTGTTGAAGCTTTTCTTTCTGGTATGGCTTCCTCCTTCGTTTTACTGGTTTTTGTTCTGTTGTTGGTTTTGTTGGCTTACGGTTTCCTATTGGAGGCTAGCTGTTTTGAGTTTGCTGGATGGAGAGATGAGGTAGATGATGGTGTTCAATGGTGACTGAGGGTGAGTGAGGAAGGAAGATGATGATGAGGTGAAAACAGTTGGAAAGGGTTGTGGATTTAGAGAACATTTGCTATGGATTATGTTCTCTCTTTGTTTGGTTTTCTGGTTTTTTTTGTATGCTTGAAGAGAGGTTATGGTTTTGATGGAATAAGGTTGCAGGTTTAAGAGATGGTTTAAGAGATGGTCTTTGTTGATTTTTCTTCTTGGTATTTGCTCTATTAGTTTGTATATTGTCTTGCCTCTCCCTTGCTTGTGAAACAACAATGGTTATTATATTGAAATAGGGTGAAAAAGTGGGGGAAAATATTTTCTGATATGCTGACTTTGGCATTTTGAGGTGCAGGCCTTGAGTTGCCTCTTTTGTGCAACACTTGGGCTGAGTTTGGGCATGGCTGACTTTGGAATTTTGTGTAAGCTAGGTGATATCCTTCTACTTGTCTCTTTCCTCTTTTGTTTTTCAATGAAATGTAAAGCTACTTTGCTATTTTTCTATAAAAATTCTGAAGGGTTTGTATAATTTAAGGAACATGATGATGTAATGTGGTGTGTTGGGCAAGCTAGCTATGCTTTTCCTTGTCCTATTTTTGTTTTATTTGTTGCTGCCTTCTTTGTGTTGCTGTAATATTTTGTTGCAGGATCTGCTGTGGCTTGCTCTGCTGCATTGCAGCCTGCCCTCGTTTGCTTGCCCTTGCTTGCTTGTCGTACTGTCTGACCTTGCTGCATTGCAACCTGTTTTGTTTGTTTGCATATTTTTTGTAGGTTTTGTTGGATTGTGCACTTAGGTAGCTTGCTTGCTGCATTGCAGTATGTTCTTGCTGCTATGTTTACAGCAGCTGCTGCATGCTTCTTGCATCCTTCCTTTGCTTTGTTTACCCTGCCGCATGTTTGACCTTGATGTGATATTTTGTTTCTTGTTTTGACAGCCTTGGGCTTGCATTTTTTCTTGCTGTTTTGACAGCCTTGGGCTTGCTTATAAATTTTATTTTCCTTTTTGTGAACCAAGGCCCAACCTTGTGATTTGCAAAAATGGGAGAAGAGGGATTATGATAAAACAAACCATCTTTAAATCTGATTCCTACATACAAACCCTAGTGATTAATCTTTTTCCTTTCTTTACACATCACTTTTGCTTGAATTGCTAACTTTCTTTTCTTTGTTTCATGAACATGAGGGGTGGATGGAAAGCGAGGATTGGATGGATTGCTTGAAGATGAAGCAAAGAAGACTTGAAGAAATAGAACAAAATTTATTTCTTTGTAAACAAAAATTTGTAATTCTTTGTAAACAAGACAAAAATTTGTAATTCATTTCATTTGTAATGTAATAAACACAAAGCCTTGAATAAATTTGTAAATGATGAAATTTATTGTACAAAACTTGAGTTTTAATTTAAACTTTGCAATTCTCAATTGAATGCTTTGAATAAAACACCATGGTTTGGTAACTTGACCTTCAAACAATCACAAAATGATAAAATAAACCATGCGCCTTGTACTCCAATAAAATTCCTAAACAAAATAAATGTTTAAGAATTCAATTCCAACTTGGTTAACTCAAACCAAAAACCATGGTCATCTAAATGACAGTCTTAATCTTCACCTCTTGTCCAAATCAAATTTGCATTCAAAATGAACTCGCACACCATGCTCGATTAAAATGGGACTTCATTGCCAAACAAACATGCTTTAAGAATATTCGTGAATCTTGTAGAATTAACAAACTTCAACAAATTGTGGTTAAGAACATTTGAAATCAAACAAATGACTTGCAACGATTCGATAACTTTCAAAGTCTTCCAAAAATAATTTTCTTTCGATCTTTGAAGATAAACTCGTGAGACATCACTTATGACAATATGCAGAAATAATCGTCTCAAGATCTTGTAATTTGAGGAAATCACAATTCTTAGAAAACAAACGACAATTATTTAAGATTAGGTCAAAGTCCCTGATGCGACTTCTAACGTATTCGAATTTTGGTGATCTTCTACATGTAATCAACTCTTGATTTGTGAAGAGAAATTTGATATGACATCAAGGAGAATCATACGCAAGAAAAACCGCTCAAAAATATCAAATAATGAAGAAGTTACAATCATTTGAACTTGTTCTTGCAAAAGGTCGATTTTTAGGTCAATGTAGTCGTTTTCAGTTATCTGAGCCATCGATTGAGCAAAATCGCAGGGCAAAGATTGAAAACTGGCATAAACATCCTTGAGGAGACAGGAAGACCTATGAAGACCATTTTAAACCTTGAAAACTCAATTTTCTATGAGAAATACCAAACCCTAATTGTTGATTTGCTGTCTAGGGAGAATCTGTCTAACCAACTTCTGAGACAAATTGAGTATTCGAGAAACCCTAGAATATGAAAAACGAGAGGGCAAATTTTAAGGTACGACAACTGCCCTTGTTCAAACTTCTTAAACTTGAAAAGCGAAATCTCCACGCTTTTCGTTCGTGGCTTGAAAGTGGAAGATGATTGAACACTTAGAGTGCCCAGAAATTTGCACTTGATGACGTGTTGGCTGATTGTGTAGGGAATGAGCTTAAAGATGCCATTTGGAGAAATGATGGAGAGATGTTGGAGATGGGCTTGTAGATGCCATCCAAAGGTGACTGTTGACAGAAGATGGACTAAGTCTGAACTTGGTTTTAACTAGAAAAGAATCAGAGTAAACCTTCAGATCGATTTATCTGAAACTAGCAGAAATCTTGCATGTTGTTTGACTGGAAAGAATCAGAATAAATCTTGGAGCGATTTATCTGAACTAGAAGAAATGTTTATTTGGAAAGTATCAGGATAAAACATTGAGAGATTTAAACTAAACCAAAAGAGGTCTTGGATATTCTTTACTGGAGAGAATCTGAAAAGATCTTTGAGCGATTTATCTGAACCAGAGAAAGTGTCTACTAGGAAAGAATCAGAATAAATCGTTGAGAGATTTATCTGAACCAACAGATATCTAGAGAAGAATCAGAATAAATATTGAAGTGACTTATATGAACCAGAGAAGATATCTGCGAGAAAGAATCAGAATAAACTGTTGAGAGATTTAAATTTAACTGGCAGGGGTCTGGAGAAGAATCAGAATAAATCTTGAAGCGACTTATCTGAACCAGAGAAGATGTCTGCGGGGAGGAATCAGAATAAACCGTTGAGAGATTTAAACTGAACCAACAGGGGTCTGGAAAAGAATCAGAATAAATCTTGGAGGGACTTATCTGAACCAGAGAAGATGTCTATGGGAAAGAATCAGAATAAACCGTTGAGAGATTTATCTGAACCAACAGGGATCTGGAGAAGAATCGAAATAAATCTTGAGAGATTTATCTGAACCAAAAAAGACGTATGCAGGAAAGAATCAGAATAAACCTTTGAGAGATTTATCTGAACCAGCAGGGATCTGGAGAAGAATCGGAATAAATCTTGAAAGATTCATCTGAACCAAAGAAGACGTCTGCGGGGAAGAATCAGAATAAACTGTTGAGAGATTAAAACTGAACCGACAGGGGGTCTGAAGGAAATATCTGTTACGTAGATGGTCGACCAGTCCTTTCTCAGGAATTGATCTGTAATTAGCTTGTTCATATATATTTGCCTTGTCTTATTGAAAATTTGACGATAATTTTCTATTGATTGATCTTTCCTGAAAAGGTGAAGAGTTAGTTGTATGTAATGCAATGATGTATGAAGTGCGTGGTATAATGTTGTTTCTCAAAATAAATGAGATTGCGTTATATGAATTTGTGTTGTCAATGTTATGATGTATGAATGTAATGTAAGGACATATTAATTGTTCTTTCGCAATGTTGCTGGAGTCAGGGAAAATAAATCCCTGAGTACTGCTGGGAATGAGGAGTATAAGTCTTCATGTTTTGAAGTAGAAATGTTGAGGGACGAGTTTCCATTATTAGAGAAATAAACTTTGTTGGGGAAGGGAAACACCGTGCATTGCTTATGGAATTCGTGAAATCCTGCTGGGGAATCCTGAGAAGCTGGGCGACTTTCACTTGGGAATCTTTGGAGCGGTAACTGGAAGTTTTTCTCCGTCAGGGATGTGAGAGCACCTGATACCATTAGGCTTCATAATAGAGATACCTTAGTGATCCTGTAGTAGGATGTCCTTGCTTCCGTACTTGCTGGAGAAAGTACCTGCGGGGATTTTATGGAATGGCTTATAGATATTATCTTATTTTCTTAAAGTCATTAGTAATTGTCTTTCCGTTTTCTGTTCTCCTTCTTTTTTTTATTTGTAAACAGTAATTACGTTCAAATGCATATGTTCAAAAATAATCACTCGACGTTTTTGCAAACAAAACAAGAAAGTAAAAGAAAAAATAGATAGTTTTGCATTTTTAAAGGAATATCTTTGTATTAACTTGAATAAGTACTTTTGTACAAAGAGACGAACATCCTAGTAAGAGAATGTCGTCGTAGAAAATGAAAACCGATACAAAGAAAATATAGTTATGTGAAATAATCCCATGGGGTTCCCACTCTACTATAGCCTTCATGTCTCTAAACGTCTCATCCACTTGTTGCTTTGTCCGAAGCTGATTTGATTGATTAGAACCATTTGAGTTTGTCAGTCGATACTGAAGGTTGTCTGTAAGGTGATTCAACGGGACATAGTCATATGCTTTAATTCCCTAACATTTTCTTGGACCGCCCTTTCGGGTTTTCAGTCCACCGAGATACCCCTTTTTTCCCAATCCGCCCTTTCTGGTTTTCAGCTTGTCGGGTGTACACATTTTTTTTTGTATTTTATCCCTAATTTTTGCCCGAACCTTTTTGGTTCTCCGTGATGCCCTAATTTTTTCCTAGGTCAGTTGACCTAGCGGGTCCTTATTCATGCTTAGTATCTTTTAACTATGTCCGCATTTACAGGGTGCGGCAGGTCATCACCATCCATAGTGGTTAAGATCATTGCTCCACCAGAGAATATAATTTTTATTACAAACGGTCCATCGTATGTAGGAGTCCACTTGCCTCAGGGATCACCTTGTGGTAGTATGATACGTTTGATTACCAAGTCACCAACCCGATATACCTGACGTCTGACTTTCTTGTTAAAACTTTGATCATACGTTTTTGGTACATTTGACCATGGTAGATAGCTGTAAGCCTCTTCTCATCAATTAAGTTCAACTGGTCAAATCGATTTTGAATCCATTCATCTTCATTCAACCCTGCATCCCTTATGATTCTCAAAGAAGGTATTTTGACTTCAATTGGTAGGACAGCTTCCATGCCGTATAACAGAGAGAAAGGAGTTGCCCCTGTTGACGTACGCCCAGTGGTATGGTAACCGTGGAGAGAAAATGGTAATATCTCATGCCAGTCCTTGTAGGTCACTGTCATTTTTTGTATGATCTTCTTGATGTTTCTATTAGCGGCTTCCACTGCGACATTCATCTTCGGCCGGTAAGGAGAATAGTTATGATGTTGTATCTTGAACTGTGTGCATAGTGCAGTGATCATAGTATTGTTGAGATTTATACCATTATCTGTAATGATTCTCTCTAGGATACCATACCGACAGATGAGATTTTGTTTGATGAATCAGGCCACAACGTTCTTGGTAACAGAAGCGAAGGAAACTTCCTCGACCCACTTTGTGAAGTAATAAATGCCAACCAAGATGAAGCAGTGTCCATTAGAAGCTGTAGGTTTGATTTCTCCAATCATGTTAATGCCCCACATTTCCAAGGGTCAAGGAGCAGTCAGGATGTTTAGAGGAACCAGAGGCACATGAACTTTGTTAGCATATATCTGGAACTTGTGACAAGTTCGTGAATGTTGATAAAAATCTGCTTCCATGGTGGACCAGTAGTATCTTGCCCGTATGATCCTTTTAGCCATCATGTGTCCACTAGAATGAGTGCTAAAGGTACCTTCGTGTAAATCAGCCATGATATTTTCTGCCTCACTCTGGTCCATGCACCGAAGCAAAGTAGAGTCGTGGTTGCGCTTATAGAGGATTCTGTTACTGAGGAAGAATTTAGCGGAAAACCTTCTCAGGAACTTCTTATCATTGACTGAAGCTCCCTCAGGATATTCTTGGACCTCGAGATACCTCTTAATTTCATGGAACCAAGGCTTGTCCACTACTTCTTCAGTATCAATCTCATGACAGTGAGCTGGTTCGTCCATCCTCTCAATGGTGATCTGAGGAGCCTCATTATCCCACTTGATTTTAAACATGGATGACATAGTGGCTAGCGCATCAGCTAGTTGATTTTCCTCTCGTGGAAAATGCTCGAAGGTGATTTCCTCGAAATGTGGGATCAATGTCAACATAAATTCTTTGTAAGGGATGAGATTAGGATGCTTCATGTCCCAATCTCCCTTGATATGAATGATGACTAAGGCTGAATCTCCAAATACGCTTAAGGACTTGATTCCCAAATCTATGGCAGCTTTGAGACCCATAATACACGCTTCATATTCCGCCATATTATTGGTACATTTGAAACACAACCTACAGTGAAGGGAGTATGACATCATTCAGGGAATATGATCACAGCGCCTATGCCGTTGCCAAGTGCATTGGAAGCTCCGTCAAAAACCAAGGTCCATCGGGATCCTTGTTCAGGTCCGTCATATGGTCTGAGTTCTTCACAATTGTTTACCAACATGATGTCTTCATCTGGGAACTCGAATTTCATGGACTGATAATCATCCACAGCCTGATGAGCAAGGTGATCGGCTAGCACACTTCCCTTTATTGCTTTTTGGGTAGTGTATTAAATGTCGTATTCAGTCAAGATCATCTGCCATCTTGCTATTCTTCCAGAGAGGGTGGGCTTATCGAATGTGTATTTAATTGGATCCATCTTGGATATCAATAAGGTAGTATGGGTCAACATATACTGTCTTAGCCGGCGAGCAGCCCATGCCAGAGCGCTGCAAGTTTTCTCGAGCAGTGAATATTTGGTTTCACAGTCAGTAAACTTTTTGCTCAGGTAGTATGTTGCATGCTCTTTTCGGCCATACTCGTCATGTTGCCCCAACATACACCACCATTGAATTTTCCAAGATAGTTAGATACATGATTAAAGGTCTTCCCTCGACTGTTGGCATTAAAAAGGGAGGCTCTTTAAGGTACTCTTAGATCCTGTCGAAGGCAGCCTGGCAGTCGTCGTTCCAATCCAACACTTGATCTTTCTTCAGTAATTTGAAGATTGGTTCACAAGTAGTGATTAGGTGAGAAATGAATCTGGCGATGTAGTTTAGTCGTCCTAAGAATCCTCTGACTTCCTTCTCGGTGCGAGGAGCAGGCATTTCTTGTATTGCTTTTACCTTTTCAGGGTCCACTTCGATAACTTTACCGCTGACAATGAAGCCTAGGAATTTACCGGACGTCACTCCAAAAGTGCATTTACTCGGGTTCAACCTTAGTTTTTATTTCTCCAGTCTTTCAAACAGTTTCTGCAAATGGTCAAGGTGTTCCTCTTCAGTTTGAGATCTGGCTATCAAGTCATCCAGGTAGACCTTTATCTCGTGATGGATCATATTATGAGACAGAGCTACCATGGAACGCTGATAAGTTGCCCAGTGTTCTTCAACCCGAATGGCATAACTTTGTAACAGAACGTGCCCCACTGTGTGACGAAGGTCGTTTTCTCCATGTCCTCGGGTGCCATTTTGATTTGATTGTACCCGGAGAAACCATCCATGAAGGAGAATACTTTATGCTGTGCGGTGTTGTCAACTAGAATATCGATATGGGGAAGCAGGAAATCATTCTTAGGGCTTGCCCTATTCAAATATCTGTAATCCACACACATGAGTACTTTACCGTCCTTTTTAGGCACTGGAACAAAATTGGCGAACCATTATGGATATGAGGTTACGACTAAGAATCCGGTGTTGAACTGCTTTGTGACTTTAGTCTTGATCTTCTCTGACATTTCTGGCCTCATGCGACAGACTTTTTGTTTTACCAGAGGGCAGTCTTCTTTTGTCGGCAGACGATGGACCATGATATCAGCGTCAAGTCCAGGCATGTATTCATATGACCAGGCAAAGACCTCAACATAGTTATGTAGTAACTGATTTAAGCGCTTCTTGACACTAGGTTCTATATTGGCACCTACCTTGACTTCTTTCTTGTCTTCTTTGGTACCTAGGTTAACCATGTCAACCGGCTCTTCATGGGGTTGTATGGTCCTTTCTTCCTGTTGTAGTAACCTGGCTAGTTCCCCTGGCACCTCACAATCTTCCTCACCTTCGTCTTCGGCTTGGTAGATCGGATTTTCAAAGTTACAATAGGCCATAGCAGAATCGTTACCCATGAGATCCTGAGTGGATGTAGATCTGCATTTTGATATGTGAGGGTGTGTAAGAACATAGCTATCTTTGAAAAAAATAAAAATGTAGAAAAAAAATAAGAACAAAGAGTGTAAAATATGCATGCGAAAATGTCAATGATTTATTGATGACATATGAAAATGAAGTAACAACCCTCACAAATGGACCATTGTGTCTCGGGTAAGACACGAGGTTTTAAAGTCTAAATTGTTTAATTAATACAAGTCCGACAAAAATTTAAAGACAATTATTGTTGGATAAAAGTAATAGGGACAAATTATTTGGTTTTCCAGTTGTTGAGTCCTCCGCTGATAGTTGGAAAATCTATTCTTCCATGTCACAACTGTCATCACTATCTTCCACTGCGTTGACTCCATGGTTGCTGATCTGCAAAGGTGGTCCCCCGGCACAAGCACGATGAACAACTTTCTGGGCTCCTGAAGTAAAACCCAAACCAAATTTGTCAGATTTGTAGGGAATATCTGGGAGTTGGCCTCAAATGGTATACCCACCTTCTTTGACTACTGCCTTGGCATCTTTCAGAAAAGCCATCTTCAGTGGAGGTCTGGTAATCTTCGGGACTTTGGAAACAGTCTTGGTTGCTGCAACTGTTTGTAGGACTTCCTCGAAATGCCGACAAGGAGTTTTGATGAATTCACCATCAATTTCCACATACCTGAATGAGTTCAGGTGACTGACCATATATTCCTCCTCTCCATGGATATTGATGATTTTCCCCTTGATTAGGTACTTTAACATCTGATGTAATGTAGAGGTGACGAACCAGCGTCATGAATCCAAGGTCGGCCCAATAAATAGGAATAAGAAGGGCGAATATCCATCATATAGAAATTTGAATCGAAGGTCTGAGTTCCAACTTTGGTGGGGATGTCCACCTCCCCGTGCACCATTCTCTTCGAACCATCAAAGGCCCTTACCACTATATTGTTAGGTTTTAAAGTCAGACCTTCACAGTCTAATCTATCCAGAGTCTTCTTAGGCAGCACATTCAATGATGAACCAGTATCTACCAGGACATGGGCCAAAGTAGTGCCATTGCATTCGGCATAGACATGCAACGCATCATTGTGTTTCCTCCCTCTAGGTGTCAGATCAGCATCAGAAAAGCCAAAATTGTTATCAGCTGTCAAACTCGCCACACAATCTTCGAATTGGTCAGCAGAGGTTTCCTGTGGCACATGGGCAGTTTTAAGAAATTTCACCAAGGCCTTCGCATGAGCTTCGGAGAACAACAGTAAAGCTAGCATAGAAATATTTGAAGGGGTATGCCCTAGATGTTCGACTACATTATAGTCGCTTCTCTTTATAATTTTCAAAATTTCTTCCATCTCTTTCATGGAAGCCTCTGGGATAGATACTGACTGTGCCTTCATTCGGACAGGCTCAACCAAATTGTCTTTGCCCCGAGTCTCGGTCGACTCGGTAATAGGGGTGTCAGCAGGGGTAATCACAGGAACTGTGGTAGTAATATCAGCAGGTGTTGTACCCCAAAATTTTCCCTCCCATATTTCTCAATACATGTCAAGTAAGGTCCTCAAATTGCTAGAGGAAGTCCAAGAGTTGACCAGACAAACTCTCTCCTAAGACAGTCTACCCCAAATTAGGGTTTCATTTTACATCAAGATGCTAGAGTCCAAAGGATCCAAAATTCTCCCCATTGTGTTAATATGTTCTCAAGATCATCCATATCAAGTTTCAAGCCTTGCAGAGGAAGTTTGCTCAGTCAATTTGCTCAAATACCTAGAAATCGACTGTGCTAGGTCAAAAGTCAACAGTGGCCCATATACAGTCAAACCTCAAGATTTTTGTCAACATCCTCATTTTTAAGTATCATTCATCATTTGATCAAGGGTTGATCATGATTCCTCAAGGATTGCTCACAATTTATCAAAATCCAAAAAGTTGCTAAATTAGGGTTTTGCAGGAAAAGTCAACTCAACTTTGACCAAGCATAACTTTCTCACGCTTTATCAAAAATGACCCATCCAAAGCTCATTTTAAAGAGGATGTAATTCCATACAATTCATCTGCAGCTCCCAAGTTCAAAATATGCACTCACATGAAGATATGAATTTGGACATTATAGGTCATTTTGAAAAGTCAACAAAAACACCTTTTGGGTCAAAGCTTCATACATGAACATGGAAGACTCAATTGAGATGAGACCAAAAGTTTTTCTTAGAGGACATCCTAATATTTCTAAAAAGTCCAAGAACACCTCTCTAGGCTAAAAATTGAGAGAGTTATGCATTGGCCAAGTTGACCCTTTTTGCAAAATTGCCAAAAGTCAAATGTGTCCAAAATTTCATTTTTTGCTAAATGGGCCCAACTTTTTATGCTTGCACTGAGTTTGTAATGTGATCCACAACCCATGAGCCCTTCCACTTGTCATTCTTTTATTTTTGTTATTTATTTTGATTTTATTTCATTTAAATCAAATAAAATCAATACAAAATAATGAAAATATCAAAAATCAATTAAACCTTGAGATTTTGTGCATCATTAGAGTCATTATACAGCTGGAGACAAGATCAAATCGTGCAAGGCTTCATATGGACAGAAAAAGATTGAAAATTCTTGTTTTGGAAAGATTTGGTGCAAGGAATAAATCATTGATCAAACTTCATAAATGGCAAAGATTTGATACAAACTTTAAACCTAATGCACTCTATTATAGATAGTGAACAAAGGCAGACCAAAAGGGAGAGGTTTTGAAGCGTGAAAAGTCAGAGGAAAAGTTCAAATTTTTCAAAGAAAAGTGCTGATCAAATCTTACTCCACAGGCCGTTTCAAGCGTTTCAAAAGATCAATTCAGATTCTTGGATCATCCCTGAAGCCAACAAGATCTTTTGCAAGGCCTAGGACGCTCAAAATCACCCTGTAACGTTCATACGGTTTGCCTATTTTCTTGAAATCGAATACATTAATTTTGGCATATTTAGCATGATTGATTGGAATATTTATAATCTTTGAGATGTTTGCAACATGATACTATAATTCAATTGCATTTTTAATGCCTACATGTGCAGATGCCATGGCTAGGGTTTTTTCGTTATTTTTAGGGGTTTCTTATGCAGGAGAAATTGGGCGTTGATAATGGTACCATGATGCTCGTGAGGTTGAAACGAGTTGATTGGTACCATTAGTTTTCATTTATCATGCGCGTACAGGATTTTGGAATGGACAGGGGCTATACCCATGCTTGATGTCTGTAGGTAAAAGTCACAAAACCTAAAGCGACTGATGGAGGAAGAAGATGACAATATGTGGCACTCCCTGACTTGCCAGTTTGAATTTCGCGCATTTTAAAGTTTAACATTTTGTTTTCATTATATAATATTTGTTTATTATTGTATATATAACTAAATCAGCCAGCTCAGTTGGCAAGCGTGCAAGGGAAGAATGCATAAGGGCCTGGGTTTGATCCCCAGGTCCCTTATTTGCTTCATATTATTTTTCGATGAAGGATCAGGTACGCCTCACGCCCCAGCATCCACCATGTGCTACCAGGATCTGACCATCCAATCCACAAATGCTTCATATCTAACGCCTTCCCCCTAGAGGACCACCATGCGCCCAAGTCAAACGTGCACATGGGATTGGGCAAAGTCAAGAAGGCCAGGAGTTTGTTGGGCCAAGAAAATCAGATTCAAACCCCTCACATTTGCTAATGTAGGCCCATCTCTTCACTTTTTTTATTTCTTTGTTTTTTTTAATTCTTTTAATTATTTTGCTTAATTATTTTTAACAAAATTAATCTCTTTTTCACAAAATCATAAAATCAAGAGTTTACAAAAAATTAGAATTAGGTTTTTTTTATCAAATTTAATTTAATTTAGTTTAATTTAATTTAGGGAAATTCTAACTTTTTTTTATATAATTAAAACCAATTAGAAAAATTAGGGTTAGACTCTTGATTTAAATTTTATTTCTTTCTCAAAATAAATACCAAAAATATGTTTTAGAATAAATTAATTCAATTTTTTCTTAAAATTAAAATTAATTAGAATTAGGCTTTTCTTTTTAAATTAATATAACAATTTCTCCATTAACAAAACAAAACACAAACCTTTTTTTGAGCTAATCGCAATTAGGTTTAAGTTAGGGTCAAAACCCTGATTATCTTGCTTTCGATTCATCGCGCGTGTTTATTATTTTTGCAATATTGATGTAACTGTCCACGGTATGTAATAGTTTAATCTAGGACTTTATTTTATTTATCATCTTTTGCGGGTTTTTGGCTATGAAATTAATCCCCTCCTCGAAGCCTTGTAATAGCATAGGTTTACTTTCTCGCATTTTAATTCTCGCAAATATTAACTGTTTGGATGTATGTTGATAGGATTATATGACAAGATTGCATGATAATTTTAATATAGTTAGAAAACCCTAATGTGAAAAGGTAAATAACTGAAACTAATCACTCGCACACATCACTCTTAGGGTATACTCTCACTTCGGTTACCTTCGGTAAACGATCATTAAGTATAAGGAGTCTTAGTGGTTGTCCTCCTGTCTAAACAAAGATCAAATATCCCGTTCGAAAATGTTGCCTCAGAAATGTTGCCTCGAAAATGTCGCCTCGAATATGATCTTAAGACTTTAGGGTTATTACTAAGACGTCCTAATATTGCTTTAGTGATCGTACGTCCCTTACAAATTGACCCTTACAACTCCAACGACGGTGCTACCTATTTCTCAATAATAGGATAACGTTGTCTAAAGGAAACGAGAATAGAAACAATCCTTTTTCGAGTAGGTAGATGCTAGTAGGTACTTGCTCAAATCAAAATTTTCACACTTACACTCTTCAAAACAATTTTCAAAATAAGCAATTTTAAAAAGATGAGCAAGTACCTAAGAGCCCATGGAAAACCATGGATGGAAAGAGTGCTAACACCTTCCCTTTCTATAATCTACCCCCCGTACTCAGAAACATCTCGAAAAAGGATTTTTTTGTACTTTTTTCCTTTCTGATTGGATGAAATAAAAGTCGATGGCGACTCTTGCTTACCGCGACATTTTGCTAACAAAAACAAAAAACGCAAACTATCATTTTCAAACCAGTCAGTTCTGCCACAGTATCACAGAACTGGCGACTCTGTTGGGGAATGATAAGTGGGGTATACCTTAGGATCTAGTTCATCTTAATTGCTTCTCTTGATTGTTTTGTTTGCTTTACTTTTAAGGGTTTTTTTTGGGAGTTACTATAGATCCTAACCCAGATTTGGGGACACCTTTTAGGTAAGTAGCAATAGACTGTGAGGGAACTGTACGGCGTAGACTGATACGGTTGAAGTAGTAGCTACGTTGATGTGGCACATTGGTTTGTACCGATATCCCTTTTGGAGAAACGAGGAGAATACGGGGCCACTGCGTGGTGTCGTTAAGCATCAACTGACCTTAGAACCTTTAATCTCCCAACTTGGCCATTAGAAAGTAGTGAGATAGCCGGTCTCGGTGTAAAGCTGGGAACTGGTTGATACTCGATGCTACACTCATTGAGACTATACTCTCGAGATAGTTTCAGCCGCAAGAAAAGATTGTGTGAGCTGAAACCATGACCGATGGAGGATGGTCAGTGATATTGAGATCCTCTAGAACCCGGTTACTTTTTCTAGGACAGGTTTGAACCAACTTAACTTCAAGAGGGTATTACCCTTGACCTCATGCAAGTATTAAACCTAAGGGCTTTGTGTGATTTGTTTGTGTGTGCAATACCTGTTGTTTGCTATACATGTGGTTTATCATGACATCATGCATCATAACATGGCATTCATGCTTCATTACACTAACCATTGCAAAGACAAAGGGAATTTATCTTTGTTATGTTTTGAAGATTATGGCTTCTGTGCGCAGTAATACCATCTGAGTCAACTTTGTGCAAATACCTTCCCAACTTAAAGAGCTAGCCTCAAGAGTTTCTGAGACTTCTATGTTCATTAAGAGACACGGTCAACTTCTCATCCTGGTTACTTTAAATCTTGATGAGCAGATGATGAGTGTACTATTTCAGTTCTTCAATCACGTGCATCATTGCTTCACCTTTCCAGAGTACCAGCTAGTACCCACCTTGGAAGATTTCTCTCATCTATTGGCCATATCCATCCTTGAACAGGTACCCTTCACAGGTATGGAAGAAGTTCCTAGACCAGAAGATATTGCCTCAACTCTACATTTGAAACGGGCTGATGTGGTATCCAACTGGGAAACACGAAGCGGGGTCGAAGGTTTTCTAGGAAAATTTCTGATAGACCAGGCTTAGCTATTCTGGGATAATTTGGATTTTCGGGCTTTTGAAGATATCTTGGCTCTCCTTATCTATGGTTTGGCTCTCTTCCCGAATCCAGATTCCTTTGTAAATGTGAATGCTGTCAAGATTTTCCTTTCCTGCAACCCTGTTCCTACCATGCTGGGAGATATCTTGCAGGCTCTCCACACCCGTACTATGAGGAGAAGAGGAACTCTTATGTGTTTCATGCCGTTGCTGTCGAGGTGGTTTATTTCTCACCTCCCTAAGTCTGTGCTGAAGAATTAAGAAGGTTTTGGTTGGTCCTACAGAATAATGTCACTTGCTCATACAGATATTATTTGGTGTTCCCGGGATATGGAGGACACTGTTGTTATTGACCGTTATGTGGGATACCCTAATCTCCCATTGCTTGGAATCAGAGGGGGTATAACTTACAATCCTTGTCTAGCTTTGCGACAATTTGGTCGTGCTCGGAGAGATGGTCTGTCATACCCCAAATTTTGACCTAAGATCCCATTTTTATTTTTGCATTTTTGTACAGAAGTCAAGGTCACTAAATACAATCGGTTTTAACCTCTCACCTTTGAGAAATGACTATGCAGAAATTGTCAAGTATTTTGAACATTCTTAGCCTATGTATCACTAACTTCTAATCAAGCACGAAGTGTGTGTTTTTTGTTTCTTTGATTTCATATGCAGAGACAGGTCTAAATCAAGGACATCAGGCGTTGCTCCTCAATTAGGGTTTTGAGTCCCTCAAGCCAGAAGTTCAATTGATTATTGATTCTCGAAGACTAATTCATCAAGACACGACTTCTAAAGCTTTGTTCAGGCTTATTTTGATCACAGTTGTTTCAAGTGTGATAGCTTTTGTATCGAGGAACTTCAGAGGATCGTGTGTTTATTTCCACGCCTTGTTCGATAAGTGGTCCCAAGCTTCTCCCAAAATTCCCCAAAAGCACAGTCAAGATTTCATCATCACTGGTTTACATGTGCATCAAGATGCTTTAGAATGCGAAGAAAGATCAAGTTTGCAAGTCGATTCAAAGCATTTCGACCAAAAGTAAACTCTTGCAAGTTCAAGTTCAAACGGTCATAACTTCTTCAATTTTCAACATCCTGAGGTGATTCTTTTGCAAAGTATCACAAATAGCGTTGTTTATGAGATTACTTAAAAGATTAAGGTTCAAGTCATGCCACAGACGTTTTCTCAAGAACGTTTGATTTTTCTGTTGGGATAATTCATGAAACTGGAGTTTTAGTCCAATGATTCTTTGATTGATTATGGACTACTTCAAGTCATTTTGCAATTGAACAGTAGCGATCATTGGATTAAGGTGGATTATTGGTTAAATCTCTTAAAGGCACAATTTGTATTATTGGCTCGTATTGCAAGTTACCACGAATTGATGATATGGTTTTGCAAAGAATAAGATTTGAGGAACAATTCGAATAATTCTTTTTTATTTCAAATTGATTCAAGTGTGCGAAGCGCAATTCATTCATATGAATTTGCTTTCGAATTCAAGATATACAAAAGAACTATTTTCTCAAGATACTTGATTCTTACCTGGAGATTATTCATGAAAATATGAGATAGAATTTGGAAGTTCATTGATCGCTTTATTATTCGCAATTAGAATCACTTGTGTCTGAGCATTTGGTGATTATCGAATGAAAGTGGATTTTTCAAGGAATCATTATTCTTTCAAGAGGTATTGGATTGTATTGTGAATTACCATGAATTGAAGATTCGCACATGAGATGTCATTAAATTTAATTTAATTCAACCTTTCAAAGATATTCATCCTTTTTCAAGGTTTTCAAGCTAGACTTGATTCAATTGTCCATTTCTAAGTTCAAACTCCATTCATGGGAGTAAATTTGAGACATGTATTCGAGATTGCAAGGCATGTACCATGATCCATTCACCCAAATGTAAAAGACCAATTTGGTGCGCTATTTCAAGATTATCCAAGATTGATTCAACTTTCAATTTCTATATCATTCAAGCCCTCAAGAATACATAAATTATTTATCATTTAAGAACAATTCAAAACCTCAATTTTTTCATGAACAACAAGTAATATTACAAGAGGAATCTTTACAAATCAAAGTGCAAGATATACAAGAAGTGTTCTAAGTCCTAAAAGACAATGTTCAAACTTCTTAATCTTTCTCCAAACAAGTTGCTGAATGCCCTGCCGCCCAAACAGAATTCTATTGTTTTGTCTTTCTTAACGCGATATTTGTTTTAGCCCTTTGTCCTTGTCTAAACTGCTCCGCAGCCTGCAAAAAAAAAGGGAAAAATCTGCATAATATACCAGGCATAACAGTCCCAAAAAAAAGTCAAAAACTGCTATTGTCTTGCTGCAAAATATGCCCACCAACTTGCCAAAAACCTGCTACAAAATCTGCACCTTTATGCCAAATGCTACACTCCAAAAAAAACTTCTAAGCATGTCATAACAATTCACACCAGTCACCAAAATACCTGTTATTACTGCCATTCTCAAGTCTGTCTGTAAAGCCTACAATGCTGCCCTGCAAAACAGTCCAAAAAGTACATCCAAATAGCATTACAAAAAACTGTATCAGAAAAGCAATAAAACAGATCACCAAAATTATTCAAGCTTATCAAAATCTCACTCCAATTCTATGAGGGACTAACTATAAAGAAGAGATAGAAACACAAAAGAAGGGGCTCATTTTCTTTTTTCCAAGTCTACATAAACGATACATACAACAGAAACATAAAAAGGAAGAGAGGAAGTATCAACAAAAGATTACATAAAAACCTTCTATCTTCTAAAATACTAGGAGACTCACCAAGCCTCTATCACCCATTCCCAAATCCAGTGAATCTTTGGTTACAGTCGTTGAGTCCGATTCTGAAGGTTTTCCAACTCAGTCGGAGTCAGATTCCACTCAAATTATTCAATCTTTATGAAGGGAAAAGGGTATTTTCACAGTTGTAATGATCGGTGGATGTCAATATATTGTTCACCTTGGCTGTTGGATGGTTGTTCAGAGGCTCAAAGATGCTAAGGTTAATTACAAGATTGCCCTGCATAAGGTTTTAGTGATTGGCACAGATACATCCTGCTACACAGAGAAATCTGTAATAAAAATGCAGTGGTATATGCAACCATGGAAGGTCAAGGTTTAGACAAAAAATTAATTGTATTCAAATACAAAAGAAAGAAGCACTATCGAGAACCATCGGTCACAAATCTAACCTTCATTTCCTCAGAACTCGGTTAAAATTTTTGTTAACCCCATCGCTCCATTTGTTCCGACAGTGAACAACATCGTCCAAAAACCTGCAATGGGCCGATTCATGAACATCCTCAAATGCTTTCCAAATCCAGCATTTGCGATCTTCCAGTTAGGAGGAAATCTCCTCTTCTTTGGTTCCTCGAGAAGAGAAAGGATATAGTTGTTTCCAAATCACCATATCAGAGAACAAATACAAAGGAGAGTATTAAACAAGAAAAGTGAAAACATTTCATGGCTTGTGGCTGCAAAATCAATGTCTTCAAACCAAATAGAAAACCGATCATAATTCCGTTATCACCGTGTCACCTCCTCCGCTCGGTCACGCTGTTATTACTTCCGATCCAATTGTTGCCTTTGATGGTTACGTTGTTGGGCCTGAAATTCATGCGTTGATTTCAGATGAAGAGCATGATCATGTTCATGAAGATGATGAACTCAATCACGATTTTGACCGTGAGAACGAGTGGAGGCCATGAACGTGATCAGGCTACTGAGATTGGTGTACCATTGGACGATTTCAAGCTCAAGATAATTAAGTAGGGATCTAACTCCGAGAAGAATAGCTCAAGTCATGCGTCTGAGAAATCTAAAGAGGAAGAAATATCATAAGAACACTGTACCAGTTATGTGTTTTTTTCTCTTTGCAAGAACTGATGTTGTTGTTTACTCATTGGGAATTGTGAGGATAGAGGAATTTTGTTTGTTGCTTTTGGTTGGTGATAAGAGGTTTTGTTTGAAGAGAAGAAGTAGGAACGTGAGAGTATAGAGAAATATGGATAGGTTGTATCGTTGGAAGAGTAAAAGAACTTTGGGATTTGTTGATAATTACATTAAAAGTAAAGGTTGCCCCTTCCCGAGAAGAAGTGAAACGACCAGACCTAGTGAACAACATTGAGTTGCTTCTTTTGAAACTTTCGGGCCTCACTTTGCGATCCAATACAGCCCAGCAATATTTTATTCTAGTTTGTTTAATTATTTGGATGGCATATGGGCCTCACCCCAACACAATTCAATAAGCCCATTCGAAATTATTATCTCCACCTTATACTTCAGTTTTACACCCCTTTTCTTATCATTAATTTAATTTAGGCTTAAAGTATTCTTAATCTAGTTTTTTTTAGTTTAGATTTATTAGAACATTCGATTAGTTTAAGATATGATTTAAATTTAGAATTTTCATCTAATTTAAATTTAACCTAATAACTTTAGAATTTCTATTTTTAATATAGTAATTTTAGAATTTTATTTGATTTAGATTTAGTTTAGTAACTTTGGAATTTTTATTTGTTTTAGATTAAATTTAGTAACCTTAGAATTTAATTTAGTGTAGATCTAGTGTAGTAATTTTAGAATTATTTTTATAACTTTAGAATTTGTAATTAGTTTAGAATTATTTTAGTAAGTAATCTTATAATTTTGACTTAAATAATTAGTTCCATTTTCTTCTATTTAAATATCTTTATCATTTTAATTTCTCGATGCCTTTGGTCATTAATCTGTTTCATTAGATTTGTTTTCTTGTGAATTTTCGAATGCTTATACTTTGCTGATTCATCTTATTTAACTTGCTCGATTTATTCCAAGAGAAATATTTTAACTTGGTTGACTTCATGTCATCAAATATATCTTACACGATCGCGTGAATCCCTTCATTCATTTTTTTTTACTATTTTGCTAAACCTAAGTTAATTTTTCCTAACATACTCAATTTTAAAACTCACACCTTTTAAGTCAAAACTTCGACACTAGGTCGTCGTTTCTTCAAAATCTCATTCACACCCATTTTGACCAAACAAACCATTTTAATCAAACAAACAATTTTAAACCAAAAAATAGATATTTCAAAAGGTTCCTGCGGAGTACCGCAGATACATTGGGTGCTAATACCTTCCCATTGCATAATCAACCCCTGAACTCTCTATCTCTTTTCAAAAACGCATTGTATTTTCATTACTTTTAAGTATTATTATACATTGCATATTTTAGGGTTTTATTTCGCTCTTTTCCTTTTTCCCTTGGAAATAATAAAGCGCGGTGGCGACTCTTGCTTTTGTGAGTCAAGTTAATTAATAGCTTGATCTTCGATTTTCACTGCTACAGAATTGCCGACTCTGCTGGGGACAGATTGACCTCTTGCTGGTCCATCCCTAAGTGGGTTAAGCCTAATTTGTCATATTTGTTTTTTATTTATTATTACTTGTTTGTTTGATTATATGTGATATTTTGTGGTTATTCGGGTGTTTATGATATTCACAAAGGACAAGTCCTATACCCGGACTAAGATACACTTAGGAATAGGACGAGAGGTATAGTCATGTTAACTTTGAGGGAGTAATCCCGAAGAAGGAGGCATGAAATCCCCCACTCAGTGGAAGCCCCTTTGAGTGTAGTATTCATTTACCGAGTAATCGGAAAGACATTATTGCTTTCGACCTGAGAGCCAGAGATGCTGAGAATCGTAGAACCCTTAACCCGTCTTGGCCTCTTAGGTGTAGTGCAGAGATTATAACGGAGTAATCCGGAAGTAGTTGTCACGTAAGGCTGTGCTCATATGAGTTTCTCTTGAGAATATTGCTAATTACCGAGTAATCAGGACGTTGGTAATATCCGAAGGAGGAATGTAGACTCTGGGAACTTTTACAACCTTGTTTTACAAGTGTGATTAAACCTTTAGTACATACTTTGGGGATGGTCTTTACCTTTGATTCCATGCTCGTGACATTGAACCTTTCAACTTTGTTTGTGACCTTGCCTATGGTTGTTGCATAGCCATGCCTTCATGCATCCATGAAACCCTTTTTCACTTGATTTTCAAGGAATTTGGAAGTCTTTCTTTGTAAACATCACAGGTTTTGTCAAGCTCAATGGATCTTGGGTGTTGATGGGGTGGAAACCCTAATCCACCAAAATGGATGATTGATCTTGATGATAACATGATCAACGCTTTGATCCAATTTAAAATTCATCTTCTATCTTCATACTTTGATGTTTACAACTTAATATCTTGAGTTCCTTGAAAGTCAAATAAAAACTCCCTTTTGAATATCATGCATCATTCTACATTTTTTGTTTCACTTTCAAAGGTCATTTCCAAGTCTTAATTTTTTTCCTTTGGTCTCACCAAGTACAACACTCGCACTAGGAGAACAATGGATGATATCGAGCAAGAGGTTTCTGAACTCCGCAGAGAGATGACTAATTTGAAAGCTAGTACGGAGCACATTTACTGGTTTGGTTGAAATTTTGGTTGCCGCCCAAGTCAATCCTTCTGGGAAGCAAGAAGAGATGACAAAGGTCTTAACGGAAACTCTGAAATCATTCTTTCATGAGAAAGTGATAGTCAACGCGCCCAGTGATTTCCCTGAAAAAAGTAAATATGGGAGTGCGTCTAGAAGAAGATGTCTGAAAGGGATGTTTATATGAAGATGGTAGCTCAGCTAATGGGGTGAAGAAGTTTGATAATAACTTTCCCAAGAAGAGAAGCAGAGGAAGAAATAATCATCGTCAGAATCATTATGTTTCTCCTATTCATCAACAGAATCAGCAAGTTCCTAATCAGAGGAAAACTCAGTTTGATCCAATTCCAATTACCTATACAGATTTGTTCCTTGTCCCGATGCAGAGGAATTTGGTTCGGACCCGACCTCCACCGAAGGTTCCTGAGAAGATACATTGGTACTACAAAGCTGATTTGACTTGTACCTTTCATCAAGGTGCGCATGGGCACGACTTAGAGAGTTGCTTTGTTTTGAAGATTGAGGTTCAGAAGATGGTCAGAGGTGGTATTTTATCATTTACTGACGACATTCTTAACATTCAAGGCAACCCCTTTGCTAAAGCATGAGTGAATATTTGTTAATTTTGGCCTTGGAGTTTAGGAGAGGTTTCCTTCAGCACAAGTCCAGATGGAAAGCCTTCCCAGATTATTAACTCATTTCTTCTTTTTGTAATTTTTCTTGTTTATCAAAACATTTTTTGCATGTAAGAACTTGTTTGCATCTGAATGATTATCTTAATACAATGAGTATGTTTATCTTGAAGAAATTCATTCGTTTCACTCATATTTGTTATCAAATTTTAAATTGCTTTTTGCATTATGATACCAACTTGTCGCCCATTCTCCTGCCTAGGCAAAGATTGAAGGGAGGATGATGATCTAAAAACACAAAATCTCTGGTTGTATGCTTTTTGAATAAAATCTTGTTGACGATGTACAGGCATTGTTTCAAATCCCTAAACACCGGAGATATAAGGAAGATAATCCCTTGCTAAACTCTTTTGAGCCTTGAAGTAGGAGTTTCTTTTCTATACGAAAAAACTCTCAAATTTTAACCTGGGGCAGGGTAGTTTTCAGTTAATCTGATTGAGTGTTCAAAATTCATAAGGAAGATATTTCTGAAGAGAAACTGCGATGGCTATCCTTCATGTATAATGAATCTAGAAGATGTGGAACCATAATGTTATCCCTCATTCATCAAGAAACAAGGCAGTCACAATCCTCTCAACAAGTAAAGACAAGCTAATGTCATACGTTTTGTTCAAAAATAAAAAATCAAGAAAAAAAGAAAAAGCCTGTTAAGTCGAAAACTTGAAAACGTACGGTTTAGGAAAAAATTAGGGCATCCCGCTGGACTATCAATTCAAAAGAATTAGTTCAGGAAAAGTTAGGGAAAATAAAAAATTGCAAAGAAAGGAATACAAAGAAAAGTCCTCAGCAAAGAACAAATTGGTGACTACAAACACGAAGACATAAGGGTGGTTGCAACTCCGAAAGCCTCTTCGTTTCCTTAACTGTCACAAAATCCTCTTGAGAGATGAACACTCCTGTTGAATTAGCTGAACATAGGTTTGGAGAACATCATGAAGAATGGGTGGGCACCTATAAATTTCGAGCCTTAAAAATCTTTTTTCTAAAAACCATGAGCCAAGCCACGTTACAACCTTCAAAAGTCCTAATTGAAGCAAGGTTATTTTGAAAGCATACTTCAATGAGATAGTGTTCCTGACTCCCATGAATGTTTTCTAAATAGTTATGTTGGTATCATATGTTTTTCCTATACAAAAATAAATGGTGCTCTAACTCGCAAAATTTGTGCGATATCTTTTCAAAATCTTCAAGACTTACATAACTGTTGCATTAGAATTTTCATTCTCATAATAAACTTTTTCTAACTGCAAAACATTTGTTTGATATCAAGGAATCTCACATATAAGCACTAGCGATGAGTTTATTCTTTTAAGGCCTAAAGCTCTATTGAGTAATTGGCGAATCATTTCAAGAAAAATCATATCCAGGGGCATGTCACATGAAGACCTTAAGCACAGACATGTTGCTTCTCCCAGTTAATGCTTTCCCAACTTGTTTACCCTTTTGAGGAAAAATTTGAAGACTTTTTTGTGCCAAGTACAGTCAATCCGGGGAAATCACGTCAAGATTCTACGAATCTATCTAAGAGTTTGAAGACACTAGAGCATTGAGGATGCCAGGTCTTTTGTAAAATCCTCTTGAGATGATTTCTTGGGACATTTTAGAGGTGAAGTTGTTCGCAAGAATTGTCTTGCATCACGCAGCTTATCAGCAGTAAACTTGGGGCATACAAAATTAGTTCCAGGGACAATCCAGATTTGTCAAGATATGTGATATCTTTTGTACACATTATCAAAGGGCGGTGTTCCCAGTATCTCCAGCTAAGCAAGACTATTTCTAGATGAAGAATTGTTCATGTTGATTATCCTTTTAATGGATTGTTGACGATAGAAGATTGGACTTTGGGTTTTCTACCGAAAATACTTTCCTCTCCAGAGAGATTTAAGCCTTGTAAAAGGACTTTACTCCAATGATGACTTTTGTTCTATCTCCAATAATGTTCCCATCTTGTTGAGATTAGCCGAGTGTCGAGTTGTACTGTGATGTCTTATCATCTCCATTTTATCTTTTCTATCTATTTTGTCAATCATATATATGACATTCATTTATTCATGCACGCACATTTGTATTTGTTGATGTCATTGAGTTTGTATACCTTGTTTATGTCTATTCAAAGAGCGTATTTGATCTTCTCATATAGAGTGTGAACTTAAGAAGAAAGTGTCTCCTTTCTAATTCCCCACTGAGTTTATTCCTCATGGAAGAGTTGTTGCTTTAGCCTTCCTTTCTGTCTCAGGATAGGGTAAGTCCCGGTTGAGTTTATTCCTCATCTGTTAGGGTCTTGTTTGACTGTTTCTCTCCAGTTTGTTCTTGGATTGAGTTTTGTCTATTACAAATGTTGCTTTGTGAATCTCTCTAAGATGTGAAACCTAGATGGAGAGTACATTAATCTTGCATATGTAAATACTTGGTCTCCTCAAGAATTATTTATTCATGGTTCCCCATTTAAGATGAACTTTATTCCCTAGTAGTGTTATCATAACATTCTTCTGGAATATCGGCGTGACAACAAGCGACTGACTCTTTATTTGAGCAGTATGATTATTTCTGAATTTCTTTATGTTATGACAAATGGAGGTATCTTCATGAGCAGTTTGTCTACCCCCGATGAAGTTATTGATTCTCACCTCCAGTAATATCTTCACGATGTGTTATTGATAACTTTGAAAAAAAACAGCAAGCGGCGATCTCTTTATGAGCAACTTGTGTGTTATTGTTATCTTTGAAAAAACAGCAAGCGGCGATCTCTTCATGAGGAACTTGTGTGTTATTGTTATCTTTGAAAAACAGCAAGTGGCGGTCTCTTCATGAGCAACTTGTGTGTTATTGTTATCTTTAAAAAAAGAAATCGGCGGACTCTTCATGAGCAACTTGTGTGTTATTGATATCTTTGAAAAATAGCAAGCGACGGTCTCTTCATGAGCAACTTGTGTTATTGTCATCTTTGAAAAACAGCAAGCAGCGGTCTCTTCATAAGCAACTTGTGTGTTATTGTTATCTTTGAAAAACAGCAAGCGGCGGTCTCTTCATGAGCAACTTGTGTGTTATTGATACCTTTGAAAAAAACATCAAGCGGCAGTCTCTTCATGAGCAACTTGTATGTTATTGATACTATTAAAAAAAACTAAATAAAACAGCAAGCGGCGGTCTCTTTATGAGCAACTTTTGTGTTATTGTTATCTTTGAAAAACAACAAGCGACGGTCTCTTCATGCGTAACTTGTATGTTATTGACACCTTTGAAAGATAACAAGTGGCGGCCTCTTTATTTGAGCAGCTTGTGTATCCCCAACAATAATGTTTAGTCGGGAAACGATACCTCTTCGAAAAAGTTCCATGGGGAAGCTTGTTTTTATCCTTTTCAAGAGATATCTTGGTTAAAGAAGGAATGTGTTACCATTCTTGGTATAACTCAGAAGTCAGAGATGTTTATTTCCAGTCTCAGTACTGATGCCAATCATTTGCCAGTCTCAGTGTTGATGTCAATCATTTCCTTTTCCAGTCACAGTGTTAATGTCAATCATTTCCATTCTCTAGTCTCCGTACTGATGTAAACCATTTCTTTTCCAGTCTCAACACTGATGTAAAATCATTCATTTCTACCCTCAAAGTTATTCTCTAATAAGAGTCTCTCATTTGAATTATGTTTCTTTGTTCCCCAGTGGAGTTATAATCTCTTCCCCTGTGGGATTACTGTATAATGTGCTTGGTTTCTCCAGCAGTAGTTTGTCTCATACGGCATCATTCCCCATTAAATTCAAATATTACATTCATATCAGATCATAAACATAATTGCGGTATCTTAAGGCCAAAAATTGTGTATTCTATATTTAAGTCCCTTCAATCTCGTCGAAGTGAAGATTCGAATCTTCATATCTCCAGATAGAAGAAACTTAAATAGGGGCAACTGTCATTCCCCAAATTTTTACCTAAGATCCCATTTTTATTTTTGCATTTTTGTACAGAAGTCAAGGTCACTAAATACAGTCGGTTTTAAACTCTGACCTTTGAGCATTGACTATGCAGAAATTGTCAAGTATTTTGAACATTCTTAGCCTATGTATCACTAACTTCTAATCAAGCACGAAGTGTGTGTTTTTTATTTCTTTGATTTCATGTGCAGAGACAGGTCTAAATCAAGGACATCAGGAATTGCGCCTCAATTAGGGTTTTGAGTCCCTCAAGTCAGAAGTACAATTGATTATTGATTCTCGAAGACTGATTCATCAAGACACGACTTCTAAAGCTTTGTTCAGGCTTATTTTGATCACAGTTGTTTCAAGTGTGATAGCTTCTGTCTCGAGGAACTTTAGAGGATCGTGTGTTTATTTCCATGCCTTGTTCGATAAGTGGTCCCAAGCTTCTCCCAAACTTCCCCAAAGCACAGTCAAGATTTCATCATCACTGGTTTACATGTGCATCAAGATGCTTTAGAATGCGAAGAAAGATCAAGTTTGCAAGTCGATTCAAAGCATTTTGACCAAAAGTAAACTCTTGCAAGTTCAAGTTCAAACGGTCATAACTTCTTCAATTTTCAACGTCCTGAGGTGATTCTTTTGCAAGTATCACAAATAGCGTTGTTTATGAGATTACTTCAAAGATTAAGGTTCAAGTCATGCCACAAAAATTTTCTCAAGAACGTTTGATTTTTCTGTTGGGATAATTCATGAAACTGGAGTTTTAGTCCAATGATTCTTTGATTGATTGTGGACTACTTCAAGTCATTTTGCAATTGAACAATAACGATCATTGGATTAAGGTGGATTATTGGTTAAATCTCTTAAAGGCACAATTTGTATTATTGGCTCTTATTGCAAGTTACCACGAATTGATGATATGGTTTTGCAAAGAAGAAGATTTGAGGAACAATTCGAATAATTCTTTTTGATTTCAAATCGATTCAAGTGTGCGAAGCGCAATTCATTCATATGAATTTGCTTTCGAATTCAAGATATACAAAAGAACTATTTTCTCAAGATACTTGATTCTTACCTGGAGATTATTCATGAAAATATGAGATAGAATTTGGAAGTTCATTGATCGCTTTATTATTCGCAATTAGAATCACTTGTGTCTGAGCATTTGGTGATTATCGAATGAAAGTGCATTTTTCAAGGAATCATTATTCTTTCAAGCGGTATTGGATTGTATTGAGAATTACCATGAATTGAAGATTCGCACATGAGATGTCATTAAATTTAATTTAATTCAAGGTTTCAAAGATATTCATCCTTTTTCAAGGTTTTCAAGCTAGACATGATTCAATTGTCCATTTCTAAGTTCAAACTCCATTCATGGGAGTAAATTTGAGACATGTATTCGAGATTGCAAGGCATGTACCATGATCCATTCACCCAAATGTAAAAGACCAATTTGGTGCGCTATTTCAAGATTATCCAAGATTGATTCAACTTTCAATTTCTATATCATTCAAGCCCTCAAGAATACAGAAAATATTTATCATTTAAGAACAATTCAAAACCTCAATTTTTTCATGAACAACAAGTAATATTACGAGAGGGGTCTTTACAAATAAAAGTGCAAGATATACAAGAAGTGTTCAAAGTCCTAAAAGACAATCTTCAAACTTATTAATCTTTCTCGAAACTTGCTGCTGAATGCCCTGTCGCCCAAACAAAATTCTATTGTTTTGTCTTTCTTAACCCGCTATTTGTTTTGGCCCTTTGTCCTTGTCCAAACTGCTCCCCAGCCTGCAAAAAAAAAAGGGAAAAATCTGCATAATATACCAGGAATAACAGTCCCAAAAAAAAAGGTCAAAAACTGCTATTGTCTTGCTGCAAAATCTGCCCACCAACTTGCCAAAAACCTACTGCAAAATCTGCACCTTTATGCCAAATGCTACACTCCAAAAAAAACTTCTAAGCATGTCATAACAGTTCACACCAGTCACCAAAATACCTGCTATTACTGCCATTCTCAAGTCTGTCTGTAAAGCCTACAATGCTGCCCTGCAAAACAGTCCAAAAAGTACATCCAAATAGCATTACAAAAAACTGTATCAGAAAAGCAATAAAACATATCACCAAAATTATTCAAGCTTATCAAAATCTCCCTCCAATTCAATGAGGGACTGACTATAAGAAGAGATTGAAACACAAAAGAAGGGGCTCATTTTCTTTTTTCCAAGTCTACATAAACGATACATACAACAAAAACATAAAAAGGAAGAGAGGAAGTATCAACAAAAGATTACATAAAAACCTTCTATCTTCTCAAATACTCGGAGACTCACCAAGCCTCTATCACCCATTCCCAAATCCATTGAATCTTTGGTCGCAGTCGTTGAGTCCGAGTCTGAAGCTTTTCCAACTCAGCCGGAGTCAAATTCCACTCAAATTATTCAATCTACGTGAAGGGAAAAGGGTATTTTCGCAGTTGTAATGATTGGTGGATGTCAATATATTGTTCACCTTGGTCGTTGGCTGGTTGTTCATAGGCTCAAAGATGCTAAGGTTAATGACAAGATTGACCTGCATAAGGTTTTAATGATTGGCACATATACATCTTGCTACATAGAGAAATCTGTAATAAAAATGCAGTGGTATATGCAACCATGGAAGATCAAGGTTTAGACAACAAAGTAATTGTATTCAAATACAAAAGAAAGAAGCACTATTGAGAACCAATTGTCACAAAACTAACCTTCATTTCCTTAGAACTCGGTTAGAATTTTTGTTAACCCCATCGCTCCATTTGTTCCGACAGTGAACAACATCGTCCAAAAACCTGCAATGGGCCGATTCATGAACATCCTCAAATGCTTTCCAAACCCAGCATTTGCGATCTTCCAGTTAGGAGGAAATCTCCTCTTCATTGGTTCCTCGAGAAGAGAAAGGATATAGTTGTTTCCAAATCACCTTATCAGAGAACAAATACAAAGGAGAGTATTAAACAAGTAAAGTGAAAACATTTCATGGCTTGTGGCTGGAAAATCAATGACTTCAAACCAAATAGAAAACCGATCATAATTCTGTTATCACCGCATCACCTCCTCCGCTCGGTCACGCTGTTATTACTTTCAATCCAATTGTTGCCTTTGGTGGTTACGTTGTTGGTCCTGAAATTCATGCGTTGATTTCAGATGAAGAGCATGATGATGTTCATGAACATGATGAACTCAATCACGATTTTAACCATGAGAACGAGTGGAGGCCATGAAGGTGATCAGGCTGCTGAGATTAGTGTACCATTGGACGATTTCAAGCTCAAGATAATTAAGCAGGGATCTAACTCCGAGAAGAATAGCTCAAGTCATGCGTCTGAGAAATCTAAAGAGGAAGAAATATCATAACAACATTGTACCAGGTATGTGTTTTTTTCTCATTGCAAGAACTGATGTTGTTGTTTATTCATTGGGAATTATGGGGATAACGGAATTTTGTTTGTTGCTTTTGGTTGGTGATAGGAGGTTTTGTTTGAAGAGAAGAAGTAGGAACGTGAGAGTATAGAGAAATCTGGAGAGGTTGTATCGTTGGAAGAGTAAAATAACTTTGGGATTTGTTGATAATTACATTAAAAGTAAAGGTTGGCCCTTCCCGAGAAGAAGTGAAACGGCCAGACGTAGTGAACAACATTGAGTTGCTTCTTTTGAAACTTTTGGGCCTCACTTCGCGATCCAATACAGCCCAGCAATATTTTATTCTGGTTTATTTAATTATTTGGATGGCATATGGGCCTCACCCCAACACAATTCAATAAGCCCATTCGAAATTATTATCACCACCTTATACTTCAGTTTTACACCCCTTTTCTTATAATTAATTTAATTTAGGCTTAAAGTATTCTTAATCTAGTTTTTTTTTTAGTTTAGATTTATTAGAACATTCAATTAGTTTAAGATATGATTTAACTTTAGAATTTTCATCTAATTTAAATTTAACCTAATAACTTTAGAATTTCTATTTTTAATATAGTAATTTTAGAATTTTATTTGATTTAGATTTAGTTTAGTAACTTTGGAATTTTGATTTGTTTTAGATTAAATTTAGTAACCTTAGAATTTAATTTAGTTTAGATCTAGTGTAGTAATTTTAGAATTATTTTTATAACTTTAGAATTTGTAATTAGTTTAGAATTATTTTAGTAAGTAATCTTAGAATTTTGACTTAGATAATTAGTTCCATTTTATTCTATTTAAATATCTTTGTCATTTTAATTTCTCGATGCCTTTAGTCATTAATCTGTTTCATTAGATTTGTTTTCTTGTGAATTTTTGAATGCTTATACTTTGCTGATTCATCTTATTTTACTTGCTCGATTTATTCCAAGGGAAATATTTTAACTTGGTTGACTTCATGTCATCAAATATATCTTACACGATCGCGCGAATCCATTCATTCATTTTGTTTTTACTATTTTGCTAAACCTAAGTTAATTTTTCCTAACATACTCAATTTTAAAACGCACACCTTTTAAGTCAAAACTTCGACACTAGGTCGTCGTATCTTCAAAATCTTATTCACACCCATTTTGACCAAACAAACCATTTTAATATAACAAACAATTTTAAACCAAAAAATAGATATTTCAAAAGGTTCCTGCGGAGTACCGCAAATACATTGGGTGCTAATACCTTCCCATTGCATAATCAACCCCCGAACTCTCTATCTCTTTTAAAAAACGCATTGTATTTTCATTACTTTTAAGTATTATTATACATTGCATATTTCAGGGTTTTATTTCGCTCTTTTCCCTTTTCCCTTGGAAATAATAAAGTGCGGTGGCGACTCTTGCTTTTGTGAGTCAAGTTAATTAATAGCTTGATCTCCGATTTTCACCGCTACATGGTCCCCATGAGTTACTTCTTGAGGACATTGTATTTGACTATAAGGAGGACGTTAAGGAGCATCACCGGAGGTTTATACGAGCTTAGGGCATGGTGAACAAATCTGACCCCAAGAGTTGGGACCAAAGACTTGCCTTCCTATGCAGCCTTACCTCTAATGGGTCCGAGCTCGTTCCCAGAAGCTTGGGATGCCCTATGAAGCCGTATTGCCAGTGATTGTGGAGCCCACTAATGAAGAGGGCATTCCTTACATAGTTCTTTATCCTTACATGCCCACTGATCCTGGGGAGTTACAAAGGTCTTGGATTCAGCTGAAAGAAGAGAGGGATACTTACCGGGAAAAGTACCATGAGCAAGAAAGGAAGATTTTAAAGCTCACCAGGAAGCTCGAGGAAGAAAGAGTGATTAATGACTACATCGGCACAAAGAGGAAGCGTCCATGGGATTTTTTATTTTTCTTTTCTAGTTTTAGATTTGTTTTCTATTTTACTTCTTTGTAATTCCTTAAAGGCATTGTTGAACCTTTTACAAGTTAATCTAATAAAGTTTGTTTATTTTTGGTTTGCAAATTTAAATCTCCCGAAGTCTTTAAAATCATTACATGTGCATCCCATCATCATGCACACCATTACAGGTACCATTACAGGTTTCTCATCTTCTTCGCTGTTTATTTCAGCAGAAATGCCTTCTGATCAAGCCATCAAAGATCTTCAGGCATAGAACGCCCAATTCCAACAGATGTTCTTAAGCTTGGCTAAAGGGCAAAAGGACTTGAAGGCCCTTATTCTGAAAGAAAAGAAGAAGAAGAAGAAGAAGGTTGGTATTCTAAACATGGGGAGAAGATTCGGAGAAAGGATAAGACAATCAGCTGATATGACCTCCTCATCCAAGGACGGGGAGAACCAAGAAAGGGTAAAGGACCCTAGTCCAGCAGTTTCTGATAATGATACGGATTATGATGATGAGCAATATCCTCCTGCTGAGGATAGGTACAAGCAGCTAGAAGACCGTCTGAGTCCTATGGAGATTCAGAAGATCCCTGGATTGGATTTCAGAGAACTAGGACTGGTATTGGGAGTGGTGATCCCTCATAAGTTCAAAGCTCCGGTTTTTGCCAAGTACGATGGAGTATCCTGTCCAAAACTCCATCTCCGCTCGTATGTCAGGAAAATCCAACCATACACTACTGATAGAAATTTGTGGGTACACTTCTTTCAAGATAGTCTGTCAGGGACTCAACTTGAATGGTTTTATCAGTTGGAAGGAGCCAGTGTCCGAAACTGGGAAGACCTTCCTGCTGCTTTTTACAGGAAATATCAGTATAATGCTGACCTTGCTCCCACTCGTACTCAGCTCCTGGGTATGTCTATGGGTGCAAGTGAAGGTTTTAAGAACTATGCTCAAAAGTGGAGAGACTTGGCGGGAAGAGTCCAATCCCCTTTGTCTGATAGGGAGTTGGTTGACATGTTTCTATGGATGCTATCTGGCCCATTTTTTAATCATCTGATCGGCAGTTCGTCATCTGGGTTTACTGAGTTGATTTTGACTGGAGAGAGAGTAGAAGCTGGCATTCGAAGTGGTAAAATACAGAAGGATGCTTCATCAAGTGCAGTAAAGAAGACTTTCGCCGGTAAGAAGGAAGCTAGTGCAGTCTATGGCCCGAGGAGCCAAAGCAGACCTGAACACCGTCAAACGGTAAATGCTGTAGTGATATTAAGATCCGCAGTTGCTCCACAACGGCAGTTTACCCACATCAACATGACATTGGCTGAAGTTATGCCTCATTTGTTAAAATCCAACTTGGAAACCTTGAAAGAGGCTCCCAAGAATCCAAACACTGCTTCTCCCTGATATAATCCTAACGCACGGTGCGCCTACCATTCGGAGAGCCCAGGCCATGATACAAACGATTGCTGGGCTCTGAGGAATAAAGTGCAAGATTTGTTGGAAGTTAAAGAGATTGAGTTTGATGCTCCGGAAAAGCCAAACATTATAACTGCTCTTATGACTAAGCATGGTCGTGGAGTCAATGTTGTGGACACCGATTTGTTTTTAACCTCTGTGGAAGAAATCTCTACTCCTTTGATGACGGTTAAGAAGAATTTGTTGTTGGCCAGTTTATTTCCGGGTTGTGGTGAAGGTTGCCACATGTGTTCAATTCTGCCTTTTGGGTGCTGTTTATTGAAGTCAGGTGTTCAGCGCCTGATGGATAATAAGGAAATTTTTTTTGAGAAGACTATGATTCCGTTTGAAGATGTTGCCATTATCACCATTTCCGCCAACCCTTCCAAGGTTTCCTCGAGAAAACCTGTTAGGGTTACACCCATTCCAAGAATTGCTCCGTTAATAATCACTGCTCCGAGTCCCATCCCATATACCTCAGATAAGGCTATCCCATGGCATTATGGTGCTGATGTATATTACCATGGTGTTAAACAAGATATGAGGACTGAAGAAGCCGATATGGATATCAGTAATATTGTTGGGGCAAGCAAGGTCACTAGAAGTGGAAGACTCTTTTCTCCCGATATTTCCCCTCCGACCATCCACAAACCTGTTGTCACTCCGTCTGCTAGTACATCAACTACTGTCCCAGTTTCTACTCCAGTTATCACCCCTGTCGCTGAGCCATCTGGGACTCGGGGCAAAGAAATCATAGGTGAGCCTGCCCGGACGGAGGCACCTAAAAAGATCATTGTAGAAACCTCGAAACAAGAGATATAAGAAATTTTGAAGATTATCAAGAAGAGTGACTACAACGTAGTCGAGCAGCTGGGGCTGACCCCGTCAAAGATTTCCATGTTATCCTTGTTGTTGTGTTATGAAGCCCATGCAAAGGCTCTAATTACATTCCTCAAGACTGTGCATGTGCCGCAGGAAACTTCAGCCGATCAGTTCAAAGATTGTGTGGCTAGCCTAACTGCTGACAATGGGTTAGGATTTTCAGATGCAGATCTGACTGCTAAGGGGAGAAATCATAATGATGCTCTACACGTCTCGATCGAGTGCAGGGGCACCACTATGGCCCATGTATTGGTGGATACCGGGTCCTCATTGAATGTTCTGCCAAAGAAAGCATTAGACCGTCTGGACTGTGAAGGTTTGATTCTAAATCCGAGCAATATTGTGGTCAGGGCTTTCGACGGGTCAAAGAGAATGGTGCACGGGGAGGTGGACATCCCTGTTAAAGTTGGCTCTCAGAATTTTGCATCCACCTTCTATGTGATGGATATCAGACCATCATATTCTTGTTTGCTGGGTCGCCCTTAGATTCCTAAGGCTGGGGCAGTGACTCCCACGCTCCATCAAATGCTGAAATATCCGGTGAAGGGGAAGATCGTCATGGTGCAAGGTGAGGAGGAGTATATGGTGAGTCATCTCAATTCCTTCCGCTACGTGGAGATGGATGGGGAATTCATCGAAACCCCTTGTCAGAACTTTGATGAGGTCCCTCGGACTTTGGCGTCAACTGAAGTTTCTACCAACAAACCTCCGCTAAAGATGGCTTCTCTCAAGGACGCTAGGGTTGTAATTGAAGAAGGTGGGTGTATCAATTGGGGTCAGCTCCCTGATTTCACGCACCAAACTGACAAATTTGGTTTGGGCTTTACTACATGGGTTCAAAGGGCTGTTAGGCGCGCACAGATTGGAAGACCTCCTCTACACATCAGCAATCACGGAGTTAATGCAATTGAAGATGGTGAAGAAGATTCAGATATCGACAGCTGGATCTATCCAACAACCAACGGTGGATTGAACAACTGGACGGCAAAGGACTTCACACTTGTTTCTTTTATTCCACAGTAATTGACTTTTGTTTTAAGAGTTGTAATAGAACGTTTGAAACTTTATAGCCTGGTGTCTTGCCCGAGGCACCTTGGATTTGCTTGTGAGGGCTTATTATTTGGCATTTTCATATATCATTAATAAAACATTGGATATTTCTTGCATTACAAATTTTGCGCTCTTTGTTTTTCTTTTCTGTCTCCCACTCTATCAAAACAGCTATTCTCTTACACACACTCACGTATCATAATGCAGATCCATATCCACTATGGATTCCATTTATAATGGTTCTACTACTTCCAATTATGACTTCAAAAATCCGATCAACCAAGCCGAGGACGAAGGTGAGGATGATTGTGAGGTGCCTGGAGAGCGTGCTAGGCTATTACAGCAGGAAGAAAGGGCCATACAGCGTCATGAGGAGCCAGTTGAGTAAGTAAACTTAGGTACAGAGGAAGACAGGAAAGAGGTTAAGATAGGGGCGAATCTGGAGCCTAGTGTCAAGCAACGGTGGATACAAATGCTACGCGACTATGTTGAGATATTCGCCTGGTCTTATGAAGATATGCTTGGTTTGGACACGGATATTGTGGTTCATCGCTTTCCATCTAAAGAAGACTTCCCTCCGGTAAAACAGAAGGTCCGCCATATGCGCCCTGAGATGTCATAGAAAATCAAGGCGGAGGTCATGAAACAGTTCGACGCAGGGTTCTTAGCTGTCACTTCTTATCCGCAGTTGGTTGCCAATGTCGTACCGGTACCAAAGAAGGATGATAAGGTACGGATGTGTGTAGATTATAGAGATCTAAACAGGGCAAGCCCCAAGGATGATTTCCCACTTCCTCATATCGATGTTCTGGTCGACAACACCATGCAGCATAAGATCTTCTCCTCCATGGATGGTTTTTCTGGCTACAACCAGATCAAAATGGCTCCTGAAGACATGGAGAAGACAACCTTCATTACACAGTGGGGAACCTTCTATTACAAGGTAATGCCTTTCGGGTCGAAGAATGCTGGGGCAACTTATCAGCGTGCCATGGTTGCTTTGTTCCACGACATGATTCACCATGAGATTAAGGTTTTTGTTGATAACATGATAGCCAGGTCTCAGACTAAGGAAGAGCACCTTGATCATCTTCAGAAACTGTTTGACAGGTTGAAAACGTACAAGCTGAGGTTGAACCCGAACAAGTGCACCTTCGGGGTAAGGTCTGGTAAGCTGCTGGGTTTCATCGTCAGTGATAAGGGTATTCAGGTGGACCCTGCCAAGGTAAAAGCCATACAAGAGATGCCGACTCCCGACACAGAGAAGGATGTTAGAGGTTTCTTGGGACGTCTAAATTACATTTCCAGATTCATTTCACATCTGACTGCTACTTGTGAGCCAATCTTCAAGCTGCTAAAGAAAGATCAAGTGGTAAAGTGGAATGAGGAATGCCATACCACTTTTGAAAGAATCAAGGAATACCTTCAAGAGCCACCAATTCTGATGCCTCCAGTGGAAGGAAGACCTTTGATTTTATACTTGATAGTGCTAGACGGTTCAATGGGGTGCGTGCTGGGGCAGCATGACGAGTCTGGCCGAAAAGAGCACGCTATTTACTACCTTAGCAAAAAGTTTACCGACTGTGAAGCCCGATACTCATTGCTCGAGAAAACTTGCTGCGCTTTGGCATGGGTTGCTCTCCGGCTGAGACAGTATATGCTGACTCACACCACTTTGTTGATATAAAAAATGGATCCAATCAAGTATATCTTCGAGAAGCCTGCCATGTCCGGATGAATAGCGAGATGGTAGATGATCCTAACCGAGTACGACATCCAATACACAACCCAAAAAGCAATCAAGGGGAGTGTATTGGCGGATCATTTGGCGCATCAGGCCGTGGATGACTATCAGTCCATGAATTTCGAGTTCTCAGATGAGAATATCATGTTGGTAACCGATTGTGAAGAACCTAGACCGGATGAAGGACCTGAGGAAGGATCCTGATGGTCTATGTATTTTGATGGAGCCTCGAACGCATTGGGTAATGGCATTGGCGCTGTAATTATATCTCCTGAGGGCTGTCATACTCCGTTCACCGCCCGATTATGCTTTAACTGCACCAATAATATGGTGGAGTATGAAGCATGTATCATGGGTCTTCGAGCTGCTATTGACCTGATGGTTAAGTTCTTGAGTGTATTCGGAGATTCTGCTCTAGTGATCAGTCAGATCAAAGGTGAGTGGGATACAAAGCACCCAAATCTTATTCCTTACAAAGAATATGTACTGACATTACTCCCACACTTTGAGGAGATAACCTTTGAACACTTCCCGAGAGAGGAGAACCAGTTAGCGTACGCGCTAGCTACCATATCTTCTATGTTCAAAGTCAGGTGGGATAATGAAGCTCCCCAGATTACCATCGAGAGGTTGGACGAACCCGCGCATTGCTGTGACATTGAGACTGAAGAGGTAGCATATAAACCCCAGTTTCACGAGGTAAAAAGGTATCTTGAGGCTCAAGAATACCCCGAGGGGGCATCTGTTAATGATAAGAATTTTCTGAGAAGGTTCACTGCAAAGTTCTTCGTCAGTAATGTGATCATTTATAAGCGTAACCATGATTCAAACTTACTGCGATGTGTGGACAAAAGCGAGGCAGAAAGGATCATGGCAGAGTTACATGAAGGTACCTTCGGATCTCATTCCAGTGGACATACTATGGCAAAGAAAATCCTACGGGCAAGATATTACTGGTCTACTATGGAAGCCGATTGTTATCAGCATTCTCAAACCTGTCATAGGTTCCAAGTCTATGTTGATAAGGTGCATGTACCTCCAGTTCCTCTGAATGTTTTGACAGCTCCTTGGCCTTTTGCAATGTGGGGCATCGACATGATAGGTGAGATCAGACCTACTGCGTCCAACGGGCATCTTTTCATTCTGGTAGCTATTAATTACTTTACGAAGTGGGTCGAGGCAGCTTCCTTTGCTACGGTAACCAAGAATGTCATGGCGCGGTTTATCTGACACAATCTGATCTGTCGATATGGTGTACCAGAGAGGATTATTACGGACAATGGTACAAATCTAAACAACACGATGATCACCGAGCTCTGCAAATAGTTCAAGATACAACATCATAACTCTTCTCCCTACCGGCCGAAGATGAATGGGGTTGTTGAAGCGGCTAACAAGAACATCAAGAAGATTGTGTAGAAGATGACGGTAACATACAAATACTGGCATGAGATGTTACCATTTGCTCTTCATGGGTACCGTACCTCAACACAGACATCGACAGGGGAAACACCCAACTCTTTGGTGTATGGCATGGAAGCAGTCCTACCCAACGAAGTCCAGATACCCTCTCTCAGGATTATGAAGGATGCGGGTTTGAACAAAGACGACTAGATCGAAACTCGACTTGGTCAGCTAAATCTAATCGATGAAAAGAGACTTACTGCTATTTGTCATGGTCATACGTATCAAAAGAGAATGATCAAGGCTTTTAACAAGAAAGTTAGACGTAAAGAAAATCAAGTTGGGGATCTAGTGATCAAACGCATTATACTACCGCAAGATGATCCCAGGGGCAAATGAACCCCCACATATGAAGGGCCATTTGTGGTTAAGAACATTTTCTCGGGAAGAGCTATGATTCTAACCACCATGGATGGTGACGACCTTCCTCACCCCGTCAATGCAGACATAGTGAAAAGATACTACGCATAATCAAAGACCCGCTAGGTTGACTGGCCTATGCAAAAATAAGGGCTTCCCGGCGAACCAAAAGGGTTCGGGAAAAAGTAAGGGATGAAAATGAAAAAAAAACTGTACACCCGACATGTCAAAAACCTAAAAAGGCGACTTGGGCAAAAAAGGGTATCCCGGTGGACTGAAAACCCAAAAGGGCGGTCCAGGAAAAAATTAGGGATTAAAGCATAACACTGTCTCATTGGATCATCTTGCAACCAGACTTCGGTATCGACTATCAAGCTCGGATGGCGCTAATCAATCTGATTCACCTTCGGCCAAGCAGCAAAGTGATGAGACGCTTGAAGATATAAAGGAAATAGCAGAGTTGGAACCCAATGGGATTGTTTCACATAGTTGTTTTTTCTTTCTGTTACACAAATTGTAATTTCTATATTTCAGCGGTGTTCTCTTACTAGGACGTCATCCTCTTTGTACAAAACGCGTATTATAGGCCAACTTCAAAAATCAATACAATTCATTTTCACAAGAAATTCCAAATCGTTTTTCTTTTTCTGTTTTGTTTTGCAAGAACGTCCAACGATTCATTTTTGATATATGCATTTGAAAATAGTTACTGCTCATAAAAATTTACATAAGAAACAAAAGACGATTACTCGAAATTCTAGAAACAGGGAAAACAAGAAGTGCCTGAACCTCACAGTTACTCTGCCCATCAGGTACTGGGATAGAGCCAACTTGAAAACATGAGTAGTGGTACGTACACTTCCCACAGAGTAAAAAGTATCTAAAGACGGACGTTAGCTTCCCCGAACAAGACATAACTCTCCCCAACTGAAAGTCACAATCGCGAGCGAATCAGTAAATTTCTCCCCAAGCAGAGTTTATTTCTCTCACAAGCAAAATTCAATCTCCGATAGAATTCATCATCACCAGCAACGGAATTTTATCCCCAGTGGAGTTATTTCTCCAAGTCAGCAGATCTATCAACCGCGTATCTCTTCTCCAACAGAGTTATCCTCGGACAGAGTCTCGTCCGGCAGAATATTTACCAGCCAAGGGGAAAATCCCCAACATAGTCATCGTTGTTCACCATCCCCAACAGAAGCAGAGGAACTATGGTTTTTACAACAGTCAGGGATTTATTTTCCCGAACTCATATCATTACGTCAGCATTTCATGTTCATACATCATGACATGTGCATACATTACATTAACATAATCTCATTTATTTTGAGAACATCATCTCATAATACATCTCACGCATAACTAACACTGTATTTATTTCATGAAAGATAGTTATTATCAACAATTTCCAGCAGGTCAATGATCAACACTCGAGGCTAAACAGAGTAATCATCAGCGTGAAAAGAACAACCTTACTCAGGTTCCCTCTGCAGTTTTACCCAAACTCATATCGAAGTAACCCTATTATCCAGGTTCCTTCTCAAGCCCTACTATCCAGGCTTTCATATCGAAGTAACCCTACTATCCAGGTTCCTTCTCACAGCCCTACTATCCAGGCTTTCATATTGAAGTAACCCTACTATCCAGGTTCCTTCTCACAGCCCTACTATCCAGGCTTTCACACCGAAGTAACCCTACTATCCAGGTTTCTTCTTACAGCCCTGCTATCTAGGCTTTCATATCGAAGTAACCCTACTATTCAGGTTCCTTCTCACATCCATACTATCCAGGCTTTCATACCGAAGTAACCCTACTATCCATGTCCCTTCTTACAGCCCTGCTATCCAGGCTTTCATATCGAAGTAATCCTACTATTCAGGTTCCTTCTCACAGCCTACTATTCAGGCTTCCATATCGAAGTAACCCTACTATCCAGGTTCCTTCTCAGCAGCCCTACTATCCAGGCTTTCATTTTGAAGTAACCCTACCATCCAAGTTCCTTCTCATAACCTTACTATTTGGGTTCTTCCTCTCTTATCCCTAGACAGCAGTCCATAACACTGTAAGACCGGGACCCAATCAAACACAATTGATTTCACATTTCCCCAGAAAGTAGCGGTGCAACATATACCTCGACCAGATACGCAACTCACTTCCGCTTCCCAAACCATAATTATTCCCCAGTAGAGTAACGGACAACTGAAGCTCCTAAAACTCCATTCCTCTCAAGATAGAGACCAACATTCCCCAGCGAAGTCCTCTTCAACAACAGGTACACGGGTTCTCGCAAAGGAATCTCTTATGCGATCAACACTTCTTCTGATGGCATCTTTAAGCCTATCTTCTTTCATTGACATCCAAATGTCATCTATAGGCCCATTCCTGATATCGCAAGACAAGTATCACTTCATATGGGTGCAAATTTCTGGGTACTCTAGTGTTCAATCATCTTCCACCTTCAGATCACGAAAGGCAGACAAGGCAATCTACATCCTCAGGTTTAAGAAGACTGAACAGGGGCAGCTGTTGTACCTCAAAATTTTCCATCCCATATTTCTCAATACATGTCAAGTAAGTTCCTCAAATTGCTCAAGGAAGTCCAAGAGTTGACCAGACAAACTCTCTCCTAAGACAGTCTACCCCAAATTAGGGTTCCATTTTACATAAAGATGCTTGAGTCCAAAGGATCCCAAATGCTCACCATTGTCCTAATATGTTCTCAAGATCATCCATATCAAGTTTCAAGCCTTGCAGAGGAAGTTTGCTCAGTCAATTTGCTCAAATACCTAGAAATCGAATGTGCTAGGTCAAAAGTCAATTGTGGCCCATATACAGTCAAACCTCAATATTTTTGTCAACATCCTAATTTTGAATTATCATTCATCATTTGATCAAGGGTTGATCATGATTCCTCAAGGATTGCTCACAATTCATCAAAATCCAAAAAGTTGCTAAATTAGGGTTTTGTAGGAAAAGTCAACTCAACTTTGACCAAGCATAACATTCTCATACTTTATCAAAAATGACCCATCCAAAGCTCATTTTGAAGAGTATGTAGTTCCCTACAATTCATCTTCATCTCCCAAGTTCAAAATATACACTCACAAGAAGATATGAATTTGGACATTATAGGTCATTTTGAAAAGTCAACAAAAACACCTTTTGGGTCAAAGCTTCATACATGAACATGGAAGACTCAATTGAGATTAGACCAAAAGGGTTGCTTAGATGACATCCTAAGCTTTCTAAAAAGTCCAAGAAAACCTCTCTAGGGTCAAAATTGAGAGAGTTATGCATTGGCCAAGTTGACCCTTTTTGCAAAATTTGCCAAAAGTCAAATGTGTCCAAAATTGCATTTTTTGCTAAATGGGCCCAACTTTTTATGCTTGCACTGAGTTTGTAAAGTGATCCACGACTCATGAGCCCTTCCACTTGTCATTCTTTTATTTTTGTTATTTATTTTGATTTTATTTCATTTAAATCAAATAATATCAATATAAAATAATGAAAATATCAAAAATCAATTAAACCTTGAGATTTTGTGCATGATTAGAGTCATTATACAGCTGGAGACAAGATCAAATCGTGCAGGGCTTCATATGGACAAAAAAAGATTGAAAATTCTTGTTTTGGAAAGATTTGGTGCAAGGAATAAATCATTGATCAATCTTCATAAATGGCAAAGATTTGATACAAACTTTAAACCTAATGCACTCTATTATAGATAGTGAACAGAGGCAGATCTAAAGGGAGAGGTTTTGAAGCGTGAAAAGTCAAAGGAAAAGTTCAAATTTTTCAAATAAATGTGCTGATCAAATTTTTCTCCACATGCCATTTCAAGCGTTTCAAACGATCAATTCAGATTCTTGGATTATCCCTGAAGCCAACAAGATCGTTTGCAAGGTCTGGGACGCTCAGAATCACCCTGTAACGTTCATACGGTTTGCCTATTTTCTTGAAATTGAATACATTAATTCTGGCATATTTAGCATGATTGATTGGCATATTTATAATCTTTGAGATGTTTGCAACATGATACTATAATTCAATTGCATTTTTAACGCCTGTATGTGCAGAAACCATGGCTAGGGTTTTTTCGTTATTTTTAGGGGTTTCTTATGCAGGAGAAATTGGGCGTTGATAATGGTACCATGATGCTCGTGAGGTTGAAACGAGTTGATTGGTACCATTATTTTTCATTTATCACGCGCATACAGGATTTTGGAATGGACAGGGGCTATACCTACGCTTGATGTCTGTAGGTAAAAGTCACAAAACCTAAAGCGACGGTGGGAGGAAGAAGACGACAATATGTGGCGCTCCCTGACATGCCAATTTGAATTTCTTGCGTTTTAAAGTTTAACATTTTGTTTTCATTATATAATATTTGTTTATTATTGTATATACAACTAAATCAGCCAGCTCAGTTGGCAAGCGTGCAAGGGAAGAATGCATAAGGACCTGGGTTTGACCCCCAGATTTCTTATTTTCTTCATATTATTTTTCAATGAATGATCAGGTACGCCTCACGCCCTAGCATCCACCATGTGCTACTAGGATCTGACCATCCAATCCACAAATGCTTCAGATCTAACGCCTTCCCCCTGGAGGACCACCATGCGCCCCAGTCAAACGTGCACATGGGATTGGGCAAAGTCAAGAAGTCCAGGAGTTTGTTGGGCCAAGAAAATCATATTCAAACCCCCCACATTTGCTAATGTAGGCCCATCAATTCACTTTTTTTATTTCTTTGTTTTTTTTAATTCTTTTAATTATTTTGCTTAATTATTTTTAACAAAATTAATCTCTTTTTCACAAAATCATAAAATCAAGAGTTTACAAAAAATTAGAATTAGGTTTTTTTTATCAAATTTAATTTAATTTAGTTTATTTTAATTTAGTGAAATTCTAACTTTTTTTATATAATTAAAACCAATTAGAAAAATTAGGGTTAGACTTTTGATTTAAATTTTATTTCTTTCTCAAAATAAATACCAAAAATAGGTTTTAGAATAAATTAATTCAATTTTTTCTTAAAATTAAAATTAATTAGAATTAGGCCTTTCTTTTTAATTTAATATAACAATTTCTCCATTAACAAAACAAAACACAAACCTTTTTTTGAGCTAATCGCAATTAGGTTTAAGTTAGGGTCAAAACCCTGATTATCTTGCTTTCGATTCATCGCGCGTGTTTATTATTTTTGCAATATTGATGTAACTGTCCACGGTATGTAATAGTTTAATCTAGGACTTTCTTTTATTTATCGTCTTTTGCGGGTTTTTGGCTATGTAATTAATCTCCTCCCCGAAGCCTTGTAATAGCGTAGGTTTACTTTCTCGCATTTTAATTCTCGCAAATATTAACTGTTTAGATGTATGTTGATAGGATTGTATGACAAGATTGCATGATAATTTTAATACAGTTAGAAAACCCTAATGTGCAAAGATAAATAACTGAAACTAATCACTCGCACACATCACTCTTAGGGTATACTCTCACTTTGGTTTCCTTCGGTAAACGATCATTAAGTATAGGGTGTCTTAGTGGTTTCCCTCCTGTCTAAACAAAGATCAAATATCCCGTTCGGAAATGTTGCCTCGAAAATGTCGCCTCGAATATGATCTTAAGACTTTAGGGTTATTACTAAGACGTCCTAATATTGCTTTAGTGATCGTACGTCCCTTACGAATTGACCCTTACAACTCCAACGACGGTGCTACCTATTTCTCAATAATAGGATAGCGTTGTCTAAAGGAAACGAGAATAGAAACGATCCTTTTTCGAGTAGGTAGATGCTAGTAGGTACTTGCTCAAATCAAATTTTTCACACTTACACTCTTCAAAACAATTTTCAAAACAACTTCGTCACACCTTTGAGGACCGATACAAAGGTTATCACGATGTCAAAACTTTTCAAAACAAAGCACATACACAAGCAATTTTAAAAATATGAGCAAGTACCTAAGAGCCCATGGAAAACCATGGATGGAAAGGGTGCTAACACCTTCCCTTTCTATAATCTACCCCCCGTACTCAAAAACATCTCGAAAAAGGATTTTTTTTCTGTACTTTTTTCCTTTCCAATTGGATGAAATAAAAGTCGGTGGCGACTCTTGCTTACCACAACATTTTGCGAACAAAAAACACAAAACATAAACCAGCATTTTCAAACCAGTCGGTTCTGCCACCGTATCACAGCAGGAACAAAAGCAAGAATGATCACAGGACCGGAAACAGATTTCAGAGGAGCAATCTCAGGGGAGAACACTCTTCCACTTCTAGTTATTTTGCTGGTTCCCACAATGTTGCCAATGTCGGGGTCAGCCTTCTCAAAAACTGGGTCTTCAACAGCCAGCCATTATTGCTTGACGCTGTGGTAGTAGACGTCACCTCCATAGTTCCAGGAAATAGTTTTGTCTGAGGATTACGGGATTGGCCCTGCCATAGTAATTATCAATGGAGTCAGCTTTGGAACAGATGTAATCCTCACGGGTCTTTTGGTGGAGACCCTGGGAGGATTGGTGGAAATAGTTATTATTAAAACATCCTTGTAAGAAAGGGTTGGAACGAGAGTCTTTTTAAACAAAATCTCTTTGTCATCCATCAGGCGTTGGACACATGCCTTTAATAAATGACAACCAGTCGGTAGAGATAAACAGAGGTGGAAGCCTTCGCCACAGCCGCAAAATAAACCGGCCTTCAACAGATTCCTTTTGACGGTTAGGAGGGGAGTAACAAGTTCATCAACAACAGTAACAAACATATCATCTTCAACAACGTTAACACCACAGTCGTGCTTGGGCATAGGAGCGATGATAACATTTGGGATCTCAAGAGCGTCAAATTCAATTTCCTCTGCCTCGAGAAGGTCTTGCACCTTGTTTTTCAAAGCCCAACAGTCGTTTGTATCATGACTTGGACTTTCTGAATGGTAAGCACAACAAGCATTTGGGTTATAACGAGGAGAGGCAATGTTGGGATTCTTCGGAGCTTCCCGCAAGGTTACCAGATTAGATTTCAACAAATGCGGCAAGACTTGAGACATCGTCATATTTATCCGAGTAAACTGTCTTACCGGCCTATCCGTTCTAGACTGATTTCTCCTTTGCTGAGTAGGTGCAGGCTTAGAGATCATGACAGCCCCTACCGCTGGACGGTGTTCAGTTCTGTCCTAATTCCTATGGTCATATGCAACACTTACCTCCTTCTTTCCGGTAAATGGCTTCTTTATCGCGCTCGAGGATGCATCTATTTGAATTTTTCCACTTTTTATACCCGCTTCTACCCGTTCATCGGTCATGATTAATTCGGTAAACCCAGCCGAGGAGCTTCCGATCAGGTGTTTGAAGAATGGGCCCGATAGCGTGCCCAAGAACATATCCACCAATTCTCTGCCAGATAGAGGGGGTTGGACCCTTCCCGCGAGATCTCTCCATTTTTGAGCATAGGTTTTGAAACCCTCACTTGTACCCATAGACATGCCTTGCAACTGTGTCTGTGTTGGAGCTAAGTCAGCATTGTACTGGTATTGCTTGTAAAAGCGACTGCCAAATCTTCCCAATTGCGGAGGTTGGTCCCTTCCAACTGATATAACCAATCCAACTGCGTTCCTGACAAGCTTTCTTGGAAGAAATGCACCCATAGATTCCTATTCGCAGTATGGGGTTGAATTTTCCCAACGTATGATCTCAAATGCAGCTTGGACAAGAGTCACCGTCATATTTAGCGAAAGTGGGGACCTTGAATGTCTGCGGTATGACAACCCCTAAGACAAGTCCTAGCTCCTCAAAATCCAACCCGGGTACCTTCTAGATCTCCATAGCATTGAGGCGATCTTCCAACTATCTGTATTTATCGTCAGCTGGAGGATACTGCTCTTCAGAGTAGTCAACCTCTTCTTCCTCTTCAGATTCTGGAGGGTCAGTCACATCCTTGTTTTTCCCTTCTTGATTATCCCTTTCACCTGATGATGTTGTGAAGTATAGAGTCTGTCTGGCTGGTCCTTTGAACCCTCTTCACAGATTCAAAACCCCGGTTGACTTCTTCGCTTTCTTCTTCTTTTCTTTGATGAACAAAGTTTTCAACTCATCTTGTCCTTTTTCCAGAGTCAAGAACATTTGTTAAAACTGGGCGTTCTACGCCTGAAGATCTTTTACAATCTATTAAATATCCATCTCATTGAAATAAACAATAGAAAGATAAGGAGACCTATTGTAAGAAACTTGTTTGTGTTATGATGAATGAAGATGCATATGCAAATGATTTCAAGGAAATTAGAGATTTAAATTTGCTTAAGACAAAAAAGGAACACACGTTATATTAATAAATCCAAGTTTGAGTACATCATGCCTCTTTGGGCTTACAATAAAAGAAATAAAATAAAAAAACTCCTAAGACAAAAAAGTTGAACGCATCCACTTTTGTGCGATGTAGGCGTTCAGACTCCGCTCCTCATGAAGCTTCTTGGTGAGTTCCAAAACTTTCTTTTTGTTGGCATAGAATTAGGCTTCGAAAGTGTCTCGATCTTCTTTAAGCTGTATCCAATCCCTTTGTAAGTCTTCGAGAGAGGTGGGCATGTTAGGATGAAGGACAGTGTATGGGACATCTCCTTCAACAACAGGCTCTATGATAACTGGGAGAATGGAAGGGTAAGGCATTGCGAGACTCTGAGCGCGAGCCCGTACCCACCTAAGGTAAGGCTCAAGGGGAATGGAATTCTTGTTCCCCAATATCCTACTGTCCACCTTGCTTACCATCCTTCAGGCTCGTATAAACTTCCGACGATAGTCTTAGTTGTCAGTTTCATAGTCGAAAACTACACCTTGGATGAGCGCGTCATGTAGACCATCTCTTCGTGCGTACCCAAACTGTCACATAGCTAAGCAAGGGTTATAAGTGATGCCTCCCCTAATGCCAAGCATAGGAACATTAGGGAATTCCCCATAATGATCAATGATAGTAATGTCCTCAAAGGATCAAGAACACCAGTAGATATCTGAATTCCTGAGTGACATCAGCCTGTTGGACCACCTCAAACCTTGCTCATTCTTCACAACGGATCGGGGAAGATGCGAAAGAAACAATTTAGCCAATAGAGGAGTACAACACATGAGGGTTCCTCTTCTCTTTATGGTGCGAGCATGGAGAGAATGCAAGATATCTTCCAACAAAGTAGGCACTAGATTGTGAGATAAAAAGATTTTGACATCATTCACATCTATAAGTTGGTCAGGATTTGGAAATAGTACCAACCCATAGATGAGAAGAGCCAAAATTTCTCAGAAAGCTTGTAAATCCAGGTTGTTTCAACAGTCTTGAGATTTTTCCAATAAGAACTTGGCTAAGAACCCTTTGACACCACTTCTTGTTTCCCAAATAGCCGTGACGTCGGTTTGTTGCAGGTATAAAGCTCGGCAACCTCTTCAGGGCATGGGTATCTTTCAGTACCGTTGAAAGGTAGTTGATTGAGGATAGGAATTCCCAAGAGCTGAGAGAACTCTTCCATAGTTGGTACAAGCTGGTAATCGAGGAAGGTAAAGCAATGGTGCAACGGGTCAAAGAATTGTAAAATCACCTTCATCATGTCTTCATCAAAGCTCGAGATAACGAAGTTGAGAAGTCGTCCATGTCTTTTGGTGAACGGAGAATTCTCAGGGACCCTTGAAGCTAAATCCTTGAGCTGAAAAGTTACTCGTACAAGGTTGACTTGGATTGTGTTCCTGCGAGTGAGAGTCATATCCTACAAAATAGAACAAAGATGAATCTCAAAATCCTTAAAATGGGTAGTCTAAATTGCTATGGCATGATGTCATGATGTTATGTACAAGCATATGCAAAAGTTAAATCAAACCAATCCTTAGGCTTATCCTTGCATGGAGTCTCATAGGTAAGTACCCTCTTGAAGTTTAGTTGGCTCAACTTGTCCTATTTAATAGTAACCGGGTTCTAAGGGATCTCAATATAACTGATTTGTCTTCTCGGGCATTGTTTCAGCGCAAGCTTCTTTCATGGCGACCGAAATATCCCAAAAAGCCAAACCTCAATGAGTGTAGTATCGAGTATCTACCAACTTCGGATTGCACCATAGCCGGTCATCTCACTATGTCCTAATGGCCAAGTTGGTCAAGTAAAGGTTCTAAAAGTCAGTTAGTGCTTCATGACATCACTCAGCGGCCCCGTATTCTCCTTGACTACTCAAGGGCTACCGATACCCACAAATATGTTACACAAACGTAACTATTGCTTAGACCATGTCGGTATACCCCACACAGTTTCCACAACGTATTGCTACTTACCTATAAGGTATCCCAAATCCGGGTAGAGTATTTAAGCCCAAACAAAGAACCAAAATGTAAACCATACAAGTCAAATAAAGAAAGCAAATAAAGGTGATCTAGCCCTAAGGTAACCCTACTTTTAAGTTCTCCCCAACAGAGTCGCCAGTTCTGTGATACGGTGGGAGAACTGACTCAGGTTGTTTTGCGTTTGATCGCAATCGTGCGGATAGCAAGAGTCGTCACCGACTTTTCTTTTATCCAAAAGGAAAGGTAAAAAAGCATAGGAAAGACCTTTCGAGATTATTTCTTGGGTTCGGGGGGTAGGTTATGAAAACGGAAGGTATTAGCACCCTTTTCATCCGTAGTTATCTACGGTCTCTTAGTTATTTGTTAGATCACTTGCTTTTGTTTAACAGTGTGCTAGTGGTGTGGGCTTTGAAAGTATTTTGAAAATGTCTTTGTAATGGTTCTCGTTTCTATAAGAACGCGTACAAAGTGTTGTATTGAAAATGGTTCAAAGAGGTGTTTGTGGAATGTGTTTTTTGAAATTGATTTTGAAAAGTGTCTTTGTAATGGTTCTCGTCTCTATAAGAATGCGTACAAAAAGCTTTTGTCTTATGAAAATGTTTCAAAATGAAAGTGTGTGTGTATAAAATGTTTTTGTTGTAAGCAAGCGAGCAACTAGGAGCAACCTATTTACTCGAAAGGTCTTAAATGTGCTTTTCTTCCTCCTTTAGATGTTTCTATCTTACCTTTGATTTGGTAAGAAGCCCCACGGGTGGATGTGAAGGGACAGGCGCGGGTCAATTGTACAGTCATAGAAAGCAACTTGTGAGATGCTTTAGCAATTTTCGTAAGGGGCTAGATCGTTTTATCAAAGACAATATCGAGGGACATCGAGGGACTACGATATTTTTTTATCGAACGGGCTTTGCTAAAGCATCCCATATTCGAGGGACATGACTGTATTTCCGAAGCAACGAGCGAGGTTACCCTAGAGGTGCGCATGTGAAAAATTGTGTTTGATTCAAGTAATTTTGTCTTTGAGATTAGGTTATCTAGCGATTGATTTTATATCTTATCATGCACGCCTAATTACTATATAGTATAAGGAAAACAGTAAATTGCGGAAATTAAATTTCCACGTTATTACAGAGCTTTCGGGAATGGGGGTACAAATTTACAAATGGGGATGAATTAATGCAATTAAATGTCCAAATAGGCAAATAATACAACCAAATCAAATCGAGTAATTAATCGAAATTACAACAAGTTTATGAAGTAAAAATTAATTAACAAAATAAAGATAAGGAAATAAAATTCTTGTTTTTTTGTTTGAAAAGTTTGAAAAGAAAAATAGAAAAATCTATTCTATTAATTAGCTAAAGAAATTAAATCAAATGCATGTATTTTGTCTTTTAGGGTTTTTTTGTTATTAAGAAATTAAATAAACAAATTAAGACTTAAATACAAAAGTTAGTTAGTAAAAATATTTACAAAGTTTTTTTTCCTAAATTAAATTAGAACTAAGAACTAAACTAATGGAGAAAATTAATTAACAAAGTTCATGAGTTATTAAATTAGAAGAAACAAGTAAAACAATAAATAAGTATTAAAACAAAACACAAATGGAATGGTGGTGTTAAATTGAAATGGGGGGACACTGTCTTTTTTGAAGCATGGGCTTTAGAGGCTTAAGCCCATGGGGTTTTTGTTTTAACAAAAAAATGAAATAAACAATCAGAAAAATGAAAAAAAACGCCCCAAGGGGTCTTGAACCCAGGACCTCACGCACATCATACACACACCCTAACCGCTACACCAAATGCTCATTCATTACCTTAATCACCTTTGCAAACATATATTGTAAAACTTAAAAAATGGACTGGGCCAAAATAAACTAGGCCCAAACCCGATTTTAGGAATGAATTGGAAGGGGTTTGCACTAAACAGAACGTTGTTGTGGTTGTTTCAATTAGGAAAGGAAAAAGAAACCCTAAACAAAAAATCTTCTCTCTTCCTAATCTATCGTTATCTTCTTACTCCTATCTCGATACCTCTCTGTTCAACATCATCTTATCCTCACCTTTCTCCAACCCTCTGTAACCGGAACCTATCTCTCTCGTCTCTCTCATCCTCGCCGATTTGACCTACTGATGCTGCCCTCTTATCGTTACAAGCCCAAATCTCTCTATAATCCTAAACTCTGCATATTATAATGCTCATTAAGGGGAATCGATGATGGATTGGAGAAGATTGAAGGTTTGTGTTACTGTATTTTTAGTTTTTCTTGTCTAATGATTTTTTGTTTCTATGCCATAGTTGATGTAGAAGATATACCAATAGAGGCGTGAGAATAGGGGAAAGAATTATACCCGTTGAAGCTTTTCTTTCTGGTATGGCTTCCTCCTTCGTTTTGCTAGTTTTTGTTCTCTTGTTGGTTGTTGGCTTACGATTTCCTGTTGGAGGCTAGCTGTTTTGAGTTTGCTGGATGGAGAGATGACGTAGATGATGGTGTTCAATGGTGACTGAGGGTGAGCGAGGAAGGAAGATGATGATGAGGTGAAAACAGTTGGAAAGGTTTGTGGATTTAGATAACAGTTGCTATAGATTATGTTCTCTCTTTGTTTGGTTTTCTGGTTTTTTTTATGTATGCTTGAAGAGAGGTTTTGGTTTTGATGGAATAAGGTTACAAGTTTGAGAGATGGCTGGGTTATCTTTTTTTTTTCTTCTGGTTTTTCTGCTTGGTCTTTACTCTCTTAGTTACTATATTGTCTTTCCTCTCCCTTGCTTGTGAAACGTCAATTGTTATTTTATTGAAACATGGTGAAAAGTGGGGGGGGAATATTTTCTGATATGCTGACTTTGGCATTTTGAGGTGCAGGCCTTGAGTTACCTCTTTTGTGCAACACTTGGGTTGAGTTTGGGCAGGGCTGACTTGCCCTTGCTTGCTTTCCCTGCTGTCTGACCTTGCTGCATTGCAACCTGTTTTGTTTGTTTGCATATTTGTTGCAGGTTTTGTTGGCTTGTGCACTTGGTTAGCTTGCTTGCTGCATTGCAGCGTGTTCTTACTGCTATGTTTACAGCAGCTGCTGCATGCTTCTTGTAGCCTGCCTTTGCTTTGTTTGCCCTGCTGCATGTTTGACCTTGCTGTGATATTTTGTTGCTTTTTTGATAGCCTTGGGCTTGCATATTTTCTTGCTATTTTAACAGCCTTGGGCTTGCATATTTTCTTGCTGTTTTAACAGCCTTGGGCTTGCATGTAAATTTTCTTTTCCTTTTTGTGAACCAAGGCCCAACCTTGTGATTTGCAAAAATGGGAGAAGAGGGATTATGATAAAACAAACCATCTTTAAATCGGATTCCTACATACAAATCCTAGTGATGAATCTTTTTCCTTTCTTTACACATCGCTTTTGCTTGAATTGCTAACTTTTTTTTCTTTGTTTCATGAACATGATGCATGGGTGGCAAGCGAGGATTGGATGGATTGGTTGAAGATGAAGCAAAGAAGACTTGAAGAAATAGAACAAAATTTCTTTCTTTGTAAACAAAAATTTGTAATTCTTTGTAAACAAGACAAAAATTTGTAATTCATTTCATTTATAATGTAATAAACACAAAGCCTTGAATAAATTTGTAAATGATGAAATTTATTGTACAAAACTTGAGTTTTAATTTAAACTATGCAATTCTCAATTGAATGCTTTGAATAAAACACCTTGGTTTGGTAATTTGAACTTCAAGCAATCACAAAATGACCAAATAAATAATGCGCCTTGTACTCCAATGAAGTTCCTAAACAAAATAAATGTTTAAGAATTCAATTCCAACTTGGTTAACTCAAACCCAAAACCATGGTCATCTAAATGACAGTCTTAATCTTCACCTCTTGTCCAAATCAAATTTGCATTCAAAATGAACTCGCACGCCACGCTCGATTAAAATGGGACTTCATTGCCAAACAAACATGCTTTAAGAACATTCGTCAATCTTGTAGAGTTAACAAACTTCAACAAATTGTAGTTAAGAACATTCGAAATCAAACAAATGACTTGTGACGATTCGATAACTTTCAAAGTCTTCCAAACATAATTTTCTTTCGATCTTTGAAGATAAACTCGTGAGCGACATCACTTATGATAATATGCAGAAATAATTGTCTCAAGATCTTGTAATTTGAGGAAATCACAATTCTTAGAAATCAAATGACAGTTATTTAAGATTAGATCAAAGTCCCTAATGTGACTTCTAACGTATTCGAATTTTGGTGATCTTTTACACGTAATCAGCTCTTGATTTGTGAAGAGAAATTGGAGATGACATCAAGGAGAATCATACGCAAGAAAAACCGCTCAAAAATATCGAATAATGAAGAAGTTACAATCGTTTTAACTTGTTCTTGCAAAAGGTTGATTTTTGGGTCAATATAGTCGTTTTCAGTTATGTGAGCCATCGATTGAGCAAAATTGCAATGCAATGTTTGAAAACTGACATAAACATCCTTGAGGAGACAGGAAGACCTATGAAGACCATTTGAAACCTTCAAAGCTCAATTTTCTCTGAGAAATACCAAACCCTAATTGTTGATTTGCTGCCTAGGGAGAATCTGTCTGACCAACTTCTGAGCCAAATTGAGTATTCGAGAAACCCTAGAATATAAAAAATGGGAGGGAAAATTTTGGGGTACAACATCATTGATCTTTCTTCATTTGGCATTTTTTTAGCACAATCAATCTTTTCTTACGGCCAAAATATCCTAAAAGTCTGACCTTAAAGAGTGTAGTATCGAGTATCAACGAATCTTCAGCTTTGCACCAAAGTCGTCTATCTTACTACTTTCTAATGTCCAAGTTGTTCATCTAAAGTTTCTATGGTCAATTAGTGCTGCATGACACCATACAACAACCCTGTATTCTCCTCGATTCAATACAAGGGATACCGGTACCAACAAATGTGTCACACTAATGTAACCATTATTTCAACCATATCGGTCTATGTCATACAGTCTCCACAATCTATTGCTACTTACCTAATGGTGTTCCCAGATCCGAGTAGAGGATCTATACCAAACCCAAACACCCTTTTAAGAGTAAAGCAAACAAGTCAAGCAATGAAAGCATTTAAACATGATCTAGTCTCTAAGGTAACCCCACTTTTAGGTTTAGAGTCCCAAGCAGAGTCGCCAGTTCTGTAATACAGTGGGAGAACTGACATGGGTATTTTGCGTTTTATCGCAATTGTTGCGGATAGCAAGAGTCTCCATTGACTTTTATTTTATCCAATAAAGGAAACGGTGAAAAGTGTAAAATCAAGCTTCTCAAATGAACTTTTGTTTTGATGAATACAAACCATGATTGACAAAGAAGGCAAAGATTTATGATCAAGCTCAAAGCATTTATGTACAAACTCTTCAGTTCAAAGCTCTTTACAACTTTCAAGGTATAATGATATTATTTACTTTGATCTTAAGATATATATGCTCAATGGTGAATAAGAAATGTTTTATAAATCATTACTCAAGTTTTTCAAAGTTAAAATTCATTTTTCACTTGAGTGCAATAGATTTGCATATTAGTGCAATCGATTGCATGATTCAATTTTTCGGATCTTTTACTTCTGTTTCTCAGTGCAATCGATTTACATTACTTATGCAATCGATTGCATACTTAAAATTTTCAAAATGTTTGCTTCTGTTTCTCAGTGCAATCGATTTACATTGTTTGTGCAATCGATTGCACTCACTTATTTTTGCTACTGACTTCACATGCAATCGATTTACATTGATTGTGCAATCGATTACACACTTAAAACTTTTGAAAATATAGCTTTTGAAACCCCGTGCAATCGATTTACACAAAGGGTGAAATCGATTGCATGCTGCACGATTTTGAAAAACAGCAGCTTTGCACATGCCTGTTCATAATACCTTTTCATTGAAACCTTTCACTCAATCTTGGCCAAGGTTCATGATTCATTTTCAGAACTTTATGATGTTTCAAAAATATGCTATGAACATATAAATATTATTTTTCAAAATCATTTTCAACATCTCTTCCAAATATATTTTCTGAATTTTCAAATTACAAACTCAAGCTTTTCTTCACTTTCATACATAAGTTTTCTGCACACTTTTATACATTGTTAAACAGAAAACTTTGAACAATTATATCTTGAGTCATTGTACAATATTATCATTGGAAGGGAAGATCATTCATTGTTAAATCACTCTAAGTGATCAATACTACTCAACTCACTCAAAATCAAAAATTGATAGATACTTACTTATTTTTCCAGGATTGTTGGAAATAAGTTTAAGTGGTTTTATAAATCTTGTCTTTCCAGGATTGTTGGATACAAGTGTGTAGTCACTTTGAGAGGATTGTTCTCATTGTGGACATAGTGAAAATATAAGAGGATTTTTCTTGGTCCAAGAGGATTTTTCTTGGTGGTTTTATTGGTTAGAGTCTTGTATAGAAGGACTAGGGTGTCTTGTCTAGAGATATAACAATAAGGAAATCTCTTTCATGTTGAAAGGGGACTGGAGTACTCTCAGACTATGAGGGGAACCATGATACATCTCTGTGTTCTTTACTTTTTTGTATTTACCGGTTTCATCACTAATCATTAACCAGAAAAGAAAGAAACACATTTGTAAACTCATGCACTAAACCAAAAAAAGAATATCCATCTCACTAAAACGGTAAAACTTTTAAAGTACCTAATTCACCCCCCCCCCCCATCTTAGGCTCACTCTCATACTTACAAAAAGAACAAGAAAGACCTTTTGAGAATTTTCTTGTGTTCGGGGGGTAGGTTATGAAAAGGGAAGGTGTTAGCACCCTTTTCATCCGTAGTTGTCTACGAGCTCTTAGTTTCTATCTCACTTGGAAATGCTTTGTAAATTTTTTGGTTTTTTATGTAAGTTTGAAAATATTTTTAAAACACCTTTGTTTCGGTAAACTTTGTAATGATTCTCGTTTCGGCGAGAATGTATACAAAGTGTTGGTTTTGAAAATAGTTCAAAGAGATGTTTATTTTGGGAAAGATGTTTTGAAAGTGTATGTGTGAAGATGGTTTTATTTATGAGCAAGCAACTATGAGCGTTCTACCTACTCAAAAAAGTCTTAGTTCTTTTCCTCCTCCTTTAGATAGTGTTATCTTACCATTAATTAGAAAGTAACCACATCACTGGATGTGAATGGACAGGCGTGGGTCGTCGTACAATCATATAAGGCAACATTGTAGGATACCTTAGCAATTTGTCGTAAGGGACTAAGATCGTTTATAAAGGAAACATCGAAGGGTCATCGAGGGACTATGATCTTGTAATTGAGGGTCTTTGCTAAAGTATCCCACATTCGAGGGACATGTCTGTTTTATTCTAAGGCAACAAGTGTGAGTTAACCCTAGAGGTGTAAGTGTGAAAAGTGTTTTGATTGCGTGCATTTTATCTTTGAAATTAGGGTTTTCTAAGATTTGATTTTATCTTGTCATACAAACCCTAGTTATTAACAATAACGGAAAACGGTAAATTGCGGAAATTAAATATCCTACGCTATTACAACGATTTAGGGGATAGGGGTACAAATTTATGAATGGGGGATGAAAACAATAAACCCTAAATTACTATTACAAATTACTGAATAATTGCATAAATATAAACATAATAATAAGATGGTAAATAAGATATGTGAAGAGGAAAAGGATGTTTAGAAACCCTAAAAAGAGAATTTAAATATTTAATAAAATGGTTTGTTTGTCTTTTGTTTGAGAAAAAAGAGTTTGAAAATTTGGCATAAAAGAAATTAGAAGTTCTAACCTAATTCTATTTTTGTTTACAAATTGATTAAAATAAAGAGAAAAGTGTGATAAATAAATTTATTTATGAAAATAAATTAAATTTTAAAATGTTCTATATGTTTTAGAAAAATAAATTTTTTTTAGAGTTTTGTTTTAGGAAAATATTTTAATGTGTAAAACTTAATAAACCCTAATTAACTAATTTACAAACAATTTAATAAAAATAAAACAAAGTATGGTTAAAATAAATTAATTTTTATGTCAAAAATTAATTTAATGAAACAAAAACCTAAATCTAATATTTTTATGATTTTTATTAATTTTTATGATTTAAAATAAATGATTAAAAAGAAAATAATAAATAAAAATAAGAAGAAAAAAAATTGTTTGGGCCAGTACTGCAAAAGTAAAATGGGGGTGAGAAATAGCAAAAACGCTAAGCCCAAAGACAAGGGAGCCCAACGCCTGTTGGTGGATCCGGTGGGGGGAGGCCTTTGAACGTCCATCATGGTCATGGCCTGTGGTGCATTGGATTTGGCCTGATGATGATCAAATGGTTGATAGATGATGCACACCACGCATGCTAGGGGGCTTCTTGCACTGACTCTGTGAAAATAAAACAAGAAAAATAAAAGGGTACCACTAGGGCTCGAACCCAGTTCCCAAGAATGAACAAGCGCGCACTTTACCACTAGGGTGGCTATGCATCTGTTAGTTTAAATGAAACAATAAATATATAATATAAAACAAGTCATCAAGACAACTTCATCTTCTTCCTCGCGCCAGACCCAACAACTGTATTTTTGAAATTGTTATCTCCTTATTTCTCAATCATTTTTGAAACTGTAAATATGAAACTTGCTTCGTTTTTCACCCTGAATCCAACCATATATGTCTTAAGAGTTATAGATCAAAGGTTAGGATTAATTTCTGTTGGTACCAAAAATATGCCCTAACTAGTCAGAGATGAAATTCTTCACACACAAGCAATTAAAATGCAAACTAACAATACTGTTAGCTTTAGGGCAATGATATCTACATTTTTATTTCATAATGTATGTACAAAAGATGCTTGTATCAAGATATCACAGTTAGGAAACTTACCTTGAAAGTGGAAATCGTGTATGGAGTTTGGGAAACTTTGGAGGTGCAAAGATGACTTGGTTAGCTTGCGTGAACCCCCCTGAGTGTGTTGTAAGCCTTACATTATTTTGAAACTAGCTAGAACTCTCTACTCAAGTCCAATTGTAATGGAGGTTTTTGAAAATGGTGTTACAGTCAGGAAACAGGTGTTGGGATGTCTTGTATATGAGGTATGTTAAGTGTTTGGATCATTAGAAATGGAAACACGCGAGTAGTTTTGGAGTTTTGTGTTTGAAGTTCAAAAAATGGAGTTTTTGGCCAAAACTGACTTGAAAGTGTATGAGAGGGTTTAAGGGCTTGTAAAATCATTTCCTTGCTTGCAAATAACTTGTATAGTTATAATAAAAAGGTCTTAGGGCTTGAAGTTGACAAATTTGTGAGATCTAGAGTTATGGCTATGTTACTTGATTTTGACGAAAAGTGAGAAACTAAGTTTCAATGTGTTGTACAAGCAATGTAGAGTAGTTGAACACTTTAAAAATGTTGCTTCTGATCTTTTAGATGGAGTGTGTGCATAGGGAACAAGTTGGAGTCTCAATAAGGGTTGACATTTTACAAAAGTATGCTTTTCTAAAATGGAAGTCTTGCCTTTCTTCTCAAAATAGCAAAATGTATTGGATAATGCTTGTATCAAGTGGACAATAGCTCAAAAGCTTGTGAAATCAACTGATTATGGATAGATTTATAGGTTTATAGGCCTGCAAAGCAATATTACAAGGCATGGCTAAGAGATTTGAATTCTTGTTCATCATGGAAATGATCTATAATTCAAGTTTAAGAGGTCATCTTCATCTCTTCGAAACTTATAGCTCAAGCATGATCCCTTAAAGTTCTTGGACATTTTAGAAAGCTTGAAACATCCTATACAACCTTCATGATTACCATTTTGATAAAATCATCTTGGAGCTTGGTGAAAATTGGCCAACAAGTTAGGTCAAAAATTTGCCTATACTAGGTCAAATTTTCAGAGTGTTTTAGAAAAAGTGCATGACTTCATGAATTTATAACCCAAAATCCAAGAACTTATACCACTTGATCATTAAAGAAAAGTTGTATATCTCATAAATATCTAAAACTTTCATGTTGAAAGTTTTCTTTGAATCATCTTTCATCTTGGTGAAAAAATATCATGAAGTAGTGAAATTATCATGTTTAAAACACTTAGAAATTTTTCTAAGTCTTGAAAAGTTTGAATTTTCAAATTGACTTTTTAATTTCTTGATTTCTTGATTATCAAGCTTCATATCTTTTAATTTCTTGATGAATTTTGATATTTGAGATCAAATCTTGACGAAAAAGTCATAGTTTGACTTTTTGTGCATTAGTTGACTTTTCATCAGTTGATCAAATTTCAACTATCAATCCATTGATCTTGAGGCATGTTTTGAACCATGAAATTAGGTCAAAATGTTGTATTTAAATCCTTGATATTATTCTTCAATCCATTATATCATGCATTATTTCAAAAGTCATTGATCAGTCAAATACAATCAAAACCCAAATTTTAACCATTTTGCCCTTTTGTTAAATTGAGTGCTTTTCTTGAGAGATTGTGATCAATACTTGATCAAATGATGAATAGGACTTTAATATGTTGATGTTGGCCAAAAATCATGAAGTATGACTGTAGGTTGACCATAGTTGACATTTTACCCAATACAATTGCTTTTTAGCCATCTGAGCAATTGAATGAGCCAAATTGTTATTCAAGACTTGAAACTTGACATGAGTATTCTTGAAGACCTACAATGAACCATAGAATTCACTTGAGGCATTAAAAGTCCAATTGTCCTTGAGAAAACCAAAACCCTAATTTGTGGCCTCGGTGTTAGGAGTTGAGTTTGTCTGATCAAATCTTGGAGAAACCTTGAGCATTTGAGATCTTTTGTGAGAAGTGCCTTAAGAAAAGAGATGGAAAATTTTGGGGTACAAAATGCTTGTATAAGATCCTATTGCTTAGGAAGAACTTGGCTGAGAAACTCCGCATGAATTTCTTGTCGTTGATATGTGCTCCTTCAGGATACTCTTGAGCTTCGAGATACCTTTTTACTTCCAGAAACCAAGGCTTCTCTTATACATCATTAGTGTCAATCTCAAAGCAGTGTGCAGGCTCCTCAAATATTTCGAAATTAATTTTGGGACCTTCGTTGTCCCATCTGACTTTGAACATAAATGACATGGTAGTTAAGGCATCTACCTATTGATTTTCTTCCCTCGGGATATGTTCAAAGGTAACCTCTTCAAAGTAAGGGATTAAGGTAAGCACAAGTTCTCGGTACGGGATAAGATTTGGATGTTTGGTATCCTATTCTCCTTTAACTTAATTAATCACCAAGGCTGAGTCTCCATATACACTTAATAATTTGATTCTTAGGTCAATAGCAGCCTTAAGACCCAAGATGCACACTTCGTACTCGGCCATATTGTTGGAACAGTCAAAGCAAAGCCTGGAAGTGAAATGTGTATGGAAACCTTCGGGAGAAATGATCACAGCACCAATTCTGTTACCCAGTGCATTGGAAGCTCCATCAAAAACCATAGTCCATCGGGATCCTTGCTCATGTCCTTTATATGGTCCAAGCTTTTCACAATCTATAATCAGCATTATATTCTCATCTGAGAATTCGAAGTTCATAGATTGGTAGTCATCCACAGCTTGATGCGCCAAATGATCTGTCAGTACACTTCCTTTTATTGATTTTTGAGTAGTGTACTGAATGTCATATTCAGTAAAGATCATTTTCCATTGGGCTATCCTTCCTGAGAGAGCTGGCTTCTCAAAGATGTACTTGATGGAATCCATCTTAGAGATCAACATAGTAGTATGAGCCAACATGTACTGTCTTAGTCGGCGGGCAGCCCATGCCAAAGTGCAACAAGTTTTCTCGAGCAGTGAATATCTTGTTTCACAGTAGGTAATTTTTTTGCTAAGGTAGTATATTGCATGCTCTTTTCGACCAGACTCGTCATGTGGCCCAACACACAGCCCTTTAAATTCTCTAACACGGTTAAGTACATGATCAGAGATCTTCCTTCAACTGGTGGCATCATAATTAGAGGTTCTTGCAAGTATGCTTTGATCTTATCAAAAGCTATTTGGCAGTCGTCGTTCCATCTAACTACTTGATCTTTCTTCAACAGCTTGAGGAGTGGTTCACAATTAGCGGTCAGGTGAGAAATGAATCGGGCAATGTAGTTTACACATCCCAAGAAACTTCTAACCTCCATCTCAGTATAGGGAGCTGGCATTTCTTGGATAGCTTTGACTTTAGCAGAATCAACTTCAATACCTTTTCCATTGACGGCAAAGCCTAGGAGCTTACCAGACCTTACCCTGAAGGTGCATTTGTTGGGATTCAATCTCAGCTTGTATTTCTTCAGCCTTTCAAACAGCTTCTACAAATGGTCAAGGTTCTCTTCTTCAATTTGAGATCTGGGTATCATGTCATCAACATAGACTTTTATCTCATGATGAATCTTGTCATGAAATAAAGCCACCATAGCCCATTGATAAGTTGCGCCTACATTCTTCAGCCCAAAAGGCATGATCTTATAACAGAAGGTGCCCCACTGTGTGACAAAAGTAGTCTTCTCCATGTCTTTGGGCGCCATTTTGATTTAGTTGTAACCCGAGAAGCCATCCATGAAGGAGAGTACCTTATGTTGAGCAGTGTTGTCGACTAAAACATCAAGATGTGGTAGTGGGAAGTCATCTTTGGGGCTTTCCCTATTTAAATCCCTATAGTCTACATACATACGGACCTTACCGTCTTTCTTCAGAACTGGAACAACATTTTCAACCTGTTGTACCCTAAAATTTTCCCTCTCATCCTTCAGGAATTCATCCTGAACTCTCAGACTTTCTCTTAAACAAATCCAAGCCCTTTATTATCATTCCTTTCCAAGTAAACAATTTACGAGAGCAAAATGGTCATTTGCAAGCTCAAAAGTCGAAACTTTTACCTTGGAAAAGTTAAATTCTAAATACTTAGAATTTTTCTAAAAAAAAGGGGGGAAATGTTTAAGAAGAAAGTGGCACCTCAGAGCTTCTGAACCAACCTCCAGACAGAAACGGTCAGAAGTTGCAAATTTGGCTCAGCACATAACATTCAGTCAGAAGGTGGCTCTTCAGCAGCTACACCAACTCAGTCAGAAATTTTAAACGTGGTTCAGCACGTGATCTTTAAACAGAACATAGCTCTTTCAGCAGTTACGCAAAAGTTCAGCCAGAGTTTGATAGAGAAGTGTAAAGAAGGCAACAAAGCCTGAAACTCCTTCAGAACGTACTGGGATCAGAAGGTAATGGGATCAGCAGATTGGGTAAAATACTGAGGCAGGATCACTAAGTCCAGAGTTTTCAGAGGCAGATCAAAGGAGCATACTGGAAAGTGTGGAAAACTCTCAGAATTTGCTGAGGCAGCAAGAGGCCAAGGTCAGAGCTTGGTTTACGTTGTTTTTGGTGAAGCAGAACTGCTGGCTCAGGTTTTAGGTAATGATGCAAAATCTCCTATTACAAGATTTTGGATTTTGACAAATCTCATCACCATTTAATGCTCATTAATGCTCACAACCACTTTTGAGCATTCATCCAAGGGGTCTCTCCACGTGTGGCTTGTTAAACACCTTTGTGCAGGCTTAGGCATGAGTCTATGCGCCACTTTTCGACTATAGGTGTCACTTCTCCTTAAATCCTCGCTTCTTGTTCCAACCTAGGCTGAAAAGCTTTCCATCATCATAACTTTTCATGAACTTCCTTCAAAAACAAGTTAACCTCTACTGCATAATATTGGCGCCATTTAACGTTCAAAAATCCACAAAGCCTTGCCTATAAATAGGACACCATTGTCCATCACAAAAGAGGTGAAGAATCATCCATAAAAAATTGCTAGAAGAGGAATAGAGAACTCTAGCAAGAAAACATTGTGAAAACTCTGCCAAAATTCCTATTGTTTCCTAACTTTGAACTTCCTGCCTCCAAACTTCATTGATACTCAGTTTGCTTCCTGACTAGAGAACGCCCGTACAGTTTCTGACCATACATACACATATCTTCTGCATCCACCCATTCTAAAAAGAACCTGTCCAGAACACCATCAGAGCTAAAGTTAGCTCCAACTCACAAATTTTCTTCCAACAGCAAGGTAAGCACCTACTGACTCTCATCATGCTGCTAAGCATCATCAGCTTTGCATGCTCAATAAACACAATGTAAATATCATGTTGCTACTGTGTGCATTCTGAGTATTCTCATACCTCTGAATGCTTAAGTAGGAAGTGAATCAGTGTAGAACCTGTTTGTGACCTTGTTGGTTCTGTCTTCTGAAACACTTTGACACCTGCTGAGATTATCCTTGGCATGCCTTCTGTTTTGTGGAAAAATAATAAAACTGCAGATGTTCTGGCTAGCACAGGGGGAAATCAAGCTCTGACTTTGACGTCAGCGCTTCTGAGGCCTGTTTTGCTGTCAATAATATCAGAACTTCTGAACATTATTGTGTTTCCAGCAGGGTCAGAACTTCTGACTTCCCCACCAACAAACTTTTGTCTTGCAGCGCATGGGGTTCAGAACTTCTGACCTTCCCACTAACAGGTTTCTGTTTTGCAGGGCACCAGAGTCAGAAGTTCTGACTCATACAGTTTCACTAACAGGTTGACAATCCTGTAGCAGGCCTGGGTCAGAACTTCTGACTTCCTCTCAGCAGCGCGCTAGCCCTATCTCTCTTTCTCTTTTTCTTCCTCTTGTTATTTACTTTTCTTTTCTATTTTTCTCGTTGAACCACCCCCATGTACAAATGTGTATCCCCCATCCCCTAAATATTGTAATAGCGTAGGATTTTACATTTCCGTATTTTATTGCTTTCAAATGTAAATGCTAGTAATTAGGATATGTGTGGCAAGATAAAATCAATGAAATAGAAAATCCTAATTCAAGATAAAATCATGTATGCAATAAAACACACTTGCACACAAACACCCCTTAAGGTATCTCCACTTGGTTGCCTAAACAAATGGCCATGGTATGCATGCTAGGTATCTTGGCAAAACAAAAACAAAACAAAAGATCATAGTCCCTCGATGACGCTATCTTGGTTGCCTATACAAAATAATCTAGTCTCTCGGAAAAATTGCTAAAGATACTTGGCAATATTGCTATCATGGTCCATACGACGACCCGCGCCTGTCCCGTTTAACATCCTAATACAAGGTTGTTTACCAAATGCAATGGTAAAAAAACACTGTCAAAAGGGTTAAAAAACATCTACGAAAGATCTTTGAGTAAAATAGGGTAGACAACTCTTAGTTACTTGATCAAAACTTGCAAAAACATCCTTGCTATTTTCAAACACACTTCACAACACAATTTCAAAACAATTTCCCAAATCAAACTTTCAAAACATTGAAATATCTTTTCAAAAGACAAATACATCTTTGTATACATTCAAACAAGAATCATTACAAAGGTTGCCACAACGATGGCCTCTTTTCAAAGCATTTTCAAAACCACACACACAAAGCAGCATTTCAAACAATTGAAAAGCAAAAGCAAGTGATCTAAACAAGTAACTAAGAGCCCATGGATAACCATGGATGAAAAGGTTACTTGCACCTTCCCTTTTCATAATCTACTCCCTGAACCCAATAAAACATCTCAAAGGTATTTCCTGTGCTTTTTGACCTTTCCTTTGGATAAAATAAAAAGTCGGTGGCGACTCTTGCTAAACCGAAACATTTGCGAACACAAAACGCAAAATCCCAGGTCAGTTCTCCCACCGTATCACAGAACTGACGACTCTGCTGGGGATATATATCTAAAAGTGGAGTAACCTTAGGGTTTAGATCAACTTTGCATGCTTATCTTGTTTGCTTTGATTGCTTTACATTTGGTTCCTTGCTTGGGTTTGAATCCTTCACCCGGATTTTTGGGAAACATTCATAGGTAAATAGCAATACGTTGTGGAAACTGTGCGGGGTATACCGACATGGTTGAAGCAATAGCTATATTAGTGCGACATATTTGTGGGTACCGGTAGCCTTTGAGTCAATAAAAGAGAATATGAGGCCGCTGAGTGATGTCATGAAGCACTAATGAACTCTTAGAACCTTACTTGACCATCTTGGCCTTATTAGGAGTAGTGAGATGACCGGCTTTGGTGCAGTCCGAAGTTGGTAGATACTTGATACTACACTCATTGAGAGTTGTTTTCTTGGAATATTTCAGTCGCCAGTTAAGTGGCTAAACTGAAACAATGAACAAAAAAAATAATCCAGTGATATTGAGCTCCTTAGAACCCGATTACTATTTATAGGACAGGTTGAGCCAACTAACTTCAAGAGGGTACTTACCTATGAAACCCCATGCAAGCCTGAAACTAGGAACTTGTGTGATTTGCTTGTACATATGCTTGTGCATACATCATGAACATCATAAAGCATCATATGCATCCACTAACCATTTCAAGGGTTTGGATCTTCATCTTTGTTCTTGTTTTGTAGGTCATGGAATCTCTTCGCAGGAAAACAATTCAGATCAACCTTGTGAGGACCCCTCCTCAACTCAAGGAGCTTACTTCCAAGATTCCAGAGAATTATCTCTTCAGTGAAAGACATGGTAGACTTCTCAACTTGGTCAACTCCAACATTGAAGAAGACATGGTGAAAGTCCTCTTCCAGTTCTTTGACCCCCTACATCATTGTTTCACATTCCCTGATTACCAACTAGTACCTACTTTGGAGGAATTTTCTCAAATCCTGAGGATTCCTATTCTCCATCAACTACCCTACAACGGTACGGAAAAAGAGCCGAAGCCTGAAGATGTTGCTCAAGCCTTACACTTGCAACCATCTGATATCAAAGGTCATTGGGAAACCAGAAGTGGTGTCAAGGGTTTCTTGGCAAAGTTTCTGTTTGAGAAGGCACAAGATTGCTGGAATTCTCTAGATCTGCAAGCCTTTGAGGAGATTGTGGCACTTCTTGTCTATGGGTTGGTCTTGTTCCCAAACCCTGATCAGCTTATAGATGTGAATGCTGTCAAAATTTTCATATCTCGGAATCCTGTGCCTACATTGCTTGGGGACATCCTACACTCATTTTACACACGAACAATGAGGAAAAGAGGTGTTCTCATGTGTTGTACTCCTCTTCTAGAAAGGTGGTTTATTTCTCACCTTCCCCAAACAATTTTAAAAAATGAGCAGGGTTTAAGGTGGTCACAACGATTGATGACCCTCACACATTATGATGTTCATTGGTGTTCTCGGTCCCGAGAAAATGTCATCATCATTGATCATTGTGGAGAATTCCCTAATTTCCCACTACTTGGCATTAGGGGAGGCATTACCTACAACCCCTGTTTAGCTCTGAGACAATTTGGGTATGCCCGAAGGGATGGCCCTCATAATATGCTGATTCCTGACTTGATTTTTGACTTCGACAACGACGCTCGAGGACTTCGACAAAGGTTTATTCGAGCTTGGAAGATGCCCAACAAAGTGGATAGTAAGACACTGGGACACAAGAATTCCATCCCCCTTGAGCCTTATATCAAGTGGGTACGAACCCGCGCCCAGAATCTTATGATACCTTACCCTCACACCAGGTTTCCTTATCTTTCTGTTGAAGCCAGCTTCTATGCCAGTGAGAAGAAGGTTTTGGAACTTACCCGCCGACTTCACGAAAAGGAGACTCTCAACACTTAAATCGCACCAAAGAGGATGCGCAATGTCTTTTTACATTAAGAATTTTGTAATATTTTTCCCATGGGGCATTTATGTACTAACAAATTTCTTCTTATGATGTGTGTTCTTTTTGTTTGCAACAACTTTTAATTTCTGAATCCTTGAATGCATTACATGAATAACATATCATTCATCATATACATAAACAGGTCTTCACACCAGGTTTCCTTATCTTTCTGTTGTTTATTTCAGCAAGATGGATATAGAGCAGACAGTTAAAGATCTGCAAGCACATAATTCGCAATTCCAACAACTCCTCATAACCTTGGAAAAGGGTCAAGAGGATCTTAAAGCACTGTTAGAGGAAGAGAAGGAACCAGAAAAGAAGAAAAAGAAAATAATTGGTGTGGCCACAATGGGAAGAAGATTTGAGCATCAGGCTAGGAGAGTTCTGGATTTCCCCTCGACGTCTGATGAAGGGGTTGGTAAGGGAAAAGGAGCTGCGGTACCTTCCGATTCTGAAGCTGAAGAGGAAGAAGAAGAAGAGGAGGAAGATTACTCTGAGCAGCGGTATCCTCCTGCAAACGATAAGTATAAAAATCTGGAAGAATGGTTGGCGGCCATGGAAGTACAAAGGATTCCCGGGTTGGATTTCGAAGAACTAGGGTTGGTCGTTGGAATCGTCATTCCTCCCAGGTTCAAGGTGCCTACATTTGCCAAATACGACGGTTTATCCTGTCCAAAGATGCATCTGCGGTCCTACGTCAGAAATATCCAACCTCACTCTTCTGATAAGGATCTATGGGTCCACTTTTTTCAAGATAGTTTGTCGGGTATGCAATTGGACTGGTTCTATCAACTTGAGAGATCTGATGTTCATAACTGGGAAGATTTGGCTGCTGCTTTCTACCGACAATACCAATATAATGCAGATTTAGCACCTACTCGTACTCAACTACAGAGTATGGGTATGGCCTCTAATGAGGGATTTAAGGAGTATGCCCAGAAGTGGCGGGATCTGGCTGGTAGGGTGCAGCCACCATTGTCGGATAGAGAGTTGGTTGACATGTTTTTAGGGACTCTGTCAGGTCCATTCTTCAATCACTTGATCAGGAGATCATCTGTAGGGTTCACCGAATTAATTCTGACCGGTGAAAGGGTCGAAGCTGGCATTAAGAGTGGTAAAATTCAGAAGGATGCCTCTGTTTCCACTGCTATCAAGAAGACCTTCCCAGCCAAGAAGGAAGTTTCTGCTATTCATACCCAGAGAAACCAAGGGAGAATAGAGCGCCGACCAACGGTGGGGGCTGTGATGATCCAGAATTCCTCAACTGATCAACCTCGAAGCAATCAACCAAGAACTAACCAGCAAAGGGTAGAAAGGCCACAACAGCAATTTACTCGGATCAATATGACACCGGCTCAGGTCCTCTCTCATCTGTTAAAGTTAAACCTTACCAACTTGAAAGAAGTGCCGAAAAACCCAAATACCTCTTCTCCCTATTATCATTCAAATGCCAAATGTGCATACCATTCGGACAGTGTAGGGCATGACACCAAAAACTGTTGGGCCCTTAAAAACAAGATCCAAGATTTGATAGATGCCAAGGAGGTAGAGTTTGATGCTCCCGAAAAACCTAATGTGATATCCGCTCCTATGCCAAAACATGGTCATAATGTCCATGCAATTGTGGAAGATCTTCATGTTACCGCTGTTGATGAATTAATGACTCTGTTGCCAATGATCAAGATGAATCTGTTGAAAGCCTGGATTTTCCCGGGCTGTGAAAAAGATTGTTACTTTTGTTCAAACTTGCGATCCAACTGTCCGCTGTTGAAGTCAGGCATCCAACGCCTGATGGATATTCAAGAGATCCTCTTTCAGAAAACTCCTATTGCTACTATCACTCATGATACTCCTGTTACTCCTGTCAATGACATTGCTATAATCACCATTTCCGACAATCTTTCCAAGACCTGCAAAAGTCCTGTTAAGATTACGCCTAATCCAAAGTTTGTACCGCTGAAGATTACCATGTCGGGGCCTATCCCATATAAGTCCAACAAGACGATACCATGGAATTATGGAGGAGAGATCTTGTACCATGGTGTCAAGCATATCGAATCAGTTGAAGAAAATCCCGACGAAGAGATTCCTGATGTAGGAAATATTGCGGGGACGAGTAAGATAACTCGTAGCGGAAGAATCTTTTCTCTGGAGATTGCTCCTTCACGGGCAGTCTTCAGACCCTTAAGTGCTCCTGTACTTGTTAAGATATTTGTGCGAAGTCCAGTGATTGAATAAGTTGTTACTCCCGAAAGTGTACCCTCTGCTGTTACTGCTGATAAAGGTAAGGGGACCCAAGAGGCGCCTGTCAGGACGAAGGCTCAGACTTTGGTTATCCCCGAGACCACCCAAAATGAGATGGAGGAGATTTTAAAGATAATTAAGAAGAGCGACTATGATGTCATAGAGAAGCTGGGGAAAACCCCTTCAAAAATCTCTATGTTGGCTCTATTGCTCTGCTCCGAGGCTCACGCCAAAGCCTTGATCAAATTTCTAAAGACGGCACACGTGCCTCAAGAAACTTCTACGGATCAGTTTCAAGAGTGCATGGCTAGCCTTACAGCCGACAATGGTCTTGGCTTCTCTGATTCCGACTTGACGTCTAAGGGAAGAAAGCATAATGATGCGCTGCATGTCTCGGTAGAGTGTAGAGGAACTACACTTGCTCATGTTCTGGTTGATATCGGTTCATCTTTAAACGTTCTACCAAAGAAAGCATTGGACAGATTGGACAGTGAAGGTTTGACCCTAAAGCCGAGTAATATCATTGTTAGAGCCTTCGACGATTCTAAGAGGATGGTTCACGGAGAAGTAGACATCCCAATTAAGGTAGGAATGAAAATTTTCAACTCTACTTTTTATGTGATGGACATTCGTCCTTCATATTCATGCTTATTGGGAAGGCCATGGATCCACAACGCTGGGGCAGTCACTTCTTCTCTACACCAGATGCTAAAGTACCCAGTCCAGGGTAAGATCATAACAGTTCATGGTGAGGAGGAGTATATGATAAGCCACCTTAACTTTTTCCTCTACGTGGAGTTAGATGGTGAATTCATAGAAACACCTTTCCAACACTTTGAAGAGGTTTCTCCTGAAGTCGCGGTAGCCAAGACAATGAATGATGCGCCCATCATAGCTAAGCCTGTGTCCCGGATGTCATCCCTTAAAGATGCGGAGGCTGTAATCAAGGAGGGAGGAAGTACAGTGTGGGGTCAGCTGCCAGATTTTCCTCACAAGACAGATAAGTTCGGATTGGGTTTCACTGCTGTTAACCAGAAAGCTGTGCGTTGCTCCTGGGCTGGAGGACCACCCTTAAAAATCACTCATCATGGAGTTCATGCTTTAGAAGATGATGATGACGAAGGAAACTTTGAAGATTGGATCTTCCCGACCATTGAAGGAGGACTAAACAACTGGGAGGCGAAAGACTTCGTTCCCATTACTTTCATCAATCAGTAATTTATCTTTTGAACATTTCCTATTTGGTCTGTAATAAATTCGTACACTCTTTTCGCCTTATGCCTTACCCGGGGTATATAGGTCCATTTGTAAGGGTTTTGACTCTTCATTTTCATATGCCATTTTAATGAATCATGGATGTTCTCATCTATAAACTTGTGTTCATTTTCTTTCTTTTTACATTTTATTTTGATGGCTATCCCTTACACACTCCCACACTCACAAAATGCAGGTACCCATCCACTCCGAATTCCATGGGTGACTATTCTGCTTTGGCCTTCAGTGACTTTGAAGATTTGGTCAATCATGTCGAGTACGAAGGTGATGAAGACTGTGAAGTGCCTGGAGAGTTAGCTAGACTTTTGCAACAAGAAGAAAGAGCTATTCTGCCCCATGAAGAGTTGTTAGAGACTATCAATTTGGGAACTGAGGAAGACAGAAGAGAGGTTAAAGTGGGTGCCAACCTGGAGCCAAGTGTCAAAGAGCGCTTAGTTCAGCTGTTGAATGAATATGTTGAGATATTCGCATGGTCCTATGAAGATATGTCGGGACTGGATACAGATATTGTTGTTCATCGTCTCCCTACAAGAGAAGACTGTCCACCAATCAAACAGAAAGTCCGCCGAATGAGGCCCGATGTGTCTGACAAGATCAAAGCGTAAGTGATGAAGCAGTTCAATGCTGGCTTTCTGGCTGTTACTTCCTATCCACAATGGGTTGCTAACATCATGCCCGTGCCTAAGAAGGATGGCAAAGTCAGAATATGTGTGGACTACATAGACTTAAATAGGGCTAGCCCTAAAGATGATTTTCCACTACTACACATTGACATTTTGGTCGACAATACAGCTCAACATAAGGTGTTTTCTTTCATGGATGGATTTTCAGGGTACAACCAGATCAAAATGGCCCCCGAAGACATGGAGAAGACTACTTTTGTTACGTAGTGGGGTACCTTCTGCTATAAAGTGATGCCACTCGGACTGAAGAATGCCGGGGCAACCTATCAGCGAGCCATGGTAGCTCTGTTTCATGACATGATACATCATGAGATTGAAGTCTACGTAGACGACATGATAGCCCATTCACAAACATAAGAAGAACACCTCGACCATCTGCAAAAGTTGTTTGTCAGGTTAAAGGAATATAAACTCAGACTGAATCCTAGCAAGTGCACTTTCAGAGTCAGGTCTGGTAAACTTTTGGGATTTATCATCAGTAACAAAGGCATCATAGTTGATCCTGCCAAAGTTAAATCTATACAAGAAATGCATGCCCCCCGCACTAAAAAGGAGGTCAGAGGTTTCTTGGGACGCTTAAACTACATCGTGAGGTTCATCTCTCACCTAACATCTACCTGTGAGCCAATCTTCAAGCTGTTGAAGAAAGATCAGGTGGTTGAATGGAACAACGATTGTCAAGTTGCTTTTGATAAGATCAATGAGTATTTGCTGGAACCTCCTATCTTGATGCCACCCGTCGAAGGAAGGCCGTTAATCATGTATCTGACTGTTTTGGATAATTCAATAGGGTGCGTAATGGGCCAACATGACGAGTCTGGTCGAAAAGAGCATGCCATTTATTACCTTAGCAAAAAGTTTACCGACTGTGAGACTCGCTACTCACTGCTCGAGAAAACTTGTTGCGCTTTGGTATGGGCTGCTCGCCGGCTAAGGCAGTATATGTTGACACATACCACTTTGCTGATTTCCAAAATGGATCCGATCAAGTACATCTTTGAGAAGCCTGCTTTATCCGGAAGAATCGCTAGATGGCAAATGATCCTGACTGAGTATGATATCCAGTACGCAACCTAAAAAGCTATAAAGGGGAGTGTACTAGCTGACCATCTAGCTCATCAAGCGGTTGAAGATTACCAGTCTATGAGGTTCGACTTCCCTGACGAGGATATTATGACATTAGACAACATTAAAGGTAACGGACCGTATGACGGACCTGAACAAGGATCCCGATGGACCCTGTACTTTGATGGTGCCTCCAATGCACTTGGAAATGGTATCGGCACGGTACTTATCTCTCCAGAAGGTTGCCATACACCTTTCACTGCTAGACTCTGCTTCAGCTGCACCAACAACATGGCCGAGTATGAAGCTTGTATCTTTAGTCTCAAGGCTGCTATTGACTTGGGAATCAAATCTTTGGTTGTATTTGGGGACTCAGCTTTGGTTATCAGTCAAATCAAAGGAGAGTCGGATACTAAACATCCTAATCTTATCCCATACAAAGAACATGTCCTGACATTGTTGCCTCATTTCAAGCAGATTACCTTTGAGCACTTCCCGCGAGAAGAAAATCAGCTAGTGGATGCTCTGGCTACAATGTCTTCCATGTTTAAACTCAACTGGGATAATGAGGCTCCCCAAATCACCGTCGAGCGAATGGACGAACCTGCGCACTGTCATGAGATTAATACCGAAGAAGTAGTGGAACAACCCTGGTTTCATGAAATCAAAAGGTATCTCAAGACTCAAGAATACCCTGAAGGAGCTTCAGTCAACGACAAAAAGTTCTTAAGGAGATTTGCTGCCAATTTCTTCCTGAGCAATGGTATCCTATATAAGCGCAGCCATGATTGTGTTCTACTTCGTTGTGTGGATAAGGTGGAAGCCGAGCTAATCATGACTGAATTGCATAGCGGCACATTTGGCACCCATTTGAGCGGACATATGATGGCTAAGAAGATTTTAAGGGCAGGCTACTACTGGTCTACCATGGAAACTGACTGTCATCAATACTCTCGTACTTGTCACAAATGCCAAGTCTATGCTGACAAGGTACATATCCCCCTAGTGCCTCTCAATGTCTTAACATCTCCTTTACCATTCGCAATGTGGGGAATCGACATGATTGGAGAGATTAAGCCTACGGCATCCAATGGAAATCGCTTCATCCTGGTGGCTATTGATTACTTTACCAAGTGGGTCGAAGCAGCTTCTTTCGCTTCCGTTACAAAGAATGTGGTTGCCCGCTTCATCAAGCAGAACCTCATATGCCGGTATGGTATCCCCGACAGGATCATTACGGACAACGGTACAAATTTGAACAATACTATGATTACCGCTCTGTGCGAGCAGTTCAAGATTTAACATCACAATTCATCTCCCTATCGGCCAAAGATGAACGGTGTTGTTGAAGCTGCGAACAAAAACATCAAGAAAATCATTCAAAAGATGACAGTCACTTACAAGGACTGGCATGAGATGTTACCGTTTGCTCTGCACGGGTACCGTACCACGGCACGCACTTCAACTGGGGCAACACCCTTTTCTTTGGTATACGGCATGGAGGTTGTTTTACCTATGGAAGTTCAGATTCCATCCTTAAGGATCATGAAGGATGCTGGTTTGAGTGAAGACGATTGGATTCAGACCCGGCTTGATCAGCTTAATTTGATCGACGAGAAATGACTTACTGCTGTTTGTCATGGTCAGACATATCAAAAACGGATGATCAGGGCTTTCAACAAGAAAGTCAGACGTCAGGTGTATCAAGTCGAAGATCTTGTAATCAAGCGGATCATCTTGCTGCAAAGTGATCCCAGGGAAAAGTGGACTCCTACTTACGAAGGACCATTTGTGATCAAAAACATCTTTTCTGGTGGGGCTATGATTCTGACCACCATAGAAGGCCACAACCTGCCGCACCCTGCGAACGCAGACATAGTCAAAAGATACTACGCATAAACGACCCGACAAGTTGAAAACTCGAAAGGGCGACTTGGGCAAAAATGGGCATCCCGGTGAATCGAAAACCCGAAAGGGCGGTTCAGGCACAAATTAGGGATAAATGAAAAATCTGTATACCCGGCAAGTTGAAAACTCAAAAAGGCGACTTGGGCAAAAAAGGGTTTCCCGGTGGATCGAAAACCCGAAAGGGCGGTCCAGGAAAAAGTTAGGGAGTTAAAGCGTATGACTATGTCTCGTCGGATCACTTTAAGGACAATCTCTTTACAAGACAAACTCCGAGCTTCTGATCAATCCAATCATCTGCGAACGAAGCAACGAATGGACAAGATACTCAAAGTTATGAAGGCTATAGCAGAATGGGAACCCCATGGAAATTGTTACACATAGCCATCTTTCTTTGTATAAATTTCTCTCAATTTTACAACAACATTCTCTTACTAGGATGTATGTCTCCTTTGTACAAAATACTTACACAAAGTTAATATAAAAATACTTCAAAGTGCAGAAATTTGTTTGCCTTTTCTTTCTTTTTACACTTGTGTTTTATTTGAAAACGTCCAATGATTTATTAAATGAGCATATGCATTTGAATATAATCACTGCCTACAAATAAAACAAAATGAGAAAGGATAATTACTGATAGGGTGAAAGTATAGGAAGACTTATTTATGCTATTCCGGAGGAAATCCCCTGCAATACATCATCCAGATCCTCGGCGGAACTAAAACCTTGAAATGCATGTCCCCAGCGGAGTTAAGTTTCAAGAATCCCCATCAGAGCTGAGTTTCCAAATTATCAATCCCCAGCAAAGATAAAACTTTCTTCCCGAACAGAGTCCAACACCTCAACCTCTAAACCCTGGTGGAGTACTATCCAACTTCCTCCTATCCCCAAGTAGAGCGGCATGCAACCCAAGCTTTTGAAAAACTCTCCAATAGGATAAACATTTCCCCGCAGAGTTATTTCCCAGCAAAACGAAGATTCTTGTTCTCATTTCTCCAGTTGAAGCCTCCCAAGTTTTAATTCCCTAGTAGAGATTGTCAGAGTTTTCCTTATTTCCCAGGAAAGTCGTGAAGGATTCTCAATTCCCCACAAAAGTTGTCAAATTTCTTGTTAATCCCCCCACAGGTCGCCAAGGATTTTCAATCCTCAGCAGTAGTCCAAAGGACATTCTCAGTCTTAACAATCAAAGGTTTTGAATCTCCAACAACAATCAAGGGTTTATTTTCCCTAGCAGTAGTCAAAGATCTCATTATCCCCAACTATCAAGGATTTATTTTCCTCAAACAAAACGGCTACTCAGCTTATATGCACATCCATTACATTCATATATCATAAACATTAATATAACACATTTTATTGCGTCATACATGTCATGCAACATAAGTTTGTGTTTTAGCTAACATTTTACCCTTTCCAGGATAAGATTGAAAGCTACCTTTTGAAGGGGTGAAAAACACAAGAAGGGGGGTTGAATTGTAAAACTGAAATCTTAAAGCAATTGACAAGATATTTTTATCCTGGTTCGTTTGATCTCAAACTACTCCAGTCCACCCGTCAAGGTGATTTCGCCTCTCTCCAACGAGGTCTTAATTCACTATATTCAACTGAATATTACAGACTGCTTTAACAACTGCTAAAGCCTTCTTGATTCAAACCACAATCCGGTTAGTCAAGGCAACACTTTCTTACAAAGGTATAAAACAAATGTGTGTGAATGTTTTCTACAAAACTTTATCACAACTGTGATGTATACACAGATGAAGCTTAGAAACTTAGATTGCTAAACACTAATGGAGTATCAGAGTTTGTGGTTTAGCAAAAACTGGTAGATGAAGATTATTGTTCAGCTTTGTGCGTGTAGAGAATTGGAGAGCATTAGCCATTATAATCTTCGAAGCCTTGTTTATATAGCACTTGAGAAGATGAACGTTGAATGCAAATATTCTTGATTCAATGCTAATAACAAGCTTTCCTTTTTGAGCAGATCTTGTCTAGAATGATGCTGTTGGAATTAATTGGCGTTCAATGCACAGTACCGTTGCTTCTTCAATGCACGTTCTGGCTTGGCTCATTCTGATTCTGCTTCGCTGCTGATGAACTATTGTTTCTGTATCAGAGTGTTTACGCGCAGTTCTGTTCATCAAGCTTCAGCATGTACGTGCGTTGATCATCTGATCTTGACGTTCTGATTCAGCAACTTCTGACGCTGGTGTATGAAATCAAATTCTGATGCTGATGAAGTGATCTTGCTTATTTTAATCAGCGTATCTACAAGTCAGAGCATAGTAATTTTAGGCAGCATATAGTTCAAACATGAAACATATAAATACTATATCTTTTCACTTTGTTATCATCAAAACTCAAATATAGGGTACTAGATTCAAACATTGTTCTAACAATCTCCCCCTTTTTGATGATGACAAAAACTAGATATTTTAAATGAAAAATAACGTGAAAAGGTGTCTGGGAAATGTATCAGAATAAGAAGTACGGAAAAATCAGAGTTAAGAGATACTCCCCCTGAGTTTGTTACTTCCCTTTGATATATGTGTTCTTCAGGATCAGATCTTTTTCTATCTTTGAGCATCAGATTATAGGTCTTTGACTTATCAGAGAGCAGAGCTTCAGAGCTTTTCCTGTCAGAGCTTTGCTTCGGATCAGAGTGTTAGGTCGATCAGAACTTCATATTTGATCAGAGCAACATGAGCTTCTACATTTTGATCAGAGCTTCTAGCTTCTAGTCTTCATAGTGTTCAGGAGCTTCCTTGTGCCTGTAGACTTAAAAACAAAACAGAAAAACATTTCAAGTAATAGAGTTAGAATGTTTGAGAATTTCTGTCTAGTTAGCCGTTATTGATTTTAAATATCATTCTTGTTCTCCCCCTTTTTGTCAGCAATCAAAAAGTGTTGGTGATGTGCTAAAACAATTTAGATCAGAAAAACAAATTATATTAAAATAGTTCATAATCAGAGCAAAAGAACATTACAAAACATAGTCAAAATAGGACATCAGAAAATGAAGAAAGCGTAAAGAATAAGAATGAGGAATTAGTGTGCTTAAATAGAGTTTTCAAAAATTATTTTTGAAAAATTAAACGTTTTTAAGAGAGAGAAAGAAAATAATGATTGACATTTAACAAGCGTGATTACTTTTCATTAAATGCTTGCTGATTTTGGGGGATTTGAGAAAGATACTTAAAAACGGTTACCAGACATGTGTCTCAATGCACCCAATCAGCGCTTTGCCTTCTCAGAAGCGTGCACGCGTTCTGCTTCAGAGATTTGCTGATGATTGGATGACATTTGTTTGATGTAGTGATCAGCACGTCTGTTTTTGAGATTAGACTCTCAGATCTTTAGACTTGCATCTGATACAATCTGCATGTTCTATCTTTCTGAAAGAAGATTGATCAGAAGTTCACAGTAATATAATTACATTCTGAAGGTAAAAATATGGAATTAAAACATTTTCATTCTGGGCATACTTTCATGCTGAGATGTTTCAGAATGAAATTGAACCTATCTTCTGAAAGGGGTTTAGTAAAGATATCAGCCCATTGATGGTCTGTATCTATAAATTTCAAGTTTAAAATACCTTTCTGAATATAGTCCCTAATGAAATGATGTTTTATTTCTATATGCTTAGCTCTAGAATGTAAAATAGGATTCTTACTTAAGCAAATAGCAGAAGTATTATCACAAAGAATAGGAATGTTACTCTCAAAAATCTGGAAGTCTTCAAGCTGACTTTTCATTCAGAGCATTTGTGTGCTACATCCTGCTGCTGCTATGTACTCAGCTTCTGCTGTTGACAGAGCAATTGTTGATTGCCTTTTGCTGGACCACGAGATCAGATTTTCTCCCAGAAACTGGCAGCTTCCAGAAGTACTTTTACGTTCCACTCTGTCTCCAGCAAAATCAGCATCACAGTAGCCTACTAAGCTGTAATCACTAGATTTTCTATAAAACAAACCCAGATTAGTAGTACCTTTCAGATACTTGAAAATTCGCTTAACAGCTGTTAAGTGAGATTCTCTAGGATCTGATTGGAATCTAGCACAAATACATACGCTGAATAAAATATCAGGTCTTGAAGCAGTCAGATAGAGGAGAGAACCAATCATACCTCTGTAGACTTTCTGTTCTACACTTTTGCTTACCTCTTCTCTTTCCAGAATGCACGTGGGATGCATTGGAATCTTTGATGGCTTACATTCTGAGAGGTCAAATTTCTTCAGAAGATCTCTGATGTATTTGCTCTGATGAATGTAAGTTCCCTCTGGAGTTTGATTGATCTGAATTCCTAGAAAGAATTTCAGTTCCCCCATGAGGCTCATCTCAAATTCTGCCTGCATACACTTAGCAAATTTTCTTCCAAGAGAAGGATTAGTAGAACCAAAGATAATATCATCAACATAAATTTGACAGACTAAAATGTCACTCTTAACTGTTTTACAGAATAGAGTAGTGTCCACTTTCCCTCTGGTGAATTCATTTTCAAGCAGAAAGTTACTTAGCCTTTCATACCAAGCTCTGGGAGCTTGTTTCAGACCATACAGTGACTTTTTCAGTTTGAAAACATGTTCTGGATGTTTTGTATTTTCAAAACCTGGGGGTTGGTGAACATAAACTTCTTCTTCTATATAACCATTTAAGAATGCACTTTTGACATCCATCTGATACAGAGTGATGCCTCTATTAACAGCAAATGAAATTAAAAGTCTGATAGATTCTAACCTGGCGACTGGGGCAAAGGTTTCTGTATAGTCTATCCCCTCTTGCTGACTATAACCTTGTGCAACCAGTCGTGCCTTGTTTCTGATGACTTCACCTTGTTCATTTAGCTTGTTTCTGAACACCCATCTTGTTCCAATGACGTTGAATCCTTTTGGTCTGGGAACGAGATCCCATACGTCGTTTCTGGTGAATTGATTCAGCTCTTCTTGCATTGCCAGAATCCAGTCATTGTCCAGAAGTGCTTCATCAATAGAAGAAGGTTCAATCAGAGACACAAGTCCCATAAGAGTTTCTTCAGAGTTTCTGAAGCTTGCTCTTGTTCTGATTGGATCTTCCTTTCTTCCTAGGATAGTTTCTTCTGGGTGATCCAAACTGCTTCTGGGTAATCTCTTCTGAGGTTGATCAGCAGCAGTTGTAGGATTTCTAGCATTGCTCCTTTCAGACGTTGAAGGAATGTCTGTGTTGAGAGCTTCTGATGACTTGTCTTCAGAACCTGCAAATTCAATTTCTATACCTGCAAGATTTTCATTCTGCTTTGACTTTTCAGAGTCAAGCTTGTCATCAAAACGAACACTGATTGATTCTTTCACAATCTGTGTTTCTGTATTGTATACTCTGTACCCTCTTGAGCGTTCAGAGTATCCTAACATAATACACTTCTATGCCTTAGAATCAAACTTGTTCAAATAATTCTTTGTATTTAACATAAAGCAAGTACATCCAAATGGATGAAAATACGAAATGTTGGGCTTTCTGTTCTTCCACAATTCATATGGAGTCTTTTCCAGAATAGGTCTTATTGAGATTCTATTCTGAATGTAGCACGCTGTGTTTATTGCCTCTGCCCAGAAAGTCTTAGCAACGTTTGTCTCATTGATCATGGTTCTGGCCATTTCTTGCAATGTTCTGTTCTTTCGTTCTACAACTCCATTTTGTTGGGGAGTTCTAGGACAAGAGAAATCATGCAGAATGCCTTTGTCATTAAAGAATGACTCAAAATCTTTATTTTCAAATTCTCCACCATGATCACTTCTGACTTTAACGATTCTAAGATCTTTTTCATTCTGAACTTGGTTACAGAAGGTAACAAACACAGAGTGTGACTCGTCCTTGTGTCTTAAGAACTTTACCCATGTCCATCTGCTATAGTCATCTACGATTACTAACCCATACTTCTTGCCACTGACTGAAGCAGTTTTAACTGGTCCAAATAAGTCAATGTGCAGAAGTTCTAATGGCTTAGAGGTAGAAACAACATTTTTGGATTTAAAAGAAGGTTTTGCAAATTTGCCTTTCTGACATGCTTCACACAGAGCATTTGAATTGAACTTCAAATTTGGAAGTCCTCTGACCAGATTGAGTTTGTTAATCTGAGATATTCTTCTCATACTAACATGCCCCAATCTTCTGTGCCAGATCCACTGCTCGTTGTTAACAGACAGAAGACATTTTACGTTCTGACTCTTTAGTTCAGAAAGTTTGATTTTGTAAATGTTGTTTTTCCTCTTTCCATTAAACAGGATAGTCCCATCTTTCTGACTAACAGCTTTACATGATTTTTGATTAAAGATTATATCATAACCGTTATCACTTAATTGACTTATGGATAACAGATTATGCATCAATCCATCTACTAGCAGAACATTATTAATAGAGGGAAGATTTCCATTACCTACAGTTCCAGAGCCAATTATCTTTCCCCTCTGATTTCCTCCAAAGCCAACGTGGCCTCCAGGCTTAAGTTCCAGGCTTTGGAACATATGCCTTCTTCCCGTCATGTGTCGTGAGCAGCCAGAGTCCAGGTACCATGACTGGTGTTTCTGACTTGCTGCTAAAGATATCTGCAACATGTATTATTTTATCCTTAGGTACCCAGATCTTCTTGGGTCCTGATTTGTTAGTTTTACCAAAACTCTGGTTGAATTTTGGTTTCACAGAGTGCTTACTACTAGTATATTTGATGTCATGTGTGTGACCATACACAAAGTGTGAATTTAGAGGAGTGTGTTTAATGGTTAAATCCATGACATTTTTAGGTGTAGGAACCTTACCTAGGTATCCTATTCCTTTCCTGCCGTTTCTGCTAACTCCATAGATCATTGAAGCCATTCTGCTTCTATCTATGCTTTTAGCAAGGAACTTCTGGAAACTATGATCATACTCCTTGATGATCTCATCAGCGTTGCTGGGAGTTTCAGAAATTGGTTCCTTCTGAGAGTTTTGTAAAGAGTTTTCTAATTTTGAAATTTTATCTCTCAGCTCAGAGTTTTCCAATTTGAGACTCTCAGACTTATTAGAGTCAGATTCAAGATTCCTTTTCAGGTCTCTGAATTTAGCTCTAATCTGCTGATAACGTTCCAGAATTTCATTGAGGCTTTCAGCAAGTTCAGCCTTTGTAAAATTAACAGCGAAGTTAGGGAATACCTCTTCTGTGTCTGATTCTGAGTCTGATTCAGAAGCTTCACTGTCATCTGGAATGTTAGCCATGAGCGCTATGTTTGCCCTTTCATCCTCTGATTCTGAGTCAGCTTCAGACGAGTCAGAGTCATCCCATGTGGCCATGAGACTTTTCTTCTTCTCTCTTCCAAACTTCTTTTTGGGCTTTTCCCTCTGAAGCTTTGGGCAGTCACTCTTGTAGTGTCCTTGCTCATTGCACTCGTAGCAGATGATGTCTTTTGTGTTTGGCTTCTTGCTACCGGAGGAGCCTTCAGATCTTCTGTATCCAGAGGAAGAATCTGTCCTTCTGTATCTGGAAGAAGACTCGTTCTGATCAGATCTTCTGGGATTCCTGAACTTCCTTTGTCTTTGCTTCCACAGTTGATTTACTCTTCTGGAGAGAAGGGAAAGTTCGTCTTCTTCTGATGAGGATCCATCAGATGTTTCTTCAACTGCCTGCAAAACTTTAGATTCAGATTTTCTGTTAGATTTTAAAGCTAAAGGCTTACCTTGCTTCTGAGGCTCATCAGCTTCTAGCTCTATCTCATGACTTCTGAGGGAGCTTATAAGTTCCTCCAGAGTGATTTTGTTGAGATCTTTCGCTAGCTTCAGAGCAGTAACCATAGGCCTCCACTGCTTGGGTAAACTTCTGATTATCTTCTTGACATGGTCAGCAGTAGAGTATCCTTTGTCCAGAACTTTGAGACCAGCTACCAGAATCTGGAATCTAGAGAACATAGTTTCAATGGATTCAGATTCTTCCATTTTGAACGCCTCATACTTCTGAATGAGCGCCAGAGCTTTTGTTTCTTTGACTTGAATGTTGCCCTCATGCGTCATTCTGAGAGAATCAAAGATGTTCTTAGCTGTGTCTCTGTTGGAGATCTTTTCATACTCAGTATAGGAGATGGCACTGAGGAGAATGGTTCTGGCCTTATGGTGATTCTTGAAGTCACGCTTTTGTTGATCAGTCATTGATTTTCTTTCAATCTTCTGACCAGTTGCATTCATAGGGTGCGTGTATCCATCTGTCACCATGTCCCACAGATCAGCATCATGTGCTAGAAAGAAACTTTCAATTCTGTCTTTCCAGTAATCAAAGTTTTCTCCATCAAAAACTGGAGGTTTGCCGCTGAATCTGTCTCTGTCCTCATTGTTGTCATTGCTGAAATGAGAGTTGTTTCCTGCCATTGTGTTTTTCTGACGCTGGATCTTGTACTGACACGGTTAAGTGTTTTAGCTCAGAACCAGGCGCTCTGATGCCAATTGAAGGGGTGAAAAACACAAGAAGGGGGGGTTGAATTGTAAAACTGAAATCTTAAAGCAATTGACAAGATATTTTTATCCTGGTTCGTTTGATCTCAAACTACTCCAGTCCACCCGTCAAGGTGATTTCGCCTCTCTCCAACGAGGTCTTAATTCACTATATTCAACTGAATATTACAGACTGCTTTAACAACTGCTAAAGCCTTCTTGATTCAAACCACAATCCGGTTAGTCAAGGCAACACTTTCTTACAAAGGTATAAAACAAATGTGTGTGAATGTTTTCTACAAAACTTTATCACAACTGTGATGTATACACAGATGAAGCTTAGAAACTTAGATTGCTAAACACTAATGGAGTATCAGAGTTTATGGTTTAGCAAAAACTGGTAGATGAAGATTATTGTTCAGCTTTGTGCGTGTAGAGAATTGGAGAGCATTAGCCATTATAATCTTCGAAGCCTTGTTTATATAGCACTTGAGAAGATGAACGTTGAATGCAAATATTCTTGATTCAATGCTAATAACAAGCTTTCCTTTTTGAGCAGATCTTGTCTAGAATGATGCCGTTGGAATTAATTGGCTTTCAATGCACAGTACCGTTGCTTCTTCAATGCACGTTCTGGCTTGGCTCATTCTGATTCTGCTTCGCTGCTGATGAACTATTGTTTCTATATCAGAGTGTTTACGCGCAGTTCTGTTCATCAAGCTTCAGCATGTACGTGCGTTGATCATCTGATCTTGACGTTCTGATTCAGCAACTTCTGACGCTGGTGTATGAAATCAAATTCTGATGCTGATGAAGTGATCTTGCTTATTTTAATCAGCGTATCTACAAGTCAGAGCATAGTAATTTTAGGCAGCATATAGTTCAAACATGAAACATATAAATATTATATCTTTTCACTTTGTTATCATCAAAACTCAAATATAGGGTACTAGATTCAAACATTGTTCTAACACCTTTAACAAATGTTCAAAGATTTCAGATATAGTATGGATACACCCCAGACACGGCAGTCATTCTATTACTCATTCAGAATTTCAAAGTCAAGATACAGTATGGATACACCCCAGACACGACGATCATTCTATTACTCATTCAAACATCAGCAACCAGATACAGACTAGATACGCTCCAGACACAGAAGCCATTCTATTTCTCATTCAGGTTCAACTATCAACTTCAGATACAGTATGGATACACCCCAGACACGGCGGTCATTTTATTACTCATTCAGACTTCAGCAACCAGATACAGACTAGATACGCTCCAGACACGGAAGCCATTCTATTTCTCATTCAGGTTCAACTATCAACTTCAGATACAGTATGGATACACCCCAGACACGGCAGTCATTCTATTACTCATTCAGACTTCAGCAACCAGATACAGACTAGATACGCTCCAGACACGGAAGCCATTCTATTTCTCATTCAGGTTCAACTATCAACTTCAGATACAGTATGGATACACCCCAGACACGGTGGTCATTCTATTACTCATTCAGACTTCAGCAATCAGATACAGACTAGATACGCTCCAAGACACAGAAGACATTCTACTTCTCATTCAGATTCAACTATCAACCTCAGGTTCAGATAAACTCCAGACGCGGACGTCGTTCTGTCACCTGACCAGATCCCAATTACAGTACGGATACACTCCAGACATGGAAGTCATTCTGCTGCTCATACAAATCTCAATTCCAGATACATACTAGATACGCTCCAAGACACGGAAGCCATTCTATTTCTCATTCAGGTTCAAATATCAACTTCAGATATAGTATGGATACACCCCAGACATGGCGGTCATTCTATTACTCATTTAGACTTTAGCAACCAGATACAGACTAGATACGCTCCAAGACACGGAAGCCATTTTATTTCTCATTCAGGTTCAACTATCAACTTCAGATACAATATGGATACACCCCAGACACGGCGATCATTCTATTTCTCATTCAGACTTCAGCAATCAGATACAGACTAGATACGCTCCAAGACACGGAAGCCATTCTACTTCTCATTCAGATTCAACTATCAACCTCAGGTTCAGATACACTCCAGACGCGTGTTAGAACATAGTTTGATTCTACAACCCTCAATTAGAGTTTTGATGATAACAAAATACAAGAATAAATAAATTGTAAGATTTATATATAAGACATATATGCTACTTAAAACTATGTTGTGTATTTACAGAAGTTCTGATGGAATCAGCATCAGAAGATCAGTATCAACATCAGCATCAGAAGATATGTCAGCATCAGAAGATCAATAACATATGCTACACGCTGAAGCTACCAAATCATACGCTGAAGCTTGATGACCAGAATCTGCGCATCAACATATACACTCTGACTCTGATCAAAGATCTTTTCCAAGTCATCAGCACTCAGAAGCGTCAGCATCAGTTAAAGCAAAGAACACTCTGATTACCATAAGCAGAGAACACTCTTAAGCGTTACTAAGCATTCAAGACAGATTAATTACCAACGGCTTTATTCAAGACAAGATCTTCTCAAAAAGGAAAGAACGTTATTATCATTGAAAGTGATTTATGGACAACAACGTATCTTTGCCTTGGCTATATAAACAAGTCTGTGTGAGAAAAGAAAACGCTAATCTTCATGCACGGACTCATACAATTTGCTAAGCCTTCAAACCGCTTATTCAAACGCATTAGCTATCCAGTTTCATTCTAAGCTTAAATTTGTGTATTATCACAGTTGTGGTCTACTGTTTTACTAGAAAACATCAAACACATTATTGTTCAATTATTTGAAAAGAGATTTCCTTGAGATAAAACGGTTTGTGGTTATACTCAAGAAGGCTTTAACAGTTGTTAAAGTAGTTGTGTAATCCTTTGATTATAGTGGATTAAGACCTCGTTGGAGAGAGGCGAAATCACCTTGACGGGTGGACTGGAGTAGTTTGAGATCAGACGAACCAGGATAAAAATACAGTGTTATTTAAGCTTTTGATTTAAGTTTTACAATTCAACCCCCCTTCTTGTGTTTTTCACATCTTCAATTGGTATCAGAGCGCTTGGTTCTGAGCTTATAACACTTAACCGTGTCAGTACAAGATCCAGCGTCAGAAAAACACAATGGCAGGACCAAATCAAAACATCAACAATGAAGAAAGAAACAGATTTAGTGGAAAACCTCCAGTCTTTGATGGAGAGAACTTTGACTAATGGAAAGACAGAATTGAATGTTTCTTTCTGGCCCATGATACTGATCTGTGGGACATGGTGACTAATGGATACACGCACCCAGTGGATGGAAGTGGTCAGAAGATTGACAGGAAAACAATGTCTGATCAGCAAAAGCGTGATTTCAGAAATCATCACAAGGCCAGAACAATTCTTCTCAGCGCCATCTCTTATTCAGAATATGAAAAGATATCAAACAGAGACACTGCAAAGAATATGTTTGACTCTCTGAGAATGACGCATGAAGGCAACATTCAAGTCAAAGAAACCAAAGCCCTTGCACTCATTCAGAATTATGAGGCATTCAAGATGGAAGAGAGTGAATCAATAGAGACTATGTTTTCAAGATTTTAAATTCTTGTTGCTGGTCTAAAAGTTTTTGACAAAGGGTATTCCACTGTTGATCATGTTAAGAAGATCATCAGAAGCTTGCCAAAACAGTGGAGGCCAATGGTCATAGCGCTTAAGCTAGCCAAGGATCTCAACAAAATCTCTCTGGAGGAACCTGTCAGCTCCCTCAGAAGTCACGAGATAGAGCTAGAAGCAGATGAACCTCAAAAGCAAGGTAAGCCATTATCTTTAAAATCTAACGGAAAATCTGACTCCAAAGTTTTGCAGGCTGTAGAAGAAACCTCTGATGGGTCCTTATAAGAAGAAGATGAACTGTCTCTCCTCTCCAGAAGGGGGAACCAATTATGGAAGCAGAGGCAAAGGAAGTTCAGGAATCCCAGAAGATCAGAAAACCAGAATGAATCTTTCTCCAGATATAGAAGGTCGGAATCCTCCTCTGGACACAGAAGATCTGAAGGTTCTTCAGGAAACAGAAAGCCAAACAACAAAGACATCATCTGCTATGAATGTAACAAGCAAGGGCACTACAAAAGTGATTGCCCAAAGCTTCAGAAGGAAAAGCCCAAAAAGAAGTTTGGCAAGGAAAAGAAGAAAATTCTCATGGCTACATGGGATGATTCTGACACATCTGAAGCTGACTCAGAATCAGATGATGAAAGAGCAAACATAGCTCTCATGGCAAACATAACATAAGACAGTGAAGCTTCTGAGTCAGACTCTGAATCAGATACAGAAGAGGTATTCCCTGACTTTGCTATAAACTTTACTAAGGCTGAACTAGCTGAAAGCCTTAATGAAATTATGGAAAGATATCAACAGATCAGAGTCAAATTCAGAAACCTGAAAAGGAATCTTGCTTCTGACTCTGATAAGACTGAGAGTCTCAAATTGGAGAATTCTGAGTTAAAAGATAAAATTTCAAAATTAGAAAATCTATTGCAAAACTCTCAGAAGGAAACAATCCCTGAAACTCCCAGCAATGCTGATGAGATCATCAAGGAGTATGATCACAGCTTTCAAAAGTTTCTAGCTAAAAACATAGATAGAAGCAAAATGGCTTCAATGATCTATGGAGTTAGCAGAAATGGCAGAAAAGGGATAGGATATCAAGGTAAGGTACCTACACCAAAGAATGCCATGGATTTAGTTATAAAACGCACTTCACTTGATTCACACTTTGTATATGGGCACACACATGACATAAAATATACTAGTAGTGATTACTCTGTCAAACCAAAATTCAACTAGAGCTTTGGTAAAACTAACAAATCAGGACCCAAGAAAATATGGGTACCTAAGGATAAAATAATACATGTGGAAGATATCTTTAGCAGCAAAGCAAAAACACCAGTCATGATACCTGGACTATGGCTGCTCACGACACATGACTGGAAGAAGGCATATGTTTCAAAGCCTGGAACTTAAGCCTGGAGGCCACGTAGGTTTTGGAGGCAATCAGAGAGGAAAGATCATTGGCTCTGGAACAGTAGGTAATGGAAATCTTCCCTCTATAAGTAATGTTTTATTAGTAGATGGATTAATGCATAACCTGTTATCCATAAGTCAATTAAGTGATAACGGTTATGATATAATCTTTAATCAAAATTCATGCAAAGATGTTAGTCAGAAAGATGGGACTATCCTATTTAATGGAAAGAGGAGAAACAACATTTATAAAATAAAACTTTCTGAACTAAAAAGTCAGAATGTAAAGTGTCTTCTGTCTGTTAACAACGAGCAATAGATCTGGCACAGAAGATTGGGACATGTTAGTATGAGAAGAATATCTCAGATTAACAAACTCAATCTGGTCAGAGGAATTCCTAACCTGAAGTTCAATTCAGATGCTCTGTGTGAAGCATGTCAGAAAGGCAAGTTTGTAAAACCAGCTTTTAAATCCAAAAACGTTGTTTCCACCTCTAAGCCATTAGAACTTCTGCACATTGACTTATTTGGACCAGTTAAAACTGCTTCAGTCAGTGGAAAGAAGTATGGGTTAGTAATCGTAGATGACTATAGCAGATGGACATGGGTAAAGTTCTTAAGACACAAGGACGAGTCACACTCTGTGTTTGTCACCTTCTGCAACCAAGTTCAGAATGAAAAGGATCTTAGAATAGTCAAAGTCAGAAGTGATCATGGTGGAGAGTTTGAAAACAAAGATTTTGAGTCATTCTTTAATGACAAAGGCATTCTGCATGATTTCTCTTGTCCTGGAACTCCCCAGCAAAATGGAGTTGTAGAACGAAAGAACAGAACATTGCAAGAAATGGCCAGAACCATGATCAACGAGACTAACGTTGCTAAGATCTTCTGGGCAGAGGCAATAAACACAGCATGTTACATTCAAAATAGAATCTCCATAAGACCTATTTTGGAAAAGACTCCATATGAATTGTGGAAGAACAGAAAGCCCAACATTTCTTATTTTCACCCATTTGGCTGTACATGTTTCATTTTGAATACAAAAAATTATTTGAACAAGTTTGACTCTAAAGCACAAAAGTGTATTATGTTAGGATACTCTGAACGCTCAAGAGGGTACAGAGTATACAATACAGAAACATAGATTATGGAAGAATCAATCAGTGTTTGTTTTGATGATAAGCTTGACTCTTAAAAGTCAAAGCAGAATGAATTCCTTGCAGGTATGGAAGTTGAACTCACAGGTACTGAAGACAAATCATCAGAAGCTCTTAACAGAGAAACTCCCTCAACATCAGAAAGAGTAACTGCAAGCAATCCAGCATCTTCTGTAGATCAACTTCAGAAAAGACCATCCAGAAGCAGCATGGATCACCCAGAAGAAACAATCTTAGGAAGAAAGGAAGATCCAATCAGAACAAGAGCTAGCTTCAGAAACTCTGAAGAATCCCTTATGGGACTTGTTTCTCTAATTGAACCAACAACCATTGATGAAGCACTTCTGGACATTGACTGGATTCTAGCAATGCAAGAGGAGCTAAATCAATTCACCAGAAATGACGTATGGGATCTAGTTCCTAAACCAAAAGGATTCAACGTCATTGGAACAAAATGGGTATTCAGAAACAAACTGAACGAACAAGGTGAAGTCATCAGAAACAAAGCACGATTGGTAGCACAAGGTTATAGTCAGCAAGAGGGGATATACTATATAGAAACCTTTTCTCCAGTCGCCAGGTTAGAATCTATCAGACTCTTAATTTCATTTGTTGTTAATAAAGGCATCACTCTGTATCAGATGGATGTTAATAGTGCATTCTTAAATGGCTATATAGAAGAAGAGGTATATGTGCACCAACCCCCTGGCTTTGAAAGTTCCAAAAATCCAGAATATGTTTTCAAACTAAAGAAGTAACTTTATGGTCTGAAACAAGCTCCCAGAGCTTGGTATGAAAGACTAAGTAACTTCCTGTTAGAAAAGGAATTCACCAGAGGGAAAGTGGACACAATCTTATTCTGTAAGACAGTTAAGAATGACATTTTAGTATGTCAGATTTATGTTGATGACATCATATTTGGATCTACTAAACCTTCTCTGGGAAGAAAGTTTGCTAAGTGTATGCAGGCAGAATTTGAGATGAGCCTAATGGGGGAACTGAAATTCTTTCTGGGCATTCAGATCAATCAAACCCCAGAAGGAACTTACATTCATCAGAGCAAATATGTCAGAGAACTTCTGAAGAAATTTGATCTCTCAGAATGTAAGCCATCAAAGTTCCAATGCATCCCACGTGCATTCTGGAAAAAGAAGAGGTAAGTAAAAAGGTAGAACAAAAGGTCTACAGAGGTATGATTGGTTCTCTTCTTTATCTGACGGCTTCAAGGCCTGAAATTTTATTCAGTGTTTGCATTTGTGCTAGATTCCAATCATATCCTAGAGAATCTCACTTAACAGCAGTTAAGCGAATTTTCAAGTATCTGAAAGGTACTACTAATCTGGGTTTGTTTTATAGAAAATCAAGTGATTACAGCTTTGTAGGATACTGTGATGCTGATTTCGCTGGAGACAGAGTAGAACATAAAAGCACTTCTGGAAGCTGCCAGTTTCTGGGAGAAAATCTGATCTCTTGGTCCAGCAAAAGACAATCCATAATTGCTCTATCAACAGCAGAAGCTGAATACATAGCAGCAGCTGGATGCAGCACACAAATGCTCTGGATGAAAAGTCAACTTGAGGACTTCCAAATATTTGAGAGTAACATTCCTATCCTCTGTGACAATACTTCTGCTATTTGTCTTAGTAAAAATCCAATTTTGCATTCTAGGGCTAAGCATATAGAAATAAAACATCATTTTATTAGGGACTATATTCAGAAAGGGATTTAAAATTTAAAATTTATTAACACAGACCATCAATGGGCTGATATTTTTACAAAACCTCTTTCTGAAGATAGGTTCAACTTCATTATGAAACATCTCAGCATGAAGTTATGCCCAGAATAAAAAAAATTTGATTCCATATATTAACCTTCAGAACTTTGTTTATTTTTCTGTGAACTACTGATCAATCTTCCTTCAGATCTTTAGAAGTACAGATTGTATCAGAATCTATCCATGAAGATCTGAGCGCTTTATTTTAAGGATAGAAATGTGTTGTTCACTCAAGAAAACAAGTGTCATCCAGTCATCAGCTATTTTCTGAGGCTGAACACGTGTTCACATTTCTGAAAAGGCAAAAGCGCTGATTGGATGCATTGAGACACATGTCATGGGTAATCATTCCAAATATCTTTCTGAATCCCCTAAAATCAGCTATCATTAAATGCTAATAATCATTATTAATTTCTCTCTCTTGACGTTTATGTTTTCAAAATTGTTTAGAAATCTATTTAAACACACTTCACACCATTAACACTCTTTTACCTTCACTTTCATTTTCTCTCAAACTTACTGATTTCAGCGTTCTTACTTTCTCAAGAAAAACCCTTTCAATCTTTTTCACAAAAACCTTCGTGTGAACATGGCTTCTTCCAGCATTCCTACTTCAGGTTCCCAGAAAACAGGTTCATCTGAGCAATACGAAGAACCTTACAGAACGGTTCTCACTCCAATCAAAAATCTTGAAGTTTTATCAGAATTAATCGTGGATTTCAACAGCCTTCAAGAGAATGGGTTTGATCTCTCTGAAGAGGTTAAGGCTCAAGGCTGGGAAAAGTACTTTGACATACTGGTGGGTCCAACATTTCCTATTCTGGTAAAGGAATTTTGGATTCACGCTTCTTCTTCAAATCATCAAGTTACGTCTTACATCATGGGGAAGAAGATTGTTATCACTGAGGACCTGATTGCAAGACTCATAGGCTACAATTGTGGTGGTGTTCGTTGCATTGACATGGCAGAAAGGTGCGCTGATGCTGCCCTAATTGCAAGGGAAATCTTCACTCTAGGGCTTCCCTTCAGCAAGATAAGGGATTTGAAAGACAAACACAGAATTTGGGCCAAGATCATTCTGGGGTGCATCAATCACAGGAAGCCTACCAGCTCTCCTGATTACATCAATATTGATCAACAATTTCTGATCTATTTCATCTCTCAGAAGGTCAAGATAAATCTGGCTCATCTGCTGTTCAACCATCTCAGAATAAGTGTTAAAGAAACAAGAGAAGAGGAGCGAACAAAAAGGGATTGGATACCCCTTGGAAGACTGATATCATATATTCTAACAGAGAATAAGCTGATTGATCATCTTATAGAAGCTCAAGAAATCAGCTCTTTGGAAGCTACTGTGGGCAAATAGTTGAATGCTAAGAATCTGAAGAAGATGAAGTTGATTGAGAACATTAAGAAGGAACCCAGCGTCACTCCTTTTGCTGCAATCTCCAGCAGAAGAGTCCCTCTAGACAACTTCCCTCTGTTCTCAGAGATTGATTCTAAACCAGACATAATTCTCAGATATCTGGATGCTTGCAAGGCTGATGGTACAACACCAAATCTGAATATTCAAAATCTTCAGCAGAAGGCTCCAGAAGTTGTTCTGAAAAAGCAAAAGAAAAGGATAGTTGCAGCAAAAGGATCCTCCCAACAGACTCCTAAAAAGAGAGGTAATCTTTCTTCTGTAACTGTTTTAGATTCAATTGTTGTATCAACATCCATCCCAATTCCCACTCAACCTGAAAACCCCACACCACAAACTTTTGACGACTTTGACATTGACTTTGATCCCTCTGAATCATTAACTCTAAGAAGATCTCGCTCCCAACCTCAAAATCCAAATATTGTTGAAACCCAACAAGAACTTGAAAAATTTCTTTCTGATATAGACCAACATACATCTGCTCCCATTCCAGAAAATCCAAATCCTGAAACCATCACAAAACCACAACCAGAAATTCCCATCTCGCCTCAACCAGAAATTCCCATCTCACCACAACCAGAAATTCCACTCTCTCCAGAACCAGAAATCCCACTACCTCCATCTCCTCAACCATAAATTAATCCACCTTCTCCACAACCTGAACCATCTCACCCAGAAGTTCAAACTTCTGAGGCTCAACCCTCTGAATCCCCTGAACTAGGACCTCTGGCCATTCATTTGCCCTATGGCACCATTGTGAATTTTCCCCAACTTCCCCATTCACCAGAATTAACTCCACCAAATTCCCCATCAAGTCCAATCATAATTACTGACTCTCCCACTCCCTCACCAAAGAACAAACAAGAAGACAACATCAAGATTGTCATTGACTTAATAGTTTTTGAACGTCTTGCTGCCATCAACCACAAAATAGCTATCCCTAAACCGAAACATCCAGATGTTGGTACCAGCATATTGAACTTTGAAACAGAAGTACATAAGTGGATCACTTCTCTGAAACAAGCTAGTCTTGAGCTAGTTGATCCTGCTGCATCAGACTACCTTTGGACAAAGTTCAGAAGATGGGTATGCTCTGAAACCTTTAAGTTGCAAGAACAGAGTTATGGACAAGCTCAACAGAACTTCAGCAATCTGCTGAAAGAAATTGAAGATCCAGTTCTGAGCAATCTGCTTAAAGAAGAAGTTCTCCCTCTGGACAATGCTCCTTGGTCTGAACACCGTCCAACATCCAAAGTTCAACCTGATACTCAAGATCTGATGGTTACTGCTGAAGCACTGGGTCAAGAAGAAGTTATTGCGGAAAGCTCTGAGAAGCATCCTGTTTCTGAAGATCCTCAAGCTTCCTCCATTGACAGGCAGACTCTAGAAGATTTGAAAATATCTGATATGCTGATGAAGGAGAGAATGGATAAGCAGGAAAACAAAATTGATGCAATAGAAAACATGTTAACCCAGCAACAGGAAACCAACACCCAAATCAAGAGCATGTTGGAGGCTTTGTTCACACGACTTCCTCCTCCTTCTTAGAAATCTCCTTGTTTTTTTTATATAACTTGTTTATCTGTAATATTTTTACAATGTTCTGAACTTATCATTGCTTCTGTTTTCAATATAAATGCATGTTTGACTCTGATTATTTGTGCTTTTTGATAACTAACAAAAAGGGGGAGCAAGAATGATATTTTTCAATAACGGATTACTGACGAAAGATACAGTAAAGTACAGTAAAGTTCTGATTCTCAAAGACTCATGGAATTAAAGGGAAGTAATCAACTCAGGGGGAGTTTTCTCCTCTTAGCTCTGATACCTTTTATTCTTTATTTTTAATTGAAAAAATCTGGTTTTTGTCATCATCAAAAAGGGGGAGATTGTTAGAACATAGTTTAATTCTACAACCCTCAATTAGAGTGTTGATGATAACAAAATACAAGAATAAATAAATTGTAAGATTTATATATAAGACATATATGCTACTTAAAACTATGTTGTGTATTTACAGAAGTTCTGATGGAATCAGCATCAGAAGATCAGTATCAACATCAGCATCAGAAGATATGTCAGCATCAGAAGATCAATAACATATGCTATACGCTAAAGCTACCATATCATATGCTGAAGCTTGATGACCAGAATCTGCGCATCAACATATACACTCTGACTCTGATCAAAGATCTTTTCCAAGTCATCAGCACTCAAAAGCGTCAGCATCAATTAAAGCAAAGAACACTTTGATTACCATAAGCATAGAACACTCTAAAGCGTTACTAAGCATCCAAGACAGATTAATTACCAACGGCTTTATTCAAGACAAGATCTTCTCAAAAAGGAAAGAACGTTATTATCATTGAAATGATTTATGGACAACAACGTATCTTTGCCTTAGCTATATAAACAAGTCTGTGTGAGAAAATAAAACGTTAATCTTCACGCACGCACTCATACAATTTGCTAAGCCTTCAAACCGCTTATTCAAACGCATTAGCTATCCAGTTTCATTCTAAGCTTAAATTTGTGTATTATCACAGTTGTGGTATACTGTTTTACTAGAAAACATCAAACACATTATTATTCAATTATTTGCAAAGAGATTTCCTTGAGATAAACCGGTTTGTGGTTATACTCAAGAAGGCTTTAACAGTTGTTAAAGTAGTTGTGTAATCCTTTGATTATAGTGGATTAAGACCTCGTTGGAGAGAGGCGAAATCACCTTGACGGGTGGACTGGAGTAGTTTGAGATCAAACGAACCAGGATAAAAATACAGTGTTATTTAAGCTTTTGATTTAAGTTTTACAATTCAACCCCCCTTCTTGTGTTTTTCACATCTTCAACGCGGACGTCATTCTGTCACCTGACCAGATCCCAGTTACAGTACGGATACACTCCAGACACGGAAGTCATTCTTCTACTTATACATATCTCAATTCCAGATACAGTCTGGATACGCTCCATACACGGATACCATTCAGACATTCATTCTCCTGATTTTCAATAAACAAATTTTGGATGGCATCTTTAAGCCCATTCCCTCAGCTACATTTTGGCAAGTGCAAATTTACGGGCACTCTAGTGTCCAATCATCTTTTACCTTCGAGTCACGAAAGGCAGATTCACCAATCTAACTCTTCAGGTTCAAGAAGATTGAACAGGGGCAACTGTTGTACCCTAAAATTTATCGTCTCATCCTTCAGGAATTCATCCTGAACTCTCAGACTTTCTCTTAAACAAATCAAAGCCCTTTATTATCATTCCTTTCCAAGTAAACAATTTAGGAGAGCAAAATGGTCATTTGCAAGCTCAAAAGTCAAAACTTTTACCTTGGAAAAGTTAAATTCTAAATACTTAGAATTTTTCTAAAAAAAAGGGGGGAAATGTTTAAGAAGAAAGTGGCACCTCAGAGCTTCTGAACCAACCTCCAGACAGAAACGGTCAGAAGTTGAAAATTTGGCTCAGCACATAACATTCAGTCAGAAGGTGGCTCTTCAGCAGCTACACCAACTCAGTCAGAAATTGTAAACGTGGTTCAGCACGTGATCTTTAAACAGAACATGGCTATTTCAGCAGTAACGCAAAAGTTCAACCAGAGTTTGATAGAGAAGTCTAAAGAAGGCAACAAAGCCTGAAACTCCTTCAGAACATACTGGGATCAGAAGGTAATGGGATCAGAAGGTAATGGGATCAGCAGATTGGGTAAAATACTGAGGCAGGATCACTAAGTCCAGAGTTTTCAGAGTCAGATCAAAGGAGCATACTGGAAAGTGTGGAAAACTCTCAGAATTTGCTGAGGCAGCAAGAGGCCAAGTTCACAGCTTGGTTTACGTTGTTTTTGGTGAAGCAGAACTGCTGGCTCAGGTTTTAGGTAATGATGCAAAATCTCCTATTACAAGATTTTGGATTTCGACAAATCTCATCACCATTTAATGCTCATTAATGCTCACAACCACTTCTGAGCATTCATCCAAGGGGTCTCTCCACATGTGGCTTGTTAAACACCTTTGTGCAGGCTTAGGCATGGCTCCATGCTCCACTTTTCGCCTATAGGTGTCACTTCTCCTTAAATCCTCGCTTACTGTTCCAACCTTGGCTGAAAAGCTGTCCATCATCACAACTTTTTATGAACTTCCTTCAAAAACAAGTTAAACTCTACTGCATAATATTGGCGCCATTTAACGTTCAAAAATCCACAAAGCCTTTCCTATAAATAGGACATCATTGTCCATCACAAAAGAGGTGAAGAAACATCCAGAAAAAATTGCTAGAAGAGGAACAGAGAACTCTAGCAAGAAAACATTGTGAAAACTCTGCCAAAATTCCTAGTGTTTCCTAACTTTGAACTTTCTGCCTCCAAACTTCATTGATACTCAGTTTGCTTCCTGACTAGAGAACTCCCATACAGTTTCTGACCATACATGCACATATCTTCTGCATCCACCCATTCTAAAAAGAACCTGTCCAGAACACCATCAGAGCTAAAGTTAGCTCCAACTCACAAATTTTCTTCCAACAGCAAGGTAAGCACCTGCTGACTCTCATCACGCTGCTAAGCATCATCAACTTTGCATGCTCAATAAACACAATGTAAATATCATGTTGCTACTGTGTGCGTTCTGAGGATTCTCATACTTCTGAATGCTTAAGTAGGAAGTGAATCAGTGTAGAACCTGTTTGTGACCTTGTTGGTTTTGTCTTCTGAAACACTTTGACACCTACTGAGACTATCCTAGGCATGCCTTCTGTTTTGTGGAAAAATAATAAAACTGCAGATGTTCTGGCTAGCACAGGGGGAAATCAAGCTCTGACTTTGACGTCAGCACTTCTGAGGCCTTTTTTGCTGTTAATAATATCAGAACTTCTGAAAATTATTGTGTTTCCAGCAGGGTCAGAACTTCTGACTTCCTCACTAACAAACTTTTGTCTTGCAGCGCATGGGGGTCAGAACTTCTGACCTTCCCACTAACAGGTTTCTGTTTTGTAGGGCACCAGAGTCAGAAGTTCTGACTCATACAGTTTCACTAACAGGTTGATAATCCTGCAGCAGGCCTGGGTCAGAACTTCTGACTTCCTCTCAGCATTGCGCTAGCCCTCTCTCTCTTTCTCTTTTTCTTCCTCTTGTTATTTTCTTTTCTTTTTTATTTTTCTCGTTGAACCACCCCCATGTACAAATGTGTATCCCCCATCCCCTAAATATTGTAATAGCGTAGGATTTTACATTTCCGCATTTTATTGCTTTCAAATGTAAATGCTAGTAATTAGGATATGTGTGGCAAGATAAAATCAATGAAATAGAAAATCCTAATTCAAGATAAAATCATGTATACAATAAAACACACTTGCACACTAACACCCCTTAAGGTATCTCCACTTGGTTGCCTAAACAAATGGCCATGGTATGCATGCTAGGTATCTTGGCAAAACAAAAACAAAACAAAAGATCATAGTCCCTCGATGATGCTATCTTGGTTGCCTATACAAAATGATCTAGTCCCTCAGAAAAATTGCTAAAGATACTTGGCGAATATTGCTATCATGGTCCATACGATGACCCGCGCCTGTCCCGTTTAACATCCTAATACAAGGTTGTTTACCAAATATAATGGTAAAACAACACTGTCAAAAGGGTTAAAAAACATCTAGGAAAGATCTTTGAGTAAAATAGGGTAGACAACTCTTAGTTACTTGATCAAAACTTGCAAAAACATCCTTGTTATTTTCAAACACACTTCACAACACAATTTCCAAACAATTTCCCAAATCAAACTTTCAAAACATTGAAATATATTTTCAAAAGACAAATACATCTTTGTATACATTCAAACAAGAATCGTTACAAAGGTTTCCACAACGATGGCCTCTTTTCAAAGCATTTTCAAAACCACACACACAAAGCACCATTTCAAACAATTGAAAAGCAAAAGCAAGTGATCTAAACAAGTAACTAAGAGCCCATGGATAACCATGGATGAAAAGGGTGCTTGCACCTTCCCTTTTCATAATCTACTCCCCGAACCCAAGAAAACATCTCAAAGGTCTTTCCTGTGCTTTTTGACCTTTCCTTTGGATAAAATAAAAAGTCGGTGGTGACTCTTGCTAAACCGAAACATTTGCGAACATAAAACGCAAAATCCCAAGTCAGTTCTCCCACCGTATCACACAACCCATTGGGGATACGACGTCACTACCAAGAAACTTGCATTGAACTATTTCATTACCTCATCCTTGATCTTCTTGGACATACCAGGACGCATGTGACGAACCTTTTGTTTGATCAGAGAACGTCCCTCTTTCATTGGTAGATGATGAACCAAGATATCAGTATCGAGCCTCGAAATTTCCTCGTATGTCCAAGAAAAGACCTTAACATAGTCATAAAACATATGAACTAATCTTCTCTTGACACTGCCTTCCATGTTGGCGCCGAACTTGACTTCTTTCTTATCTGCCTCAGTACCCAAGTTTATCACTTTGACCAGTTCTTCGTGCAATTTGATGGCTTTTTCCTCTTGTATCAGGAGTCTGATGAGTTCTCCATGTATCTCACAATCTTCTTCACCTTCATCTTTGGCTTGATAGATTCGATTTTCGAAGTCATGAATGGAAATAGCAGAATTATTGTCAATGATATCCGTAGTGGATGTGTATCTGCAAATGTGTGTGTGTGTGTGTATGTAAGGTCACATGGCTATGTTGAAAATGCAATAAAGTAAAAGAAAGACAAGGAGCGCAAAATTTTAATGCAAAAACGTCCAATGTTTTAATTAAATGAGCATATGATATATGAAATGACAAACCCTTAACAAATGGACCATTGTGCCCCGGGCAAGGCAAATGGTTTAAAGTCATTGTTTTAAATAGAAATTATACAGACAAACTTCTTAAAGCAATAAAAACAGGAAATATCAATTACTTCTTGCTGAAGGAGATTGAGATGAAGTCTTTGGCTTTCCAGTTGTTAAGTCCATCATCAGTAGTTGGGAATATCCAGTCACCCAAGTCACTGTCGTTGTCATGTCTTCCAGGGTATTACCCTCTCTGTTGCTAATACCGAGAGGTGATCCTCCAACACGGACACGTCGAACCTCTTTCTGATCCTTTGAAGTGAAACTCAACCCAAATTTGTCGTATTTGTAGGTGTAACACGCTGGGAGAACTAACTTGGTTGTTTTGCATTTGGTCGCAAGTGTGCGGATAGCAAGAGTTGCCACGGAATTTTCTTTTATCCGATAAGGAAAGGCTGAAAAGAACAGGAAAGACCTTTTGAGATTATTTCTTGAGTTCGGGGGGTAGATTATGAAAAGGGAAGGTATTAGCACCCTTCTCATCCGTAGTTATCTACGAGCTCTTTGTTTCCTGCTAGATCACTTTCTTTTGTTTGAAAGTGTGCTTGTGGCGTGGGTTTTGAAAGTATTTTAAAAATGTCTTTGTAATGGTTCTCGTTTCTATAAGAACGTGTACAAAGTGTTATTTTGAAAATAGTTCAAAGATGTGTTTGTGGAATGTGTTTTTGAAAGTGATTTTGAAAAGGTGTCTTCGTAATGGCTCTCGTTTCTATAAGAACGCGTACAAAGTGTTGTCTTTTGAAAATGTTTCAAATCGAGAGTGTTGGTGTATAAAATGTTTTTGTTGTGAGTAAGAGAGCAACTAGGAGAGAATCTACCTACTCAAAAGGTCTTAGATGTTCTTTTCCTCCTCCTTTAGATGTTGCTATCTTACAATTGATTTGGTAAGAAGCCCCATCGTTGGATGTGAAGGAACAGGCACAGGTCAATCGTACAATCATAGAAGGCAACTTGTGAGACGCTTTAGCAAATTTTCATAAGGGACTAGATCATTTACCGAAGGCAAAATTAAGGGACATCGAGGGACTACGATCTTTTTATCAAAGGGTCTTTGCTAAAGCGTCCCATATTCGAGGGACATGAATGTGTTTCTGAGGCAACAAGCAAGGTTACCCTAGAGGTGCGCGTGTGAAAGTGTGTTTTATTCAAGTTAATTTTGTCTTTGAAATTAGGTTATCTAGCGATTGATTTTAGATCTTGCCATGCATGCCTAATTACTATACAATATAAAGAAAACAGTAAATTGTGGAAATTAAAATTCTACACTATTACAAAGCTTTCGGGAATGGGGGTACAAATTAATGAATGGGGATGGATTAATGCGATTAAAAAGTCCAAATAGGCAAACAATACAACCAAATCGAATCGAGAAATTAATCGAAATTACAACAAATTTATGAAGTAAAATTAATTGACAAAGTGTAAATAAGGAAATAAAATTCTTAGTATTTGTTTGAAAAGTTTGGAAAGAGAATTAAAAAAAATCTATTCTATTAAAGAAAATAATTAGCTTAAAGAAATTAAATCCAATGTACATATATTTATGTCTTTTAGGGTTTTTTATTAAGAAATTAAATAAACAAATTTAGGACTAAATACAAAATTAATTATTAAAATTATTTACAAAGTTTTCCTAAATTAAATTTTTTAGAACTAAGCTAATTGAGAAAATTATATGACAAAATTTCATGAGTTATTAAATTAGTAGAAACAAGTAAAACCCAAACTAAATATAAAAACAAAACAAAATGGAAGGGTGGTGTTAAACTGAAATGAGGGTGATGCTGATTTTAAATGCATGGGCTTTAGAGGTTACAACCCAAGGAGTTTTTTGTTATAACAAAAAAACAAAATGAAGCAAACAAAAAGAAAATAAGTCCCAACACAGGTTGAACCTGGGTTCCCTTAGTCACTGCAAACAATGCCTTGCCAACTGATCTATCATGTTTATTCGTTACTATAATGACTTAATTAATAAAAGAAGCGCAAACTGTGAAATGGGTTTGGCCAAGAGATAGGCCCAAACCCGGTTTGGGGAAGAGACAAGGAAAGGGTTTTGAAACCCTAATACAGAAGCGTCATATTCATAGGGAAGAGGAATGAATTGGTTTCATATTAATTCTGTTTTAATTTTAAGTTAACCCCTTAATTAAAACAGAGTTTCCTTTTCTTCTTTCTCACGCTCATATTTGTTTCTCTTCACCTCTCTCACGATTTCCCTTTGTTTCAACAGCATGTCATCCTCTCTCTCTCTGTTATCTCTCTTATTGATTCAAAACCAAACCCCTCTATAACCCTAAACTCCATATCTTATAATGTTCATGAAGGGGAATCGGTTCAAACAAGCATGCAAAAGAAAACTGTGTTGCGTAATTAGAGTCAAAGCTTTTGAAAAGGGAAGAAACTGACTGTTACCGCTAACGATTTTGGTTTGAATCCAGGTATGATTGCTTTTTACTTCTTTATTATGAAACTGCATTTTTGTTGTTGTTGTTGTTTATAAAAATACTGATGGAAATGTTGTAGTTGTAGATTTAAAGTTGTTGAATGTTGGACGCTTGAAGTTGATGATGGTGCGGTGATGCGTGTTTTAGATATTACACTCTTTCTTGGTTTTTTAACTGTCTGGGATTTTTGTATGTTTGATGAGAGGTTATGGTTTTGTTAAAAAATTGTATGTTATGTTGTGTTCTGTTGTTATGGTTATAGGGTGAGGCAGTTTAAGTTGCAGCGAACAAATTTGTTAGCATGGTAATGAGGAATTTGGGTGAGTTGAACAAGGAATTGCGGTTCAACAGAGATGAGTGAGGTTTGGATTTGATGGAATAACGTTGCAGGTTTGAGAGATGGCTTGGTTTTCTTGTTTGTTGGTTTTTTTCCGATTGGTTTTTTGCTCTCTTGGTTTGTATACTGTCCACCTCCCTTAGTGAAATAGTGGTTGTTATTATATGGAAATAAGGGTGAAAAGTGGTATGCTGACTTTGTACATGTTGAGATGCAGGCTTTAGGTTGCCTATTTTGTGCAAAATTTGGGCTGAGTTTTGGGCAGATTTGGACCGAGCTGACTTTGGCATGTTGTGTGAGCTAGGTGATATCTTTCAAACCTGTCTCTTTCCTCTTTTATCTTTCAATGAAATACAAAGCCATTTTTCTTTTCATACAATTTTCTGAAGGGTTTACAGTTTAAGGAAAATGATGATGCAGGTTTTATGTGAGCTAGTGCTAGCTTGTCTGTTGTTTTTGAATTGCTGCTATTTTATTTGTTTTTACCTGTTGTTGCTTCCTTGTTCTGTCATTACTTGTTGCACTTGTTTGGCAGCCTAGCTGCCGCGCTAGCCTGCTGTTTTGTTATTTTGTTTAGGCTGCCCATTTTGTTGTTGTTTGCTGCCTACGATTTGGCAGCGTTGCTGCTTTGTTATGTTGTTTTGGTTCTGCTGCATTGCAACTTGTTTTGTTGTTGCTGCAGCTTGTTGTGCTATTTTTGTTTTGGAAGCTTTGGGATGTTGCATCATATGCTTTACGCTGTTGTTTGGCAGCTTTGGGGTTGTTTTGAAAAATATTTAGCATTTTCTTTTCCCTTTTGTGAAACAAGAAAAACCACATTTTTTTTGTGATTTGCAAAAGTAGGAGGAGATATCTTATGATTGAAGACAAAAACCTTTTAAATTCTGATTCCAAATGCAAACCCTAATGATGAGCTTTCTTTGCTAACAAATAATTCTTGCTTGAGTTTTTCACGATGCTAGCTAACTTTTTCCTTTCTTGTTTCATGGGCACGAGGGTTGGAGCGAGGTTGAAAAGCGAAGAAACCATGGCGAGGTGTGGATGGATTTCTTGAAGATGAAGCAAAAGAAAATTGAAGAAGAAATTTTTCTTTTTGTAAACAAAGCATTGTAACTTATATTTTACTTGTAATGTAATGAACACAAAACATGAGTAAATTTGTGAATGATGAAATTTGTTGTACGAAAATTAGACAAATCTTAGATTTTTGTTTGAACTTTGAAATTCTCAATTGAATGGTTTGAATGATATACCTTGATTTTGTAACTTGAACTTCAAGCAATCACAAATGACTCTTGTAACTTGTATTTCAAGTAAATCATGCGCCTTGTACTCCAATAAAATTTCTAAACAAAATAAATGTTTAAGAATTCAATTTAACTTGGTTAACTCGAACCCAAAACCATGGTCGTTTAAATGAAAAACTTAATATTCTCATCATGTCCAAATTAAACTTGCATTCAAAATGAATTCGCACGCCGTGCTCGATTAAAATGGAACTTTATTTCCAACACAAACATTCTTTAAGAACATTCATCAATCTTGTAAAATTAACAAACTTCAACGTGAGAATCATAGTCCTGAGAAAACAATTGTGGTTAAGAACCTTCGAAATCAAACCTATGACTTGCGATGATTCGATAACTTTCAAAGTCTTCCAAACATAATTTTCCTTTGATCTTTGAAGATAAACTCGTAAGCGAAATCACTTATGACCATATGCAGAAATAATTGTCTCAAGATATTGTAATTTTAGGAAATCAAATTTCTTATAAATCAGACGACAGTTACTTAAGATTAGGTCAAAGTCCATGAAGCGATCTCTAAAGTATTCGAATTTTGGTGATCCTCCACACGTAATCAGCTCTTGATTTGGGAAGAGAAATTGGACGTGATGTTAAGGAAAGTCATACGCAAGAAGGACCGCTCAAAAATATCGAATAATGAAGAAGTTACAATCACTTGTACTTGGTCTCGCAAAAGGTCGAGTTTTTGGTCAATTGAGTCATTTTCAGTCATCTGAACCCTTGACTGAGCAAACTTGCAATGTGAGGTTTGAAACTTGGCACGAACATCCTTGAGGAGACATGAAGATCTATGAAGACCATTTGAAACCTTGGAGACTCAATTTTCTTTGGGAAATAACAAACCCTAATTTTTGACTTACTGCCTAGGAAGAGAATCTGTCTGATCATCTTTTGAGCCAAATTGGATATTCGAGAAACCCTAGGATAGTATCTTGCATGAAAAATGGGAGGGCAAATTTTCGGGTTCAACAGCTTCCCCTGTTCAATCTTTTTAAACTTGAAAAGTGAGATCGGCATGTTTGTCGTTCGTAGCTTGAAAGTTGAAGATGATTGAACATAGAGTGCCCAGAAATTTACACTCGGTGATGTGTTGGTTGATTGTATAGGGAATGGGCTTAAAGATGCCATTTGTAGAAATGATGGAGAGTTGTCAGAGATAGGCTTATAGATGCCATCCAAAGGTGATTGTTGACAAAAATTGGACTAAGTCTGAACTTGACTTCAACTGGAAAAGAATCAGAATAAACCTTTGGTCGATTTAAACTGAAACTAGCAGAAGTCTTGCATGTTGTTTGACTGGAAAAGATCATAATAAATCTTGGAGCGATTTATCTGAACCAGAGATAATGTCTATTTGGGAAGTATCAGGATAAACCGTTGAGAGGTTTAAACTAAACCAAAAGAGGTCTTGGGTATTCTTTAATTGGAGAGAATCAAAATAGATCTTTGAGCGATTTATCTGAACCAGAGAAAGTGTCTACTAGGAAAGAATCAGAATAAACCGTTGGGAGATTTAAACTGAACCAGCAGGGATCTGGAGAAGAATCAGAATAAATATTCAAGCGACTTATCTATACCAGAGAAGATGTCTGCGGGAAAGAATCAGAATAAATCATTGAGAGATTTAAACTGAACCAATAGGGGTCTAGATAAGAATCATAATAAATCTAGGAGCAATTTATCTGAACTAGAGAAGATGTCTGCGGGAAAGAATCAGAATAAATTGTTGAGATTTTCAAACTGAACCAGCAAGGATCTGGAGAAGAATCAAAATAAATCTAGAAGCGACTTATCTTAACCAAAAAATATGTCTGCAGGAAAGAATCGGAATAAATCATTGAGATATTTAAACTGAACCAGTAGGGGTCTGGAGAAGAATCAGAATAAATCTTGAAGTGACTTATCTGAACCAGAGAAGATATCTGCGGGAAAGAATCAGAGTAAGCCGTTGAGAGATTTAAACTGAATCAGCAGGGTCTGAAGGAAATATTTGTTATGTAGATGGTCAACCAGTCTTTTCTCGGGAATTGATTTGCAATTAATTTGTCTACAAATAGTTGTCGTATCAGAAATTGGTTGATGATAATTTCCTGTTGATTGATCTTTCCTAAAAAGGTGAAGAGTTAGTTGTATGCGATGTCATGATGTATGAAAATTCATGGCATGAGATTGCTCTATATGCATTTGTGTTGTCAATGCTATGACGTATGAATGCAATGTATGAACATATTAATTGTTCTGCTGTAGTGTTGTTGGATTAGGGAAAATAAATCCCTGACTACTGCTGGGGATGTGGGGTGTAAGTCTTCATATTTTGTTGAAATTGAAGTGTGGATGGATGGGTTTCCATAATTAGAGAAATAAAATCTGTTAGGGAAGGGAAACTCTGTGCATTGCTTGTAGACTTCATGAAATCCTGCTGGGGAATCCTGAGAAACTGGGCGACTTTCAGTGGGGAATCTTTGGAACGGTGACCGGAAGTTTTGCTCCGTCGGGAATGTGAGAGCACCTGATACCATTAGGCTGCATACTGAAGATGCGTTAGTGATCCTATAGTAGGATATCCTTGCTTCCAGTCTTGCTGGAAAAAGTACTTGCGGGGATTTTATGGAATGGCCTATAGATATTATCCCATTTCTTAAATCCATTAGTAATTGTCTTTCTGTTTTCTGTTCCTTATTTTCTTGCATTCATTTGTAAAGAGTAATCAAGTTCAAATGCATATGTTCAAACATAATCATTGGACGTTTTTGCAAACAAAACAGGAAGATAAAAGAAAAAACAAATAGTTTTTCACTTTTAAAGGAATATCTTTGTATTAACTTGAATAAGTATTTTTGTACAAAGAGACGAACATCCTAGTAAGAGAATGTCATCGTAGAAAATGAAAACTGATACAAAGAAAAGATAGCTATGTGAAATAATCCCATGGGGTTCCCACTCTGCTATAGCCTTCGTGTCTTTGAGCGTCTCATCCACCCGCTGCTTTGCCCGAAGCTGATTGGATTGATTAGAACCGTTTGAGCTTGTCAACTAATACTAAAGGTTTTTTGTAAGGTGATCCAACAGGACATAGTCATACGCTTTCCATCCCTAACTTTTGCATGGACTGCCCTTTCAGGTTTTCAGTCCACCGAGATACCCTTTTCTTGCCTAAGTCGCCCTTTCAGGTTTTTAGTGCCGGGTGTACAGATTTTTTTGTATTTTATCCCTAATTTTTGCCCGAACCCTTTTGGTTCACCGGGATGCCCTAATTTTTTCCCAGGCCAGTCAACCTAGCGGGTCTTTATCATGCGTAGTATCTTTTAACTATGTTCGCTTTTACAGGGTACTAAAGGTCGTCGCCATCCATAGTGGTTAAGATCATTGCTCCACCAGAGAATATGTTTTTAATCACAAATGGTTCTTCGTATGTAGGAGTCCATTTGCCCCTGGGATCACCTTGTGGCAATATGATATGCTTGATTACCAAGTCACCAACCCGATATACCTGACATCTGACCTTCTTGTTAAAAGCTTTGATCATACGTTTTTGGTACATCTGACCATGACAGACAGCTGTAAGCCCCTTCTCATCAATCAAGTTCAACTGGTCAAGTCACGTTTGAATCCATTCATCTTCATTCAACTCTACATCTTTTAGAATTCTCAGAGAAGGTATTTGGACTTCAATTGGTAGGACAGCTTCCATACCGTATACCAAAGAGAAATGAGTTACCCTTGTTGACGTGCGCGCCGTGGTATGGTAACCATGGAGTGCAAATGGTAACATCTCATGCCAGTCCTTGTAGGTCACTGTCATTTTTTGTATGATCTTCTTGATATTTTTATTTGTGGCTTCTACAGCGCCATTCATCTTCGGCCGGTAAGGAGAAGAGTTATGGTGTTGGATCTTGAATTACGTGCATAATGCAGTAATCATTGTATTGTAGAGATTTGTACCATTATTTGTGATGATTCTCTCTGGAATACTGTACCGACAGATGAGATTTTGTTTGATGAATTGGGCCACAACGTTCTTGGTAACAGAAGCGAATGAAGCTGCCTCGACCCACTTCGTGAAGTAATCAATGGCAACCAAGATGAAGCGGTGTCCATTAAAAGCTGTTGGCTTGACCTCTCCAATAATGTCAATGCCCCACATTGTGAAGGGCCAACGAGCAGTCAGGATGTTTAGGGGAACCGGAGGCACATTTACTTTGTCAACATAGATCTGGAACTTGTGACAAGTTCGTGAATGTTGATAACAATCCGCTTCCATGGTGGACCAGTAGTATCCTGCCCTTAGGATTTTTTTAGCCATCGTGTATCCATTAGAATGAGTGCCAAAGGTACATTCGTGTAAATCAACCATGAGCTTTTCTGCCTCACTCTAGTCTACGCAACGAAGCAAAGTAGAGTTGTGGTTGCGTTTATAGAGGATTCTGTTACTGAGGAAGAATTTAGCAGAAAATCTTCTCAAGAACTTCTTATCATTGACTGAAGCTCCCTCCGGATACTCTTGGGCCTCGAGATACCTCTTAATTTCATGGAACCAAGGATTGTCCAGTACTTCTTCAGTATCAATCTCATGACAGTGATCTGGTTCGTCCATCCTCTCAATGGTGATCTGAGGAGTCTCATTATACCACTTGATTTTAAACATGGATGACATAGTGGCTAGCGCGTCCGCTAGTTGATTTTTCTCTCGTGGAAAATGCTCAAAGGTAATTTCCTCAAAATGTGGGATTAATGTCAGCACGTGTTCTTTGTAAGGGATGAGATTAGTATGCTTCGTGTCCCATTCTCGTTTGATCTGACTGATGACTAAAGTTGAATCTCCAAATACCTTTAAGGTCTTGATTCCAAAATCTATGGTGGCTTTGAGACCCATAATACACGCTTCATATTCCGCCATATTATTGGTACAGTTGAAACAAAGCCTCGCGGTAAAGGGAGTATGACATCCTTCAGGGGATATGATCACAACTCCTATGTCATTGCCCAATGTGTTGGAAGCTCCGTCAAAAACTAAGGTCCATCGGGATCCTTGTTCAGGTCCTTCATATGGCCTGAGTTCTTTAAAATTGTTTACCAATATGATGTCTTCATCTGGGAACTCGAATTTCATGGTCTGGTAGTCATCCACAGCCTGATGAGCAAGGTGATCGGCTAGTACACTGCCCTTTATTGCTTTTTGGGTAGTATATTAAATGTCGTATTCAGTCAGGATCATCTTCCATCTTGCTATTCTTCCAGAGAGGGCGGGCTTCTCGAATATGTATTTAATTGGATCCATCTTGTATATCAATAAAGTAGTATGGGTCAACAAAAACTGTCTTAGCCGGCGAGCAGCCCATGCCAGAACGCAACAAGTTTTCTCGAGCAGTGAATATATGGTTTCACAGTCGGTAAACTTTTTGTTCAGGTAGTATATTGCATGCTCTGTTCGGCCAGAATTGTCATGCTGCCCCAGCACACACCCCATTGAATTTTCTAAGACAGTTAGATACATGATCAAAGGTCTTCCCTTGACTGGCGGTATCAAAACAGGAGGCTCTTGAAGGTACTCTTTGATCCTGTCGAAGGAAGCTTGGCAGTCGTCATTCCAATCCAACACTTGATCTTTCTTCAGTAATTTGAAGATTGGTTCACAAGTAGCGGTTAGGTGAGAAATGAATCTGGCGATGTAGTTTAGCCGTCCTAAGAATCCTCTTACTTCCTTTTTGGTGCGAGGAGCTGGCATTTCTTGTATTGATTTTACCTTTGCAGGGTCCACTTAGATACCTTTACCGCTGACAATGAAGCCTAGGAGTTTACCGGACCTCACTCCAAATGTGAATTTACTCGGGTTCAACCTTAGTTTGTATTTCTTCATTCTTTCAAACAGTTTCTGCAAATGGTCAAGGTGTTCCTCTTTAGTTTGAGATCAGGATATCATGTCATCCACGTAGACCTCTATCTCGTGATGGATCATATCATTAAACAGAGCTACCATGGCGCGCTGATAAGTTGCCCCGGCATTCTTCAGCCCAAATGGCATAACTTTGTAACAGAATGTGCCTCACTGTGTGATGAAGGTCATTTTCTCCATGTCTTCAGGTGCCATTTTGATTTGGTTGTACCCAGAGAAACCATCCATGAAGGAGAATACTTTATGTTGTGCGGTGTTGTCAACCAGAATATCGATATGGGGAAGCGGGAAATCATCCTTAGGGCTTACCCTATTCAAGTCTTTGTAATCCACACACATGCATACTTTACCGTCCTTTTTAGGCACTGTTACAACATTGGTGACCCATTATGTATATGCTTCATGACTTCAGTCGTGATCTTTTCTGACATTTCTGGCTGCATGCGACGAACTTTCTGTTTTACCATAGGGCAATCTTCTTTTGTCGGCAGATGATGGACAACGATATCAACATCGAGTCTTGGCATGTCTTCGTATGACCAGGCAAAGACCTCAACATAGTCATGTAGTAACTTAGTTAAGCGCTTCTTGACACTAGGTTTCAGGTTGGCACCTACCTTGACTTCATTCTTGTCCTCTTTGGTATCTAAGTTAACTGTGTCAACCGGCTCTTCGTGGGGTTGTATGGTCCTTTCTTCCTATTGTAGTGACCTGGCTAGCTCCCCTGGCACCTCACAATCTTCCTCACCTTCGTCTTCGGCTTGGTAGATCGGATTTTCAAAGTCACAATATGCCATAGTAGAATCGTTACCCATGGGATCCTGAGTGGATGTGGATCTGCATTTTGATATGTGAGTGTGTGTAAGAGCATAGCTATCTTTGAAAAAATAAAAATGTAGAAAAAGAAGAACAAAGAGCATAAAATTTTCATGCAAAAACGTCAATGATTTATTGATGTCATATGAAAATGAGGTAACAACCCTCATAAATGGACCGTTGTGCCTCGGGTAAGACACAAGGTTTTAAAGTCTAACTTATTTAATTATTACAAGTCCGACAAAAATTTAAAGACAATTATTGTTGGATAAAAGTAATAGGGACAAATTCTTTGGCTTCCCAGTTGTTGAGTCCTCCGCTGATAGTCGGAAAAATCCATTCTTCCAGGTCACAAGTGTCATCACTATCTTCCACTGTGTTGACTCCTTGGTTGTTGATCCGCAAAGGTGGTCCTCTGGCACGAGCACGACGAACAGCTTTCTGGGCTCCTGAAGTAAAACCCAAACCAAATTTGTCAGATTTGTAGGGAATATCCAGAAGTTGGCCCCAAATGGTACACCCACCTTCTTTGACTACTTCCTTGGCTTCTTTCAAGGAAGCTATCTTCAGCGGAGGTCTGGTAATCTTCAGGACTTTAGAAATAGTCTTGGTTGCTGCAACTATTTGTGTGACTTCCTCGAAATGCTGACACGAAGTTTCGATGAATTCACCATCCATTTCCATATACTTGAAGGTGTTCAGGTGATTGACCATATATTCCTCCTCTCCATGGACAGTGATGATTTTTCCTTTGATTGGGTACTTCAACATTTGATGTAATGTAGAGGTGACATCACCAGCGCCATGAATCCAAGGTAGGCCCAATAAACAGGAATAGGAAGGGCGAATATCCATCACATAGAAATTTGAATCAAAGTTCTGAGTTCTAAATTTGATGGGGATGTCCACCTCCCTGTGCATCATTCTCTTCAAACCATGGAATGCCGTTACCACTGTGTTGCTGGGTTTTAAGGTCAAACCTTCACAGTCTAGTCTATCCAAAGCCTTCTTAGGTAGCACATTCAATGATGAACAAGTATCTACCAGGACATGGGCCAAAGTAGTGCCCCTGCATTCGACAGAGACATGAAATGCATCATTGTGTTTCCTCCCTCTAGGTGTAAGATCAGCATCAGAAAATCCCAAACCATTATCAGCTGTCAAACTAGCCACACATTCTTCGAATTGGTCAGCAGAGGTTTCCTATGGCACATGGGCAGTTTTAAGAAATTTCACCAAGGCCTTCACATGAGTTTCGGAGCACAACAGTAAAGCTAGCATAGAAATCTTTGAAGGGGTCTGCCCTAGCTGTTCGACTACATTGTAGTCGCTTCTCTTGATAATTTTCAAAATTTCTTACATCTCTTTCTTGGAAGCCTCTGGGATAGATAGTGGTTGCGCCTTCATCTGGACAGGCTCAACCAAAATGTCTTTGCCCCGAGTCTTGGTCGACTCAGTGATAGGGGTGTCAGTAGGAGTAATCACAGGAACTGTAGTAGTAGTATCAGTAGGAACAAAAGCAGGAATGATCACAGGACTGATAACAACTTTCGGAGGAGAAATCTCAGGGGAGAACGCTCTTCCACTTCTGTTTATTTTGCTGGTTCCCACAATGTTGCCAATGTCGGGGTCAGCCTTCTCAAAAACTGGGTCTTCATCAGCCAGCCAATCTTGCTTGACGTCGTGGTAGTAGACGTCACCCCCATAGTTCCAGGGAACATTTTTGTCTGAGGAGTATGGGATTGGCCCTAGCATAGTAATTATCAGTGGAGTCACCTTCGGAACAGAAGTAATCCTAACGGGTCTTTTGGTGGAGACCCTGGAAGGATTGGCGGAAATCGTTATTATGGAAACATCCTTGTAAGAAATGGTTGGAACGGGAGTCTTTTCAAACAAAATCTCTTTGTCATCCATCAGGCACTGGACACCTGCCTTCAATAAATGACAACCATTCGGTAGAGATAAACAAAGGTGGCAGCCTTCGCCACAGCCCAAAAATAAACTGGCCTTTAACAGGTTCACTTTGAAGGTTAGGATAGGAGTAACAAGTTCATCAACAACAGTAACAAACACATCATCTTCAACAACATTAACACTATGGCCGTGCTTGGGCATAGGAGCAGTGATAACATTTGGGATCTTAGGAGCGTCAAATTCAATTTCCTCTGCCTCGAGAAGGTTTTGCACCTTGTTTTTCAAAGCCCAACATTCATTTGTATCATGACCTGGACTTTCTGAATGGTAAGCACAACGAGCATTTGGGTTATAATAAGGAGAGGCAGTGTTGGGATTCTTCAGAGCTTCCCGCAAGGTTACTAGATTAGATTTCAACAAATGCGGAAAGACTTGAGATAGTTTCATATTTATCTGGGTAAACTGTCTTACCGGCCTTTCCGTTCTAGAATGATTGCTCCTTTGCTGAGTAGGTGCAGGCTTAGAGATCATGACAGCCCCTACCGCTGGACGGTGTTCAGTTCTATCCTGATTTCTATGGTCATATTCAACACTTACCTCCTTCTTTCTGGTAAAGGGCTTCTTTATCGCGCTCGAGGATGCATCTCTTTGAATTTTTCCACTTTTTATACCCGCTTCTACCTGTTCACCGGTCATGATTAATTCGGTAAACCCAGCCGAGGAGCTTCCGATCAGGTGTTTGAAGAATGGGCCAGTTAGCGTGCCCAAGAACATATCCACCAATTCTCTGTCAGATAGAGGGGGTTGGACCCTTCCCGCGAGATCTATCCATTTTTTAGCATAGGTTTTGAAACCTTCACCTGTACCCATAGATATGCCTTGCAACTGTGTCCGTGTTGGAGCTAAGTCAGCATTGTACTGGTATTGCTTGTAAAAAGCGGCTGCTAAATCTTCCCAATTACGGATGTTGGTCCCTTCCAACTAATAGAACCAATCCAATTGCGTTCCTGACAAGCTTCCTTATAATAAATGCACCCATAGATTCCTATCCGCAGTATGAGGTTGAATTTTCCTGACGTATGATCTCAAATGTAGCTTTGGACAAGAGACACAGTCATATTTAGCGAAAGTGGGGACCTTGAATTTTTGTGGGATGACAACCCCTGAGACAAGTCCTAGCTTTTCAAAATCTAACCCGGGTACCTTCTGGATCTCCATAACATTGAGGCAATCTTCCAATTGTTTGTATTTGTCGTCAGTTGGAGGATACTGCTCTTCAGAGTAGTCAACATCTTCTTCCTCTTCAGATTCTAGAGGGTCAGTCACTTCCTTGTTTTCATCTTCTTGATTATCCCTTTCACCCGATGATGTTGATAAGTCTAGAGTCCGTCTGGCTGGTCCTTTGAACCTTCTTTCCAGATTTAAAACACCAATTGATTTCTTCACTTTCTTTGATCAGCAGAGTTTTCAACTCCTCTTGTCCATTTGCCAGAGTCAAGAACATTTGTTGAAATTGAGCGTTCTGTGCCTGAAGATCTTTTACTATCTGTTCAATATCCATCTCACTGTAATAAACAGTAGAAAGATAAGGAGACATGTTGTAAGAAACTTGTTTGTGTTATGATGAATGAAGATGCATATGCAAATGATTTCAAGGAAAATAGAGATTTAAATTTGCTTTAGACAAAAAAGGAAAACATGTTATATTAATAAATCCAAGTTTGAGTACATCATGCCTCTTTGGGCTTACAATGAAAGAAATAGAATACAAAAACTCTTAAGAAAAAAAAGTTGAACGCATCCTCTTTGGTTCGATATAGGCGTTCATACTTCGCTCTTCATGAAGCTGCTTGGTGAGTTCCAAAACCTTCTTCTCACCGGCGTAGAATCAGGCCTCAAAAGTGTCTCGTTCTCCCTTTAGTTGAACCCAATCTCTTTGCAAGTCTTCTAGAGAGGTAGGCATTTTGGGATGAAGGACAGTGTACGGGACATTTCCTTCAACAACAGGCTCTATGATAACAGGGAGGATAGAGGTGTAAGGCATTATGAGACTCTGAGGACGAGCTCGCACCCACCTAAGATAAGGTTCAAGGGGAATAGAGTTTTTGCGTCCCAATGTCTTACTATCCACCTTGTTTACCATCCTCCAAGCTCGTACAAACCTCTGATGGTAGCCTTGATCGTCGCTTTCATAGTCAAACACCACACCTTGGATGAGCATCTCATGAGGACAATCTCTTCGGGCATACCCAAACTGTCGTAAACGTAAGCAAGGGTTGTATGTGATACCTCCCCTTATACCAAGCAGTGGGACGTTATGGAATTCCCCACAATGGTCGATGATAGAAGTATCTTCCAAGGATCTCAAACACCAATGAATATCAGAGTAGGTGAGGGACATCATCCTTTGAGACCATGTCAATATTTGCTCGTTCTTCAATGTTGATCGAGGTAAGTGTGAAGTGAACCACTTGGCGAGTAGGGGAATACAAAATAAGAGAGTACCTCTTTTCTTCATGGTGCAGGCATGGAAGCAATGTAAGATGTCTCCCAACAAGGTAGGTATAGGATTATGAGAGAGAAAGACTTTGATGGTTTAATATCTATGAATTGGTCCGAGTTGGGGAATAGAACCAAACCATAAACGAGATGAGCCAGGACATCTTCAAAAGCTTGAAAATCTATATCTTCCCATAATGAACGAGTCTTCTCCAATAGAAACTTATCTAGGAACCCTTGGACCCCGCTTCTTGTCTCCCAATTTGCTATGATGTCGGCTCTCTTCAGATGTAAAGCTTCAGCGATAACCTCAGGTTTCAGAATCCCTTCTAGACCGGTGAATGGTATCTGATCAAGCATGGGCACCCCTAATAATAGAGAGAACTCTTCAAGTGTAGGTACCAACTGATAGTCAAGAAAAGTGAAGCAATGATGTATGGAATCAAAGAATTGGAAAAGCACATACATTATCTACTCTTAGAAATTAGAGGTAGCCAGACTGAGGAGTCGATCATATTTCCTGGTAAAAGGAGAATCTTCGGGCACCCTTGATGCTAACTCTTGGAGCTGAGGGTGTGCTTTTACGAAGCTGATTCGGATGGTGTTCCTTCAGATGGAGCTCATGGCCTACAAAACAAAAAACAAAGATAAATTCCAAAATCCCTGAAATGGTTAGTGAGAATGTGTATGATGTTATGATGTTTATGATGTTATGTACAAGTAAGCATATACACCCAAGGCAAACAAGTCCTTATGTTTTAGGCTTGCATGGAGTCTTATAGGTAAGTACCCTTTTGAATTTTAGTTGGCTCAACCTGTCCTAGTAATAATAACTGGGTTCTAAAGGATCTCAATATCACCGACCTTTCTTTTAGGCATTGTCTCAGCACAATCAATCTTTACTTGTGGACGAGATATCCCAAAAGTCCAATCTCAATGAGTGTAGTATCGAGTATCAACCTGTTTTCATCTTTCCACCAAAACCGGTTATCTCACTATGTCCTAATGGCCAAGTTTTTAAACTACGGTTCTAAAGTCAGTTAGTGCTTCATGACGCCACTCAGCGGTCCCGTATTCTCCTCGGTTCAACACAAGGGATACCGATACCAACAAATGTGTCACACTAACGTAGCCATTGTTTAAACCATATCGGTCTACGATGTACAATTTCCACAATCTATTGCTACTTACCTGAAAAGGTGTCCCAGATCCGGGTAGAGGATCAAAGCAAACCCAAACAAAGAACCATAATGTAAATCAAACAAGTCAGACAATGAAAGCAAGTAAAGGTGATCTAGCTCTAAGGTAACCCCACTTTTTAAGTCCTATCCCTAGCAGATTCGCCAATTCTGTAATGCGGTGGGAGAACTGACTTGGTTGTTTTGCATTTGATCGCAATTGTTCCGATAGCAAGAGTCGCCACTGACTTTTCTTTTATCCAATAAGGAAAGGCTGAAAAGAACAGGAAAGACCTTTCGAGATTATTTCTTGAGTTTGGGGGGTAGATTATGAAAAGGGAAGGTATTAGAACCCTTCTCATCTGTAGTTATCTACGAGCTCTTAGTTTCTTGCTAGATCACTTGCTTTTGTTTGAAAGTGTGCTTGTGGCGTGGGTTTTGAAATTATTTTGAAAATGTCTTTGTAATGGTTCTCATTTCTATAAGAACGCTACAAAGTGTTGTTTCAAAAATAGTTCAAAGATGTGTTTGTGGAATGTGTTTTTGAAATTGATTTTGAAAAGGTGTCTTCGTAATGGCTCTCGTTTCTATAAGAACGCGTACAAAGTGTTGTCTTTTGAAGATGTTTTAAAACGAGAGTGTTGGTGTATAAAATGTTTTTGTTGTGAGCAAGCGAGCAACTAGGAGCAAATCTACCTACTCAAAAGGTCTTAGATGTTCTTTTCCTCCTCCTTTAGATGTTGCTATCTTACTATTGATTTGGTAAAAAGCCCCATTGTTGGACGTGAAGGGACAGGTGTGGGTCACCCGTACAGTCATAGAAGGCAACTTGTGAGACGCTTTATCAATTTTTCATAAGGGACTAGATCATTTACCGAAGGCAACATCGAGGGACTACGATCTTTTTATCGAAGGGTCTTTGCTAAAGCATCCCATATTCGAGGGACATGACTGTGTTTCCGAGGCAACAAGCGAGGTTACCCTAGAAGTGCGTGTTTGAAAGTGTGTTTGATTCAAGTTAATTTTGTCTTTGAAATTAGGTTATCTAGCGATTGATTTTAGATCTTTCCATGCACGCCTAATTACTATACAGTATAAGGAAAACAGTAAATTGTGGAAATTAAAATTCTACGCTATTACAGAGCTTTAGGTAATGGGGGTACAAATTTAGGAATGGGGATGGATTAATGCGATTAAAAAGTCCAAATAGGCAAACAATACAACCAAATCGGATCGAGAAATTAATTGAAATTACAACAAATTTATGAAGTAAAATTAATTGACAAAGTGTAAATAAGGAAATAAAATTCTTAGTATTTGTTTGAAAAGTTTGGAAAGAAAATTAAAAAAAATCTATTTTATTAAAGGAAATAATTAGCTTAAAGAAATTAAATCCAATGTACATATATTTTTGTCTTTTAGGGTTTTTTTATTAAGAAATTAAATAAACAAATTTAGGACTAAATACAAAATTAATTATTAAAATTATTTACAAAGTTTTCCTAAATTAAATTTTTTAGAACTAAGCTAATTGAGAAAATTATCTGACAAAATTTTATGAGTTATTAAATTAGTAGAAACAAGTAAAACCCAAACTAAATATAAAAACCAAACAAAATGGAAGGGTGGTGTTAAACTGAAATGAGGGTGATGCTTATTTTGAATGCATGGGCTTTAGAGGTTATAGCCTAAGGAGTTTTTTGTTTTAACAAAAAAAGAAAATAAAGAAAACAAAAAGAAAATAGGTCACAACAGGGGTTGAACCCGGGTTCCCTTAGTCACTGCAAACAATGCCTTTCCAACTGAGCTATTCTGTTTATTCGTTACTATAATGACTTAATTAATAAAAGAAGCGCAAACTGTGAAATGGGCTGGGCCAAGAGATAGGCCCAAACCCGGTTTGGGGAAGAGACAAGGAAAGGGTTTTGAAACCCTAATACAGAATCGTTGTATTCATAGGTAAGAGGAATGAATTGATTTCATATTAATTTTGTTTTAATTTTAAGTTAACCCCTTAATTAAAACATAGGTGCCTTTTGTTCTTTCTCACGCTCATATTTGTTTCTCTTCACCTCTCTCATGATTTCCCTCTGTTTCAACATCATGTCATCCTCTCTTTCTATTATTTCTCTTATTGATTCAAAACCAAACCCCTTTGTAACCCTAAACCCACATCTTATAATGTTCATAAAGGGGAATCGGTTCGAACAAGCATGTAAAAGAAAACTGTGTTGCGAAATTAAAGTCAAAGCTTTTGAAAAGGGAAGAAACTGAGCGTTACCACTAACGATTTTGGTTTGAATCCAGGTATGATTGCTTTTTCCTTCTTTATTATGAAACTACGTTTTGTTGTCGCTGTTTGTGAAAATACTGATGGCAATGCTGTAGTTGTAGATTTGAAGTTGTTGAATGTTGGACGCTTGAAGTTGATGATGGTGCGGTGATGTGTGTTTTAGATGTTACACTATTTCTTGGTTTTTTAACTATCTGGGATTTATATTTGTTTGATGAGAGGTTATGCTTTTGTTGAAAAACTGTTTGTTATGTTGTGTTCTGTTGTTATGGTTATAGGGTGAGGCAGTTTAAGTTGCAGGGAACAAATTTGTTAGCAGGGAAATGAGGATTTTGGGTGAGTTGAACATGGATTTGCGGTTCAACAGAGATGAGTGAGGTTTTGGTTTAATGGAATAAGGTTGTAGGTTTGATAAATGGCTTGGTTTTCTTAATTGTTGGTTTTTTTCCGATTGGTTTTTTGCTCTCTTGGTTTGTATACTGTCCACATCCCTTAGTAAAACAGTGACTGTTATTTTATGGAAATAAGGGTGAAAAGTGGGGGGGGGGGGGAATTTGAGGTTTTGAATATTTTTGGTATGCTGACTTTGAACATGTTGAGATGAAGGCTTTAGGTTGCCTATTTTGTGCAACATTTGGACTAAGTTTTGGGAAGATTTGGACAGAGCTGACTTTGGCATGTTGTGTGAGCTAGGTGATATCTTTCAAACCTGTCTCTTTCCTATTTTATCTTTCAATGAAATATAAAGCCATTTTTCTTTTCATACAATTTTCTGAAAGGTTTGCAGTTTAAGGAAAATGATGATGCGGGTTTTATGTGAGCTAGTGCTAGCTTGCCTGTTGTTTTTGAGTTACTGCTATTTTATTTGTTTTTACCTATTTTTGTTGCCTTGTTCTGTCATTACTTGCTGCACTTGTTTGGCAACCTAGCTGCTGTGCTAGCCTGCTGTTTTATTGTTTTGTTTAGGCTGCCCACTTTGTTGTTGTTTGTTGCCTGCTATTTGGCAACGTTGCTGCTTTGTTATGTTGTTTTTGTTCTGCTGCATTGCAGCCTGTTTTGTTGTTGTTGCTTCAGCTTACTGTGCTATTTTTGTTTTGGCAGCTTTGGGATGCTGCATCATTTGCTTTACGCTGCTGTTTGGCAGCTTTGGGGCTGTTTTGAAAAATATTTAGCATTTTCTTTTCCCTTTTGTGAACTAAGAAAAACCATATTTTTTTGTGATTTGCAAAAGCAGGAGGAGATATCTTATGATTGAAGAGAAAAACCTTTTAAATTCTGATTCCAAATGCAAACCCTGATGATGAGCTTTCATTGCTAACAAATAATTCTTGCTTGAGTTTTTCACGATGCTGGCTAACTTTTTCCTTTCTTATTTCATGGGCACGAGGGTTGGAGCGAGGTTGAAAAGCGCAAAAACCATGGCGAGGCATGGATGGATTTCTTGAAGATGAAGCAAAAGGAAATTGAAGAAGTAATATTTTGTTTTGTAAACAAAGCATTGTAACTTATGTTTTACTTGTAATGTAATGAACACAAAACTTGAGTAAATTTGTGAATGATGAAATTTGTTGTACGAAAATTAGAAAAATCTTAGATTTTGTTTGAACTTTGAAGTTCTCAATTAAATGGTTTGAATGATACACCTTGATTTTGTAACTTGAACTTCAAGTAATCACAAATGACTCTTGTAACTTGTATTTCAAGTAAGTCATGCGCCTTGTACTCCAATCAAATTTCTAAACAAAATAAATGTTTAAGAATTCAATTACACTTGGTTAACTCGAACCCAAAACCATGGCCATTTAAATGAAAATCTTAATCTTCACATCATGTCCAAATCAAACTTGCATTCAAAATGAATTCGCACGCCATGCTCGATCAAAATGGAACTTTATTTCCAACACAAACATGCTTTAAGAACATTCATCAATCTTGTAAAATTGGCAAACTTCAACGTGAGAATCATAGTCCTGAGAAAACAATTGTGGTTAAGAACCTTAGAAATCAAACAAATGACTTGTGATGATTCATTAACTTTCAAAGTCTTCCAAACAGAATTTTCCTTCGATCTTTGAAGATAAACTCGTAAGCGATGTCACTTATGACCATGCGCAAAAATAATTGTCTCAAGATCTTGTGATTTGAGGAAATAACATTTCTTAGAAATCAGACGACGGTTACTTAAGATTAGGTCAAACTCCATGAAGCGATCTCTAAAGTATTCGAATTTTGGTGATCCTCCACACATAATCAGCTCTTGATTTGTGAAGAAAAATTGGAGATAATGTTAAGGAAAGTCATACGCAAGAAGAACCACTCAAAAATATTGAATAATGAAGAAGTTACAATCGCTTGAACTTAGTCTCGCAAAAGGTCAACTTTTGGGTCAATGGAGTCATTTTCAGTCATCTGAACCCTTGACTGAGCAAACTTGCAATGCGAGGTTTGAAACTTGGCACGAACATCCTTTAGGAGACATGAAGATCTATGAAGACCATTTGAAACCTTGGAGACTCAATTTTCTTTGGTAAATAACAAACCCTATTTGTTGACTTACTGCCTAGGAAGAGAATCTTCTGATCAACTTTTGAGTCAAATTGGATATTTGAGAAACCTTAGGATAATATCTTGCATAAAAATGGGAGGGAAAATTTTGAGGTACAACAGTAGGAGATATCAGGAAGTTGTCCCCAGATAGTGCAACCTCTATCTTCTACAACAGCTCTAGCATCCTTCATAGAGGCTATCCTTGGTGAATCCTTGGTAGTCTTGGGAGTAGCAGGCATAACTTTAACAACAACAATCGTTGGAGGGATTACTTTAAATGCTTGGCAGGGGGTTTCAATGAATTCACCATCCATTTCAACATATTTGAAAGAATTCAAATGACTGATCATATATTCTTCCTCTCCACAGACTGTGACAATCTTCCCTTTCACTGGGTACTTCAGCTTTTGATGTAATGTAGAGGTAACCGCACATGCCCCATGAATCCATGGGAGTCCTAGTAAGCAAGAATAGGTCGGGCGGATATCCATTACATAAAAAGCGGAATTGAAGACTTGAGACCCCGCCTTGATCGGGAGATCAACCTCTCCATAGACCATCCTCTTTGACCCATCCAAGGCTCTTACCACAATATAGCTGGGTTTCAGCACCAGCCCTTAACAGTCCAATCTATCCAAGGCACATTTAGGTAAAACATTGAGAGAGGACCCAATATCTACTAACACATGTGCCATAGTGGTTCCTTTGCATTCAACAAAGATATGGAGAGCTTTGTTATGATTCTTCCCCGTCGGAGTTAAATCAACATCAGAAAATCCCAAGCCATTATCAGCAGTTAGGCTTGCAATATAATTCTCAAATTGATCAGCAGTGGTCTCTTGTGGTACATGGGTATTCTTCAGGTATTTCAACAAAGCTTGGGCATGTGCTTCGGAGCATAACAACAAAGCCATCATGGATATTTTTGAGGGTGTCTGCCCCAGCTGCTCAATTATTTTGTAGTCATTTTTCGGATAATCTTCAGAATTTCTTCCATCTTTTGTCTAGATGGGTCTTCAATTGTAACATCTTTGGATGGTGCCTCCGTCAGGGCAGGCTCAGTAACTTTCTCTTTACCTCGGGCGTTGGCATTTGGCCCAGCAGCAGGAATACAAATAAGTGTTATTGTAGTTGTTGGAAGAGAGATCTCCGGAGAGAAGACACTTCCTGTCCTAGTGACCTTACTAGTTCCGACAATGTTTGTAATTTTAGTATCTTCACTTTCAGTAATCCATGGCTCTTGCTTGACACCATGATAATAAACTTCTGCCCCATAGTTCCAGAGCACATCTTTATCAGAGATATAGGGGACTGGCCCTGGTGTAGTGATGATCAAAGGAGCCATTATTGGCTCAGCAGGAATCCTTATAGGGCCTTTAGAGGTGATCCTAATAAGAGAATTTGGAATGGTGATTATGGAAACATCTTGAGGTATACTTTCAAGTAAACTCTTCATGTGTTTTACCCAAAATTTTGACCGTAATATCCCTCTATCACATCATATCAATTTAATCACAACAAGATCACACACTAGGGTTTGTTTGTTCTCCCTATCTTTAGCTTTGCTTTATGGGGAATCACCAAGCACCTTGACTTGTAATTTGTAATAATTTATGTTTTGATTATACTTTAACTAATGAGTACAATAATATTTTCCCAATTGATGATATTGTAAGAGAAAGCACAACACATTCCATCAAGATTGATCTATGGATTCATGAGTTCATTCTTATGCCTTCCTCAACAAAGCTTCATTGAGACTCAATCCACAATATTGAAGATACTTTGAAGCAATATTATGACAAATTCTATTATGATTCATCATACTTCAAGTTGTCAAATATGGTTCAAAGTTATAAGGATTGATTGAAGAAGTTTGACTGAATTGGGCAAATCCTTGATTCATTGATCACAAATGCACATCTCCTTCAATTATAAAGATTTTAAAGTGGTTTTGGTTGCTATGGTTCCTACTTATCATCCTCAACAACTCATATTCACATTACAAAATTATTTGTCTAAAGAGGTAGGTCAAAATTGCAAAGGTTTCCCAAGGCATTTTCTTGCTATAGGAGCCAGGGTTTTGAACTTCAAAGGGGTATATCTTACTCATCTTTTGGAATTTTTGAGTGATTTCAAATAAATGCTTCTCTTTAAAGGGTTATTAACAAATCACTTCAAAAGTTTCAAGGAAATTTTGTGTGGAAGAAACTTGATGATGAAGAAAGATTACAAGTCCTCTAGATGAACCCTCAAATTCCATTAGGTGATTTCAAATGATCATAACTTAGTAAAGTTGTATCACCTTGAGCCCATTATTTTTCCAAAATGATATTAAAGATGTGAAATCCAACCAATCTTTTAAGTACAAAGTATGAAAATGGATGGAAGATTCCCTAAGGATGCAAAAGATTATAGGTCATTTCATTAATTTTTGCCAACTTCAACAAGTCATAACTTTCTCAATTTTTGGATATTTTGAATGGTTCAAGTCTCAAAATGTCATTCAAGAGATTTGTTTCATGCCATATTTTTTGGTCAAGAGAAAATTTCAAGTGGAAGACCATGTTTGTATGCAACATATTACAAGTCATTTTTGAAGAAAAACTTATAAATTTTCTAAGTATATAAAGTCAACCTCTTTTTCCCAACTTTGACTTGTTACAACTTCCATCTCAAGCATCCATTTGACACCATTCTTTTCACATTATAAATCTTGTAACCTCATATTTCTAAAGCTTCAAGAATCATGTCCTAAGACCCCTTGAGCTGAGAATGACATTGTTTTGAAGTTGGTAATTTGAAACTGAATTTCTCACCAAGTAAGAATTATGAAATCCATGATGTGGCTTCTAATCACAAGATTTGTGCGTGTTTTTGATTTAAACTTGATTAAAAAACTTGCCAAAGGTGTTTAGCACCTCAAAACGCAAAGGTTGGATGAGTTTTGATGAAAATCAAGTCACACTTCACATGTGCTCGACCACCACCCAATTTCCCTCCAAAATCCATTTTTCTCCAATTTTCATTGCCATTCGTTTTCCTATAAATTGAGGACCTTGTTCCATTCATTTCCTCAAGCTTTTAGAGCCAAACGCACCCTGCCAAAACCTCACACCAACTTCAAATTTTTGAAATCAGTTTATGAGATTTAAGCTTCTTTCTTCAAAATTGTTTGCACATTAATCATTCTCAATCATCATACAAGCTCTCCAACACTTAAACCAGGCAGAACGAACCATAATTCAAGCTACAGAAGTCCATTTTTAGAGCTTCATTCTTGAACTTCGTATAGGTAAAATTCTCCACCATTTGGATCCAAAAGAAGCACTAACATACTCTACTCCTCCTTCTAATTCCTATGCTTCTTACAATTTTTAAATTCATTGAGAATTGAGAGAGAAATCTCAAATTATTTGTGCTCGCTATTTTCTGTGTTTTTGATCCATAACACCTTGCATACTTTACATAAATTTGGCGCGATGGTGGGGTTAGGATCGTCTTGAAGAGACGAACGCAATGACACTTGTCTGAGATTCTAAATTTTCCATTTGAAGAAACTCATGAAATCTCCATTGCAGGGTGTCTAGATGTTGAAGACGATGACATGTCTCGTCTCAACCAATGATAGCACGCCAATTGTTTTATTCTAATCTGTTGGCTATTATCTGATCCAGTGCATTTTTAAAGAAGGTCCATATCAAACACAATGCGTTTGGTCCACTTGATCAGCTTACTAACATGTTTTCACTATGATCTGATGGTCCACATCTATTTATTTTTATTTTTATTTTCTGATTTTATATTTTAATTGTTTTAAATTTCAAAAATTCATAACTCTTTTATTTTTTATCCAAAAATTATTAAAAAAATATACAAAAATACCTTGATTTATTTCTGACTTTGTGAATATTTCTTCATATTTTTATTTTGATGTTTGATATTTTTCATAATTTTTTCTATGTTTGCTTTATTCTAATTGTTTCAAAAATATTTTCTGACATTTTAAAATCCTGAAAAATTTTATAAAAATCATTTTGATTGTTTCTGACCTCCTGAATTTTTTGTTGAATTTTATCTTGATTTTTGCTATTTTTGATCTTTTTTCCTTTATTTGAGCAATTTAAATTAGTTTAAAAATAGTTTCTGACTTTAAAAACTTACCAAAAATTTCATAAAAATATTTGAGTTCATTTCTGGTTTTTCTATGATCTCACCTAATTTTTCTTGAGCGTTTTGAATATAATTGATATTTTCCCCCTATTTTCAAATTTAAAAATCATTTAAAAACCTTTTTTCTTGTATTTTAAATATTATTTTATTTTTTGTACATATTCTGACTGATCTTGGACTATGAAATTTTGATCATGGACTTTATTAACATCATTGGATCCATGGTGTTGAGTCTAATTCCATAAAAATGGATGAATGAGTTTAATAATAGTTTGATTAAATTTTTGGTTCATATGTGGTTTACTTTTTACCCTATTTCTTCTTCTTCTCATCTCTTTCTTAATTGTACTAAATCTTATTGGAGCATGATTTCCATATCATGTCTCAAAGCATATGGTACATAGATTGCTATTGACTGACCTTAAAATAGGTGCGACTTCTATATAAGTCCACTTACGATTGCTTAACATAGCGCTAAATTTTATCCCGATTCGAGAAATGATCATTCGTGATCCAAACCCATGTTTGCAAGCCCAAGTATGTTAATTTGAACCCTTTGATCCAATAACCTTGATATTTATTGTTAGGAGGCTTTGGTTCTACCAATCCTCTAATGAATCTTCATCAGTTTTGGTCAAAGTGGATCACTTAAACATCATTGATCATTTAATGTTTCCTTGAGAATTCTTAAATGGATGATATACTTGACAAAAAGCAAATGCAACTTGTTGTTGAGAGGCTTTGGTTCTACCAATCCTCTAATGAGTTCTGTTGTACCCCAAAATTTTCCCTCTCATTTTCTCAAGAAATCACTCTGGATCCTCAGGTTTACTTTCATCCAATCCCGAGCTTTGAATTACAAATTTTTCAAGAAAGTCACCTGCAAGGGCAAAATAGTCATTTTCACATTAAAAGGTCAAACTTTGACTTTTGGGATCAGAATCAAATCACTGAAATCACATTTCATCAAAAACATGTTGGAATATGAAATTTGTGTCATCAAAAAGTTTAAAAACTAAATTTCTAAATACTTGAAATTTTTCTAAGTATTTAAGAAAAATGACGCTTAAGAACTTCTGAGCCAGCCTCCAGGCAGGTGCATTCAGAAGTTGTAAACATGGTTCAGCACATAGTCTTCAGTCAGAACATGGCTTTTCAGCATTCACGTAAGTCTAGTCAGAATTTGCTAAGGTAATGCAAAGAAGATTACAAAGCGTGCTGCAACCTTACTAGAAAGTCTGAAAGCTCCTTAAGAACATGCTGGGGCCAGAAGGTAAGAGGATTAGAATATGCTACGCTGAAGCAGAACTTTTAATCTAGAATTTTCAAAGATAAATCAAAGAAAGTTACTGGAAGACTTGGGAAATCCTTCAGAACATGCTAAGGTAACAAGGTACACAGATCAGAAGATGGATGTTTGTCCTTTAATGAACTTCTGATCCAGAATTAAGCAATGATGCAAAATCTCAAATTACAGGATTTCTGATTTTGACAAATCTCATAATCATTTAATGCTCATTAATGCTCACAACCACTTTTGAGTCTTTGTCCAAAGGACCTCTCCACGTGTGGCATAGAAATACCCTTGTTCTCCTTAAAAGCAAACTTCTATACAGAAGTATAGGAGGGTCCATGCGTTACTTTTTGCTTGTAGGTCTACTTTTCCTTAATCCTTGCTTGCTGATCCAGTCTAGACTAAAAAACTATCAGCCATCATACCTTTTTTGAACTTGCTTCAGGAACAAGTCAGCATCTAGCGTATGATGTTGGCGCTACTTGATCTCTTCAAAACTACAAAAATCTTTGCCTATAAATAGAACACTTTTGGCCATTGAAAGGGGTCGAAAATTTTAAGAAAGAAAAGCCTTAAACCCCTGCCAAAATCCCAAGAGCTATAAGAACTGTAAACACACCATATAACACCTTGTTAACTTTTGATTCTTTGCGTTCAAAACTCCATTTGTTCTCAAATATTTATTGACTAAAAAACCATTCATACAGTTTCTGATCTATACGTTAGAAACTGCCTAAAACTTTTGTATTCATACTACTGCACACTCTCCATCCATCCACTCAAAGAAATCAGCACATCACCTCCTCGCCATCCCCATAAGTTGAAAACTTCTAGCTTACTGAGTACGTGAAGAAGCTGTTCAGAACATCATCAGAGTTGAGGTTAACTCCGATTCACAGAACTTCTTCCAGCTGCAAGGTAAATTTCTGCTGACCCTCACCACATTACTCAAGCATTACCAGATTCACATGCTCAAAAATACAATGTAGATATCATGTTTCTGATGCTGAACATATTCTGAGACTTCATATATTTGCCTTCTCAAATAGAGAATAAATCAGTTCAGAACATCTTGGAGAGACTAGAATTCAGAGTTAGGATTAGCAAATGCATGCTTGCCTCTGATTTATAGTTCTAATATTTCTTATCTTCTGAAATGCTATGACATCCGCTATAACTGTTCTATGCATGTTTTCTGTTTTGTGGAGAAATAACCAAATTACAGATGTTATGAGTAGCTTGGAGAGAGAGATCAAGTTCTGCCAATGGTCTCAGAACTTCTGAAGTCTGTTTTGTTGCCAGTGGTACCAGAACTTCTGAGGCTTGTTTTGTTACCAGTGGTATCAAAACTTCTGAAAGTTACTGTGTACCCAGTAGGTTCAGAGCTTCTAACCTTATACATTTTCACTGACAGGTTTCTGCTTTGTAGCACTCCAGGGTCAAAACCTCTGACTTCATTTTTATCAACAACACGCTGATTCCTTTTTTTTATTATTATTATTTATTATTTTTCTATCACTCTCCATTCCATTAATCAGCAAAACGTCAAAAATACTTCCTTCACACTTTATTTTTATTTTTTAAAAAACAAAAAGACAAAAAAAAAACATTTTTTAAACAAGTTTATTTCACATATTCCTTGTACATTATTATGCATTTCAATATGGTTGTAATAGTAACTTAGGACTTATTTTTGCTTGCAAATCCCCATTCAAAATTGTATTCCCCTCTCCCATAAATTATTGTAATAGCTTAGAAGTATTTACATTACGTAATTTATCGCTTTATATGCCATGATTAGTAATTAGGGTTTGTATGACAAGAACGAAACAAAACAAATAGAAAACCCTAAATACAAGACAAAATCAAAAGCATGAAAATGATACACTTTGCACACAAGCACCCTTAGGGTTTCTCCCACTTGGTTGCCTAAAATAAAATGGCCATGTTACGCATGCGAAGTATCTTGGCAAAAGCAAAACAAAATATAAGATCATAACCCCTCGATGACGCTATTCAAAAGTTGCCTTACAAAATGATCTTGGTCCCTCAAAAATGCTTAGATACTTGGCAACATTTCTATCATGGTTATACGATGACCCACGCCTGTCCCTTTTACATCAAAAGATAGGGTTGCTTACCAAATCAATGGTAAGTCAACAATGTCAAAGGAATAGAAAATGCATGAGAAAGACATTTGAGTAGGTAGATATCTTCTAGTTACTTGCTCCATTTCAAACAAAATCCTTGCTATTTTCAAAACAAACACATACACATTTCAAAAACATCTTATAAACATTGAAAACATTTTCAAAAATACAAACATCTTTGTATACATTTTTAAGAACGAGAATCATTACAAAGAATGCCTAAACGAATGGCCTCTTTTACAAAATACTTTCAAAATCACACCAAACACCATTTCAAACAAACCAAAGCAAGTGATCTAAGCAAGTAACTAAGAGCCCATGGAAAACCATGGATGAAAAGGGTGCTAGCACCTTCCCTTTTCATAATCTACCCCCCGAACTCAAGAAAACATCTCAAAGGTCTTTCCTGTGCTTTTTCACCTTTCATTTTGGATAAAAGAAAAGTCGGTGGAGACTCTTGCTAACCGCAACATTTGCGACAAAACGCAAAACCTCAAGTCAGTTCTCCCACCGCATCACAGAACTGGCAACTCTGCTGGGGAAAATTATAAAAGTGGGGTTACCTTAGGGTTTTAGATCACATTTATTTGCTTACCTTGTTTGACTTGTTTGCTTTACAATTATGGTTCTTTGTTTGGGTTTAAATCTTCCACCCGGATTTGGGAAACATTATAGGTAAATAGCAATACATTGTGGAAACTGTGCGGGGTATACCGATATGGTGTAAGAAATAGCTATGTTAGTTTGACATATTTGTGGGTACCGGTAGCCTTTGAGTCAATCAAAGAGAATACGGGGCCGCTGAGTGATGTCATGAAGCACTAATGAACTTCTAGAACCCTTTACTTGACCAACTTGGCCTTTAGGATGTAGTCAGATGACCGGCTTTGGTGCAGTCCGAAGTTGGTAGATACTCGATACTACACTCATTGAGGGTTGGTTTCTTGGGATATTTCGGTCGCCATTAAAGAGGCTTGAGCTGAAACAATGACCAAGGAAACAATCCAGTGATATTGAGCTCCTTAGAACCCGGTTACTATTTTTAGGATAGGTTGAGCCAACTAAACTTCAAGAGGGTACTTACCTATGAAACCCCATGCAAGCCTAAACTAAGAACTTGCTTGATTTGTTTGTATATGAATGCTTGTACATAACATCATGGAAATCATGGACATCATATGCATTCACTAACCATTTCAAGGATTTTGGAGATTCATCTTTGTTCTTGTTTTGTAGGATATGGATTCACTTCGCAGGAAAACTATCCAAATCAACCTTGTAAGAATTCCTCTACAACTCAAGGAGCTAGCTTCAAGGATCCCTGAGAACTCTCCATTCACCGAGAGGCATGGTAGTCTACTCAACTTGGTCACCTCTAACACAGAGGAAGATATGATGAAGGTTCTCTTCCAGTTCTTTGATCCTTTGCATCATTGCTTCACATTTCCTGACTATCATCTTGTGCCTACTTTAGAGGAATTTTCTCAACTCTTGAGGATTCCTATTCTCAATCAACTACCTTTCAACGGTACGGAAAGAGATCCAAAGCCAGAAGAGATTGCTCAAGCCCTGCACTTGCACTCATATGATGTCACAACTCATTGGGAAACTAGAAGTGGTGTCAAAGGCTTCTTGGCAAAGTTTCTATTTGAGAAAGCCCAAAGATGTTGGAATTCCCTAGACTTGCAAGCTTTTGAGAAGATTGTATCTCTTCTCATCTATGGGATGGTCTTGTTCCCCAATCCTGACCAACTCATAGATGTAAATGTTGTCAAAATCTTCATGTCTCGCAACCCGGTGCCTACATTGCTTGGGGATATCTTACACTCTTTTCACACTCGTACAATGAGGAAAAGAGGTGTTCTTATGTGTTGCACTCCTCTCCTGGAAAGATGGTTTATTTCTCATCTTCCCCAATCAGTCTTAAAGAATGAGCAAGGTTTGAGGTGGTCACAAAGGTTAATGACGCTTAAACATTCAGATATTCATTGGTGCTCTCGATCCAAAGAGAATGTTATCATTGTTGACCGTTGTGGGTAATTCCCTAATGTCCCTCTACTTGGCATTATGGGAGGCATCACCTACAATCCGTGCTTAGCTCTAAGACAGTTTGGTTATGCCCGAAGGGATGGCCCACATGATATGCTGATTCAAGGTTTGGTTTTCGACTACGACAACGACGATCAAGGTCTTCGCTAAAGATTCATCCGAGCTTGGAGGATTCTAAACAAGGTAGATAGCAAGACTTTGGGACACAAGAATTCCATCCCTCTTGAGCCTTACCTCAAGTGGGTACGAACCCGCGCTCAAAGTCTTATGATGCCTTATCCTTCCATTCTCCCAAGGATTATTGAGCCTATTAAGGAGGGAGAAGTTCCATACACTATCCTACATCTTGACATGCCCACATCACTCGAATATCTACAAAAGGATTGGATACAACTCAAAGGAGAGCGAGATACTTTCGAAGCCCAATTCTACGCAAGCGAGAAGAAGGTTTTGGAACTCACTAGGTTACTTCATGAGGAGCGGACTCTGAATACCTACATAGCACCAAAGAGGATGCGCAACACTTTTTTAACTTAGAATTCTGTATTATTTTGCCCAAGGGGCATTGATGTACTCCAATTCTATCTTATTAATATAATGTGTGTTTCTTTTTGTTTAAAACAAATTTGAATTTCTTAAATCCTTGAAATAATTGCATGAATACATATCATTCATCAAGACATAAACAGGTCTTTTTGCAACGAGTTTCCTCATCTCCCTACTGTTTATTTCAGTAAGATGGATCTCGAACAGACGGTCAAAGATCTTCAAGCTCAAAACACGCAGTTTAAATAGTTACTCATGACCCTAGCCAATGGGCAATAGGAATTGAAGACTCTATTATCTGAAGAGAGAAAGAAGAAACCAAAGAAAACCACTGGGGTTTTGAATATGGGGAGAAGATTTCAGGGACAGACTAGAAGGACTCTGAATTTTGCAACCACTTCCGGGGAAGGAGAAGGAAAAGGAAAAGAAACAGCAGTACCATCAGAATCTAAAGAAGAGGAGGAAGAAGAAGACTACTATGAGGAGCAATATCCTCCGGCTGATGACAAGTACAGACATCTCGAAGAGCGTTTAAGCGCTATGGAAATCCAGAGAGTACCGGGTCTAGATTTTGAAGAGTTAGGGCTGGTGTCAGGAATTATAATCCCGCCAAAGTTTAAAGTGCCATTATTTGCCAAATATGATGGGGTGTCATGTCCTAAAATGCACCTCCGATCGTATGCCAGGAAGATTCAGCCGCACTCTACCGATAAGGACCTGTGGGTGCATTTTTTCCAAGATAGTTTATCCGGAACATAACTCGATTGGTTTTATCAATTAGAAAGGGTTGACGTCCACAATTGGGAATACCTTGCCGCAGCTTTCTATAAACAGTATCAGTACAATACAGATTTGGCGCCTACCCGTACTCAACTTCAGAGTATGGTTATGGCTTCAAATGAGGGTTTCAAAGATTACGCGCAAAAGTGGAGGGATCTAGCCGGAAGAGTGCAACCCCCTCTGCCTGAAAGGGAGTTGGTGGACATGTTCTTGGGAACTCTATCAGGCCCTTTCTTCAATCATCTGATTGGAAGTTCATCTGCTGGATTCACTGAATTAATATTAACCGGCGAAAGGGTGGTAGCTGGTATAAGAAGTGGGAAGATTCAGAAAGACTTGTCTGCCTCTATAGCCGTGAAAAAACCCTTCACTGGGAAGAATGAGGTATCTGCTGTGTATCCATAAAGAAACCAAGGGAGAGCTGTGCGCCGACCAATGGTAGGGGCCGTTATGATCCCAAAGCTGACATTTGATCAACCGAGGAGTAACCAACCAAGGGTGGAAAGGCCAGTTCGGCAATTCACCAGAATTAATATGACTCTAGCCTAGATTTTACCCCATCTACTGAAATTTATCTTGGCAACTTTGAAGGAGGCTCCAAAGAATCCCAACATGGTGTCCCCCTATTATCACCTGAATGCCAGATGCGCATACCATTCCGAGAGCCCGGGCCACGACACCAATAACTGTTGGGCTTTGAAAAACAAGATCCAAGACCTCATTGACGCAAAGGATATTGAGTTTGAGGCGCCCGAGAAACCAAATGTCATATCCACTCCCATGCCTAGACATGGTCACAATGCCAATGCTGTCGAGGAAGATTTGTTTGTTACTACAGTAGATGAACTTTTGACTCCGCTCCCGATCATTAAGATGAACTTATTGAAAGCTGGTATTTTCCTAGGTTGTAACAAAGACTGCCATATTTTCTTATCCTCTCCAATTGATTGCCCTCTGTTGAAGACAGGTATCCAACGCCTGATTGACAACTAAGAAATTTTGTTTGAAAATGTTCCTGTTCCTATTGAAGAAGTCTCAATCATAACCATCTCCGCCAATTCTTCTAGGGTCCCTAAAAGACCCGTTAGGATTACATCAACTCCGAATACTACTCCTCTCATAATTACAATGCCCGGGCCGGTCCCATATAAATCAGACAAAACAGTATCGTGGAACTACGGTGGAGAAATCTACTACCATGGTATTAAACAAGATGGGCTGACTGCCGAAGAAGAAAGCTCCGAAGAAGAAAATACCGACATTAGCAATATTGCCGGAACTAGCAAGATTACCCGTAGCGGTATAATCTTCTCTCCAGAGATTGCCCCCCCCCCCCAAAGGCAGTTTTTGGACCCGTGGCCGTTCCGAAGATTACCTTTGTACCTATGATTATACCTACAAGTGTACCTACCGACAAAAATGACACGATCCCTACTGTTGTCCCTACCAACACTTCTACTGTTGAAGATCGAGGGAAGATCATTCAAGAAGAGCCTGTCCGGACGAAGGCTCAATCACTAGCTATCCCCGAAACATCCAAGAAGGAAATGGAAGAAATCCTGAGGATAATAAAGAAAAGCGACTATGACGTGGTTGAACAGTTGGGGCAAACACCCTCCAAGATCTCCATGCTAGCATTTCTGTTGTGCTCTGAGGCACATGCAAAAGCTCTGGTAAAATTTTTGAAGACAACCCATGTACCACAAGAGACGTCCGCTGACCAATTCCAAGACTATGTGGCCAGTTTGACAGCTGATAACGGCTTAGGCTTCTCTGATGCTGACTTGACACCCATAGGGAGAAAACACAACGAGGATTTGTGTTGTACCCCAAAATTTTCCCTCCCATATTTCTTAAAACATTTCAAGAAGGATTCTCAAGTTGCTCAAGGAAGTCCAAGGGTTGGCCAGACAAGCTCTCTTCTAAGGCAGTCTACCCCAAATTAGGGTTTCATGTTGCATCAAGATACATGAGTCCAAGTGGTCCCAAATGATCAACATTGTACTAATATGTTCTCAACACCATCCATGTCAAGTTTCAAGCCTTGCAGAGGAAGTTTGCTCAGTCAATTGCTCAAAGGTCCAAAAATCGACTGTGTTAGGGAAAAAGTCAACTGTGACCTACATACAGTCAAACTTCAATATTTTTGGTCAACATACTAATTTTGAGGTTTATTTCATCATTTGATCAAGGGTTGATCATGATTCATCAAGGATTGCTCATAATTCATCAAGACTCAAAAGTTGCTAAATTAGGGTTTTGTAGGAAAAGTCAACTCAACTTTGACCAAGCATAAATTTCTCATACTTTATGAGAAATGACCCATCCAACGATCATTTGGAATAGGATATATTTCCCTACAATCCATCTTCAGCTTCCAAGTTCAAAATATGCACTCACAAGAAGTTATGAATTTGGACATTATAGGTCATTTTGGAAAGTCAACAAAAACACCTTTTTTGTCAAAACTTGATACATGAGCATGGAATATCAAATTGAGATGAGACCAAAAGGTTTGATTATAGGACATATCAAGCTTTCTAAAAAGTCTAAGAACACCTCCAAAGAGTCAAAATTGAGGAAGTTATGCATTGGTGAAGTTGACCTTTTTTGCAAAATTGCCAAAAGTCAACTATCCCTAAAACTTCAATTTTTGCCAAATGGGCCCAATCTTTTTCACTTGTTTTAAGTTGGAAACATAGTCCACGAGCTCTAGCCTTTGCCACTTGTCCATATCTTATTTTTATTATTTATTTTGATTTTTATTTGAATTAATTCAATTTAAATCAAATAAAATCCAAAATATTGAAAGTAAGAGATTTTGTGCTTATTTCAGGCTTTATTATACAGCTAGCAATCATTCAAATTCGTACAAGGCATTAGAGTGAAAAAAAAGATTGAAAAAAGCCATTTTTGGAAAGATCTTAAAGATGAATCAAATCAAATCAAAAATCATTGATGGAGAAAGATTTGGATGCAGTTATCAACCCTAATGCATTGCTTGGTACATATAGAGTGCGTGCAGACCTAAAAACAGGTTGGAGACAAGCGTATGAGCAAGAACAAAATCTGAAAAAAGTCAAGAAAAGTGTAAGATTGAAATCCCATATGGAGGCAGTTTCAGGACCTTTGAACGATCCCAATCACTTCCTGGGAGTCTCTGCAAGCTAAAGCAATCAAAAACAAGTCCATTTCAGTCCCAAAACGCATAGTATGTCCATCACCACATACCCCTGTTCTTGAATTCGTATCTCATAATATAAGCATTGTTAACATGAATTAATTGCATATTCTTGATCTATGGAACATATGCAAACTTTCTGCATCATTCAATTTCATTTATATGGCTTATACTGTAAATCACCATTGCTAGGTTTCGGAGCTTTGTTTTAGGGTTTTTGATTACAGGGAAAATTAGCCTTTGTAAGTGCTACTACCATGTTCAGGAGGTCGAGACAAACACAACCATGGCATTAGATGTCATTTCCATGGCCTGTGGAAGATTTTGAGAAAGCACAGGTCTGTAGCAACGGACGTTTGTCCGTAGGTATAGGTTATCAAACCTTTACCCACGGAGAGAGGAAGGAGACGATGAGTTGTCACTCCCCTATTGGTCTATTCAAATTCCAGCGTGCATTGTCTTTTTTGTTTTCCACTAATATTTGTTTTTAAATATTATTATTATTGCTTCATTATTGTACAACAAGAACAAAATAGCCCAGTGGTAGCCAGCTGGGTGTTAAGGCATTGGAAGGCTGGAGGTCAGGGGTTCGATCCCTGCCTCCAGCATTTGCTATTTTTCTATTTTCTTTCAGGCAACTCAGTGCATGCATAACTCCAAGGCCTACCATACGCCTTCATCATCAATCATGCCAGATGGCCAAATCTGATGGCCACCACTGAAGGAACACCATAGGCCAAGTCAAACGCATATGCACTGGAATCAAAAGTCAAACGGATCTCACAATTATTGGGCCCAGGAAATTGCTTTTTACACCTCCCAGAATTGTTGATTTAGGCCCATTTCTCACTCTTTATTTCTTTTCTATATTTTCTTTTAATTAATTTATTTATTTATTTTACTAACAAATTAAATTATTTTTCTTTTATCAAAAAATCAAAAAAATATTATTTTTCACAAATTAGGCCTAGATCTCATTTTTATTAAAAATTAATTAATTAATTTAATTAGGTTTATTAATTTAGACAATTTTAATTATTTTTTTGCAAATAATTAAAATTAATTAGAATAAATAAGTTTTCATTACTAACTTAATTACTTTATTTTTCCTAAAATAATCCAAAAAAACCAAAAATAAGTCATGTAATTATTTTTTTTACTAATTAATTTAACCACTAATTAATTTTTGTATTTAATTTAGAAAACTTAGTTCTTTTCTTTTAAAAATATTATATAAAAAAATAACAAAAAACAATTTTCTCTTTCAATTAGGATAGAAGGGTCAAAACCCTAATTTCGCATTCGATCTAATTTGCCATCGCGCGCTTTGTTATTATTTTTATCCAATTATTGTATTTGCTCACAGTTTGTAATAGTTTTAATTAGGACTTTTATTTTACGTTTATCGCTTTATTTTCAAAGGGTTTGTTTTTGGCTATGTAAATACCCGAAGCCTTGCAATAGCGTAGTTTAAATTCCGCACTTTAAATTCCACAAATTATTAACTATTAGATATATGAATAATTAGGGTTTGCATGACAAGAATATATGACTAAATTTAAAACAGTTAGATCACCCTAAATGTGCAAATATAAATAAACTGAAATTGAATCATTCGCACATGCGCACTCCTAGGGTACACACCCAGTTGGTTGCCTTCGATAAATGGTCATTGAGTATAGGATGTTTTAGTGGTCGTCCTTTTGTCTAAACAAAGATCAAAGTCCCGATTCGGAAAAGTTGCCTCAGAATGGTTGCCTCGGAATTGTTGCCTCGAATAATTGATCTAAGACATTAGGGTTATTACTAAGACGTCCTAACATTGCTTTAGTGACCGTGCGTCCCTTTCGAATTGACCCTCAAAACTCCAACGACGGTGCTACCTACTCACTAATAGTGGGATAGCGTTGTCTAAAGGAAACGAATACAGAACGATTCTTTTTTCGAGTAGGTAGATTAGTTCTTAAGTACTTTCTCATTCCAAACATATTTTTCACACTTACACTCCTTTATAAACAAAGTTTTCAAAAACACTTCGTTACACTCTTGAAGACAGAAGCAAGAGTTAAATCGAAGTCAAAACAAAAATTTTTCAAAGCCCACAAACACAAAGAAAACAATTTTGAAAATGATGAGCAAGTACCTAAGAGCCTGTAGATAACTACGGATAGAAAGGGTGCTAATACCTTCCCTTTCTATAATCTACCCCCCGTACTCAGAAATATCTCGAAAAAAGGAATTTTTCTGTGCTTTTTTCCTTTCCTTGTTGGATAAAATAAAAGACGGTGGCGACTCTTGCTTACCGCGACATTTTGCAAAAACAAACGTAAACCAGCAAATTCCTTAACGAAATAGGGAAACACGTCCCGGTTCTGGCCACCGTATCACACTTTGCATGTCTCTGTGGAGTGTAGAGGAAAGACTCTGGCCCATGTCTTGGTGGACACGGGTTCATCTTTGAATGTCTTACTGAAGAAAGCCCTTGACAGATTGGATTGCGAAGGGCTGACTCTAAAACCCAGTAACATAGTTGTGAGAGCATTTGATGGTTCGAAGAGGATGGTCCACGGGGAGGTGGACATCCCGATAAAGGTGGGAACTCAGATTTTCAACTCAACCTTCTATGTGATGGACATCCGTCCTTCTTATTCCTGTCTGTTAGGACGCCCCTGAGTTCATAATGCCGATGTTGTCACTTCCACGCTACACCAGATGCTGAAGTACTCGGTCCAAGGAACGATCATAACTGTCATGGAGAAGAGGAGTACATGATCAGTCATCTGAATTCCTTCCGATATGTGGAGTTAGATGGCGAGTTCATTGAAACCCCTTTCTAACATTTTGAAGAGGTCTCTCAAGAAGTAGCGGCAACCAAGGCAGTATCCTCGATTCCTAAGATCACAAGACCTCCACTTAGGATGTCATCTCTAAAGGACGTGAAGGCAGTAGTGGAAGAGGGTGGATGCACCATTTGGGGGCAGCTTCCAGACATCCCGTATAAATCAGAAAAGTTTGGCTTGGGGTTTACTTCAACTTCTCAGAAGACTGTGCGCCGTGCCCGTGCTGGAGGGCCACCTTTGAAGATTAGTAACAGAAAGGTCAACGCAGTGGAAGATGTTGAAGAAGATGACAGCTGGGAAGATTGGATATTTCCTATTGTCAACGGAGGACTTTGCAACTGGGAAGCCAGAGACTTTGTCCCAATAACTTTCATCTCTCAGTAATTTATCTTTTACATTTCTGTTGGACTTGTAATATTCACGAACAATTCGCACTTTAAAAACCTTGTGTCTTACCCGAGGCACAATGGTCCATTTGTAAGGGTTTTTATTTCATCTTCATATAACATTCAATGAATCATGGACGCTTTTTCACATACAAACCTTTTGTGCTCATTGTCTTTCTTTTACATTTTTAGATGGTTATACCCTTACACACACCCACACTCACAAATGCAGGTACCCCTCCATTATGGATCCCCTGGGTAACGATACTGCTTTAGCCTTCAGTGACTCTGAAGATCTAATCTACCAAATCGAATACGAAGGTGAGGAAGATTGTGAGGTGCCAGGGGAATTGGCCAGACTACTACAACAAGAGGAAAGAGCTATTCAGCCTCATGAGGAACTGTTGGATACAATCAACTTGGGTACTGAGGAAGATAAAAAGGAAATCAAAGTATGTGCCAACCTAGAGTCGAGTGTCAAGGAACGTCTAATTCAGCTATTGCATGATTATGTTGAAATCTTTGCCTGGTCATACGAAGACATGCCGGGACTTGATACAGACATCCTGGTACATCGTCTACCCACAAGAGAAGACTGTCCACCAGTAAAACAAAAAGTTCTCCGCATGAGACCTGACATGTCAGAGAAGATCAACGTGGAAGTTGTGAAACAGTTCAATGCTGGATTTCTGGCTGTCACTTCTTATCCTCAATGGGTTGCCAACATTGTTCTCGTGCCTAAAAAGGACGGAAATGTAAAAATGTGCGTAGATTATAGAGATTTAAATAGGGCCAGCCCTAAAGATGATTTTTCACTTCCCCACATCGACATCCTGGTTGATAATACAGCCCAGCACAAAGTGTTTTCCTTCATGGAAGGATTCTCAGGTTATAACCAGATCAAAATGGCACCTGAGGACATGGAGAAAACTACATTTTTCACGTAGTGGGGAACGTTCTTCTACAAAGTGATTCCATTCGGACTGAAGAATGTCGGGGAAACCTATCAACGCGCCATGGTAGCTTTGTTCCATGATATGATACATCATGAGATAGAGGTCTACGTAGATGACATGATAGCCCGATTACAAACTGAAGAGGAACACCTTGATCACTTGCAAAAGTTGTTTGTAAGGTTGAAGGAGTACAAGTTAAGATTGAATCCAAACAAGTGCACATTCGGAGTCCGGTCCGGTAAACTCTTAGGTTTCGTCGTCAGCAACAAAGGCATCGAGGTTGATCCTGCCAAGGTTAAAGCGATACAAGAAATGCCTGCTCCTCGCACTGAGAAGGAAGTCAGAGGATTCTTGGGACGCCTGAACTATATTGCCAGGTTCATTTCTCACTTGACAGCTACTTGTGAGCCAATCTTCAAACTGTTGAAGAAAGATCAAGTAGTCAGGTGGAACAACGAATGCCATATTGCATTTGACAAGATCAAGGAGTATTTACAAGAGCCTCCTGTTTTGATGCCATCAGTCAAGGGAAGACCACTAATCATGTATCTGACCGTTTTAGAGAACTCAATTGGGTGTGTATTGGGGCAGCATGACGAGTCTGGCCGAAAAGAGCACGCTATTTACTATCTGAGCAAAAATTTTACCAACTGTGAAACCAGATATTCACTGCTCGACAAAACTTGTTGCGCTTTGGCATGGGCTGCTCGCCGGCTAAGACAGTATATGTTAACTCATACCACTTTGTTGATATCTAAGATGGATCCGATAAAGTACATCTTCAAAAAGCCTGCTCTGTCTGGAAGAATAGCTAGATGGCAGATGATCTTAACAGAATATGACATACAATACACTACCCAAAAAGCTATAAAAGGCAGTGTGCTAGCTGATCATCTTGCTCATCAAGCTGTAGAAGATTATCAATCCATGAAGTTTGAATTCCCGGACGAAGACATCATGACATTAGACAAATGTGAAGAGATCAGACCATATGACGGACCTAAAGAAGGATCCCGATGGACCCTGTTCTTTGATGGGGCATCCAATGCACTTGGTAATGGTATCGGCACTGTACTCATATCTCCGGAAGGGTGTCATACTCCTTTCACTGCCAGACTTTGCTTCAACTGTACGAACAACATGGCGGAATATGAAGCATGCATCTTTGGTCTCAAGGCTGCCATAGACTTGGGAATCAAATCTTTGGATGTGTTTGGAGATTCAGCTTTGGTTATCAGTCAGATCAAAGGAGAGTGGGACACTAAGCACCCAAATCTTATCCCTTACAAAGAACATGTTTTGACATTGTTACCATATTTCAAGCATATTACCTTCGAGCACTTCCCGCGAGAAGAAAATCAGTTGGCAGATGCTCTAGCCACAATGTCATCTATGTTTAAACTTAATTGGGATAACGAAGCTCCCCAGATCACCATTGAACGAATGGATGAACCAGCACACTGTCACGAGATTAATACTGAAGAAGTAGTGGACCAGCCTTGGTTTCATGAAGTCAAAAGGTATCTCGAGGCTCAAGAATATCCGGAAGGAGCTTCAATCACTGATAAAAAGTTCCTAAGGAGATTCTCCGCTAAGTTCTTCCTAAGTAATGGCATCCTGTACAAACGTAATCATGATTCTATTCTGCTCCGTTGTGTGGATTAGATTGAAGCTGAAAAAATCATGGCTGAATTACATGAAGGTACCTTTGGCACTCACTCTAGTGGGCACACGATGGCGAAGAAAATCCTACGGGCAGGCTATTATTGGTCTACCATGGAAGCAGGCTGCTATCAACACTCTCGGACCTGTCATAAGTGTCAAATCTATGCAGACAAGGTGCATGTGCCTCCGGTTCCTCTAAATGTCTTAACAGCTCCTTGGACCTTAGGTATGTGGGGAATCGATATGATTGGGGAGATCAAGCCTACAGCCTCCAATGGACACCGCTTCATTCTAGTGGCCATTGACTATTTCACAAAATAGGTCGAAGCAGCTTCCTTTGCATCCGTTACTAAGAATGTTGTTGCCCGCTTCATCAAGCAGAATCTTATTTGCCGGTATGGTATCCCAGAAAGGATCATCACTGATAACGGTACAAATCTTAACAATACTATGATCACTGCCTTGTGCAAGCAGTTCAAGATTCAACATCACAATTCATCCCCCTATCGGCCAAAGATGAATGATGCAGTCGAAGCTGCTAATAAAATCATTAAAAAGATCATCCAGAAAATGACAGTCACCTACAAAGACTGGCATGAGATGCTACCGTTTGCTCTCCACGGGTACCGTACCACGGCTCGCACATCAACTGGGGTAACACCCTATTCTTTGGTTTATGGCATGGAGGTTGTCTTGCCTATTGAGGTTCAAATCCCCTCTTTGAGAATTATGAAAGATGCAGGTTTGAGTGAGGACGATTAGATCCAGACCCGGCTTGATCAACTAAATTTAATTGATGAAAAGAGGCTTACTGTTGTTTACCATGGTCAGATGTATCAAAAACGGATGATCAAGGCTTTCAACAAGAAAGTTAGGCGCCAAGTATATCAAGTTAGAGATCTAGTGATCAAACGCATTATCTTGCCACAAAGTGATCCCAGGGGGAAATGGACTTCTACCTATGAAGGACCATTTGTAATTAAGAACATCTTCTCCGGTGGGGCAAAGATCTTAACCACCATGGATGGTGACGATTTGCCACACCCTGCGAACGCAGACATAGTCAAAAGATACTATGCATAAGAGACCCGCTAGTTTGACACACCTAGGCAAAACAAGGGCATCCCGGCGAACCAAAAGGTTCAGGAAAAAATTAGGGATAAAATAAAAAAAAGATTTGTACACCCGGCAAGTTGAAAACCCGAAAGGGCGACTTGGGCAAAAAAGGGTTTCCCGGTGGACTGAAAACCCGAAAGGGCGGTCCAGGCAAAAGTTAGGGAATTAAAGCGTATGACTATGTCTCGTTGGATCACTTTGAAGACAATCTCTTCACTAACAAACTCTAGGTTTCTGATCAATTCAATCATCTTCGGACGAAGCAACAAATAGACAAGATATTCAGGGATACGGAGGCTATAGCAGAATGGGAACCCCATGGGATTATCACACATGGCTATCTTTCTTTGTATTAATTTTTCTTATTTTTATGGCACCTTCCTCTTACTACGATGTCTGTCTCCTTCGTACAGAATACTTATTCAAAGTAAATACAAAGATATCTCTTTAAAGTACAGAAAACTGTTTGTCTTTTTCCTTTACACTTGTTGTTTTATTTGCAAAAACGTCCAATGATTCATTAATGAGCATATGCATTTGAACATAATTATTGTTTACAAAAAAAAATGAAAAAAGAACAATTACTAACAGGTTAAAAGAATAGGAAAATGTCTTTAGGCTATTCCACGAGCAATCCCTACAGTACGTCATTAAGATCCCCAGCAGAACTGAAACTTCAAACTATTAATCCACAATGGAAACCATCTCGTTTCTCCAAATTCCCCAGCAAGTTGTCTTGAAGACTGAAAATCAACCGGATAACGGCTAACTTCTGTTTTTCCCTAACCTAAGATAACTCCCCGGTAGAGTGGAAGACAACCAAAACTCCTGAACTTTTTCTCAAAAACAGGAATAAGCTTTCTCCCCACAGAGTTTTCATCGCTCTCCGACGGAACGAAGATTCCCATTGTTAAAACCCCTGTAGAAGTCATCAAAATTCTCTGGATTCCCCAAGCTGATTACTCTAGCAGTATATGGCATTGCTCGCAACAAGAATTTTTGTTAATTACTCTAACTTCAAGACATGAAGAATTCACATATCCTCGGCAGCAGTCAAGGATTTATTTTCCTCAACAATGCAGCAAATCAGCTTACATGTGCATACATTACATCCACATATCATAAACTTTGATAAAACACATATATTGCATCATACATTTCATGTAACATAATTTTATGCTTCAGCTAACATTTTACCCTTTTCAGGATAAGATTAACAAGCTACCATTAACAATATGCGATCTAGATACAATACAGATACATTCCAGACCCGGATGCCATTCTGATACTCATTCAGATTTCAACTTTCAGATACAGTTTAGATACGCTCCAGACACGGATGCCATTCTGATACTCATTCAGATCTCAACTTTCAGATACAGTTCAGATACGTTCTAGACCCGGATGCCATTCTGATACTCAATCAGATTTCAAATTTCAGATACAGTTCAGATACGTTCCAGACACGGATGCCATTCTGTTACTCATTCAGATTTCAACTTTCAGATATAGTTCAGATATGCTCCAGACACGGATGCCATTCTGTTACTCATTCAGATATCAACTTTCAGATACAGTTCAGATACGCTCCAGACACGGATGCCATTCTGATACTCATTCAGATTTCAACTTTCAGATACAGTTCGGATACGCTCCAGACACGGATCCATTCTGATACTCATTCAGATTTCAACTTTCAGATACAGTTCGGATACGCTCTAGACACGTATGCCATTCTGTTACTCATTCAGATTTCAACTTTCAGATACAGTTCAGATACGCTCCAGACACGGATGCCATTCTGTTACTCATTCAGATTTCAACTTTGAGATACAGTTCAGATATGCTCCAGACACGGATGCCATTCTGATACTCATTCAGATTTCAACTTTCAGATATAGTTCGGATACGCTCCAGACACGGATGCCATTCCGTTACTCATTCAGATTTCAACTTTCAGATACAGTTCGGATACGCTTCAGACACGGATGCCATTCTAATACTCATTCAGACTCAACATTTGATACAATACAGATAGGCTCCAGACACGGACGCCATTCTGATGTTCAACTTACAGATTACATCTCAACAAGCACTCTTGGATGGCATCTACAAGCCCATCTCCAACAAGATTCTATCACCTCTCCAAATGGAATCTTTAAGCCCATTCCGCCTATCGCCGCCGAGCGCAAATTTATGGGCACTCTAGTGTCCAATCATCTTCCAACTTCGATTCACGAATGGCAAATCTCTCCAATCTAACTCTTTAGGTTAAAGAAGATTGAACAGGGGCAACTGTTGTACCCCAAAATTTGCCCTCTCATTTTCTCAAGAAATCACTCTGGATCCTCGGGTTTACTTTCATCAAATCTCGAGCTTTGAATTACAAATTTTTCAAGAAAGTCACCTGCAAGGGCAAAATAGTCATTTTCACATTAAAAGGTCAAACCTTGACTTTTAGGATCAGAATCAAATCACTGAAATCACATTTCATCAAAAACATGTTGGAATATGAAATTTGTGTCATCAAAAAGTTTAAAAACCAAATTTCTAAATACTTGAAAATTTTCTAAGTATTTAAGAAAAATGACGCTTCAGAACTTCTGAGCCAACCTCCAGCCAGGTGCAGTCAGAAGTTGTAAACATGGTTCAGCACATAATCTTCAGTCAGAACATGGCTTTTCAGCATCCACGTAAGTCCAGTCAGAATTTGCTAAGGTATTGCAAAGAAGATTACAAAGCGTGCTGCAACCTTACTAGAAAGTCTGAAAGCTCCTTAAGAACATGCTGGGGCCAGAAGGTAAGAGGATTAGAAGATGCTACGCTGAAGCAGAACTTCTAATCCAGAGTTTTCAAAGATAAATCAAAGAAAGTTATTGGAAGGCTTGGGAAATCCTTCAGAACATGCTAAGGCATCAAGGTACAGAGATCAGAAGATGGATGTTTATCCTTGATATAACTTCTGATCCAGAATTAAGCAATGATGCAAAATCTCAAATTACAGGATTTTTGATTTTGACAAATCTCATCATCATTTAATGCTAATTAATACTCACAACCACTTTTGAGTCTTTGTCCAAAGGACCTCTCCACGTGTGGCATAGAAATACCCTTGTTCTCCTTAAAAGCAAACTTCTATATAGAAGTATAGGAGGGACCATGCGTTACTTTTTACTTGTAGGTCTACTTTTCCTTAATCCCTGCTTGCTGATCCAGTCTAGACTAAAAATCTATCAGCCATCATACCTTTTTTGAAATTGCTTCAGGAACAAGTCAGCATCTAGCGTATGATGTTGGTGCTACTTGATCTCTTCAAAACTACAAAAATCTTTGTTTATAAATAGAACACTTTTGGCCATTGAAAGGGGTCGAAAAATTTGAGAAAGAAAAGCCTTAAACCCCTGCCAAAATCCCAAGAGCTCTAAGAACTGTAAACACACCACATAACACATTGTTAACTTTTGATTCTTTGCGTTCAAAACTCCATTTGTTCTCAAATATTTATTGACTAAAAAACCATTCATACAGTTTCTGATTTATATGTTGGAAACTGCCTAAAACTTCTGTATTCATACTACTGCACACTCTCCATCCATCCACTCAAAGAAATCAGCACATCACCTCCTCGCCATCCCCAGAAGTTGAAAACTTCTAGCTTGTTGAGTACGTGAAGAAGCTGTTCAGAACATCATCAGAGTTGAGGTTAACTCCAGTTCACAGAACTTCTTCCAGCTGCAAGGTAAATTTCTGCTGACGCTCACCACATTACTCAAGCATTACCAGATTTACATGCTCAAAAATACAATGTAGATATCATGTTTCTGATGCTGAACATATACTGAGACTTCATATATCTTCCTTCTCAAATAGAGAATAAATCAGTTCAGAACTTCTTGGAGAGACTAGAATTCAGAGTTAGGATTAGCCAATGCATGCTTGCCCCTGATTTATAGTTCTAATATTTCTTATCTTCTGAAACGCTATGACATCTGCTATAACTATTCTATGCATGTTTTCTGTTTTGTGGAGAAATAACCAAATTACAGATGTTCTGAGTAGCTTGGAAAGAGAGAGATCAAGTTCAGCCAATGGTCTCAGAACTTCTGAAGTCTGTTTTGTTGCCAGTGGTACCAGAACTTCTGAGGCTTGTTTTGTTACATGTGGTATCAGAACTTCTGAAAGTTACTGTGTACCCAGTAGGTTCAGAGCTTCTGACCTTATACAGTTTCACTGACAGGTTTCTGCTTTGTAGCACTCCAGGGTCAGAACCTCTGACTTCATTTTTCTCAAGCAACACACTGATTCCTTTTTTTTAATTATTATTATTTATTATTTTGCTATCATTCTCCATTCCATTAATCATCAAAACGTCAAAAATACTTCCTTCACACTTTATTTTTATTTTTTTTAAACAAAAAGACAAAAAAAAAATTTTAAACAAGTTTATTTCACATATTCCTTGTACATTATTATGCATTTCAATATGGTTGTAATAGTAACTTAGGACTTATTTTTGCTTGCAAATCCCCATTCAAAATTGTATTCCCCTCTCCCATAAATTATTGTAATAGCTTAGAAGTATTTACATTACGCAATTTATCGCTTTATATGCCATGATTAGTAATTAGGGTTTGTATGACAAGAACGAAACAAAATAAATAGAAAACCCTAAATACAAGACAAAATCAAAAGCATGAAAATGATACACTTTGCACACAAGCACCCTTAGGGTTTCTCCCACTTGGTTGCCTAAAATAAAATGGCCATGTTACACATGCGAAGTATCTTGGCAAAAGCAAAACAAAATATAAGATCATAGCCCCTCGATGACGCTATTCAAAAGTTGCCTTACAAAATGATCTTGGTCCCTCAAAAATGCTTAGATACTTGGAAACAGTGCTATCATGGTTATACGATGACCCACGCCCGTCCCTTTTACATCCAAAGATAGGGTTGCTTATCAAATCAATGGTAAGTCAACAATGTCAAAGGAATAGAAAATGCATGAGAAATACATTTGAGTAGGTAGATAGCTTCTAGTTACTTGCTCCATTTCAAACAAAATCCTTGCTATTTTCAAAACAAACACATACACATTTCAAAAACATCTTATAAACATTGAAAACATTTTCAAAAAGACAAACATCTTTGTATACATTCTTACGAACGAGAATCATTACAAAGATGGCCTAAACGAACGGCCTCTTTTACAAAATACTTTCAAAATCACACCAAACACCATTTCAAACAAACCAAAGCAAGTGATCTAAGCAAGTAACTAAGAGCCCATGGAAAACCATGGATGAAAAGGGTTCTAGCACCTTCCCTTTTCATAATCTACCCCCAGAACTCAAGAAAACATATCAAAGGTCTTTCCTGTGCTTTTTCACCTTTCCTTTTGGATAAAAGAAAAGTCGGTGGCGACTCTTGCTAACCGCAACATTTGCGACAAAACGCAAAATCTCAAGTCAGTTCTTCCACCGCATCACAAGTTCCAAATGCAAGTTTCAATATGGTCATTCAACTAACCACTAATTTCTAACAATTGACTTTATTTTATGTCTTTTACCTTATGCTTTTTACTTTATGTACCATTTACTTTAGCATTTACATTTCACGCTATTTTCATCTTTGCTCACTTGAGCATTTATTTTTATGTCATTTTGCTTTGCTCACTTGAGATTTTCATTTTCTTTTTGAAGATACTTAATAATTAACTTGAACCATAAAAAAAAGAGGCTTTAATGTTACTTGGACTATTTTGTTACTATCCTTGGCATTTTGGAGATCATGGACCTCTTGGACTTAGGATTAGAAGCCTTGACCTATTCTGAAGACTTTGTGACCTCAAGTGTTATTTTGTCTGGAGCTCTTGGGGTTTACCCCAAGACATTGGGTTGTTTGTTGCTTTGTGTGCAGGTTATTATGATTATATGATTTGTCTATGATTTGGAATTCATCTGTATACAGTTGTTACTCTGCCCAATTTTTGTGAAGACTTAATGCAATTGAAGCTCGGATCTCTTAAGAGGTTTATTATCTTTGTTTGATTGGTTTCAAGTGTTAGAACATAGTTTGATTCTACAACCCTTGGTTAGAGTTTTGATGATAACAAATACAAAGAATAAATAAATACAAAGAACAAATATGACACTAAAAATTATGTTTTATGAATACAGAAGTTCTGACCATATCCATCAGAAGATGAGTCATAAGAGCTTCACGCTGAAGCAATCAAAACATGCGCTGAAGATTAATAACCAGAACCTGAGCTTAATCAAAGTAAACTCTGATTCTGAACAAGAACATGTTACTCCAAGTCATCAATATTCTGAAGCGTCATCAGCAATAAGGAGATAAGATTTTGAAGCGTTACTGATCATTCAAGACAACATCAATTCCAACGGCTTCTTTCAGACAGGATCTTCTCCAAATGGAAAGTGTGTTAATGACATTAAACATGTTTTATGATCAACGTCATTCCACTGCCTATATAAACAAAGTCAACATTCAAAATCAATAACGATTTTGCCATATTATCACTCACGCATATTCAAAGCTGCAAGCAATATTCTTTATATTTCCAAACTATAATCCTGTGTAATTTATCACAGTTGTGATAAACAATTTTTGTGAGAAACACAATAACACATATCTTATATAATTATATTGAAATAGTGTTCCTTGAGATTAATCGGATTGTGGTTGTACTCAAGAAGACTTTAACAGTTGTTAAAGTAGCTTTTGTAATCTTTTGAGATTAGTGGATTAAGACCTCGTTGGAGAGAGGCGAAATCACCTTGACGGGTGGACTGGAGTGGTTTGAGATCAAATGAACCAGGATAAAAATACTGTGTCATTGAGCTTTTAGATTTCAAGTTTTCAATTCAACCCCCCTTCTTGTGTTTTTCACATCTTCAATTGGTATCAGAGCGCCTGGTTCTGAGCTTAAACACTTAACCGTGTCAGTACAAGATCCAAGCTTCAGAAAAACAATATGGTGGGACCAAGCCAAAACATTATCAATGATAACCATGAAGACAAGGACAAATTCAGTGGCAAACCTCCAGTCTTTGATGGAGAAAACTTTGACTACTGGAAAGATAGAATTGAGAGTTTCTTTCTGGCTCATGATGTTGATCTGTGGAACATGGTGATTGATGGATACACGCACCCAGTGGATGGATGTGGTCAGAAGATAGACAGAAAAATGATGTTTGATCAACAAAAGCGTGAATTCAGAAACCACCACAAGGCCAAAATAATACTTCTCAGTGCCATCTCATACTCAGAATATGAGAAAATATCAAACAGAGAGACTGCCAAGAACATGTTTGACTCTCTGAGAATGACGCATGAAGGAAACATTCAAGTCAAAGAAACCAAGGCCCTTGCACTCATTCAGAAGTATGAGGCATTCAAGATGGAAGATAGTGAATCAATAGAAACTATGTTTTCAAGATTCCAAATTCTTGTTGCTGGACTAAAGGTTCTTCACAAAGAGTATTCTACTGCTGATCACGTTAAAAAGATCATCAGAAGCTTGCCCAAGCAATGGAGGCCAATGGTCACAGCACTTAAGCTAGCCAAAGATCTCAACAAAATATCTCTGGAGGAACTTGTTAGCTCCCTCAGAAGTCACGATATAGAGCTAGAAGAAGATGAGCCTCAAAATCAAGGTAAGTCATTAGCTTTAAAATCTAACAGAAAATCTGACTCTAAGGTTTTGCAGGTTGTGGAAGAAACTTCTGATGGATCCTCATCAGAAGAGGATGAACTATCTCTCCTCTCAAGAAGGGTGAACCAACTGTGGAAGCAGAGACAAAGGAAGTTCAGCAATACCAGAAGATCAAAGAATCAGAATGAATCCTCCTCCAGATACAGAAAGTCTGAGTCTTCCTCTGGACATAGAAGATTTGATGGTTCTTCAGGATACAGAAATCCAAACAACAAGGACATCATCTGCTATGAATGTAATGAGCAAGGGCACTACAAAAGTGACTGCCCAAAGCTTCAGAAGGAAAAGCCAAAAAAGAAGTTCTTCAAGGAAAAGAAGAAAAGCCTCATGGCTACATGGGATGATTCTGACACATCTGAAGCTTACTCAGAATCAGACGATGAAAGAGCAAACATAGCTCTTATGGCAAACATATCAGAAGATAGTGAGGCTTCTGGTTCAGACTCAGAATCAGACACTGAAGAGGTATTTCCTGACTTTACCATAAACTTTACTAAGACTGAACTTGCAGAAAGTCTAAATGAAATTCTGGAAAGGTATCAGCAAATCAGAGTCAAATTCAGGAACCTGAAAAGGAATCTTGCCCCTGACTCTGAAAAGTATGAGAGTCTCAGATTAGAGAATTCTGAGTTAAAAGAAAAAATTTCAAAATTAGAAAATGATTTGTAAAACTCTCAGAAGGAAACAATCTCTGAAACTCCCAGCAATGCTGATGAGATCATCAAAGAGTATGATCACAGTTTTCAGAAGTTTCTAGCTAAAAACATAGACAGAAGCAAGATGGCTTCAATGATCTATGGAGTTAGAAAAAATGGCAGAAAAGGGATAGGATATCAAGGTAAGGTATCTACACCAAAAAATGCCATGGACTTAGTTATAAAACGCACACCACTCAATTCACATTTTACATATGGGCACACACATGACATAAAATACACAAGTAATGATTATTCTGTCAAACCAAAATTCAATCAGAATTTTGATAAAACTAACAAATCAGGACCCAAGAAAATGTGGGTACCTAAGGATAAAATTATACATGTAGCAGATATCTTTAGCAGCAAGTCTAAGACACCAATCATGGTACCTGGACTCTGGCTGCTCGCGACACATGACGGGAAGAAGGCATATGTTCCAAAGCCTGGAACTTAAGCCTGGAGGCTACATGGGCTTTAGAGGCAATTAGAGAGGAAAAATCATTGGCTCTGGAACAGTAGGTAATGGAAATCTTCCCTCTATAAGTAATGTATTATTAGTTGATAGATTAATGCATAACATGTTATCCATAAGTCAATTAAGTGATAATGGTTATGATATAATCTTCAATCAAAATTCATGCAAAGCTGTTAGTCAGAAAGATGGGACTATCCTATTTAATGGAAAGAGGAAAAATAACATTTATAAAATAAAACTTTCTGAACTAAAGAGTCAGAATGTAAAATGCCTACTTTCTGTTAACAAGGAGCAATGGGTATGGCACAGAAGATTGGGGCATGTTAGTATGAGAAGAATATCTCAGATTAACAAACTCAATCTGGTCAGAGGACTTCCTAATTTGAAGTTCAACTCAGATGCTCTGTGTGAAGCATGTCAGAAAGGAAAATTTGCAAAACCTGCTTTCAAATCCAAAAATGTTGTTTCCACCTCTAAGCCATCAGAACTTCTGCACATTGACTTATTTGGACCAGTAAAAACTGCTTCAGTCAGTGGCAAGAAGTATGGATTAGTAATCGTATATGACTATAGCAGATGGACATGGGTAAAGTTCTTAAGACACAAGGACGAGTCACACTCTGTGTTTGTTACCTTCTGCAACCAAGTTCAGAATGAAAAGGATCTTAGAATTGTCAAAGTCAGGAGTGATTATGGTGGGGAATTTGAAAATAAATATTTTGAATCATTTTTTAATGAAAAAGGCATCTTGCATGACTTCTCTTGTCCTAGAACTCCCCAACAAAATGGAGTTGTAGAACGAAAGAACAGAACATTGCAAGAAATGGCCAGAACCATGATCAATGAGACTAACATTTCTAAGATCTTCTAGGCAGAAGCAATTAACACAGCATGTTACATTCAGAATAGAATCTCTATAAGACCTATTCTGGAAAAGAGTCCATATGAACTGTGGAAGAACAGAAAACCCAACATTTCTTATTTCCATCCGTTTGGATGCACTTGTTTCATTCTGAATACTAAAAATTATCTGAACAAGTTTGACTCTAGAGCACAAAAGTGTATTATGTTAGGATACTCTGAACGCTTAAGAGGGTACAGAGTATACAATACAGAAACACAGATTGTTGAAGAGTCAATCAGTGTTAGGTTTGATGATAAGCTTGACTCTCAAAATTCAAAGCAGAATGAATTCCTTGCAGGTATGGAAGTTGAACTCACAGTAAATGAAGACAACTCATCAGAAGTTCTCAGCAGAGACACTCCCTCAACATCAGAAAGAGTTACTTCAAGCAATCCAGCACCTTCTGTTGATAAACTCCAGAAAAGACTATCCAGAAGTAGCATTGATCACCCAGAAGATACAATACTGGGAAAGAAGGATGATCCAATCAGAATAAGATCAACATTCAGAAACTCTGAAGAATCTCTCATGGGACTGGTTTTTCTGATTGAACCAACAACTATTGATGAAGCACTTTTGGACAATGACTGGATTCTGGCAATGCAAGAGGAACTAAATCAATTCACCAGAAATGACATATGGGATCTTATTCCCAAACCAAAAGGATTCAACGTCATTGGTACAAAGTGGGTGTTCAGAAAAAAACTGAACGAGCAAGGTGAAGTCATCAGAAACAAAGCACGACTGGTAGCACAAGGGTATAGTCAGTAAGAGGGGATAGACTATACAGAAACCTTTGCTCCAGTCGCTAGGTTAGAATCTATCAGACTTTTAATATCATTTGCTGTTAATATAGGCATCACTATATATAAGATGGATGTCAAAAGTGCATTCTTAAATGGCTATATAGATGAAGAGGTATATGTGCACCTACCTCCTGGTTTTGAGAATACCAAAAATCCAGAATATGTTTTCAAACTAAAGAAGTCACTCTATGGTCTGAAATAAGCTCCTAGAGCTTGGTATGAAAGACTAAGTAACTTCCTATTAGAAAAGGAATTCACCAGAGGGAAAGTGGACACAACCTTATTCTGTAAGACAGTTAAGAATGACATGTTAGTATGTCAGATTTATGTTGATGACATTATATTTCGATCTACTAAACCCTCTCTGGGAAGAGAGTTTGCTAAATGTATGCAAGCAGAGTTTGAGATGAGCTTAATGGGGGAACTCAAATTCTTTCTGGGAATTTAGATAAACCAAACTCCAGAAGGAACTTACATTCATCAGAGAAAATATGTCAGAGAACTTCTGAAGAAATTTGATCTCTCAGAATGTAAGCCCTCAAAGATTCCAATGCATCCCACGTGCATTCTGGAAAAGGAAGAGGTAAGTAAAAAGGTAGAGCAGAAGGTCTACAGAGGTGTGATTGGTTCTCTCCTCTATCTGACGGCTTCAAGGCCTGACATTTTATTTAGTGTTTGCTTATGTGCTAGATTCTAATCAGATCCTAGAGAATCTCACTTAACAGTAGTTAAGCGAATTTTCAAGTATCTGAAAGGTACTGCTAATCTGGGTTTGTTTTATAGAAAATCAAATGATTACAGCTTAGTAGGATATTGTGATGCTGACTTCGCTGGAGACAGAGTAGAACGTAAAAGCACTTCTGGAAGCTGCCAGTTTCTGGGAGAAAATTTGATCTCATGGACCAGCAAGAGACAGTCCACAATAGCACTATCAACAATAGAAACTGAATACATAGCAGCTGCTGGATGTAGCACGCAAATGCTCTGGATGAAAAGTCAACTTGAATACTTCAACATATTTGAGTGTAACATCCCTATCCTCTATGACAATACTTCAGCTATTTGTCTCAGTAAAAATCCAATTTTGCATTCTAGGGCTAAACATATATAAATAAAACATCATTTTATTAGGGACTATATTCAGAAAGGGATTCTTAACTTAAAATTCATTGACACAGACCATCAATGGGCTGATGTCTTTACAAAACCTCTTTCTGAAGATAGGTTTAACTTCATTCTGAAACATCTCAGCATGAAGCTATGCCCAGAATAAATTATTTTATTTACATATCTTAACCTTCAGAACTTTGTTATCTTCTGTGAACTACTGATCAACCTGTCTTCAGAGTTTTAGAAGTACAGATTGCATCATAATTTATCCATAAAGATCTTAGAGTTTCATTTCAAGGATAGAAGCTTGTTGTTCATATAATCGAACAGTTGTCATTCATTCATCAGCTACTTTCTGAGGCTGAACACGTGTTCACTTTTCTGAAAGGTCAAAAGCGCTGATTGGGTGCATTGAGACACACGTCATGGGTAACCGTTCCAAGTATCTTTTTGAATCCCCTAATTTCAGCTGTCATTAATGCTTATAATCGTGACTAAATATTTCTCTCTCTTACTGTTTAAGCTTTCAAGAAAAACTATTTAAACTCAAATCTGACTTTGTACATTCACTTTTTTTACTCTCTAAATACTTTCAATCGTTTCAAGTTCGTTTTTTTCAAAAAAAAACCTTTCATCTTCCTCAAATCTTGTGTGAACAATGGCTTCTTCAAGCGTCCAAAACATCAGTACTCAGGAATCTGCTTCAATGGAACAGTACAAAGAACCTTACAGAATGCTACTCACTCCCATTGATAATTTGGAAGTTCTTTCAGAACTGATTATTGACTTTGAAAGCTTGCAAGAAAATGGCTTCAATCTATATGAAGACGTTAATGCTCAAGGTTGGAATAGATAATTTGACCGTCTTCTGGGGCCAACATTTCCAATTCTTGTCAAAGAATTCTGGATACATGCTTCTTCTTCAAATCATCAAGTTACCTCTTATGTCATGGGGAGGAAAATTGTCATTATGGAAGACCTAATTTCAAAGCTCATTGGTTAAATTGGTGGAGGTGTCAGATGCATTGACATGGATGAGAGATGCTTTGACGTAGGCTCTATTGCAAGGGAAATATTTACTCTTGGACTTCCCTCCAGCAAAATCAGAGATCTGAAGGATCACCACAGAATTTGGGCTAAAATTATTCTGGGGTGCAACCACAGGAAGCCAACTAGCTCTCCTGATTATATAAACATTGATCAGCAATTTCTGATCTATTTCATTGCCAAGAGGACTAAGGTAAACCTCCCACACTTGTTGTTTAATCATCTTAGAACTAGTGTGAAGGAAACAAGAGAAGATGAACGAACCAAAAGGGACTGGATACCCTTAGGAAGACTCATATCAGATATTCTGACAGATAATAGGCTGATAGAGCATTTGACTGAAGCCCAGGAAATCAGCACTCTGGAAGCAACCGATGGGAAGCCCCTGAACGCAAAAAATCTAAAGAAGATGAAAATCATTGAGAATATCAAGAAGGAACCTTCTATTACTTCTCATGCAACCATCACTTCAATAAGGATTCCTCTGGATGATTTTCCTCTATTTTCTGATATTGACTCAAAGCCAGAAATAATTGTCAGATATCTGGATGCTTGCAAGGAAGATGGTACTACACCAGAAATCAATATCCAGGACTTGCATCAGGCTGCTCCAGAATTTGTTTTGAAGAAGACCAATAAGAGGAAAGCTGCAGCAGAAGGACCATCTCAGAGGACTCCAAAAGCTGCCAAAAAGAAAGGTAATCCTTCCTTTGTTCCTGTTTTAGAATCAATAAATATATCAACATCTGAAAGCATAACTCCTCAACCAGAACATCCAACCCCACAAACATTTGAAGATTTTGGCATAGGGTTTGATCCATCAGAAACTCTAGGTCTAAATGAAACTCACTCCCTTTCTCATAATCCAAACCCTGAACAAACTCAACCAGAACTTGCCAAAGTTCTGTCTGATATGAATTCAGTTGACCAAGACTTTTCAGCTCCCGTACCACACAATCCAAACCCTCAACTCCCTAAAAATCCAAACTCTGATACCACACCAGAAATTCCGCAACCTCACTCTCCATAATCACCTCAACCTGAAATACAACAACCAGAAGCTCAACCTTCTGAGAATTAATCTTCTGATATCCATGAACCAGAACCTCACCGTGTTTCAACAAACCAATCTGAAGAACCTCATTCAGATTCTGATACAATCCCAATACCTGGAATCACAGAACCACTTGCCATTCGCATGCCTCTCACCATCCACGACATTCCAGAAATTCCTTCTTCTCTGGAATCCACACCACCAAACTCCCCTACCAGTCCAATCATCATACCTGACTCTCCCACTCCTTCACCCACTAGCAGTCCAGCTGACAATGTAAGACTTGTCATTGATCCAATTGCGCTAGAAAGACTAACTGTTATCTCTCACAAAACTTCCATTCCCAAACCTAAACCAACTGAAACCACATCAGATGTTGGTACAAGTTTGTTAATTTTTGAAATAGGGATACAAGAATGGATAAATTATTTGAGGTATGCTAGTCAAGAGATGACTGATCCTGCTGCTTCTGATTATATATGGACAAAATTCAGAAACTGGCTTAGTTCTGAAACACTAAAGCTGAAGGAACTGAGTTATGAACAGGTTCAACAGAACTTTAGTGCTAAGCTAAAGGCTTTTGAAGACCAAGTTCTGAGCCATCTGCTCAAGAAATATATTCTCCCTCTGGATAATGCTCCCTTGACAGAGCATCATCCCTCAGATGAAGTTCAACCAGAATCAGAAAGTCTCTCCCTGACTGCTGCTCCAGAAGAGATGATCACAACAGAGGAAATGGTTCACTGTGAACAAGATGCAGGATGCTCTGAGCAGCGTCCAACCTCTGAAGAATCTCTGACACCTTCCTTAGTCATGCAAACTCTGGAAGAGTTGAAGAAAGAAAATGCTCTAATACATGCAAGGTTGGATAAGCAGGAGGACACAAACAAAGAGATTAAAAGCATCTTGGGAAAACAAGAGGAGTCTAATACTCAAATAAAGAGCTTTCTAGAAGCTTTGTTCACACGCCCTCCTCCTCCTTCTTATATTTTTTCTGTTTTAAATTTATTTATCTGTAACGCTTAATATTTTTACCTTTTTCTGTTCTGGAACTTATCATTGCTTATTGTTTTTAATATAATTCAACTATTTTGGCTCTGATTATATTGCCTTTTTGATAAATGACAAAAAGGGGGAGAAAGTAAGATATTTTCAATAACGGTTTACTGAGACAGAAGTCTCAAACATTCTGAATTACTTAACCTCTATCTTCTGAAAAGCTTGAACAGGTACAAACTCTAATGAAAGATACAGCTAAACTCTGATGCTCAAGGAACTTAAGGGAAGTAATCAAATCAGGGGGAGTTTCTCTTAAACCTTTTATTCTTTATTTTTAATTGAAAAATCTAGTTTTTATCATCATCAAAAAGGGGGAGATTGTTAGAACATAGTTTGATTCTACAACCCTTGGTTAGCCTTTTGATGATAACAAATACAAAGAATAAATAAATACAAAGCAAAAATATGCACCCTAAAAATTATGTTTTATGAATACAGAAGTTCTGACCATATCCATCAGAAGATGAGCCATAAGAGCTTCACACTGAAGCAATCAGAACATGCGCTGAAGATTGATGACCAGAACCTGCGCTTAATCAAAGTAAACTCTGATTCTGAACAAGAACATGTTACTCCAAGTCATCAATATTCTGAAGTGTCATCAGCAGTAAGGAGATAAGATTCTGAGCGTTACTGATCATTCAAGACAACATCAATTCCAACGGCTTCTTTCAGACAAGATCTTCTCCAAATGGAAAGTGTGTTAATGACATTAAACATGCTTTATGATCAATATCATTCCACTGCCTATATAAACAAAGTTAGCATTCAAAATTAATAACGGTTTTTCCATATTACCACTCATGCATATTCAAAGCTGCAAGCAATATTCTTTATATTTCCAAGCTATAATCCTGTGTAATTTATCACAGTTGTGATAAATAGTTTTTGTTAGAAACACAATAACACATATCTTGTATAATTATATTGAAACAGTGTTCCATGAGATTAACCGGATTGTGGTTGTACTCAATAAGACTTTAACAGTTGTTAAAGTAGCTTTTGTAATCTTTTGAGATTTATGGATTAAGACCTCGTTGGAGAGAGGCGAAATCACCTTGACGGGTGGACTGGAGTAGTTTGAGATCAAATGAACCAGGATAAAAATACTGTGTCATTGAGCTTTTAGATTTCAAGTTTTCAATTCACCCCCCCCCCTTCTTGTATTTTTCACATCTTCATCAAGTCCAAAGGATGAGAATTATACTTTGACTCATTGTGTCAAGTGTTGACTTCTTGTTGTTTAGACGGTTCTTTTCTCTAGCTTTTATCTAATGCTTTAGGATATTCCCTTCGTCTCCTCCCGTCTTCTTTAATTTCAAAAATCTACTCTCTCCTTTTGAAAATTCTTCTTGTTTTAAAAACTTGAACCACGTTCATAATAAACTTGGATTTAGGTCCATGCATTTTTTCAAAATATTTTCTTAATCAAACTTAAACCAATTTAATAATACTTGGAAATTTTTGTGAGAAGACTAAAAATCAATCAATCTCATTCAAACTATTTTTCCATTTTGGCTTTTATCTTTAAAATTTTCTCAAAAGATTAGGCTCTTGTCAAATCCTTTAAGTGATGAAAACAACTATACTTCAACAATATGTAGTGAAGTGAGACATTTTCCACTTGGGTGTTGAGTGAGACTTTGTTGATTTTAAAATCCAAGTCATATCCTCCACTTTGAGATGACACAAATTCTCTTTCCTCATGGTTGTGGGTAGTAAGTGTGTTTTTCACTCGGATAAGACGATGATGTCTCGTCTCTTAAAATTAACCAACCCACATGTGTTTTAAAATTTTTAAAAGTGAACTACGTGTACCCCGATCCCCTATAGCACGGAAAGTGGTATGTAGGCACTAAAGATTTGCAACCGCGGTGGGTGCAAAAAATATTTAAAAAAACACTTCTTTCCTTATCACCACCATCTATTTTTATACAATATTTTATCGCCAAAATATATAGATTTTCAAAGAGGTTCCTGCGGAGTACCGTAAATGTTGAGGGTGCTAATACCTTCCCTTTGCATTACCAACCCCCTTACCTATATTCTTTCCACCCACTCTTTGGGTTATTCTCTCTTTTCTCATTCCTTTACAAACAATAAAGCATGGTGGCGATTTTTATTTTGATTTGTGCGAGTCAAGTCAATCCAATGGCTTAGTATCAACATTTCTACCGCTACATCATGGATGTAGTTTTCTCAAATAGAATTTCATGGCTATCAATCAGGCGTTGAATGCCTTTCTTCAGCAACATATAGCTATTAGTTTGGGAAGCACATTGGTATCAATTTTCAAGACAGCCAGGAAATAAACTGGCTCTTAGAAGATTCTTCTTAACAGTCAATAATGGAGAAGTAAAATCATCGATGGTGGAGACAAAGGAGATATTGTCAACAAGATTAACATCTTTACCATGACTGGGAATGGGAGAAGTAATGACATTAGGGGTTTGTGGAGGGTCAAACTCAATCACCTTATTATCGATCAAATCTTGGATCTTACTCTTTAAGGCCCAACAATCATTAGTATTATGCCCAGAGCTATTGGAATGATATGGACATTTTGCATTCGGGTTGTATTTTAGAGATGAAGTATTGGGGTTTTGAGGAGGATTCCTCAGTGTTACCAAATCTGCCTTCAAAAAATGTTGTTAAGCTTGAGACAGTGGCATGTTGATTCTAGTGAATTTCCTCCTCGTGGTATCTGGCCTTTGCTGATTGTTTTGTTGTTGTGGTCGTTGAAATGAGGTCGGGTTAGAAATCAACACAAATCCTACTGATTGATGATGATCATTCTTGCTACGGCTCCTTTGTCTAGAAACAGCATTAGTTTCCTTCTTACCAACCAATGGTTTGTTTACAGCAGCTGAGGTTGAGGCCATTGGGATCTTCCAACTTTTGATTCCACTTTCTACTCGCTCGTCGGTCAAAATCAACTCAGTAAACCCTGAAGAAGAACTCCCAATCAGCAAATTAAGGAATGGGTCAGTCAAGGTGCCCATGAACATGTCCACCAATTCTCGGTTAGTCAATGAAGGCTGTGCTCTTCCAGCCAAGTCCCTCCATTTTTGATCATACTCCTTGAAGCCTTCGCTTGAGCCCATAGTCATATTTTATAATTGCATGCGAGTTGGTGCAAGATCAGCATTGTATTAGTATTTTCTGTAGAAGGCAGCAGCCAGATCCTCCCATGTGTGGATATTAGTCCCCTCTAGTTGATAGAACCATTTCAACTATGTTCCAGATAAGCTCTCTTGGAAGAAATGAACGCATAACTTGCTATCGGCGGTGTGTGTTTAAATCTTGCGGACATATGACCATAGATGCATCTTTGGACAGGAGACACCATCATACTTGGCAAAGACATGGACCTTTAATTTATGGGGAATGACCACCCCAGGGACAAGACCTAAATCTTCAAAGTCCAAACCAGGCACTGTTTGGATTTCCACAGCTTTAAGTCGGTCTTCTAGTTGTTTGTATTTCTCATCCGCCGGTGGGTACTGCTCATTGGAGTAGTCTTCATCCTCATAAATCTGGTTTCTTCCACCCCTAGCTCTGGTGCTTCTAACTTCCTCGTCTTGATTGTCTTCTTCCGCAAAATAAGCCTATTCTATTTGAGCCAATCGAGGGGGGCTCTTGAACCTTCTTCCCATGTTGAGAATAACAGCCCGTTTATTGGTCTTCTTTTTGGTGGCAAGGAGTTCCATGATCTTTTGCTGACCTTTAGCTAGGTTGAGGAGAGTCTCTTAGAACTGTGCGTGTTGAGTTTGCAGATCTTTAACGGTTTTCTCTAGAGCCATCTTGTACTGAAATAAACAGTAAATAGATGAGGAAACCTGTACCAGAAAACCTGCTTATGATATGATGCATGCTATGCGAATGCAATGTTTTCAAGGACCTCGAGAGATTTAAATTTGCTAGCCAAAAAGAAAACAGAAACAACAATTGCATTAATAAGTGCAAAAGTTACAATTTCCCCTTGGGATTACAATAGAGACAACAAAAAGAAACTCCTAAAATAAAAGACTTAAGTCTCCCACGGGTGTTTCCTCTTCGTGTTGAGGTAGGAATTCAGGCTTTGCTCCTCATGAAGTCGCCTAGTGAGCTCCAACACTTTCTTCTCGCTTGTGTAGAATCGAGCTTCAAAGGTGTCTCATTCTCCTTTAAGTTGAATCCACTATGTCTTAAATTCTTCAAGGTCAGTAGGCATGTCAGGATGGAGAATGGTATAAGGAATATCCCCCTATGTAATAGGCTCCACAACTATTGGTAGGATAGCTGGATATGTCATCATGATACTTTAAGCACGATCTCGTACCCATTTGAGATAAGGCTCCAAAGGAATAGAGTTATTATGTCCCAAAGTCTTGCTATCAACTTTGTTCACCATGCCCCAAGCTCGTATAAACCTTTGATGATAACCTTGGAAATCGTTCTCATAGTCAAATACAATACCCTGGATAAGCGCCTCATGAGGACCATCTCTTCGAGCATAACCAAATTGTCGTAGTTATAGAGAAGGGTTATAAGTAATACCTTCCCTAATGCCCAAGAGTGGAACATTAGGGAACTCCCCACAACGGTCAGTGATAGTGACATCGTCTAGAGATCGGGAACACCAAAAGATATTAGAATGAGTGAGCTACATCATCCTTTGAGACCAAATCAAGCTTTGTTCATTCTTCAATACCGACCGAGGAAGGTGCGAAATAAACCACCTAGATAGCAACGATATGCAACACATAAGAGCCCATTTCTTGCTTATGGTACGAGTGTGAAGAGTATGCAAAATGTCTCTGAGAAAAGTAGGTATAGGGTTACGAGAAAGGAAGATCTTGACAGCATTCACATCTATGAGTTGGTATGGATTAGGGAACAATACTAACCCATAGATTAGAAGATCCAAGACTTCTTCAAAATCTTGCAAATCCACAACCTCCCAAAACAATCGAGCCTTCTCTAACAGAAACTTATCTAGAAAACCCTTGACTCCACTCCTTGTTTCTCAATTATCCACAATATCATACCTCTTCAAATGTAATGCTTTGGCAATGACTTCAGGTTTTGGATTTTCCTCTAAACTAGTGAATGGAATTTGATCAAGGACTGGTACTCCTAATAATTGAGAGAACTCTTCCATTATGGGCACCAATTGATAATCAGGAAAGGTGAAATAATGATGTATATGATCAAAGAATTGAAAGAGCACACACATCATGTCTTCTTTAAAGCTTGAGGTAACTAGATTGAGAATTCGACCATATCTTTTGGTGAACAGAGAATCTTCAGGAACCCTTGATGCTAACTCTTTGAGTTGAGGAGGCACCTTAACAAAGCTGATTCAGATGGTATTTTTGCGAGCGGAAGCCATATCCTATAAAACAGAACAAAGACAAATCCCTAGGTCCTTGAAATGTTTAGTGAAAATGTTATGGCATGATATCATGATGTTTATGATGTTATGAACAAATAATCATATACACACAAAGCACACAAGGTCTTAGGTTTAGGCTTGCATGAGGTTTATAGGTAAGTACCCTCATGAATTTTTAGTTGGTTCAACCTGTCTTAAAAGAAGTAACCGGGTTCTAAGGAATCTCAATATCATTGATCTTTCTTCATCGGGCATTATTTTAGCATAAGTAATCTTTTTTCGCGACCAAAATATCCTGAAAGTTCAATCTCAATGAGTGTTGTATCGAGTATCAACCAACTTCAGTCTGCACCAAAGTCGGCTATCTCACTAATTTCCAATGGCCAAGTTGTTCAACTAAGATTCTATGGTCAGTTAATGCTTTATGATACCACACAGCGGCCCCGTATTCTCCTTGATTTAACTCAAGGGACACCGGTACCAATAAATGTTTCACACTAACGTAGCCATCTCTTTAACTATATTGGTCTACGCCGTACAATTTTCACAATCTATTGCTACTTACCTAATATGCCCCAGATCCAGGTGTAGGATCTTTACAAGTAATAAACCCAAGCATAGACCAAAAAATGTAAAGCAAACAAGGCAAACAAGTAAAGCAATAAAGGTGATCTAGCTCCTAAGATAACCCCCCTTTTAAGTATCTCCTCAGCAGAGTCTCCAGTTTTGTGATACACTGGGGGAACTGACTTGGTTGTTTTGTGTTTTATCGCAAATGTTGCGGATAGCGAGAGTCACCAACGGTTTTTATTTTATACAATAAAGGAAAGGGTGAAAAGAACAGGAAAGACCTTTTGAGAATTTTCTTAAGTTCGGGGGTAGGTTATGAAAAGGGAAGGTGTTAGCACCCTTTTCATCTGTAGCTATCTACGGGTTCTTAATTTCTAGATCACTTTGAAATGCTTTGTGTTTGTGTAAGTTTGAAAATATTTTGAAAACGCCTTCGTTCGTCAAACTTTTCAATGATTCTCGTATCTTTGAGAATGTATACAAAGTGTTGGTTTTGAAAATATTTGTTGAAAGGGAGTGTTTGGAAAGATGTTTTGAAGATGCCAATGTAAGGAAATTTTGTAATGATTCTCATATTGTTGAGAATGTATTCAAAGTGTTTGTTTGAAAAGTGTTTTGAAAGTGTGAAGTGTGAAAATGGTTATAGTTTGTGAGCAAGAAATTACGAGCAATCTACCTACTCAAAAAGTATTTGTTCTTTTTCTCCTCCTTTAGGTAGTGCTACTTCACCATTGATTGATAGAGAGCCATATCATTGGATGTGAGAGACATGTGTGGGTCGTCGTACAGTCATAGAAGACAACTTGTAAGATGTTTTATCAATTATCGTAAGGGACTAAGATTATTTACCGAAGGCAACATTTGAAGGGTCATCGAGGGACTATGATCTTTTAATCGAGGTTCTTTGCTAAAATATCTCACGTTCGAGGGACATGATTGTTTTTTATCCTAGGCAACAAGTGAGGGTTACCCTAGAGGTGCAAGTGTGCAAAGTGTTTTGATTTCAAATATAATATCCTTGAATTAGGGTTGTCTAATATTGATTTTAAGTCTTGTCATGCAAACCCTAACTAGCAATAATAAGGAAAGCGATAAATTATGGAATTTAAATATCCTACGCTTGTATAATGCTTTGGAAATGGGGGGTACAAGTTTGTAAATAGGGGGAAGAAAGCAATAAAGCCCTAATTATCTATTACAACCCATTGAATATGAATAATAATTGAATGCACAAAATGTAAAGAGGAAGAAAAAAAGGAATTGTTTTTTTAGGATTTTTTTTATGGAGAAAAAGGTTTTAGTAATTAACCTAGTTAACTAATTGATTTTAATTACCATAAAAGTTAATTAATTATTAACAAGACCAAAAATTTAAGTTAATTAACTTAATCAATTTAAAAATAAAATTAATTGACAAAAACCTAAGTCTAATTTAATTGTTTAGAAAATGATTATTGGGGTTTTATTGGTTTGAAAATAAATGTAAGAAATAAAATAAAATAAGAAGAATGTAATTAAAATATTTTAAATTTAATTACTCAAGAAAAATATATTTTTTCACTTTTGATTAAAAATAAAAATAAAGAAATAAAGAAATAAAAACAAGAAAATGTGAAGAATATGAAAATATTGGGCTTGGGGTGTTGAAAAGTAAAAGAGGTGGTTAAGAGTTAGCAAAAAGGCCCATTATAAGTTTTTGTTTGAATCAGAAATAAAAATAAAAAGAAATGGGCCTACATTATTTAGTAAAAAGGGGGTGAGAAATAAAAAAACATTTCAGGCCCAGAACAAGAGTCCAAGCGCCTGTATGGATCCTGTGTGGGAAGCCTTCTGAGGTGTATCATGCGCTTGCTCTTGGATACACCGGATTTAATGGTATGATGATCCAATGGTATTAATGTGGAGCTTCACGTTGGGCTCGTGTGGCTTCATGCACTGAATCTGCAACGAAAACATGAAAAAAAATACAAAAGGGTACCACTGGGGTTTGAACCCAGGTCCCTATAAGGTAATGTCTTACGCGCGCTTCCTCTGCCACTGGGTTGTCTTTTTCATATGTTAATAATAAAACTTAAAATATATTTAAAATAAACCTCTTCCTAATGGCACTTCATCCCTAACCTCGCGCCAGCATCTCCAACACCATTTTTGAATTTTGTAACTTCCTCATTTCTCAAACATTTGCAAAAGTATAAACATGAAATTTGCTCCATTTTTCAATACGAACTCAACCATATAAACAACTTAAACTATAAATCAAAGATGAACATTAATTTATGTTGGTACCAAATAAAACCTAATTTTTTCAGAAAGTTCAAACTCAAAATTCGCATCACTCATGCAACATAAATGAAAACTAAAGGCATGGTTAGCTTCAGGGCTATGATGTCTACATTTTTCATTCACAAAGTAACCATTAATGATGCTTGTAGAGAGAGTTAAAATTTAAGAAAATTTACCTCAAAACTGGAAATCGTGTATGGAGTTTGAGCCCTTCTGGAGGTGTAGTGATGATCAGAATAGCTTCACTGGACTCCAAGGAAGCTAATGCAACTCTTATTTTGTGCTTAGAGTGCGTCAATCATGCTGGAGAAGTCAATGTGCAAAGTTTTGTTTTTGAGTTTGGAATATGAGGAAGATGATGTTACAGTTGTGAAACAGGGGTGGGGATATGTTGTTTATGATGTATAGATGCTTTGTAAAGGATTAGAAGTTAAAACACACGAGGGATTTTAGTGTTTGATGTTTTTGGTCAGAAATTCCAACAATGGAGGTTTGTATGAAATTATGAGTTTTAGGGAGTTTGAGTGAGTTTTAGGGCTATTGAATTTGTGCTATATCTTATAAATGACTCCTCTATTTATAGAGAAAAGATTGTAGAGGCTGAGATGGCTTGGTTCACAAAGTCACATGTTATGGCTAGTTTACTTAATTTTGAAGCAACATTGAAGAACATGGTTCCAATGCTTGTATCATGCCCTCTAGAGTAGTTGAACACTTTAAACATGTTTCTTCTGATCCTGTAGGTTAAGTGTGTGCAGAAGAAACAAGTTAGAGGCTCAAGACAAGTTGACTTTGTGATTAACACAACTTTACAGGAATGGAAGTGGTAACTTTGTGCCAAAAATGGAAAATTGCTTTGAACAATGGCTTAATCACTTGGATCATACCTTAATCAATTGTGTAAACATTAAATTATGGAGTTATTTGTAAGTTAGAAGGCCTGCAAAGAAAGATTATACAACATAGGTTTGAGATTTGGTTATGTGTTCATCATCAAAATGGCCTATAATTCATGTTTGTGATGCCATCTTCTTCTCTTAGAATCTCCTAGCTCAAAAATGATCTCTTCAAGTTCTCGGACATTTTGGAAAGCTTGAAACATTGTCTAAAACCTTCATGGTTACCACTTTCATTAAAGCATCTTGTAGCTTGGTGAAAATTGGCCAAGAAGTTAGGATAAAAAATCTTCCTAACTTGATGAAAATTTCACTAAGTGTTTTAGTAAAAATCTTCGTAAGGGGAAAGTTGTAGACTTCATCGAGATATACAACTTTCATGTTGAAAGTTTTCCTTGAATCATCTTTCATCTTGGTGAAAAATTGTCATGAAGTAGTGAAATTATCAAGGTTAAAAAACACTTAGAATTTTTCTCAGTATTGAAAACTTTGACTTTTTGTGGACTTTCTTGACTTTCTTGATTCTTGTTGGCCAAGTTTGATATTTTTGAATGTCTTGATGAATTTTGATCTTTGAAATTCAATGTTGATCAAAAAGTCAAAGTTTGACTTTTTTGTGTATCAGTTGACTTTTCACCAGTTGATCAAATTTCAACTATCAATCCATTGATCTTGAGAAATGATTTGAGCCATGGAATTAGGTCAAAATGTTGTGTTTGAGTCCTTGAGATTATGCTTCGAGTCATTAGGTCATGTACTTGGTCAAAAGTCAATGATCAGTCATTCTTAGTCAAAACCCTAATTTTGACAATTTTGCCCCCCTTTGATGATTTGAGTGCTTTTCTTGAGGGATTGTGATCAAAACTTGATCAATTGATGAATATGACTTCAAAAGGTTGATGTTGGTCAAAAATCATGAAGTTTTATTGTATATTGACCACTGTTGACTTTTTACTCAATATAGTTGATTTTCAATCATCTGAGCAATTGACTGAGTAAATTTGTGATGCAAGACTTGAAACTTGACATGAGCATTCTTGGAGACCCATAATGAACCACGAAAGTAATTTGAGGCATCAAAAGTCCAATTTTCCTTGAGAAAACCAAAACACTAATTTGGAGGCTCAGTGCTTAGGAGGTGAGTTTGTCTGATCAAACCCTTGAGAACCCTTGAGCATTTGAGATCTTTGGTGAGAAATGTCTTCAGAAAAGAGAGGGAAATTTTTTGGGTACAATAGATCCTAATTGAGGTCTCCCTCACATTATCCTTCTCGACCTTATACAATCTGGCCTAAGATCATGGAGCCGAGGAAGTTAAAATCTTCACTGATTCTCAGTTGGTCGCGTCCCAAGTCTGAGGGGAATATCAAGTGAAAATGACCAACTCGCAGAATATTGGGCCCTGGTTCAAGAGAGGAAAAATAAATTCAAATCCATGGGCGTGCAACATGTCCTCCGTGAGCATAACGCCTGCACATACATCCTATCTAAGCTTGCAAGCACAAAGAGGAAAGGAGGGAACAAGTCAATGATACAGGAAATCCTTCCTCGACCAGGCACCCAGAACCCCCCCCCCCCCCCCCCCCCTCTTCCTTGGCAGTATTCTCCGTAGGGGACAACAACTGTTGGATGACCCCATACATAACTACCTCACAAAAAGGGAAATGCACGTTGACTCGAGAGAGGCGTCTATTGTAAGAAGGAGAGCCTGCTCGTATGTCTTGGTCGAGGGTAAACTTTACAGGAGAGGATTTTCCATTCCCTTCCTCAAATGCGTTGACCGAAGCGGCGCAGATCGTATCTTGTTCGAAATCTAAGAGGGTATTAGCGGCCAACATCTAGGCAGAAGATCTCTCGCCGGGAAAGTTCTACGAGCAAGATATTATTAGCCCACCATGCAACACGACGCAAAATAACATGTAAAAAAATGTGATAAGTGCCAGCGACATGGAGACATGCATTTAGCTCCCCCTAACGAATTCAAGTCCCTCTCCTCTCCTTGGCCCTTCGCCTGGTGGGGATTGGATCTCCTTGGTCCATTTGTGGTAGGGACCAACCAAAACAAATATTTGATCATAGCAGTCGACTACTTCACCAAATGGATAGAAGCCGAAGCTCTGGCCAAAATTACTGTCCAAAATGTTCTTCACTTCTACAAAAGAAACATTCTCGCTCAGTTCGGCATCCCACAAGCGATAGTCACCGATAATAGAACGCAATTCACATGTCACACCTTTCAGGAATCCATCGCCAAGTTGGGCACCACTGAGCACTTTTCCTCGGTCGAGCATCCCCAGACAAACGGCCAGGCCGAATCTGTAAACAGGGTAATACTCAGGGGCCTCAAGCAAAGATTAGACAAAACCAAGAAAAGATGGGTCGAGGAGTTACACATCATGCTCTGGGGATATCGAACAACTGCATATTCGTTTACCAGAGAGACTCCTTTCCGACTAGCCTATGGGACGGAGGCCGTCATTCCCATGGATATCGAGGAACCCTCCAGACGAACCGAAGCTCCCCCGGAAGAGGAGATAAACGATGTCGCCCTTCAGGAGGAATTAGATCTAGTAGAATAAATCAAAACAAGAGCGACCCTACGAGAGGCCTCGCTCAAACAAAATATATCCATTTGCTACGATGCCAAGGTCATACAATGAAAGTTCGAGGTCGGTAGCCTTGTCTTAAATAGAAATCGCAAAGAATCTCACAAAGGCAAGCTCGCAACGAACTGGGAAGCCCCTTATCGCATCTACGCAAAAACAGAGACCGGGGCGTATTACTTAGAAAAATTACAAGGGGAACAACTTGTTCGATCATGGAACACTGAAAATCTAAAACAATATTACAGTTGAGGGCACTGAGCAGTCGATGAATTTTGTCGACAAGACAGACTCATCCAGGCTCAACCACGCGTGCATGCCTAGGTACAAGCATAGCACCCAAATTATTTTGAAGGGGCAAAACTCCACTCTTGTAACGAGCGGTCCTCAGCCCGAGATGGATAACTCGACCGAGCTCCATCGTCCTTGTACCACGACGGAGGAATGCCTGACTCGCAACGGGAAGTTCATTCCGCCGAGCTCAGGTTCTCAAAAAGAGACCTGAGTTCCGGCCCATGCCCGATATTCACCCTGGCCTTTTTTCGGGTTCCCCCACACTAGTGAACATCAAATCACACGAGCAAATCCCCACTATAAACTCAACAAAATAAAAAATGTCTCAAGCGGACAAGCATAACAATAAACATGCAAACACAAGATACGACTGCCAGGGCCGCAATTGTACAAATATTACAATAAGGGAGGCATTTATCCCCCTATCCAAAAAGTACTTTTGTGGCCCCAAGAACCACATTTGTTCAGAAATTACATAAACGAGCATATTCCCAAAAAACAAGATTACAAAATGATGGCACGCCGGCCGGAACATAATAAGAAAATCATCAAAGCATCATTCTTATGTCCTCTCCTCGGCAACGGGAGATAACTGAGTAGGACCCTCGATAGGCTGGGCGACAAGCTCTTTGAGGTAGTTCGGGATTAGGATCTTGTTGGAAGCCACGTAGTAATTAACCCCCATACCAAAGGTGTTGAGTTCGACCTCAGGATTCAACACGTGTAGCTGCTTCACCGCATTCTCAAAACTCCCCTTGGAGGCAGCTTCGGCATCGTCCACCGCTAGTTGAAATCGAGCAACAAGCTCAGCCCGAGTCCTCAAGTACTTTGTATCCTTCGAATCGTCTTCGGCGGGCGTAACCTCGGCAGTCAGGGTCACTACTTTCTCCTCAAGAACCTTCTTTTCGAGCAACAGGATTTTGCGCTCCTCGGAGAGTCTCCTCAAATCCTCCTCGACCAGCTTCCGAGCCTCTTCCTTATCACTCCTCCCCTTCTCGGTCGTGGCTAGCTTAGCCCATAGTTTCTTCAGCTTTGCATCTTGCGAAGAACTCCCCCCGGTGTAAGCAACGGCCATCTCCAAGATCCTCATTAAACCACCAGCGTTCTGCGCCAGCATCGCCCTCTTCTTCGAGCGATCCAAAACCTCGAGGTGAAGGGACTCGGCCCGAGGAAGTCGGAGAGTTGTGCCCTCAAAGAAAACTTTCTCCAGTCAGCAAGGGGGTAGGTTATACGTCCCTTTTCCCTTCTCCCCGGTCAGATCGAAACATCCCTCGACACGCGGTCTCTTCGTGTTCGAGGACACGGGAGCAGGAGAAAGAGCAACCGTAGCTTGAGCCGAAGACGAATCGCCCGACCCTGAAGAAGGAGAAACCCCCGAACCAGTTCGAGCGTCCTTCAAAGCTTTCTTCGCTCTAGAAGCAAGAGTCCTGGCTATATTCTCTTGGGCGGGATTCATGCTATCTGTAAAATAAACAAAAAGAATCATAGTTAGCAAATGAGGACTCAAAAAGCATCGACCACACATAACTATTCAAAACATAAATACCCAAATATTTGAAGGGATCCTCGCTCTCGAGGAGCTCCTTGACAACTATCAAAACAGACTCGTATACGGCTTCCCTGTTCTTATCCTTCACCGGTTTGCCTCCCCGACCCACTCACTGAACCCGAGGGATACGTGCCACAAAGGCGGTCAAGACGGTGAAGCTCTCCTGGTCCTCGACACCTCCCTCCCCCTCCCTCCATATGTATGAACCTAATTTGTTATCAAAGTGTTTCCTCGTCCACTAGAAAGGGAACTTGTAAACCTGTTTGTTCACAGGCTCTCCCAGCTCATTCAAACGAAGGAACCAACCTCGCCATATACCGATATAGTCTTGAAAACATTCAGCATCGCCTTGCTCGAGAAAGGTTGCACCAGTATATATTTGTCCTTGAAATGCCACACAGACTCCAGGTTAGCTTTAAACAAGGGAATGATGGCCCATATCTTCAGATAATCGCAAATGATCTTGAATGCTCGCATGAACGCGATGCCGTTCAGATGCAATTGAGAAGGAGCCAACTGAAGATGCCTGAATACGGCCACCTCGAAATCCGAGAATGGAATTCGAAGGCCCATCTCCTGAAACACGATGTCGTACATGGGAATCTGTTGTTTGTCATATTTTGAGAAGATCCTGCTATCTCTCCCAGGGATGTACAACGACCACTCTCCCTGATTCCCGTTCTAATACGCGTACGCCTCAGTGAAAACATTGTCCCGATGCTCAAAAAAGTAGGAGGTCAGTCCCAAGGATCATCCGCGACTCAACCCGCGGGTCCTCATAATCCCCGGGCGCAAATAGGTCGCCTTGATCGGTAGGGCCATCTCCTTGTCACCTCCCCCCACTTGTTGTTTGAGCTGATCCGGCTCATTCCCGGAAATCTCCAAAATACTCGACGAGCTACTTGTCTCGTCCAACGAACTCTGTGAAGATCCATCGGACTCGCACGAGAAATCATCTATGGTGTTGTCGACTATAGTACCTGAAAAGCAAAGGATACAAATGAGTTTGACATTAATGCCAAAACCACCCTTCCACCACTAATAAAGTTAAAGGGCGCTAATAAACGAGGATCATGTCCTCCACCAGAACCCTCATTAAGGCATATAAACAGACAAAAGTTCGGGTAAAAGACCTAGATCTTAAAGGACCATCTACGACACATCGTGAAATGTCCGAGGAGGATACACGGCGGCTCCGGAGATTCTAAACTACAGAACCACCGTCTGCCACCAACACTCCCCAAGAACGCCCTAACAGGTGGGATTCTACGCCCTAACCACATGCATTTCTAAAAAGAAAATCACGAAAATCGAGGCTACAAAAGCCAAATGACAATGAAAAGTTGAAATCTTACCAGTTAAAGAAGAAAGAAGGCTGAAAAGAGCAACAACGAGCGGTGAATCTCAATAAACGGCAGTGGTCGACAGGCGAGCAACAACGAGCAGTATAAGAAAAGAACAAAAAGTACAGAACGCCCTACTCCTCTCGTATTTATAGCTAGAACCATCCGCGCGTGAGAGACACATGCCTATGAAACCATAGGACCGTCATCATTGCACCCTAGCCCATAGGCCATCATTGCGCCGCTTCGTCAGTACGCCACCCGAAACACGCTACCTCTTCAAGTTTGAAGCTCTGAATGACCAACTCTTCATCTTTCCACGAGAAAAGCACAACGGGTGATGCACATGCTCCCCGTACAATGCGCCCCGTGCCACGAACAAGTGTTAAATTCATCACTCATATGCCCAGAAGCAACGACTTGGGGGCTACTGTTCTAGACTGACCCGAAAGCCAGAGTGGGTCCATTCTAACATCGCTCGTTTGTTCTCCTGGACTAGCGCTGGCCTACAATGATTAACGAACACCTCTCAGTCTGCCCGACATCAAGTCGCCCAGACAACTAGGAGTCGACCGGACCGCTGTTTGTAACCTACCTTCTCCTCAGAACCAACGGCTAGTTACGAGCATATCTACTCGGTATGATCAAGTCCTGACAGTTACCTATTTTTGCAGACCCACATATCCAGGCCCAAAAACAGGAACCAATGGCTACGCGCTAGGGGCATTATATAAACTCCCACACATGTGAGGGTCAGGTATCAAATATTCAATATTCACCACTAAAACCTTAATACTTTGCTTATATCTTTTTGCTCCCACACTTACTTGATCGTCGGAGTGTCTTGCAAGCACAATCCATTTTTCCTCCTTGACATTACAACCCGACATAAGATCATCATTAGACCACCTTGTAGGTTAAGATTAAATTTAAAGTGTTGGGATCATACAAAATGTGTTGTTATCAAACTAAACACAAAATTTTTCTTACAAATGAAGAAGTACACACTGAGATGTTACTACTAGTTCTAGTTCTACTATCACATGACAAGTATATTTTGCGGCAACCCCACGCCGCACCATTACTTGAAAGTGGAAGGCAAAAGAACGTGATAACTTGTTAGTGGATTCAATCATTCGACATCCATCACATCAAGCCCCTTCACAAGATTAGTAGTATTAGTTAGTTTCATTAATTTGAACAAAAGAGTGGATTATCAAGTAAGCATCTTTCATGTCCAAAGATGCCAATGCCACCAACTAAAACTTCTCCACCATATCTATTTTTATCACTCATTAAATTTCTTTGACTACAATCAATGAATTAAAACATTCTCTTTATGTTAGTGGTTATATTTAACTTGTACCAAATTACTTTCTTCATATATGTGTCACCCTCTCCTATGTTTCCCTCATTACTCATTATTTTTCCATCTCCATGGCTCAAAATCATTCTCATTCGCACTCTCAATCTCCTATACCATGTCATGATCATGAACAAGTAGCTGGTTTTGATTGGATGGTTCTATTGGCAGCTATCTTATGTGCTATTGTTTGTGCTCTTGGTCTGAATACTATGTTACAATGTGTTTTTCAATGTGTTGGTCGTGTACTTACAGAACCTATGCAATGGATTGCTTCTAAGAGGATGAATTCGGGAATCAAGAAAAAAGATATGGTAGCTTTGCCAACTTCAACATATAGTTCTCATGATTTAGGTTCTCTATCTTCAGCTTCTAGTTGTGTCATTTGTTTAGCTGAATTCTGTAATGGAGACCAAATAAGGTTCCTGCCAAAATGCAATCATCATTTCCATGTGGTTTGTATTGATAAGTGGTTGTTGTTACATTCTTCATGTCCTACTTGCAGGAATCTCACTCGAGTCTAGTAATTATGTTATCATAGCTTAAAAATTATTATACTACATATAGAGCTATATCTAGTTATTAACTTTATTTAGATCGATATCTAGTTATTAACTTAACTAGTAGGAAATTCGTGCCACTTAAGTATTGGTATGATGCGTACGTTTTTATTTTATAATGTAATAAAATATTAAAAAAAAAAAAAAGACAAAAGACAAAATTGTTTAATCAAAATAATTTAATTTTTAAAAGTGATAATAAATTGTAAAAAAAAATGATAATAAATTCATTTCAATATTTTATTTCGTATATAAAAATATGTTAATAAAAAATATAATTATTTTAAATTATAATAAATACGTAAATTAGAAAAAAATTGTTTTACTCAAAAAATTTATTATTTTTACAAGATATAATTTTAAAAGAAAAATAAAATTGCTTTATCAAATTTGTTTTACATCAAAAAATATATATCTTAACTTTTCATATATTAAACTCATGTGTGCGCTGATTTTGAAATAGTTAATTCGTGCGTTTGCACAGTATGAAGGTGTGAAGAAAACACAAGAAAGAGGGGATTTGAATCGGGTTTTCCTTTTTTGAATAACTTTCGCTTCTAAGCATTATTCGATGAACAATGCTTCTGAATGTTACTTCTAAGTAATGCTTCTAATTAAGTTAAGAAAATATAAACTCTAAAGCATAAGCAAAAGTAAAGAACACGCGATATATCCTGGTTTACTTGAGAAACCCTCAAGTTAGTCCAGTCCACCCTTCCGAAGTGATTTCGCCTTGAACTCAAGGACTTAATCCACTATAATCAATCTGATTACAATTGCATGGGAAATCGTCAGTGACTAATATCCAATGACGCGTTCAGGGATCCATACTAGATATAGCGTTCATTGACCCAATAGAATCCGATTCACCAGAATCTCCTACCAAGATTTCCTTCCAATGATATCCATCAGTGATCTCACAAAGCTGACCTTCACTCAGTCCCCTTTGAGATTTGACTACCATTGACCCAATAGAATCCACTACCATGATTTAATCTATGATGGCTGCATTCAAAGTCTTCTTGAGAATTCTGACTCAACCGAGTCTCTCAAGGAGACATCAAACAACTGTTTGATTTACATTTGTTTACAATAATAATGCTTCTACACAAGCTAGATGTAAACAGAATTAAATACTTCAGAAGAACTTAATACACATTAAAAATATTACATTTCATTGTAGCTTCAATGTGTGGTCTTCTTTTCTTCAAGTAACTTTTTCACGGACAACAACCCAAAGCACTTGAATTGCTGAAGTCTTCTTCTTCATAAGCTTCTGAAAGCTTTGTTGATCTTGATGTAGTAAAGAAAAGAACTTCTTCATCTAGATTCACTTTATAACATCCAGGACATCAACCCTTGTTCTACTTTCTTAAATGATCACTTTAGAGCACAATATTTTCGTTGTAGATTTCTAATTGGAGCTTTCATGATCATCTTTGTTATCTTCTGTGGCTTAGCAAGATTTGTGCAACATATGAAATTAAGCACATTGTGAATCTATGATTTCTTTGTAATCAGTATCAACATGATTAAAGAATCATTTTAATAACAGTTGTTCTGGTTGTTGTTATAGTGGTTGATATATTTTTGAGTGTGTTCCAATAATGACAACTTTCCTTTTTAACATTGAACATCAACAACTTGCCAATTGCTACTTGCAGCTTTGAGCAACCAGCCAACCAACTTATTTAAACATACGATTCTTTTCTTATATAGCCAAGCAAAATAAAGCCATTGGATATTTGAAAAAGAGTCGTTACAAATAGTAATGTTGCGTCCTTATCTTTTCCACACTTCAAGTTAGTAGAGAGGTAGTGGAATAAGTTTTTTCATATTGTGTCAAATTGTACCATGTTACTGTTTTATTATTTCCTTATGCACTTAAGAGGTTTCTGCGAGCATGTGGTTAGAAGTGGGAACATAAAAAAAGGTCTTCAGAATTTCAAGTCTTCATAGTCTTCAGAACTGTGTCTTCAGATTCTTCAACACTTGATCGTGAGAACCCGTTGTAGCAAACCTTGGATTATAAGAGCTTCAAGTATTCAGAGTCTTTAAGAGTTGCGTCTTTAGAGTCTCCAGCACATGGTCTTAAGAATCTGTTGTAGATAACCTTAAACTAATAGAGCTTCAAGTCTTTGGAATCTTTAGACCTTCTGTATTTGGAATCTTTAGCACTTGGCTCTTTAAGAATCATTTTCTTTAGAATCTTGTTATTAGAAACACAGAGTCTTCAGCATCTAGACTTCAGTTAGAAATATTATTTTTAGATCTTTTAACTTTATCTTCTTTGAAAATAGTTGTCTTTTAGAAACTAAGTTTTTAGAATCTGGACTTCAGTAGAAACTTTATCTTCATATCTTCTAACTTTTTTTCTTTAGAACACACTGTCTTTTAGAAACGTGAGTCTTCAGCATCTGGACTTAACTGACAACTTCTGCCTTCAGATCTTCTGACTATTTCCTTAGATCACATTATCTTTAGAAGCTTGAGTCTTCAACATCTGGATGTAAGTAGCAACTTCTGTCTTCAGATCTTCTGACAGGTTTCTTTAGGAAAATATCAAGACTTATACTTCAGAGCCTTCTAGAGTGTCTTGCAAATGTTCAATAGAACTTGTGTAGCGTAGAAGTGGAACTAATTCTCTTCTAATGTCTTGGCCACGCCATCCATCAAAAGAAGAACCTGTTTGTTAAGTACTCAAAAATAACAAACATTAGTACAACAAAATTATTCATACAAATATACTCATTTGTTATCATCAAAACTCAGAGATAATATTGCAGGACTAAATCTTGTTCTTACAATCTCCCTCTTTTTTATGATGACAAACTATGTATTTTGATGACACAATTTTGTACATATAATCATAATCAGTGAAATTACAAAGGTGAGAAATACTTATACTTTTTATGATACTCCCTCTGAGTTAATGACTTGATAAGGATCGAATATCCTGACTCTGAACAATTTGAGTAAAACTCCCCCTGATTCCAATAGATCAGATATCAAGATCTTGAGAGTCTCGATTTCTGGAATTTCAGACAGTCTTCAACTTTTGATTTTCTCCCTTCTTCTGGAAGACATCTTTTTTTGATTCTTATTTTCTGAATATCATATTCTCAAACATTTTACATCTTCTGAATATTATGATACCAAAATCAAGATAACTTTAACTTTAAGAAAGTTCTCAACTTCTGAACAAAATTAGGTCTATTTGATTCTTGAACATATGTTCATAGAGTAAACATCTTCGAATATATGAACAATCAGTATTTAAGAGATTAAACAGATTTATTTTATTTTGACCTGTCTTAAAATGCCTAGTGAACTTGATCAGAGTTCCTTGGTTAATTATCAAACAAACAAATACACGTCAGTGGTAAATGCATATCATTTTATATCATTTATTTATTATGATGTATTTCTTTTAAGTTTATCAAAATTATGATACTTGTTGATAGAATTATTCATGAAAAACATTAAAAGTTAACATAAGTAACAATAAGTGCTAATCAAAAATAGTTGCATTGATGATAGAATTAAACAAATTACAAAATAAAATCCTATGGGAACCACTGATCATCAAACGTCTCATACTCCTCTTAATGCAGAGCATCACTAGGACCATCGGGAATCATTTTGAACAAAAACTTATGATAGGATTCTTCCATAAGGAATGAAGGTTTGGTTCAAACTTCTAGAGGAAGTGATGGACCTTTTGAGATGATTGAGGATGACTTGAGGAAGTAAGGAGCAATAAGAGAATAACCAAACAGGTGTAGCTAACAGTGGCTGCACTAAGTAAATAGAGTATTACATTTAAATAACTTCATATAAAGATAAATTAGCGAAGTAAGGAGAAAATTACTTCATATAAAAACAAATTGACGAAGTAAGGAGTAAAAAGGTTTTTACCAATAAGTGCACACAATGTCTCTGGATATGACGAGATAGATTAAGGCATTGATGTCACATGACACTTCGTCCAACATGATCTTCATGTCCACATATAGTAGGCGGAAACAATTGATTTCTTTATGCTACCTAGCAACAATATAAGACAACAGACCCTTGCCAACCATCTTTAGCATGCACTCTTTCATTCCCATCTCTGGATGACAACCTTTAGACAAGTTCATCCAATCAAAACAAATCAAAACAACATCTTGGTAAATAGGTTAAAAAAATAACACAATAACAATAGGCAAAAATCCCTAATATATAGTTAATTTCTATTATTCATCATTCATGAAAACTGGTTAAAACCATCAAATAAAAATCATTACGCTCACAACATAAGCAAGCCTGAAAACCATGTAATCCTTCTTAGAGCCTATCCAATATTACCCAATGGTGTTCTCTCATAACAATAGTCATAATTATTTATGTTCCATCTCCATAAATTATTTAATTTACTGTAATAAACAAATTATAATAAGGTTACAATGGTGTTTGTTCAAAACCCTAAAAGTTTAGATTTACATAACCTGTAACCAACACAAAAACCCTAAAATTTGAAACTAACACCGACAGATCTACATAAACAAAAAACAATAATCTCTTACCACATATCAGTTTCTATAATAATACCATACTATTCTCCACAAAATAGCCAATCCCCTTTATGTCGTCTCTCTGTTTTCTCCTTCTGTCGTTTCTCTTTCCGTTTCTCTTTCTTCCTTATCTCTTCTTCTGCAAAACAATATTTGTGGTAAATCATGAAAGCTTCCATAATTTTGGATTAAAACAGAAGGAAAATGTATAAATCAAAAGTAATTGAAACTGTAAAAAGAAGAAGAGGGGTGAGAGAAGAAGGAAAAGGAAGAGAGTGAAGAGAGAGAAGGAGACTATGAGAAGTTGTGAGCATCAGTTTGTAGAAGGAGAAGTTTTAACAATACCAAAGCAAAGAAGTGAGATAGGTAGGTTGGAGAACCAAAAACCCTGTATGGATGAGACACATTGGACCCTACGAAAGAATTAAAATAATCAAAACTTAAAAGGACATACCAAAGGCTTTTAGTTGTAGAAGTAATAAGTTTTCATAACCAATGTCAGTTGTACATGAAAACATATGCATAAATGTGTAGAAGTAGAGTTGAAGACCAAATGTCTGATTCCATAGTTAAGGTAGGGGCATTAAAAGACATGATTTTGTAGATAAGTGATAACATGGATTTCAAAGAACAAAGAGTAATTTGGGGTTATCCAAAACCATTAAAATTCTTATATGGTAGATTGCTCACAAACTTAGTTGATTAACTTTGTAACTATCATCATCACTAGTATGAATTACGGTTAACATATTACCTAATTCATACTAGATAAAACTTCATTCCTATCTTGTTCTTCATATCTTTAAGTCATCCAATTGATTGGTTTTGTAATAATTAACTTTTAGATTCTCTATGTTTATTTATTTATTTTTTGATACATTGATTCTCTACGTCTATTTGATCACAAAGAAAATGGTACTCTCTCTCTCTCTCTCTCTCTCTCTCTCTCTCTCTCTCTCTCTCTCTCTCTCTCTCTCTCTCTCTCTCTCTCTCTCTCTCTCTCTCTCTCTCTCTCTCTCTCTCTCTCTCTCTCTCTCTCTCTCTCTCTCTCTCTCTCTCTCTCTAAATGTGTTACTTCTACCCTATGTTATTGCTTGATTAAGTTTATTGTAGAAATTTTATCCTCAAGTAGCCCCATTACCTCTCAGTTTTGTCTTATTTGAGTTCATTATGGAGCATTTACATCCACGTGTCCTAACATGAGGGGTGGAAAATGAGCATGTCGGCACTGTTTAGACCCGCTCCACAAAAGTCCATAGAAATACATAGTGGATAGGAGCGGGCATTATGTTGGGTGTAAACTTAAAACTTTGTTTCGTCCTGAAAAAAATGAGTGCATAGCGGGGCGGTTCCACATCCACTATATCTTTTTAGCTAAAAGTTTGTCGAAACTTATGTTAATTCCCGCACACGTAAAAGCTCACAAAAAATAGGAAGGGGGTGAGACTGACATATTAAAGAGTATGGACCTAAAATATTAACTCGCCCAGTGAAAAAATATGGGGAAAATAGACATCTCTGACGGACCGGGTCCGTTTTACAGCCCCTACTTGACATGTTAGAAGTGAAACTGAACTTCACATGATGAAAAATTCACTTGCATCTTGCTTCCTTAGTTTTTCCATGAACTTGCTCACTAGTATTACACTATTATTAGATCTAGTATTGTATAAATACCTTAGTGAACCAATGATTTCTTTATATAATGTTGGGTTCACTAATTTTTCATCCACTTCCTTGAATTCAATATCTGTTTTTTCTTAAATACAATATTTGATTCTTGTTTCCATAGTGTCACTAATGGCTTACATTTCAACATCTTAAACCTCTTTAATATGTCTTCAACATATTTCTCTTGATGCCGAAAAATATATTTTCTTGTTTTAGTGAATGAAATACCTAGAAAGTAAGATAGTTGGTCAAGGTTAGATATTCCAAACACTTCTTTTTAATTCATTCATTTCACTCTTAGATATTTCAAACTCCTTCATCGTGCTTCTTGTTATAAGAAAAATATTAGCATATAAGATATTGAAGAGTGCTTAACATATACACCTAATTTTGAAGAGCACTTTGTAAACTTTAATTTCTACAAAAAGACATTAATAACTTTGTTCAATGTTTTAGGAGCTTGCTTCTATCCAAATAGAGCCTTCTTTAACTTGTATGCTTTTTCCTTTTGATCATTTTTTAAAAATTAAGAGGATGCCTTACATTAACTTCTTCTAGGCGGAATTCAGAAAGGTCGTCTTTACATCAAGTTGATACATGGACCAGTCCATATACGCTCCAACTGTTGAAACCAATGTGTTTTACCCCAAAATTTTCCCCCTTATTTCTCAAGAAATCTCTCATAAGATCTCCATTGATTCAAGACTACACAAGGTTTGATCAACTCAAGACACCTCCTCAAACATTGACAACTTAAAATTAGGGTTTGAGTTTGTACAAAGATAATTGAACTTCTAATGCCTTATATTACTTTCATGGATCATTTTTATCCCCAAGATTGCTCATGCCAAGTTTCAAGCTTTGGATCACATTCTTGCTCAGTCAGTTGATCAGTTGACCTAAAATCAACTATATTAGGGAAAAGTCAATTGTGGTCAATTTGCAGTCAAACTTCATAATTTTTTATCTATATCAATATTATGAACTCATATATGTCAATTGATCAAGTTGGATCACAATTACTCAAAGAAATTTAATCAGAACACCAAAGGGAAAAATGGTCAAAATTAGGGTTTTGATTGAGAAGGCTCAGTTCTTGACTTTTGACCAAGAAAATGACTTATTGGTTTAAGACATGTTCTCAAGGATTAAATGAAACATCTTGACCTAAATTCATAGTTCAAATCACCTCTCAAGATCATTGGATTGACAAATGAATTTCAGTCAACTGATGAAAAGTCAATTGTACACTAAAAAGTCAAACTTTGACTTTTTAATCAAAATCAAGTTTCAAAAATCATATTTCATCAAGACATGCCAAAATATGAAGTTTGTTCATTAATAAATAAAAAATTCAAAATTCATTTTTGAAAATTCAAAATTTCAAAGACATAGAATTTTTTCTAAGTGTTAGAAAGTTAACATTTTTTCATAACTTTGTTCCAAATTTCCACCATGATGCAAGATGATTCAAGGAAAACTTCCAACATAAAAGTTGTAGATATCAATGAGATCTAAAACATTATAGGTAAGAACTTTTTCTAGAAATGCTTGGATTTCAAGTTATGAATTTATGAAGACATGTCCATGAAACTAAAAGACTTAGTGAAATTTTTCCCTAGTTAGGCAGATTTTTGGTACTAACTTCATAGCACTTTTCACACGGTTCCAAGTTGATTCTTCAAAAATGTAAAACATAAAGGTTGTAGAGGATGTTACAAGCTTTCCAAAATCTCTAAGAACTCATCAAGACCATACTTGAGCTAAGAGAATCGAAGGCAAGCAGTTAGGGTTTCAAACTTGTTTTGCAAGACATATTTTATGATGAACATGAACCAAATCCATAGCCATGCTGCATAATCCTCACTTTGCAGGCCTCAAACTTGTTTTTCACTCCATAATTAATGGTTTACACAACTGATTATGCCCTTATCCAAGTGTTTCAAGATTTGTCCAAACCAATTTGCCATTTTGGGGAGAAAGTAACATATCCATTCTTGTAAAGCAAGCTTTATGCACAAAGCCAGCTTCTTGAGCTCCTAACTTGTTTTCTTTGAGTACAATCCATCCACAAAGTCAGAGGTATTATGTTTAAAGTGGTTAACAACTATATGAACCAAGTACAAGGCATGGAAACTTGTTTTGTCAAAAAATCACATGTTGAGCTTAAACATGTAAATTTGAATTCTGATCAACTAGAGCACTCCAAACCTTTTGCTTATAAATAGAGACATTATTTATGAGCTAGTACACAAATTCTAAGGCCCTGAAACTCCCTCAACCACTCACAAACCATAAATTGCTCAAAAAACACCATTGATACACAGTTCTACCCTTGAACTTATATATTTCATTTCCCTCGTGTGTTTTCCCTCAAAATCATTTACAAAACTTCTATACCTCAAATATAGTCCATCCCTGTCCTTGTTTTTGCTCCAAACATGCGCACCTGGGCCTCCACAACTGGGCCTTCCCATTTTCACTTCACCACACCCCTATCTTTCTTGTTCTAGCGTAGGCCCACTGTTTTTTTTATTTTCTTTTCTTTTGCTGACTAACAAAAATGCTAATGGGCCAGGCTTCAAACAAAAAACTGTTTTTTTCTAACAAACACCCTAAATTCCATTTTTACCTCCTGACTTTATTTTTCATATTTTATTTTATTTTCTTTAATTTATTATTTTTATTATTATTATTATTATTATTTATTAAATAACAAATTCCAAAAATATTTTTATTTATTATTTACATTCTATATATTTATATTTTATTCCTTTAAAAACAAAAAGACAAAACATTTTTCTTATAAAAAACTTAATTTATTTTTCTTAATAATTTAATAATTATATTTAAGTTTATTTATTTTCTTTTTTAATTAAAATTAACTTAGAATTTAGGTTTTCTTTTAATTAATTAATTTCCATACTATTTTGATTAAACTTAAAACCTTTTCTAAAAAAACCTAAAAATGCTTTCTCGATTAATTTTATTTCTTTTAAACTAGGGTTTAATTTTAATTATTTTAATTAATTATTTTCTTTTAGATAATTAGGTTAAAATCAAGGCTCTTTCTTAACAAAATCCAAACAAAAATCTATTTCTTTTCTATTTATATCCTTGTACATTATATTCCTTTCAATTCTTGTATATTATTCAAGTTTCAATATAGTTGTAATAGATAATTAGGTTTAATTTCTTGCAATCCCCATTTATAAATTTATATACCCCATCCCCAAATGATGTAATAGCGTAGTAAATTTATTTTCCACAATTTATCGCTTTCATATCAATGCTAGTAAATTAGGGCTTGTATGAAAAGATAAAATCAATGCTTAGAGAACCCTAATTTAAAATAAACCAAACATGAAAAAATACACACTATTCACACATGCACCCTTAGGGTAATTCCACTTGTTGCCTTATAAAAATGGTCATGTTATGCATGTGAGACGTCTTAGCAAAAAAAATTAAAATACAAGATCATAGTTCCTCGATAACGGTATGAATGTTGTCTTACAAATGATCTTAGTCCCTCGAGAGAAATGCTAAAATATCTTACAATATTGCTATCATGACTATACGATGACCCACGTCCGTTCCTTTACATCCAAAGATAAGGCTTCTTACCGATCAATGGTGAGATAGCAATATCAAAGGAAGGAAGAAATGAACAAAAGACTTTTGAGTAGGTAGAAACGTTCTTAGTTGCTTGCTCACTTTCAAAACAAAACACACACCAAACATTTTAAAAAACAAACATCTTTTCAAATACACCACCACTTTCCATGAAATATTTTCAAAAGTCCAACACTTTATATACATTCTCGCCGAAACGAGAATCATTACAAAGTTCGCCTAAACGAAGGCGCCTTTTCAAAAATACTTTCAAAAACCACCACAAAGCACACTTTCAAACAAAAGCAAGTGATCTAGCAAGCAACTAAGAGCCCATAGATAACTATGGATGAAAAGGGTGCTAACACTTTCCCTTTTCATAATCTACCCCCCGAACTCAAGAAAATATCTCAAATGTCTTTCCTGTTCTTTTCAGCCTTTCCTTATTGGATAAAAGAAAAGTCTGCTGCAACTCTTACTAACCACAATAATTGTGATCAAACACAAAACATCCTAAGTCAGTTCTCCCACCGTATTACACAATGTAATGGTTTCAACTTTCAACTCTTGCAACTGATGCATCAATCTCAATGATGTCTAGATTTGGTATTTTCAATCTTTTTGCAATCACTCTAGCTTTATTCTATAAATTGTGTGAGTTTGATAAACGGCATCTAATTAAAAAGTTCATAGGTAAATTGTTTGATTTTTTTGTAAAACAAATAAAGAATATGCATTGGAATAAATAAAGAAATAGAAATCAGAGTAAATAGTGAAAATATAAAGAGATAAGAGTTGAGAGAATTACAAAAAGATTTATACATGTTCGGCCTAACCATTTGGCCTACTCTTGTCTCCAAGAATTTCTTGATAATTCCCATATATCATATGAGAGCTTTTCATAGATTATGCCCATGAACCTTCTTACAACCAAATATGAATTTTACAATGGTTATCCTACAAACCAAACACCAGATCTTACACTAGGGAAATCTCAGAATGAGGTAGAGCTTTTACACTAGGTTGATTTCATGAGCCAAATAGAGATTTTGACAGATAATCTAATGAACCAAATAAAGCTTTTACATCATGCTAAGCCCATAAACTAAACAGAGATTTTGAAGGACGGTCTTACAAACCAAACAAAAGCTTTTATTGGTTTATCTCATGAACCAAACAACAACTCACAAGAGATATTACACAAGAGATAAATTCATCTTATGTAAATTACAATAATAACCTTAGCAGTAGAATAAAAACTTCACTTGTTATTTTTTATTCTCAAAGCACTAAGGCAATTTAGTGGAAAATAAATAAATGAAATGGAGATAGTATAAAATAAGAAAGTATAAAGAAAGAAGTTTTCTAGTGTAATTTGAATATGGGGAGAATTCCTCTATTTATAGGAGGAAAATTTTGCTTAAAGAGGAAAATAATCCATGGAACTTTAAATGACATAATTGATTAAGCCATAGGTTTAATTGCTTATGAGCTTCAAAATGAGGAAACTCTAATTAGGAAAAAAAAAGGAAAACCCAAAATGGGTAGTGTTTTGATCAAATAGGAGTGTTCTTAATTGATTAAGAAGCTTTATCCTTTTCCCTAATCGATTGGGTAATGTCCCTAATTGATTAGACATTGTATAAAAGCTTTCTAAATGTTAAGGAACATCTTTGATCAATCCAACATGAACCTCCATGGTTCTTATATAGGTTTTAATGTGTTTTAGCAAATTTAGACAGGTTTAAAACATTTTTAGGGGAGAATGTACATTGCCTTAGTAATTTAAAAATCCAACTTACAGTTGAAGACAACACAAAAACCTTAAAGCCTGAGAAGTACTGGTCAAAGGAAGAAGATGAAGAAGCACGTGGTAACTCTCGTTTCCTTAATTCCATTTATAATGGAGTTAACAAGAATATCTTTAGAATCATCAACACTGAAATTTTGGTATCAGATATGTGATGTCGAAGGAGATGTCACGACACAAATATCTGAGGACAATGTAAAGTGAAACAATTATAAAAGCAGTAAAAACACAAGGGATTGTTAACCCAGTTCAATGTACAACAATACCTACTCTGGGGGCTACCAAGCCAGAGACAAGTCCACTAAATAGTATCAATTCATAGACCCTCAGTAAATAACCAGTTTACGATCTAATCACTTAATCACTACTTGTTCTGTAATTCTACCTAAGACACACCTAGGTATGAGGCCCTCCTCAAATCCCTTCAATCACTTACAGTGAAGAACAACTGAAATAACAAGTTTTAAATACTTCAATCATTCAATGCTTAAAAGCTTATGAATGATCCATAATTAACAACTCAAATAAAATCTCAAGTATTAAATCAATACTAGAGTGTATGACAATTAAAAGGCTTAGACTTCTAAAACAGAAAGAGAGTATTCTTCTTCAAAAGTTGCAGTTCAATGAATAAGGAAGCAAGTCCTTATAAAGGCGCAGCAGTGGGCTTGGGCTGGAAAAAAATTCCAATCTTTTGAATATTTCCATGAAAACAAGCCAAGATATAATCCATAAGGATAATTTAAATAGAAAAATATTCTTCCATATTTTTTGCAGCCTATGAGTCACAAATCCTGAATTATGGCACGCATGAAAACAGGAAACAGATAACTTAAACTGATGTGAGTTACGTTCAGCTTAGGAGGCAGATGTCAAGACATCTGCTTTGACATTATTCAAAACATTTTACTCCTAATGTCAATACATTTATAAAAACATTATGAAAGCATTGTTTTACCAAAATTGCTGCCAACAAACACTTACAAACTCCCCCTATGGAAAATTTTGGCTAAACCATTATTTGAGCATATTATAAGAACATTATCAGAGCAGCAGCATAAGCAAAGAAAGCAAACAAAAACTCAGTTAATAGTTAGCTGTTAGCAAAATAAGATGTTAGAACATCTTCTGAGACATGAGGCTCCCTCTCAAGTATTAAGCTCCCCCTCAATTAGTGGTCAGTCAATGGTCAGTCAGTCAGTTTCTCTCCCCCTTTTTAGTCATAATATGCCAAATAGAAGGGTGCATTTAAGAGTGTATCAGCAATATAGGTACAAACCACATAATTCAAAAGTTAAGCACATACAAGTGCCAAAAAGTAACAAAGGGGTCAAATAAATAAACTGCAAATAGTCTAACTATCTTCAGGACCAGTAGACTTGGCAGAGCCAAAACTTCCTTCCCCACTAGAATCTTCTTCTTCAGGGCTCAGTATATCATCAAAGTTGTTGTCCTTCTATAGCTCCTTGATCATGTTTTCAAAGTTTAGCTTTCTTGCCGAGCTAACTCTGATCACATTATCTAATTTTTGCAGGCTTCCCTTAGTTCAGTGATCATGTCATCCTTGGTAGAGGTCTTGTTTTCAGCAGATGTAGATGTCAAAACAATGTCTGAGACATGTTTTCCTGAAAAAAAAGCTTGAAGTGAAGGGTCAAAGAAGACTCCCTCTTGCACACTACATCATTACCACTTAGAATTTCAGGATGCTGATTAAGAATAATTCCACAGATAATGGAAGGAAAGGAAATAGGCATCTTAATGGCACATGTTCCTGCATGCTTAATAGTTTGATCAAAGATGTAAGTACCATAATCAAACAGTTTCTTGTTCCCAATAGCATATATAAACTTTCCTAGGCCAATAGTGATGGTTGAAGTATGATTGGTAGGAACCCAGTTAGCAGCCCTAATTCTATGCAAGATAGCATATTTCACACTTAGCTTGCTAACAGGAAGTTTATTCTTCATGGGCCACTCACTCACTTGGTTAGTAGTGATGGATTTGCACACTTGATTATCAGTTACTTCCATCTCACAATAGTCATCTTCAGATCTATCCATAAATCTATTTATGATAGCAGGGGGAAATTCTACACACCTACCTCTAAATACACCTTTCTATACTCCTTACTTTTATGATCAGCACAGTCAACAGGAATATTAACAATAAGTTCCTTAAAAGGAGTCTCATAGCATTTGGCAAACCTGGTAACATTTTTCATCAATCCAATAAAAGATATCAGCTCCATAATTTCTTTGCACTCCAGTGCACCAGCTCCCAATTCTCTTTCAAGGGTAATTCTTCTTTGAAATACATACTTCTATTTTTTAGCATTCCCAACAGAATAGAAGTAAATGTTGTCAAGAGGGGCATCAGGTACCCTAACAGAAAGCTTCTTGCTTGCAGACTTTTTCAAAGGAGAGATGTCCTGGACATCTTCCTCGAAATTATAATTAGAGTCAGCTTCTTCAACTAACACAGCTTTCTTCTTGCTTTTAGATCTCTTTACAGCATCACCATCATCATCATCATCATCATCTATGGAGCTATCAGGTCTAGTTTTTCTTTTGCTAGAGGGAGGAACCACTTTAATTCCAAGCTTTGGAGGACCATACATGGTTTTCTTCTTGGCAGTCTTGGCAGGGGGTGTGACACTTACATCATTCACTTTCCTGGATTTGAGTTGTTTTGCAATTCCAGGCACCACATTAGTAATGAACTCCTTGTCAGACAACTCATCTACATTAACCACATTCTCAACATTTTGATTTTCTGCAGCTTTGGAGCCAACAAGATCTTCCTTAACAGGGGAGTTCTTCTCAACATCTTGTTCAACATCCTCTTCCACTTCCTTTAGAGCAGAAGCAGCAAGCTTATCAAGTTTGCTTTCAGCAGTATCTTTCTTGGAGATGGACGATTCAGTAGCACTTTTAGGGTTATTTCTTTTTTCATCTAGAGAAGTTATACGAGTAAGAGGGGTAAAAATCCCAAGCACAACAAAACCTTCATTCAACACTCTATCCACTAGCCTTCTAATGCTTCTATCAACATTGACAATCTCTTCTTCTATCCTATCACCAGTAGTAATAGAAGTATTACCTTTATCGTCTTTGGATTTCTTTACAGGTGATGATATGGGTTTCTTGACCTTCTTCTCAAGAGATGGGATAGTTGCTAGAGGAGTAAAGTCAAGTACTCTGTCAAGAGAGAGTTTCTCAGGGAGCTTGATAGATTTTAAGGAATACGATGTATGATATTGAGACATCTTTGAAGATTTTTTAGCAAAGGAATGAAGAATGACAAGGGTTCTTTTTCTGTAGAGGAGAATGAAGAGTTTGTGAAGGTAGAAATATGTTATTTCGTAGCGTGTGGAAAACAATTTGAGACAGTCTTGTAATGATTGCTTTCCAAATCTGATTTTTTGGAAATATAATATCACTTTAATGATATTCCCACACACCTTTAATTGCTACAAACCCTCATATAGGAAAATCCCTAATTTTCCTCTTAAGTTCTCAAACTGATCAGCATCCAAAGCCTTAGTGAAAATGTCAGCCAATTGTAATTATGTGGCTACATGTTCTAAGGCAACAAGCTCTGTTATTAAGTGATGACGGATATCAATATGTTTGGTCCTGCTGTGTTGAATAGGATTTTTTGATATGTTTATGCCACTTAGATTGTCACAGAATAATGTTATGACATCTTTTTTGACATTATATTTTGTTAACATTTGTTTCATCCAAGCCAATTGAGAACAACTGCTTCCTCCAGCAATATACTCAGCCTTAACAATGGACAAAGACACACAATTTTGCTTCTTACTGAACCAAGATATGAGATTATTTCCCAGAAAGAAGCATCCTCCTCATGTACTTTTTCTATCATCAGCACTTCCTGCCCAATCAGCATCACAATAGCCAATTAAGGTAGAACTAGATCCATGAGAGTATAGCATACCATAGTTACTTGTCCCATTCACATATTTAAGAATTCTCTTCACATGGTTGGCATGACTAACTTTAGGATCAGCTTGATATCTAGCACACACCCCTACAACAAAGGTAATGTCAGGTCTGCTAGCTGTGAGATATATAAGACTTCCTATCATACTTCTATAAAGACTTTGATCCACACTCACTCATTTTTCATCTTTGGAGAACTTCATATGTGTAGGGGCAGGAGTTCTTTTGGGACTGGAATTTTCCATCCGAAATTTCTTTACTATGTTCTTAGCATACTTGCTCTGAGATAGGAATATGGAATCTTCCATTTGTTTAACTTGCAGGCCAAGAAAATAGGTTAATTCACCAACAAGGCTCATCTCAAATTCTGACTGCATTTGCTTGACAAAATGTTGAACCATCTCAATTGACATCCCACCAAACACAATATCATCCACATAAATTTGTGCAATCACGATCTTCCCTTATTCTTCCTTTACAAAAATAGTTTTGTGTATTCCACCTTTCCTATATCCATTCTCACCAAGAAATTCTGTTAATCTCTCATAACAAGCTCTTGGAGCCTACTTTAATTCATACAGAGCTTTCTTTAGTTTATACACATGTTTAGGAAAACTTGGATCAACAAATCCCTTAGGTTATTCCACATTAACTTCTTCATTTAGATAGCCATTTAATAATGCACTCTTTATATCCATTTGAAACAATTTAAATTTCAGTATGCATGCAATTCCCAGGAGTAGTCTGATTGATAGAAGTCTAGCTATAGGAGAAAAGGTTTCATCAAAGTCAACTTCTTCAATTTGAGTGTATCCTTGTGCAACTAACGTTGCCTTATTTCTAGTGACCACCCCCTTTTCATCAGATTTGTTCTTGTATACCCATTTAGTGCCAATCACATTTGTCCCTTCAGGTCTTGGAACTAGATCCCAAACTTCATTTATATTGAACTTTTCTAGCTCTTCATGCATGGCATTAATCCATAACTCATCAGTTAGGGCCTCTTTGACATTCTTACGCTCAATTTTTGACACAAAGCAAGAGTTTGATATCCCTTCTCTTGATCTGGTAGTAACTCCTTTATTTAGATCTCCTATAATAAGCTCTTTAGGATGATCTCTTTGTGTTCTAATTGAAGGTCCTTTATTGAGATGACTAGGCTTGGGATCTTCTTGAGGTGGATTAGAATTAATACTTCTATCATTTGATTTTGTTGGAATATCAGACAAAGATGTTCCAACATCTTCTAAGACATCTTCATCATTCTATCCTCTATCATCAATAATAACATTTATGGATTCCATCATAACCTTGGTGTTGTACCCCAAAATTTTCCCTCCCATTTTCTCAAATTTTCTCATCACAAGGCCCTTGGAGCTCAAGATCCAGTTAGGGTTTCCTCTGCTCAAGACTTCTCCTAGCACTGCTGACCCAAATTAGGGTTTGTGTTTGCACAAAGTTGTTTTGACCTAAAATGCCTAAGATGACTTTCATGCTTCATATTGGACTCCCAAGTTTATCCACATCAGGTTTCAAGCCTTGATTCCAATCTTTGCCCAGTCAATTGGACAGTTGACCTAGACATCAGCTGTATTGGGGAAAAAGTCAACTGTGGCCAATTGACAGTCAAATCTCATGGAAATTAACCCACATCAACATTATGAACTCATATGGACCATTTGATCAAGTTTGGATCACAATTCCACAAAAATTTGATCATATCACCAAAAGGGCAAAATGGTCATTTTTAGGGTTTTGACTGCACAAAGGCAATTTTTGACTGTTTGACTTAGCCAATGGAAAACCAAACTCACATATGGACTCAAGGACCCAATGGAATTGTCTTGACATACTCAACAAGTTCAAAAGATCCCAAATGCACAAGATTGACAGTTGAATTTCCCAGTCAATTGATCAATTTTTGACTGTATACTGAAAAGTCAAACTTTGACTTTTTGGTCAAAATCAAGTGTCAAGATTCATTTTTCATCAAAACATGCCAAATCATGAAACTTGTTCATCAAGAAATCAAGAATTGCAAATTAGGGTTTGAAATGAAGATTTTTCATAACTTAGAATTTTTCTAAGTTATGAAAAACCCTAATTTTTTCCTAACTTTGTCCCACTTTCTCACCAAGATTCATTTGGATTCAAGGAAAAGTCAAAACATGAAAGTTGTAGACCATTGCAAAATCTACAACTTTGATTCACAATGCAAAAAATGTGAAAAAATGTTTTTAATATTTTTTATGCTTTAATGAAAAATAACAAATCAGAATAAAAAAGAAAAAATTGAAAATGGCAAATAAAACTCAAAATGGGCCAGGGGGGTGCAACTGTAAAAGCAAGGTGCAAAAAAGAAATCAACTCAGGCCCAGCCCAAGAAGACTTTGTCTTCAACCTTCAGACAAAACCTTTGAAAACACGCGCCTTTTCTTGCTTCAAACACAACTCCTGATTCCTGGACTTTTAGCACAAACTCATAACATGAAAAGTGTTAAGCATCAAGCCACGATTCTGGACATGTAAAGAACCAACTAAGGCAGTATATGTTGACTCATACTACCCTGTTGATTTCCAAAATGGATCCTATCAAGTATATCTTCGAAAAGCCTGCTTTATCTGGAAGGATAGCTAGATGGCAAATGATCCTAACTGAGTATGACATCCAGTACACCACTCAAAAAGCTATAAAGGGGAGTGTGCTAGCTGATCATCTGGCTCATCAAGCTATCGAAGATTATCAACCCATGAGATTTGACTTTCCAGACAAGGACATCATGAATTTGGACAACATTGAAAGTAACGGACCGTATGACGGACCCGAAAAGGGATCTCGATGGACCATGTACTTCGATGGTGCTTCAAATGCACTTGGAAACGGTATCGGTGCGGTACTCATTTCCTCGGAAGGTTGTCACACACCTTTCACGGCCCGACTTTGCTTCAGCTGCACAAACAACATGGCTGAATATGAAGCTTGTATCTTTGGTCTCAAGGCTGCTATAGACTTGGGGATCAAATCTTTGATCGTATTTGGGGACTCGGATTTGGTTATCAGTCAAATCAAGCATTTCCTGCGAGAAGAGAATCAGCTAGCGGATGCTCTAGCTACAATGTCCTCCATGTTTAAACTCAACTGGGATAACGAGGCTCCCCAAATCACCATCGAGCGAATGGATGAACCTGCAAATTGTCACGAGATTAATACCGAAGAAGTAGTGGAACAACCTTGGTTCCATGAAATCAAAAGGTATCTCCAGACTAGAGATTATCCCGAAGGAGCTTCCGTAAATGACAAGAAGTTCTTAAGGAAATTTGCTGCCAAATTCTTCCTGAGCAACGACATCCTTTACAAACGAAGCCATGATTGTGTTTTACTCCGATGCGTAGACAAAGCTGAAGCAGAGTTAATCATGACCGAGATACATAGCGGCACATTTGGCACTCACTTGAGCGGGCATACAATGGCTAAGAAGATCCTAAGGGCAGGCTATTACTGGTCTACCATGGAAGCTGACTGCCACCAACATTCCCGTACTTGCCATAAATGTCAAGTCTACGCTGACAAAGTTCATATCCCTCCGGTTCCTCTCAACGTTCTGACTGCTCCGTGGCTATTTGCAATGTGGGGCATTGACATGATTGGAGAGATCAAGCCCACGGCTTCCAACGGACATCGTTTCATCCTGGTTGCCATTGACTATTTCACCAAATGGGTCGAAGCGGCTTCCTTCGCCTCTGTTACTAAAAATGTGGTTGCCCGCTTCATCAAGCAAAATCTCATATGCCGGTATGGTGTTCCAGACAGGATCATCACAGATAACGATACAAATCTGAATAACACGATGATCACCGTATTATGCGAACAGTTCAAGATTTATCATCACAATTCATCTCCCTATCGGCCGAAGATGAACGGTGTTGTTGAAGCGGCGAACAAAAACATTAAGAAGATCATTCAGAAAATGACAGTCACTTACAAAGACTGGTATGAGATGTTACCGTTTGCTCTACATGGATACCGTACGACGGCGCGCACTTCAACCGGGGCAACCCCGTTTTCTTTGGTATATGGCATGGAAGCTGTCCTGCCTATGGAGGTTCAGATCCCTTCTTTAAGGATTATGAAGGACGCATGTTTGAATGAAGATGATTGGATTCAGACCCGACTTGATCAACTCAATTTGATCGACGAGAAGCGACTCGCTGCTGTATGCCATGGTCAGACGTATCAAAAGAGGATGATCAAGGCCTTCAATAAGAAAGTCAGACGTCAAGTGTATCAAGTCGGAGATCTCGTAATCAAGCGAATTATCTTGCCGCAAAGTGATCCCAGGGGCAAATGGACTCCTACATATGAAGGACCATTTGTGATCAAGAGCATATTTTCTGGTGGTGCAATGATTCTGACCACCATGGACGGCGACGATTTGCCACACCCTGCGAACGCAGACATAGTCAAAAGATACTACGCATAAAATAACCCAACAAGTCGAAAACCCGAAAGGACGGCTTGGGCAAAAATGGGCATCCCGGTGAACCGAAAACCCGAAAGGGCGGTTCAGGCAAAAATTAGGGATAAAAATAAAAAAATCTGTACACCCGGCAAGTTGAAAACCCGAAAGGGCGGCTTGGGAAAAAAGGGGTTTCCCGGTGGATCGAAAACCCGAAAGGGCGATTCAGGCAAAAGTTAGGGAATTAAAGCGTATGACTATGTCTCATCGGATCACTTCAAAGACAATCTCTTCATCAACCAGTTCCAAGCTTCTGATCAATCCAGCCATCGGCAGACGAAGCATTGAATGGACAAATATTCAGAGTTGTGAAGGCTATAGCGGAATGGAATCCCATGGAATTATTTCACATAGCCATCTTTCTTTTGTATAAATTTTTCAATATTTATAAATACATCCTCTTACTAGGGTGATCGTCTCCTTTGTACAAGTATACTCATAGAAAGTTAATACAAATACTTTTCAGAAATTTGCGTCGTTTCCTTTTCTCTTTGCTTTTGCACTTATGTTTTATTTGAGGAACGTCCAATGTTTTGTTAAATAGGCATATGCATTTGAACATAATCATTCCCTTATAAATCAAGGTAGGTGATCACTATTGAGTTGAAGGTGCAGTTGGATATCTTGATACCCTTTCAAAGGAAATCCCGAGCAGATTTGAAATCCACATTCTTCAGTCAGAATTTAATTCCCTAAACGGAGTCAAACTTCAGGATCCTCGTCAGCAAAAGCTTTCTCAAAGCTGATTTCCCCAGCCAGAGAACCCCCCAGAACTCAATTCCCCTCAGAGTTAAGTTTCAGTATTCCCAGCGGAGCCAGACTAGCGAACCTTTTCCCCGCAGAGATGCTTCTCACTAGACTAAAGATTCTCAGTCTTACCTCCCCAGCATGAGTCTATCAGGTTCTGAACTCCCCAGTAGAAGTCATCAGAAATTCTCTTACCCTGCAAGTCACCAAGGAAATTCCAAATCCCCGCGGTGGTCCTGAGGCCCCTCACTGATTGAAGATCTGGTATTCCCCAGCAACAACCAGGGAATTTTTCTTCCCAGCAGCAGTCAAGATGCTTTTATCTTCGGCCATCTCGGATTCATCTATCCTCCGCAAGACAGCTCTCCAGCTTACATGCGCATTCATTTACATTCATATCATATAACATACGTTGCATCATGCATCATGACATTGCATACAACTAACTCTTTACCTTTTTAGGTAAGATCAGTCGACAGACAAAAATCATTATCTTCTGAGATCCTTTCTAGAAATAGTTCAGATATGACCCAGACATGGCAACATTCTGATGCTTATTCCAGATTCATCCAGATGCAGTTTTACACGGGCGCATCATCAGGAAACCCTACACCGGTTCCTCCTCCACCTTTAAAGATTTCTGAAAACAGTTCACGGGTTCTCCAAGTAACGGATGTTAACCTATCGCTTGTTCAGTTTCTTCTCAAGACTTCTGAAAATAGTTTATGGATTCTTCCCAACAACGGATGTTAATCTATCGCTTGTTCAGATGCAACTTTTGAAAACAGTTTACGGACGCTTCCCAACAACGGATGCTGTTCTATTGCTTATTCAACTTCAAGATTTCTGAAAACAGTTCACGGGTTCTCCAAGTAACGGATGTTAACCTATCGCTTGTTCAGTTCTCCCACCGTATCACACTTGGTCCTGGAGTTAAAGGCTCTATAAGCTTGGCAATTTGTAGAGTAACCCATGAATATTTCTTCATCACTCTTGGGATCCATCTTCCTTCTTTGTTCACAGTATGCTAAGATGTAACATTTACTTCCAAAAACATGAAAGTATTTAATAGTGGGTTTTATTCCCTTCTATATTTCATACAATGTGGCTGAGGTGTCTTTCTTTAGAGTGACTCTGTTATGGATATAACACACATTATTCATAGCTTCAGCCCAAAAGTGGTAGGGTAACTTCTTAGCATGAATCATAGCTCTGGCAGATTCTTGAAGGGTTCTGTTTTTGCGTTCCACAATCCCATTTTGTTGAGGACTAATGGGAGAGGAAAATTCATGATTGATTTCTTCAGAAGAGTAAAAATTATCAAACTTGTTATTCTCAAATGCCTTTCCATGATCACTTCTGATTTTGATGACATGACTATATTTTTACCTTTGAAGTTTTTGACAGAAATCTTTAAACACTTCAAAAGTTTCTGATTTTTCTCTGATAAAATGTATCCATGTGTACCTAGAGAAGTAATCTACAACCACATAGGCATACTTCTTTCCACCAAGACTCTCAACCTGCATAGGTCCCACCAAGACTCTCAACCTGCATAGGTCCCATCAAGTCCATGTGAAGAAGTTCTAAAACTTTTGATGTAGTAAGATGTTGGATCTTCTGATGTGACATCTTAGTTTGCTTTCTAATCTGGCAGTCACCACATGCTCTTCCTTCTTCTATCTTGATCTTAGGAATCCTCTCACAGCTTCTTCAAATATAATTATTTTCATTCCTTTCAGACACAAGTGTCCCAATTTTTGATGCCATAGTTTAACTTCATTTTCTTTGGCTAAAACACATGTTGAGGAGAAGTTTAACTCTTGAGGAACTCATAAATATCAGTTGTCTTTAGATCTGATTCCTTTCATAATAGCTTCATTCTTTTCATTTCAAACAAGACATTCTTCCTTGGTGAAGTTAACTTTGAATCCTTGATCACACAAATGGCTTATACTTATCAGGTTATCTATTAACCCTTTAACAAGTAACACATCATCAAGCTTAGGGACTCCTAAACATTCCAACTTGCCAACTCCTTTGATTTTACCTTTGGCTCCATCACCAAAAGTCACATAATTGGTGGAATGAGATTAGACATCTGTCAACAGATTCTTGACACCTGTCATGTGTCTAGAACAACCACTGCCAAAGTACCAGTCATCTTTGGTTGATACTCTGAGAGAGGTATGAGCTATGAAACTAGAAACATTAGACTTGGGAACCCACTGTTTCTTCTTTTTGCTATTTTGGGGAATTTGACCAGTTTTGGGAAGAGGAGTAGTTTTAGTATATCAATACAACTTGAAATAGAAATGCCTTATATGACCAATCCTTCCACAATGATGACATCTCCAGGGCTAGGAGTTCCCTCTGATGTGATTAAACTTTTTCTTACCATGATGTCCTTTCTTACCATTATGTTTAGATATTTGATTTGACATCCTTGGTTTAGACTATAATGAAGGTTCTTATGAATTTGGTTCCTTTTTCTCATTAAACCATAGACCACTCTTTTCTCCTGTCACTCTTCCTGCTAGAATAATTTCATCTAATGTGTCAGACCCATTATTCAACATCTTGATAGATTTTATCATTCTATCAAGGTTTGAATTCAAAGAAGTCACTTCACTTTCCAGATTTGAAATAGTTTTTAGATGCTCTTCCCTTTCTACCTTGAGCTGAGTTATGAGGGCTTTCTCTTTCTCCCCTTCTAGGCACACTTCTGCACTTCTGAGACATAATTCTTTGTATGAGGCAACTAACTCATGAAAGGTTAGTTCCCCATCACTAGACTCTTCATCAGATGCATATTTTCCTGTCAATGCTTTAACATACTTGGTAGATTCTTCAAGATCACTTTCTGAGTCCTCTTCATACCAAGTAACAAATAGATTCTTCTCCTATTTCTTAAGATATGCAGGACATTCAGCTCCAATGTGACCAAAGCCTTCATATTCATGACATTGTATTCCCTTCCCTTGAGTGGATTTTTCTTCAACCCTTTTTCTTCCAAACTCATTTGACTTACGGATGTCAGATGAGATGTTCTTTACATTTGATCTTTGGTTCCTATCCATTCTTTTTATAACTTTGTTAAACTGTCTTCTAAGCATATATAAGGCATTTGATATTCCTCCATCTGTATCCAGATCATACTCCTCCTCTTCATCTTCAGTATTTGATACAAAGGCTATGATTTTGTTCTTCTTTTCAAATCTTTCATTGATTCTTAATTTAAATGTCAAAAGAGATCCAACAAGTTCAGCCACTTTCATTTTATCAATGTCTTGAGCTTCTTCTATAGCATTCAATTTCATATCAAATAACTTGGGAAGAGACCTGAGCATCTTTCTCACCAATTTGTCTTCAGGTATTCTCTCTCCTAAAGTACTGGATGCATTAGCAATTTCAAGAATGTTCATATGGAAGTCATTAATACTTTCATTATCCTTCATTCTCAAATTCTCAAATTTTATGGTGAGTGTGATACAGTGGGAGAACTAGCTTGGAGTTTTGCGTTTTATCGCAAATGTTACAGTTAGCAAGAGTCGCCACTGACTTTTCTTTTATCCAAAAGGAAAGGCTGAAAAGAACAGAAAAGACCTTTGAGATTATTTCTTGAGTTTGGGGGGTAGATTATGAAACGGAAGATGTTAGCACCTTTTTCATACATAGTTATCTATGGGATCTTAGTTGCTTGCTATATCACTTGCTTTTGTTTGAAAATATGCTTTGTGAGGTTTTTTTAAAGTATTTTGAAAAGGAGCCATCGTTTAGGCAAACTTTGTAATAGTTCTCGTTCATAAGAACGTATACAAAGTGTTGAGCTTTTGAAAATGTTTCAAGTTTGGAAGATGTTTTGAAAGTGTTTTTGAAGGTGGTTGTGTTTGTTTTGAAAATAAAGAAGAGTGTTTGATTTGAAATTGGGCAAGCAACTAGGAACAATCTACCTACTCAAAAGTCTTTAGTTCATTTCTTCCTTTCCTTTGATATTGCTATCTTACCATTGATTTGGTAAGAAGCCCTATATTTGGATGTAAAGGGACGGGCGTGGGTCATCGTGTAGCCATGATAGCAATGTTGCGAAATATCTTAGAAATTCTCTTTGAGGGACTAAGATCATTTTGAAAGGCAACTTTGATAGTGTCATCGAGGGACTATGATCTTGTATTTTTGAATGCTTTTTTCTAAGATACCCCACATGCATAACATGGCCATTTTTATAAGGAAACAAAGTGGAATTATCCTAAGGGTGTAAGTGTGCAAGTGTGTTGATTTACATGCTTTGTTTATCTTGGATTAGGGTTTGCTAACATGTTGATTTGAATCTTTCCATGCAAACCCTAATTTACTAGCATTTATATATAAAACGATAAATTGCGGAAAGTAAAAATACTAAGCTATTACATCATTAGGGGAGGGGTATACAAATTTACAAATGGGGGGATTTGAAAGAAAATTAAATCTAATTAATTTACAACCATATTGAATATTGTGCAAAATTAAAGATAAAATGCAAGAATGCAAAATGGAAAAAGAAACGATTTTGTTTGGATTTTTGATGAAAGGGGTTTTAATCTTGACCTAATTTAGAAAATGCTTAATGAAAAATTAACTAAAATTAACTTAAACTAATTAAGAAAAGGAATTAATTCAAAACGATTTTTAGTTTTTTTTTATGAAAAGGTTTTAAATTAAAAATAATAGGAAAATTAATTAATTAAAAGAAAACTAAGTTCTAAGTTAATTTTAATTAGGAAGATAAAATAATAATTAAACTAAGTCTAAACATTAATTATTATTTAAAAAAAGGATTAATTTGTTAAAAAAAATATTTTGGTCTTTTGTTTTATGAAGAAAAATAAAATATTAATGAACATTTTAAATATGTAAATAAATAAATAAAATATACTTTTTGGATTTTTATTAATAAAAATAATAAGGATAATAATAGTAAATAATAAAAATAATAATAATAATATGAAACTAAAATAAAGAAAAAGAAAATGAAATGATAAAAATAAAAGGGCCAGGATGTATGAAACATAATCAGGGGGAGAAGTTAGCAAAATAAAGGCCCAAAAGGAGGAAGGCCCAACACCCGTTGCAAACAAAAAAGGAAGAGAAAACAGAAAATATGAAAAAAATGGCAAAACACACGTTGGGGCTCGAACCCAGTTCCTAAGGGTGGCAGGCGTGCGCTTTAACCACTGGAGTGGTGATACATCCATTAACTTGTACACAACAATAAATATATAACACAATTTTTGCCCTGACTGTACTTCATCTTCAACCTCCAATCAAAGGATCTGTAACTTATTCATTTCTCATCCATTTTCAAAAGTGTAAATATGAAACTTGTACATTTTTCCACTGTGAATCCAACCATGTAACTAACTTAAGCTAACATTCATAGATAAGGATGAATTCATGAAAGTATCAAATTCTGAACTAAATGTTTCAGCAAGTTCAAACTCAAAAGTCTCCCTACTCAAGCAACATAAATGAAATCTATGGACATGTATAGTTTCAGGGCTATGATGTCTACATTTTATCTTCACAAATTCAAGCCTAACAATGCCTAAATAATGAGATAGAAGTTCAAGAAAAATACCTCAAAACTGGAAATCGTGAAATGAGTTTGAGCTTATTTCAAGTGATGGTGATGATCAGGCTAGCTTCCTTGAACCTCTAGGAAGCTAATGCAATGGCTGGCTTGGACTGAAAGTGGCTGGAATGGTCTTGAGAAGTCCAACTGCAATGCTCTATTTTTGAACTTGGAAGTTGATGAAGATGATGTTACAGTCGTGTAACATGGACATGGATGGTTTGTATTTGATGTGAGGAAGCTTTTGAAACTAAAAGGCCAAGAAACGCACGAGGGAAATGGAAGTTTGAAGTTCTTGGTCAAAATATGCAACAATGGTGGTTTGTGATACAGTTCTGAGTTTGGGTGAGTTTGAGAGCTTGTGTATTCGTGTCTTAGCTTGCAAATAACTTGTATAATTATATGGAAAAGGTTAGAGCACTTTAGGTGGTCAGAAGCACAAGATATAGAGTTATGGCTATGTTACTTGATTTTGAAGAAAAGTGAAAATATGGTTTCAAGGCATAGTACAAACATGGCCTGAGTTTATGGGAGGCTCTAGACATGTTGCTTTTGCCTTTGACATTGCTTGTGATCAGAAGGAACAAGTGCAAAGCTCTATGCATTGACTTTATGATTAAAGCTTCTTTACAAGAATGAAATGGTAACTGTGTGCCATAAATGGAAATGCAACTTGGATAATGGCTCAAATGCTTGGATCAAAGCTCTAACAGCTATGTAAACATTTAATTATGGAGTGAAAAACAAGTTTGAGGCCTTCAAAGCAAAGATTATGCATCCTAGCTATGAATTGGTCAAGTGTTCATTAAAAATTCTGCCTTGTAAATCAAGAATGAAACCCTAACTTCATCTCTTCGATTCTCTTAGCTCAAGCATGATCTCAATGAGTTCTTGGATATTTTGGAAAGCTTGTAACATCCTCTAAAACATCTATGTTGGTAATTTTTGAAAATTCCTCTTGGAACTATCCGAAAAATTGCCATGAAGTTAGGTCAAAATCCTGCCTAAACTAGGGCAAAATTTTACTAAGTTTCCAAGTTTCATGAACATGTATTCATAAAATTATAACTTGAAATCCATGCATTTCTAGGAGAAGTTGTGTTTTAAAATGTTTAGATATCATTGAGATCTACAATTTTCATTTTGAAAGTTTCCTTTGAATCATCTTGCATCATGGTGAAAAATTGGTTCAAAGTTGTGAAAAAAATATGAAGTTTCCAACACTTAGAAAAATTTTGAAGTTTAGAAATTTTAACTTTTCAAAATAAAATCTTGACTTTTTGATTTCTTGATGAACAAGTTTCATATTTTGACATGTTTTGATGAATTGTGATCTTTGATACTTGATTTTGACCAAAAAGTCAAAGTTTGACTTTTCAGTGTACAATTGACTTTTGATCAATTCACTGAAAATTCATTTGTCAATCCATTGATCTTGGGCCATGTTTTGAGCCATTCCATTAGGTAAAAATGAAGCAATTGAATCCTTGAGATCATGTCTCCAATTAATCAACCATTTTCTAGGCCAAAAGTAAAAAAATTCCCTTTCTCAGTCAAAACCCGAATTTTAACCATTTTCCCCTTTTGATGATCTGATCAAATTTCTTGAGGAATTATGGTCCAAACTTGATCAAATGACATATATGAGTTCATAAAGTTTATATGGTTCAAAAATTATGAAGTTTGACTATAAATTGACCACAGCTGACTTTTTCCCCAATAGAGCTGGTTTTTAGGTCAACTGATCAATTGATTGAGCAAAAATGTGATCCAAGACTTGAAACTTGACATGAGAAATCTTGAGGGTCCATAATGATCCATGAAAGTCATATGGAGCATTAAAAGTCCATTTATCCTTGTGAAATCTCAAACCCTAATTTTCAGTCATCAGTGCTTGAGGGGGTATCTTGAGGTGATCAACTCTAGTGCAGTCTTGAACCAAAGGAGATATTGTGAGAGAATACTTGATAAATGAGAGGGAGAATTTTTGGGTACAACAGCTGCCCCTGTTCAATCTTCTTAAACCTGAATAGTTAGATTGGCGGATCCACCATTCGTGACTTGAAGGTGAAAGATGATTGAACACTAGAGTGCCCAGAAATTTGCACTCGAAGATGGATTGTGAATGGGCTTATAGATGCAATTTGGAGGAATGTTTGTAAACACTGGAAGAAGTATCAACATAAATCTCTTGTTGATTTATACTAAAACTTGATGTTTTACCCGTTAGAAGAAGAGTTAGTAAAATGCAGATGTATACATGATGTTCACCGGATGTGGTATTATGCTAAATGCATCTTGTATGTACATGCTATGATGTATGAATGTGAGATGTATGTTTTTGTCCGGGAAAATAAATCCCTGACTGCTGTTGAGGAAATTATGGGGGGTTGAATCCCTGATTGTCGTTGGGCATGAAGAATATACATATCTTCAAACTTCGTTGAAAGGATGCTTCCGCTGGGGAATATCTCTTGAATGTCAGCTGTTATCTGGTCGGATCCAAGCTTCACAACTTGCTGAGAATGAGGAAGTCAACTGCTATTTGGTCGGGTCCCAGGCTTCATAGTAACTTACTGGGGAAGAGATAATTTAACTGCTATCTGGTCGGCTTCCAGGCTTTGTAGAAAATTTCTTGAAATTGAATTGTTATTTGGTCGGATCCAGGCTTTACAATAACTTGCTGGGGATAAGGAAGTTAACTGTTATCTGGTCAGATCCAGGCTTTGCAGTAACTTTGAAGTGGTAACTACTATCTGGTCGGGTCCAGGTTTCATGGTTTTTGGAAAGTTGTACTATTATCTGGTCGGGTCCAGGCTTCATAGTGTCTCTCTGGGGGTCATAGTTATTTGTTATCTGGCCGGGCTACAGGTTTCATAATAACTTGCTTGAAAAACTGATATCTGGTCGGGTCCAAGCTTTGCGGATTTTTGAGGTTGATGAATTCAATTGTTATCTGGTCGGATCCCGGTTTCACAATAAACTGTTTGAGAATTTAGTTGTTATTTAGTCGGATCCAGGCTTCACAACAACTTGTTGGGGTAGAGGAAAACTCTACTGGGTAAAAGAAGTTAAGCCTTGGTCTGGTTGAGTCCAGGTTCTTCTATATTTGGAAGAGTTAAACTAATATCTGGTCGAGTCCAGGCTTTAGTTACTTAAAAGTCTACACTATTATCCGGTCGGATCCAGGCTCTACAGTGACTTGAGAAGTTGACTATTATTTGGCCGAGTCCAGGATTCATAGTAACTTTTGGAGATAGTAAAGGTTTTGTTGATTACTTTACTGGGGATCAGGGGTTGTAACCCTGTGATTTGTAATAATCTGAAAGGCAAACTCAAGCTGGAGAGTGTAGACTCAGTCGGGTAGGACAGACTCAGCTTGGTGAGGTATATTCAGCTGGGGGTAACAGGCTCAGCTGGGGAATTTTGTACTCAGCTGGGGAGTTATACTGCTCTTTGTTTGTTGGGGAAGTAAACCCTGTTGGGGAAATAAACCATGTTGATAAACTTCTGAAGTGGTAAGTTCTTTTTAGGAAAAGATCCACAAGGCTTCTACTTGTAAGGTTCAAACTTAGCTAGAGAGAGAGTTGCCAAGAGATTGAAACTCTGATTGGGGATTATCTTATACAAAGAGACTTTGTGAGTAACTTTGTTGAGGAGGATGTTAATGAAATAACTCTGTGGGTATATTCCATATTCATTAAAGAGGTGCTTGTTACTGCTTAGGTTATATGTGCCAAACAGTTTTGATTATGTTCATATGCACATGTTCATTCAATTTTAGTCATTGGACAAATTTGCATTCAAAACAAAGACAGGAAGTTTGCACTTCAAAGTATATGTGTATTGGTATTTTTCCTATGAATAGGCATTTTTGTACAAAGAGATGGAGATCCTGGTAAGAGGAAATCGTCGAAAGGAAGACAAAATTGAAAACAAAAACAAATAGCCATGTGAAAACGATCTCATTGCCTTCCAATTCTACTATTGCCCCAATGCCTTCGAATGCCCCTTGCCGTTGACAGAAGTTGATTGGATTTGTTTTGGAGCGTTTGAACTCGGACCTTGGTGACAAAGTTAATTGTGGTGATTCCACGGGACATAGTCATACGCTTTTAATCCTTAACTTTTGCCTGTACCGCCCTTTCGGGTTTTCAGCCCACCAGGATACCCATTTTTTCCCAAGTCTCCCTTTCAGGTTTTCAACTTGCCGGGTGTACAATCTTTTGCATATATCCCTAATTTTTGCCCAAACCTTTTGGTTCGCCAGGATGCCCTTATTTTTCCTAGGTGTGTCAACCTAGCGGGTCTATTATGCATAGTATTTTTTAAGTATGTCTGCGTTTATAGGATGTGGGAAGTCTTCACCATCCATGGTAGTCAGCATCATGGCACCGCCAGAGAAAACTCTCTTGACAACAAATGGCCCTTCGTAGGTGGGAGTCCATTTTCCTCTAGGGTTGCCTTGTGGTAGAATGATGCATTTTATCACCAAGTCACCAGCTTGATATACTCAAGGCTTGATCTTTTTGTTGAAAGCCTTGATCATCTATTTTTGGTACATCTAACCATGACAAACAGCAGCCAGTCATTTTTCGTCGATCAAGTTCAGTTGATCTAATCTCGTTTGAATCCACTCGTCTTTGCCTAAGCCTGCCTCATTCATAATCCTCACCGAGGGAATCTGAACTTCTACTGGCAAAACAACTTCCATGCCATAGACTAAGGAAAAAGGAGTTTCCCCAGTTGATGTTCTAGTTGAAGTGCGGTAGCCATGTAGAGCAAACGAAAACATCTCATGCCAATCCTTATAGGTTACTACCATTTTCTGCACAATCTTCTTGATATTTTTGTTGGCTACTTCGACTACGCCATTCATTTTCGGTCTATATGGAGAAGAATTGTGATGCTTGATCTTAAACTGAGTTCAAATCTCAGTAATCCTAAAATTGTTAAGGTTAGTCCCATTGTCAGTGATGATCCTTTCGGGGATACCATAGCGGCAGATGAGGTTGTGTTTGATGAATCTGGCTACCACATTCTTGGTGATTGAGGAAAAAGAGGTGGCTTCGACCGACTTGGTGAAATAATCAATAACGACCAAAATGAAGCGATGCCCGTTGGAAGCGGTTGGCTTGATTTCTCCAATCATATCAATGCCCCACATTGCAAATGGATATAGAGCGGTCATGATGTTCAGAGGGATATGAGGCACATGGAACTTGTCAGCATATATTTGGAATTTGTGACAAGTTCTTGAATGTTGATGGCAATCAGCCTCCATTGTTGACCAATAGTAGCCTGCTTTTAAGATTTTCTTGGACATCGTATGTCCGCTTGAGTGAGTACCAAAGAAACCATCGTGCATGTCTTCCATGATTTCCTCTACTTCCTTCTTGTCCATACATCGGAGTAGAGTAGAGTCATGGTTGCATTTGTACAATATCCCGTTACTTAGGAAGAATTTGGCCGCAAATCTTCGTAAGAACTTTCTGCCATTGATGGATACTCCCTCTGGATATTCTTGTGCTTCAAGATATCTCATCACCTCATGGTACCATGGCTTTTCTGCATTAGTGTCAAGCTCATAACAATGTGTGGGTTCATCGAATCTTTCAATTGTAATCATAGGGGCTTAGTTATCCCATCTGACCTTGAACATTGAACACATGGTTGCCAAAGCGTCAGCCAACTGACTTTCTTCCCTAGGGAAGTGCTCAAAAGTGATCTCTTCGAAGTACGGAATCAGGGATAGCACAAGTTCCTTGTAAGGGATGAGGTTAAGGTGCTTAGTGTCCCAATCTCCTTTTAATTGGCTAATCACTAGAGCAGAATCCCTAAACAAATTCAAATGCTTGATCCTCAGACCCAAGATGCATGCTTCATATTCAGCCATATTGTTTGTGCAGTCGAAGCATAGTCTAGCGGTGAAAGGAGTGTGGCATCTTTCAGGAGAGATAATCACAACACAAATTCCGTTACCTAAGGCGTTGGAAGCCCCATCAAAGACCATAGTCCATCGGGATCCTTGTTCAGGTCCGTCATACGATCCAGGTTTCGCACAGTCGGTCACCAGCATGATATTCTCATCAGGGAAGTCGAAGTTCATAGACTGATAATCATCCACAGCTTGATGGGCCAAATGATTTGCTAGTACACTTCCTTTGATGGCCTTTTGAGTAATGTATTAAATGTCGTACTTAGTCAAGATCATTTGCCATCTGGCTATCCGTCCAGAAAGGGCAGGTTTCTCGAAAATGTACTTTATTGGGTCCATTTTAGAAATCAATAGAGTGGTATGAGTCAACATATACTGTCTTAGCCGGCGAGCAGCCCATGCCAGAGCACAACAAGTTTTCTCGAGTAGTGAATATTTGGTTTCACAGTCGGTAAACTTTTTGCTCAGGTAATAAATAGCATGCTCTTTTCGGCAAGACTCATCATGTTGGCCCAAAACACACCCCATAGAGTTCTCTAGTACTGTCAAGTACATGATCAAGGGTCTTCCTTCAACTGGAGGCATGAGAATAAAAGGATCTTGTAGATATTATTTGATTTTGTCGAAGGCAGCTTGGCACTCATCATTCCGTCTGACTACCTGATCTTTCTTCAAGAGTTTGAAGATTGGATCACAAGTAGTAGTCAAGTGAGATATGAATCGGGCGATGTAGTTGAGACGACCCAAGAATCCTCTAACTTCCTTTTCATAATGAGGGACTGGCATTTCTTGGATGGCCTTTACCTTGGCAGGATCAACTTCAATGCCTTTATTGCTTACAACAAAACCTAGAAGTTTTCCAGATCGTACTCCAAACGTGCACTTGTTAGGGTTTAACCTCAGTTTGTACTTTTTTAGCCTTTCGAATAGTTTGTACAGGTGATCGAGATGTTCTTCTTCAGTTTGTGATCTAGAAATCATATCGTCCACATAGACCTCTATTTCATGATGAATCATATCATGAAACAGAGCTACCATAGCTCTCTGATATGTTGCCCCTGTATTCTTCAATCCGAATGGCATGACCTTGTAGCAGAAGGTGCCCCATTGCGTAATGAAAGTAGTCTTCTCCATATCTTCGGGAGCCATCCTTATTTGATTATAGCCTGAGAAGCCATCCACGAAAGAGAAGACTTTATGCTGAGCAGTATTATCAACTAAGACGTCAATGTATGGTAGAGGGAAGTCATCCTTGGGGCTTGCCCTATTCAGATCCCTATAGTTTATGCACATGCGAACCTTTCCGTCTTTCTTTGGTACTAGAACCACATTGGCAACCCATTGGGGATAGGATGTCACAGCTAGGAACCCTGCATCAAATTGTTTCATCACTTCATCTTTAATCTTTTCAGACATGTCATGCCTCATGCGACGAACTTTTTGTTTGATGGGAGGACAATCTTCTTTTGTTGGCAGACGATGAACTATGATGTCGGTATCCAACCCAGGCATATCTTCATAAGACCAAGCAAATACTTCCACATAATCATACAACATCTGAACCAACCTTCTCTTGACACTTCATTCCAAATTAGCGCCGATCTTGATTTCCTTCTTATCTGCCTCACTACCCAGATTGATGACTTCAACTGACTCTTCGTGCGTCTAAATAGCTTTTTCCTCTAGTAACAAAAGTCTGGCTAGTTCTCCTGGTATTTCAAAATTGTCCTCGCCTTCGTCTTCGACTTGGTTGATTGTACGTTTGAAGTTATAGTCGGCAATAGTAGATTCAATGGCAATAGGATCCAGAATGGATGAGGACCTGCAAGAATGTATGTGTGAGCATGTAAGGTACATGGCTATTTTTTTGAAAAATGTATTTGAAAGAAAGAAAGACAATGAACACAAATATTTGAATGCAAAAGAGTCCAATGTACTGAATGATCATATGATTAGATGAACATAAATAAAACCCTTGACAGATGGACCAAATTGCCCCGGGCCTGACACGTGGCTTAAAATTCATTGTTTAAATATTACAGACAAAATGTTCTTGAATTGAAAGAAAAGCAATAACAAGTAGATTACTCCTCAATGAAGGAGATGGGCACAAATTCCTTTGCATGCCAATTCTTCAGCTCCGTTGTAGTTGGATACACCCAATCTTCAAATGCAGCTTCTTCATCAGAATCACCTACGGCATTGACTTCATGGCTTCCAATGCAGAGAGGTGGCTTTCCAGCACGAGCACGCCTCACTTCCTTCTAAGCTTTGACGGTGAAGCCTAAACCAAACTTTTCCGCTTTAAATGGGATATCGAGGAGTTGCCCCCAAGTATCCCAGCTTTCTTCTTCAATTACCGCACGAGCACCTTTGACTGAAACCATCTTCGGCACAGCCTTATCAGCTTTGGACTCATCATAGGAACATTTGGTAGTGGCAGCCATTGGTGGTACAACATTAAAGGCTTGACACGGGGTCTCAATGAATTCTCCATCCATCTCTACGTATTTTAACGAGTTAAGGTGGCTAACCATAAACTCTTCTTCTCCGCGAACAGTGACTATTATTCCCTTGACTGGATATTTGAGTTTCTAATGGAGAGTTGAGGTTACTGCCCCAACTTTATGGATCCACGGGTGGCCCAACAGACAAGAATAGGTAGGACGGATGTACATAATGTAGAAGGTGGAGTTGAATATTTGGGAATTCACCTTGATTGGGAGGTCTACTTCCCCATGAACGATCCTCTTTGATCCATTAAATGCCCTTACCATGATAAGGAAACCTGTTATGCGAAAACCTGGCACGTTATGATGCATGGAATATGTATATGCAAATGATTTCAAGGATTAATGAGATTTAAATTTGTATAGACAAAAGAATGAACAAACGTCAATTTTCATTAAACAAAACAAGAAAGATTACATCATGCCTCTTGGGCTTACAAAATAACTTTCTAAGATAAAAAGACTGAACGCATCCTCTTCGGCGCGAGATAGGCGTTAACACTTTACTCTTCTTGTAGCTGCTTCGTAAGTTCCAAGACCCTCTTCTTACTAGCATATAATTGAGCTTCGAAAGTATCTCGTTCCTCCTTCTGTTGAATCCAACCCATTTGCAACTCTTCAAGAGAAGTTGGCATGTCAGGATGAAGGATAGTGTAGGGAACATCTCCTTCAACCACAGGCTCCATGATGACTGGTAAGATGGAGGGATAAGGCATCACAAGTTTATGAGCACGAGCTCACACCCATTTAAGGTAAGGCTCGAGGGGAATGGAATTCTTGTGTCCTAGTGTCTAACTATCCACCTTATTCACCATCCTCCAAGCTCAGATAAATCTTTGACGGTACCCTTGATCGTCATTCTCATAGTCAAATACCACTCCTTGGATAAGCATCTCATGTGGACCATCCCTTCGGGCGTAACCAAACTATCGTAAGGCTAATCAAGGGTTGTAAATGATACCTTCTCTAATGCCAATAAAGGGTACATAAGGGAATTATCTACAACGGTCGGTGATAGTAACATTCTCCAAAGATCGGGAACACCAATGAATATCTGAATGTCGGAGTGTCATCAACCTATGGGACCACCTTGAACCTTGCTCATTTTTCAACACAGACTGGGGAAGATGCAAAATAAACCATCTTTCCAAGAGAGGAGTGCAACACATGAGGATACCTCTCTTCCTCATAGTGCGAGAGTGAAAAGAATGTAGTATGTCTCCTAACAAAGTAGGCATCGGGTTACGAGACATGAAGATTTTGACGGTGTTTACATCTATGAGTTGGTTAGAATTTGGAAACAAAACCATCCCATAGATGAGAAGGGCCACAATTTCCTCAAAAGCTTGTAAGTCCAAGGAGTTCCAATAATCTTGAGCTTTCTCAAACAAGAACTTGGCCAAGAAACCTTTGACACCACTCCTTGTTTCCCAATTAGTTCTGACATCAGATTGTTGCAAGTGTAAGGCTTGAGAAATATCTTCAGGTTTTGGATCTCTTTCCGTACCGTTGAAGGGTAGTTGATTGAGAATGGGGATCCTCAAGAGTTGGGAGAATTCTTCTTAAGTTGGCACAAGTTGATAATCGGGAAAAGTGAAGCAATGGTGTAGAGGATCAAAGAGTTGTAAGAGCACCTTCATCATATCCTCATCGGTATTGGAGGTAACCAAGTTTAGGAGGCGACCATGTCTTTCGGTAAATGGAGAATTCTTAGCAACCCTTGATGCTAACTGTTGTACCCCAAAATTTGCCCTCTCTTTCTTCAGGAAATCATCTTGGATTTTCAAGGTCCCTCTGAAACAAATCCAAGTCCAGAACTGTCATTTTTGCCCAAGCAAACCACTTACAAGAGCAAGATGATCACGCAAGCTCTAAAGACAACGCTTTTAGCTTAAGAAAAATTAAATTCTAAGTACTTGGAATTTTTCTCTAAAAAATGAGTGTTTAAGAAAAAAATCAGCACTTCAGAACTTCTGGACCAATTCCAGATAAAAACGGTCAGAAGTTGCAAGCTTGGCTCAGCGCAGTCAGAAGTTGGCTCTTCAGCAGCTACATCAGCTCGATCAGAAGTTGTAAACGTGGTTCAATATGTAAGCCTTAGACAGAACATGACTCTTTCAGCAGTTACGCAAGCTCAGCCAGAATTTGCTAAAGGAATGCAAAAGAAGCAAGGAAGTCTGAAGGCTCTTTCAGAACATGCTGAAATCAGAAGATGAAAAGGTCAGAAGAGTGGGTGTTACACTGATACAGAATCTTTAAGCCCAGGAGGTCCAGAAGCAAATCCAGGGAACGTATCAGAAAATCAGGAGAATCCCCAGAACTTAATAAGACAACAGGAAGCCAAAGCCAGAGCATGGTTTACGCTGTTCTTGTTAAAACAGAACTGCTGGTTCAAAGTTTGGTTTCCCTTACCAGAATATTGATGTTGATAAGTCTTATCACCATTTAATGCTCATTAATGCTTCCAACCACTCCTGAACATTCATCCAAGTAATCCCTTCACGTGTGGCTTGGAAAACGCCTTTATGCAGATTCTGGCATGGGTCTACACGCCACCGCCCACTTAAGAGGTCACTTCACTCTAATCCACGCCTGCTGCTGCAGCCTAGGCTGAAGGCTATCTGTTATCACAACTTCCCAGGAATTTCTGTCAAAGAACAATTCAAACTATGTTGGCGCTTTAATGTTCAAGACACCCACAAGAACTTTGCCTATAAATAAAGAGTCATTGTCCACTGAAAAAGGGCGTTCAAGAAACAAAAAAATTGCTAAGAGAGAAACAGAAACCCTTAGCAAGATAGTGTTCTGAAACTCTGCCAAAATCTCCAGTTGTTTCATAACTTTGAATTTCTCATCTTCAAACTTTATCCAATACCCAGTTTTCTGTGTGAACTAAAAAACCCCTTTTAAAACTTCTGACCCTACATACGCACACCTTCACCTGCCTTTTTCAAAAAGAATCTGTCCAGAACACCACCAGAGCCAAAAGATAGCTTTCATCCATAAACTTTTCCAACAGCCAGGTAATCACCTACTGACCTTCATCACGCTACTAAGCATCATCAGCTGTGCATGCTCAAATAAACATAATGTAAATATCATGTTGTTGCTGTTTATATTCTGAGGATTTTCATACCTCAGAATGTTCTGAGCCAGTGTAGGACTTGCCTGTGACCTTGTTGGTTCTGCCCTCTGAAACATTTTGACATTTGCTGGATCTGTTCCAAACATGTTTCCTGTTTTGTGGAATAACAACAAAATTGTAGATGTTCTGATTAGTACAGGGAAAAGCCAAGTGCTGACTTTGACGTTAGCACATCTGAAGCCTGTTTTGCTGTCAATAATATCAGAACCTCTGAGAGTTATTGTCTTTCCAGCAGAATCAGAACTTCTGGTTTCTCCACTAACAAACTTCTGTCTTGCAGCGCAGGGGGGTCAGAACTTCTGATTTCCCCACTAACAGGTTTCTGTTTTGCAGGTGCCAGGGTCAGAAGTTCTGACTCATACAGTTCAACCAAGAGGTTGATCATCTGGCAGCGGATCTGAGTCAGAACTTCTGATGACCTCTCAGCAGCGCGCTGGCTCCCTCTCTCTCTCTCCCTCTATCTTGTTTTTTGCTATTTTCTTTTTTGTCTATTTTTCTCGTTGAACCCCCCATGTACAAATGTGTATCCCCACCCCCTAATTGTTGTAATAACGTAGGATTTTATATTTCCGCTTCTTATTGCTAGTAATTAGGACGTGTATGGCAAGATAAAATCAATGAAATAGAAAATCCTAATTCAAAGAAAAACTCTTGTATGCAATAAAACACACTTGCACACTAACACCCCTAGGGTTATATCCACTTGTTGCCTTTTCACAAATGGGCCATGTTACGCATGTAAAGTATCTTGGTAAAACAAACGAAATCAAAAGATCATAGTCCCTCGATGACGCTTTCGAAAGTTGCCTTACAAAAAAATGATGATCTTAGTCCCTCAAAAGAAAAACTAAGATACTTTGCAACATTGCTATCATGGTCTATACGATGACCCGCACCCGTCCCGTTCACATCCTAAACGCAAGATTGCCCACTAAGTACAATGGTGGAACAAAATTGTTAAAAAGGTTAAAACATAGAAGAAATCTTTGAGAAATTTAGGGTAGATAGCTCTTGGTTACTTTCCCCCCTTGCAAAACAAAACACTTGCCTATTTTTTTCAAACCACACATCACTACACTTTCAAAACAACTTTCAAAAAATATTGAAAACCTTTTCAAAAGACATACACCTTTGTATACATCCCAACATGGATCATTACAAAGGTTGCCACCACATTGGCCTCTTTCCAAAACATTTTCAAAACACACACACAAAGCACCATTTCAAACAATTGAAAACCAAGGCAAGTTGATCTAAGCAAGTAACTAAGAGCCCATGGATAACCATGGATAGAAAGGGTGCTAATACCTTCCCTTTCTATAATCTACTCCCCGAACCCAAGAAAAACATCTCAAAGGTTTTTGCTGTGCTTTTTATCCTTTCCTTAGGATAAAATAAAAAGTCGGTGGCGACTCTTGCTCAACCGAAACATTTGCGAAAACAAACGCAAAACCTCAAGTCAGTTCTCCCACCGTATCACAGAACTGGCAACTCTGCTGGGGATTAATTTAAAAGTGGAGTAACCTTAGGGCTTAGATCACCCTCTTGCATGACTAATTATTTGATTCGATTGCTTTATATTTTGGCTCTCTTGTTTGGGTTTGCAATCCTACACCCAGATTTTGGGAAACATTCATAGATAGCAATACGTTGTGGAAACTGTGCAGGGTATACTGACACGGTCGAAGCAATAGCTATATTAGTGCGACATATTTGTGAGTACCGGTAACCCTTGAGTTCAATCAAGGAGAGTACGGGGCCGCTGAGTGATGTCACTAAGCACTAATGACCTAGAACCTTACTTGACCATCTTGGCCTTTCATTAGGGGTAGTGAGATGACCGGCTTTGGTGCAGTCCGAAGTTGGTAGATACTCGATACTACACTCATTGAGGGTTGTTTTCTTGGAATATTTTGGTCGCTAGTTAAGTGGCTAAACCAAAACAATGAACAATGAAAACAATCCAATGATATTGAGCTCCTTAGAACCCAGTTACTATTTATAGGAAAGGTTTTTAAGCCAACTACACTCAAGAGGGTACTTACCTATGAAACCCCATGCAAGCCTGAAATTAGGGTTTGGTGTGAATTGCTTGTACATATGTTTGTGCATACATCATGAACATCATAAAGCATCATATGCATTTACTAACCACTTCAAGGGTTTAGATCTTCATCTTTGTTCTTGTTTTGTAGGTCATGGAAATTCCTCGCAGAAAAACCATCCAAGTCAACCTTGTGAGAATCCCTCCTCAACTCAAGGAGCTCACATCAAGAATTCCGGAAAGCTCATCCTTCAGTGAAAGACATGGTAGACTGCTCAGCTTAGTTAACACCAACATTGAAGAGGACATGATGAAAGTGCTATTCCAGTTCTTTGACCCTCTTCATCACTGTTTCACTTTCCCTGACTACCAGTTGGTACCCACTTTGGAGGAATTTTCTCAACTCCTGAGAATTCCTATCCTAAATCAACTACCTTTCAACGGTACGGAAAAGGAACCAAAGCCTGAAGATGTTGCTCGAGCACTACATCTACAGCCATCCGACATCAAGGGGCATTGGGAAACTAGAAGCGGCGTCAAAGGTTTCTTAGCAAAGTTCTTGTTTGAGAAGGCACAAGAATGTTGGAATTCATTGGACCTACAAGCCTTTGAAGAAATTATGGCACTCCTTATCTATGGGTTGGTCCTGTTCCCAAATCCTGACCAGCTTGTAGAGATCAACGCCGTCAAAATATTCTTATCCAGAAATCCAATACCAACATTACTTGGGGACATCCTTCACTCATTTTACACACGAACAATGAGAAAGAGGGGTGTTCTCATGTGTTGTACTCCTCTCCTTGCAAGGTCGTTTATTTCGCACCTTCCACAATCTGTCTTGAAGAATGACCAAGGCTCAAGGTGGTCCCAACGGTTGATGACTCTTACTCACTCTGATGTACATTGGTGTTCTCGGTCCAGAGAAAATGTCATCATCGTCGATCGTTGTGGAGAGTTCCCTAATGTTACATTACTTGGTATTAGAGGGGGCATTACTTACAACCCTTGCCTAGCTTTGAGGCAATTTGGATACGCACGAAGAGATGGCCCTCACGACATGTTGATTCCTGACCTAGTTTTTGACTTCGACAACGATGCGCAAGGACTTCGCCAAAGATTCATCAGAGCTTGGAGGATGCCCAACAAGGTTGACAGCAAGACACTGGGACACAAGAACTCCATCCCTCTTGAGCCTTATCTCAAGTGGGTACGAGCCCGAGCCCAGAGTCTAATGATGCCTTATCCTCATGTTCTCCCTGTGATTAAAGAGCCCGTCAAGGAAGGAGAGGTTCCCTACACCATCCTACATCCTGACATGCCTACATCGTGGGAGGAGATGCAGAAGAGTTGGATCCAACTCAAGGAGGAACAGAACACTTTTGAAGCCAGCTTCTACGCCAGTGAGAAGAAGGTTCTAGAGCTCACCCGCCGACTCCATGAGCAAGAGGCCCTCAACACCTACATCGCACCAAAGAGGATGCGCAACGTCTTTTTACCTTGAGAAGTTGTTTTTGTAATATTTGGCCCATGGGGCACTTATGTACTAACAGATTTCTTCTTATTAATATGACGTGCGTTCTTTTTGTCTGCAACAATTGTGAATTTCTAAAATCCTTGAATGCATTGCATAGATAGCATCTCATGCATCATGTGCATAACAGGTACCCCTTTTTCTACAGGTTGCTTAATCTTCTTCGCTGTTTATTTTGAACAGTCATCATGAATCCAGAATCATCCAGTGAGCAAGCTATCAAGGCCCTCCAGGCCCAGAATGCCCAGTTTCAAGAGATGGTCATGAGCTTGGCCCAAGGTCAACAAGAGTTGAAGGCTTTGCTCCTAAAGAAGAAGAAGAAGAGGACTGCGTTGTTCAACACTAGACGCAGGTTTGGGAACACACTCCATAACGAGGCTGATCCAACTACTTCCTCTGCAGAGAAAGACAGTCCCCAAGGGGGAGGAGCTCCTAGTCCTGCAGTCTCTGACAACGATACGGATTACAATGACGAACAATACCCTCCTGCTGCTGACAGGTACAAGCAATTAGAGGACCGCTTGAGTGCCATGGAGATTCAAAATGTGTCGGGGCTGGATTTCGGAGATTTAGGGTTATCTTCTGGGGTGGTAATCCCACACAAGTTCAAGGCGCCTGCCTTTGCAAAATACGACGGGGCTTCCTGTCCAAAGCTGCATCTCAGATCGTACGTAAGGAAGATCCAACCTTACACGGCAGACAAAAACCTTTGGATCCACTTCTTCCAAGATAGCCTTTCGGGGTCACAGCTTGAGTGGTTCTATCAGCTAGATGGAACCAGTATCCGACATTGGGAAGATTTGGCTACCGCATTTTATAGACAATATCAATACAATTTTGACCTCGCTCCTACGCGTACCCAACTTCAGGGTATGTCGCTGGGAACGAGCGAAGGATTCAAAGAATATGCGCAAAAATGGAGGGATTTGGCTGGCAGGGTGCAGCCTCCTTTGACTGACCGTGAACTGGTTGACATGTTTCTAGGGACCTTGTCTGGTCCATTCTTCAATCATCTGGTTAGTAATTCCTCCGCTGGGTTTACGGATTTAATCCTGACAGGTGAAAGGATAGAAGCTGACATCAGGTCAGGAAAGATACAGAAAAGTGCTTTCGCAAGTACTGAGAAAAAGCCTTTCAAGAAGGAAGCTAGTGTCGTCTATGGTCCTAGAGACAAGTTAAGCCCGAATGCCGCCAAGCCGTCAATGCCTTGGTCATTTCAAAACCTGTTGCTGCTCCTCAACAGTACAATCAACAAAGGGGTGAGAGGCCCAAAAGGAAATACACTCGGCTGAGTATGACCTTGTCACAAATCTTACCGCAACTGCTATCAACCAGCTTGGTGACCGCTAGAGAAGCTCCGAAGGTCGTGAATACTGCATCTCCTAAATATAACCCAAATGCCCGTTGTGCTTATCATTCTGATAGCCCCGGGCATACTACTGATGATTGCATGGCCCTGAGAAATAAGGTTCAAGACCTTATCAATGCGAAGGAAATTCAGTTTGAGGCGCCTGAGAGGCCAAATGTTGTAACTGCTCCTATGCCCCAGCATAGAGTAAATGCCGTCGAGGAAGATTTGTATGCTATTTCGGTGAATGATGTTGCTACCCCTCTATTGACTGTTAAGAGGAACCTACTGCTAGCCGGTTTATTTCCGGGTTGTAGCAAGGGTTGCCTCCTGTGTGCTGTTACCCCTACCGGTTGTCCGCTGCTGAAATCAGGCATCCAAAGCCTGATGGATAGCAAAGAAATTCTGTTCAAGAAAACCGCTGTTCCATTTGTTTCCGCTGAAGAAGTATCTGTCGTCACAATTTTCAACAATCCTACCAAGGCTCTCCCGAGGAAGCCAGTCCAAATTATGTCTGTTGCACCCATTACCATTACTGTTTCGGGGCCCCTCCCCTATGAATCTGACAAGGCTGTCCCATGGCACTATGGGGCAGACGTGTATGTGCTTGGAGTGAAGCAGGAGTTCAACACCGGTACCAGTATCAGTAACATCACTGGTCCCGCCAAGATTACTCGCAGTGGCAGGCTCTTCTCGCCTGACATTGCACCACCAGTTATTCGAAAACCTCTTATCATCACACCCGCAAGTGTGCATGTTTCAAATCAAGTTCCTGTGTCTACTACTGCCGCCGAGTCCTCTGATGCTCGGGGCAAAGAAGTTGCTACCGATTTGCCTGCCCGGACGGAGTCACCAAAAAAGACCGATGTTGAAGCCTCCCAGCAAGAGATGGAGGAAATCCTTAAAATCATTAAAAAGAGTGACTTCAATGTCGTTGAACAGCTGGGGCATACCCCCTCCAAAATCTCTATGCTATCATTGTTGCTGTGCTCAGAGGCCCACGCCAAGGCCCTGATTTCATTTTTGAAAATGGCCCATGTGTCGCAAGAGACATCTGCAGATCAATTCACTGACTGTGTGGCTAATTTGACCGCTGATAATGGTTTGGGTTTCTCGGATGCCGACCTGACCGCCAAGGGAAAAAACCACAATGATGCCCTGCATGTCTCTATAGAATGCAGGGGCACTACTCTCGCACACGTGTTGGTAGACACCGGTTCTTCCCTGAATGTATTGCCCAAGAAGGCCTTAGATCGGTTGGATTGTGAGGGCCTGGAATTGAAACCTAGTAACATCATTGTTAGAGCCTTCGAAGATTCTAAGAGGATGGTGCATGGTGAGGTAGACATTCCTATTCGTGTGGGTTCCCAAGTCTTTGACTCAACGTTCTACGTGATGGATATTCGTCCATCTTATTCCTGTTTGCTGGGTCGACCTTGGATCCACAAGGCTGGGGCCGTAACATCCACTCTACACCAGAAGCTCAAATACCCTGTCAGAGGGAAGATTGTCACCGTGCAGGGAGAGGAGGAATACATGGTTAGTCACTTGAATTCATTTCGATATATTGAAATGGATGGGGAGTTTATTGAAACCCCCTTTCAACATTTTGAGGAGGTACCTCCAATATTGGCGTCAGCTGAGACAGTGGTTGAAGAAGACTTTCCTTTGAAGATGGCTTCCTTAAAGGATGCCCGGGCTGTAATCGAGAAAGGCAAGTGTGCAAACTGGGGTCAGCTTCCTGACTTCACTCAAAAGACCGACAAGTTTGGGCTGGGCTTCACTGCAGAGGCTCAGAGGGCTGTTCGCAAAGAAAGGATCAGAAAGCCTCTGGTGTTCATCACCAACCTAAGAGTGAATGCTGTCGAGGAGGACATAGAGGAAGCGGAGTTTGACAGTTGGATCTATCCAGCAACCAACAACGAACCAAGCAACTGGACGGTAAAGGATTTTACACCGATTACATTTGTCACGCAGTAATGAACTCTTTTGATTTTCAATTTGTAACAAACAATATGTTGAAACTTTTATTGGCTCGGTGTCCTACCCGGGACACCGTGGCCCCATTTGTGAGGGCTTTTTGTATGACATTTCCATATATCATTAATCAAAACATTGGACGTTGTTGCATTTCAAATCTTGCGCTCTTTTTCTTTCTTTGTTATATATTGCAAAACAACTATATTTACACACACTCACTTATACAGGTTCCAATCCACTCTGGATCTCACTGGTAACGACTCTGCTACTGCCAGTTATGACTTCGAAAATCCGATCAACTTAGCCGAAGACGAAGGTGAAAATGATTGCGAAGTGCCTGGCGAGCTTGCAAGACTGTTACTCCAGGAAGAGAGGGCCATTCAGCCGCATGAAGAGCCAGTGGAAACGATAAACCTGGGTACTGAGACAGATAGAAAAGAAGTCAAGATTGGTGCCAATCTAGAGCTCAGCGTAAAACAATGTTTGATTCAAATGCTGCATGATTACATGTAAATCTTTGCTTGGTCTTACGAAGACATGCCTGGTTTGGATGCCGACATTGTGGTTCATCACCTGCCTACCAAGGAAGACTGCTCTCCGGTAAAGCAGAAGGTCCGCCGCATGCGCCCAGAGATGTCCGAGAAAATCAAGGTTGAGGTTATGAAACAATTTGATGCCGGGTTTCTAGCAGTGACTTCTTATCCTCAATGGGTGGCCAACGTGGTTCCAGTGCCAAAGAAAGATGGTAAAGTCAGAATGTGTGTTGACTACAGGGATTTGAACAGGGCCAGCCCTAAAGATGATTTCCCTCTGCCCCACATCGACGTTCTTGTTGACAATACTGCTCAACACAAGGTGTTCTCCTTCATGGATGGTTTTTCAGGGTATAATCAGATCAAGATGGCTCCTGAAGATATGGAAAAGACTACCTTTGTTACTCAGTGGGGCACCTTCTGCTACAAGGTCATGCCATTCGGGTTGAAAAATGCTGGGGCAACCTACCAACGTGCCATGGTTGCTTTATTTCATGATATGATCCATCATGAGATTGAAGTGTACGTCGATGATATGATTGCAAGGTCCCAAACTGAGGAGGAACACCTTGACCATCTGCGGAAGCTGTTTGACCGACTGAAGTTGTACAAGCTGAGGTTGAACCCAAACAAATGCACCTTTGGGGTGAGGTCTGGAAAATTGTTACGTTTCATTGTGTAACACCCCGTTTTTGATTAAATGTTAATTCGGTTATTTGAAATAAAAATATTCATAATGATAAAATACTATTTTGAGTAATATTAATTTGGTGTGTAGTAATATTTGACTTTGTTTGATTAATTGGCATGATTAGGTTTATATAGAATAAATATTATTTAATGTAATATTGTTTAATAGGGTTATATATTATAATTTGAATTAAATAATTGTTGGGGCCAAATTACAATTTTAGAAAGATAGAGGGAGGAAAGTTAGTAGTAGAAGGGGAGTTTTATAAAATAGAAAAGGAGAGTTAGTAAGAGAAGAAAGAAAAGAGGAGAAAGAAGAAAGAAAAGAGGAGAAGAGGAGAAAGAGAGCTAGGCTTGGAGTTGCAACATCTCCATCATCTTGTTTCAAGAAAACCCATACCAAGGTAAGGGGTTTGATTCTCCATCTCATATTTTAGGTTTTGTATGATATATTTTGGATTTAGGGGTAAAATTGATAGTTGATTTTTTAGGGTTTTGTTGGTTTATTGTTAGAATGGTTTAGAAAAGTTGGATTAGGAGTATGGTTTGTGGGTGTATTAGGTGCTAACTTGTAGAAATTAAGAGTATTGAAATGGGAAAGAAAACCATGGTAGTTGAATGAGAAAAACTCAAAAGAGTGGAGTTTTCATGCAGGCTTCACAACACGGGCCGTGTTGCAGCACACGAGTGCCCGTGTTGCTGTTCTGACTTGGCATTTTCTTGGCTCGTTCTGGTGGCCTCTCAACACGGGCCGTGTTGTAGCACACGGGTGCCCGTGTTGATGCGTCTGTAGCCTCCAAAATTCTAATTTTCGCACTTCCTTTAGAACCCGTTTGTGTTTTGATTTCGGTAGATTCGTCGACGGAGCAAGTTGCTCCGAATCCAAAGAAAATTGACGTGCTAGCGTAATCCGACGTGTAGCTTGACGTAGTGAAGTTCGTCTTGTGAAATTTCGACTTTTAAGAATCGACCCGATTTTAGTGCGAATGAAATAAGTTGAGTTTAATCCCGAATCTAACCGTTCGAGTTACATTCCGGTGACTCGATCGCGATGAGAACATTGAGAATAATGTCGGTTCATTGATAATGACTTTATGTTGAAATATACTTTCCGATTTGGAATTGTTGATAGTTGATGGTTTATGTTTTGGTTGAGTAAGTAATCTCGTTTGTATACATTTTACTTGACGTTGAGATTGATAAATTATATGTATGCATGCATGTACAATAGTTGATGTTCCATTGGTTGGATTTGATGGCATGTGTATGTTAAGATTGTTGTGAGTCTTAATTGCATGCATTGGTTATATTGTACATTGCATGGCATGGTGGTCTTGAAACAGAGACGGTGGAACTTTGGGTCCACAATATCTAGACGGTGACCCTATTGTGGGAAAAGACGTAGTGACCTTGATCCGGAAGGGAAACATAGGTGGTGGAACATTGGGTCCACAATATCTAGACGGTGACCCTATTGTGGGAAAAGACGTAGTGACCTTGATCCGGAAGGGAAACATAGGTGGTGGAACATTGGGTCCACAATATCTAGACGGTGACCCTATTGTGGGAAAAGACGTAGTGACCTTGATCCGGAATGGAAACATAGGTGGTGGAACCTTGGGTCCACGAGTCGGTACCGCATTTGCATACGTTGAGTCGTGTTGTGAGTCACATGTATAATTGTGCATGATATGTATGTGTGTTGATGTGTTTGATTATGTGCCAATATTGTTGTTGTTTGAATTATGGTTATGTGCCAAGGATGTGAGTATTCGGATAATCGGTTTACATGGTTAATGTGTTGGAAATGGATTCCTTGAGTAAGGATGCTACAGGTGATAAAATGAACATGATCATTATGTATTGCTTTATTTATTGCCATTTCATTTACTTAAAATTACATGTTATATGATTATTGGAATTCTTACGCTTTTGTTGGCCAATGCTTTTGATGGCATTGTGTAGGTACCGAGGACGGTAGCGCGAGGTGCTAGCTAACGGATGCATTGGATTGCAATCTGTTTTATTTTGATTAGAGTCGAGTCGATGCTCTGGTAGTAACACATGGGGGGGGGGGGGATTTATTTAGTGTCGAACTCGATTATTTTGTATTTGGATTATGATGTATATAATCCTTATTCGTGTATATGGTGTTTTGTAGATGTGAGACTTGATAACATATGCTTATGTGAATTATGATGGCTTGATGCCTTGAATTATGTTTTGATTCCTCCATAAATGGAGATGATGTGAAATTATGAAACTCCGTTGCGTTTGCACGAGAGAATGAAGTAAATATTTATTGTATGTTTGTTTTTTGTTGGAATGCTTATACTTTCAAACATACCCTGTCCGTTTTCCTTAAAAACTTTGGAATGTGATGTGTGTTGTGGCATCCCTTCCGTGCAATTTTATTTCTCTGATTTTTTATCTTTACCTTTAATTGGGGTATTTAGAAGGGGTGTTACAATAGTGGTATCAGAGCAGGTCGGTCTATCGGCCAGGTTGTTTATGTGTTTAATCCCTTTTGGTACGCGACATGTGTGTGAAACACTGTCGGTACTTGTTTGTGTCCTTTTCGTTGTCTACAGAGGTACGTGTGAAATAAGTGGGGGAGAAGTTTCTTCTCTGAAGTTTTGTGCAAGAGGTTGGTTCAGTATACCGCCGATTGTAAGATGTAAGTAGTGCCGAACAGTTGATGCTTCAAGCATGGTTATGTTTAAGTAGCTTGAGGGGTAAGATTGAAGATGATGTGTGGTTTGGTAACGATGGTTAATGCCACCTCATGATTGTCGACTGTCCATTGACAAATTGAGGGACTGATCATCCTTAATCTCTTGTTGATAGTAGTCGGGAATTGTGTTGTTTGGGATAGACTTGTCTTGCCAACTTATTAGAGTGTGAAGCAGATGAGTTGGCACAAGGCAGTGCATGGTTACTTGAGTTGTGGGCGAATTTGGATTTTGGTGTGAAATAAGATTTTTGGCAAGCGAGCTTCTTGTTGTGATTCTTCCGAAACCTTTTGTGGAAATGTGAGTGAATTACCGTTGTAGTGCGACGTGAAGTTTTGATGGATTTAGTTTCTGGAACTAGTTGGGATTCGAAGTATCCTTAAGGGATGTTTGTTTCTGAATTAGAGTTGAAGAGTCAACTTGAATATTGGTTTTAGTAGAGTTTGTTTGTTTGAGTGGTTCGCCGTGGAGTGCGCCGATTGTGTTGTTCGAGAAGAGCAAAGGTTACCTAAGTTGGTGTGTCGTTTGTAGTCAAGGAATGAAGCGGATGTTGAGGACGAGTGTCTGCTTCAGAGGATTGATATTTAAGTGAAGCAGTTATTTGGAGTTTATGTGTTTAGTGAGATCGTTTTGAAGTCTGGCTGCCTATGGGTTAGTGTGAGGGTTGAAGATGTTCAGGTAATGCTTTTCAAGATAGTGTATGGTCCGGGCGAGTATAAGCTGATGTCATTAGTGTGACTAATGTGTCAGGTAAGATTTTAAAATGTTCCAACAGTACTCTCATGAGTAGCTGAAGAGTTGTTTCGTGTTCATGGATATTATTTGGTTTACATCAAGTTAAGGGATTGTGGCAAGCATCCGAGTGTTGCGTTATCAGTAGTGGAGTTAGATTGGAGCATGTTGAGCCCTCTAAAGAAGGAGTTTTGGAACTGTTGGACGTGAGTGTCTTAAGTAAGCAACTTAGACGACAATATTTTAGACAGTTCCGCGAAGATTTATTTTGTGTCTTGTCGAAGACTTTAAGGGGCTAATTCATATTTTAGAAGTTCTTTTGTTTTGGATGGTTAACTTTGTGAGTTCGATGGAAGATATTTTTATGAGTTGGTATTGATCGTGAGTATCTTGACCCGAAATGGTTGAGTCACTAATTGGACTTCGCCATGGGAAGCGAATTTGTTTTGACCGGTGAAAAGTTTAGCGAATGCCTTGATTTTGGTTTTGTTTTGTACTGAAGAACGTGGTGCGACGTGTTGTGATATTTTGTTTTGGACGTAAGATGTATTTCGACATAGAGTTGGAAAAGTGTATTACTACATTGGAACGATTTGATTTTTCTTATGGAAAATTATCGGATGCGGGAGTTAGAGTTTGATGCAGTTATGCTCATTGGAACCTTATAGGTACAGATGTTAACGACAAGGAGATTGGAATTGTTGAAGACAATTCAAGTTGAGTATGATCTATAAAGAGACTTCGTCTGTTGTTGAGTTTATTAAGTTGATATTGAGGATAACCCAAGAATATCTTATTTTAGATTTTTTATTTTGAAAGAATGTTGCATGTTTGTTTTGAGACGCTTGTTGAGATTAAACTCAGAAGGTTATTAAGGATTCGTTCACTACTACCATATGGATTTCGCCGGATACTAATGGTCGCGGTGGATTATTAGATTATGACTAAAATAAGTCTTGGCGGTAAGGAATTTGGTGATGGTTTGGTAACCACAGGTACTTAAAGATGATTGATGTGTTATAGAGGAAGATGTTCTATTTGTGACTGAAGTCGGTCGCGACGGTGTTTATGTTGGATTCCATAGAAATTGATGTTATGGTTCTAAGTCCAAACTATGTTGTAATTTCAGGAGTATGAGACGAAATTGATGAGTAGAGTTCTTGAGAGAGTGTTTTGGTTTGGATTACCACTTTAGAAGATTGAAAGATATGAGAGATGTTTCGAATAAGAAACCAGTGTATTAATCGTTGCGACGATGTGAGGATAGTGATTACGTAATTAAACTTTGGGAATTGAATTGTTATAAGGGAAGACTTCGTGGAAGTCAAGTGTATACATCGAAGTTTCACAAGTGAAATATTTGGACAGTATTTGAAGAGGTCAAACTATGTCGTGTATTTCAGAGGATCAACGGGCGTTGATCAATCGAGAATGAAAGAGTGATTCTTCGAGTTGATGAAGCTGATGTTGCGGGGTGTCTTGATGGGTGTACGCTTTGAACGTATCCATTTTGGGTGATTGGGAAGTTGAGGATTAACCAAGTTGTTTTACGGTTGGCATCTTATGCATAAAGTGACACAGCATGGTTTAGGTATCGAGCATTGAGTTTTAGCGAGTATGCGGGATTGTTGGATTTGGGCTAGTGAGTTATAGTCGCAAGTCGTCAGTATACGTCCCAAGATGAGTGGTGTGTCGCAGTTCAGTTATGTTTGGGTAACTTGGTATTGTTCAAGGGTGGTACGTTGGTAATCTACAAGGACGATGCGACCTTGTGATTTTCTGGAATGAGAGCGATAACTGCAAGTGTAATTCTTGAGTTCATACTTATGCGTGAATGATGGCATCTTTTCGTGTTTGCGTAGCACGCGTGGTTTTATCCTTTCTGATTGTTTCAGTTTTGGTTTGTATAACCATTTTGTTGTTTTTGTTTTAGCGATGGTGTCGGTGTTGTGTCGTAGGACTTTATGTTCCTACCTTTGGTGACTCGTTTCCGAGGCGTCGGTTCGAGTGTATGACTAATTCTATGGTTGAGACGTTAGGATGGTACCGATCTTGTTTGTTTAGTTCTCGAGCGAACCGGTGTGTCTGCGACTTGTTTAGTTGTTGGGTGTTAGCTGATTGTCGAGTGCATTGTGTGGGCTTCGCATCTCGGCATGGTTGTTCTTGTCTAAACGTTATGGCTAGGGAGATGCCCTTGTGTTAGGTGTATTTTGTATGTTGTTTAATTAACGCCAGGATTGGGTGGACGAATGCGTAGGCATGTCCCGATTTGTTCGTTTTGGTCAAAATTTTCGAGGCCGAAAATCTTTTAAGTGGGGGAGAGTTGTAACACCCCGTTTTTGATTAAATGTTAATTCGGTTATTTGAAATAAAAATATTCATAATGATAAAATACTATTTTGAGTAATATTAATTTGGTGTGTAGTAATATTTGACTTTGTTTGATTAATTGGCATGATTAGGTTTATATAGAATAAATATTATTTAATGTAATATTGTTTAATAGGGTTATATATTATAATTTGAATTAAATAATTGTTGGGGCCAAATTACAATTTTAGAAAGATAGAGGGAGGAAAGTTAGTAGTAGAAGGGGAGTTTTATAAAATAGAAAAGGAGAGTTAGTAAGAGAAGAAAGAAAAGAGGAGAAAGAAGAAAGAAAAGAGGAGAAGAGGAGAAAGAGAGCTAGGCTTGGAGTTGCAACATCTCCATCATCTTGTTTCAAGAAAACCCATACCAAGGTAAGGGGTTTGATTCTCCATCTCATATTTTAGGTTTTGTATGATATATTTTGGATTTAGGGGTAAAATTGATAGTTGATTTTTTAGGGTTTTGTTGGTTTATTGTTAGAATGGTTTAGAAAAGTTGGATTAGGAGTATGGTTTGTGGGTGTATTAGGTGCTAACTTGTAGAAATTAAGAGTATTGAAATGGGAAAGAAAACCATGGTAGTTGAATGAGAAAAACTCAAAAGAGTGGAGTTTTCACGCAGGCTTCACAACACGGGCCGTGTTGCAGCACACGAGTGCCCGTGTTGCTGTTCTGACTTGGCATTTTCTTGGCTCGTTCTGGTGGCCTCTCAACACGGGCCGTGTTGCAGCACACGGGTGCCCGTGTTGATGCGTCTGTAGCCTCCAAAATTCTAATTTTCGCACTTCCTTTAGAACCCGTTTGTGTTTTGATTTCGGTAGATTCGTCGACGGAGCAAGTTGCTCCGAATCCAAAGAAAATTGACGTGCTAGCGTAATCCGACGTGTAGCTTGACGTAGTGAAGTCCGTCTTGCGAAATTTCGACTTTTAAGAATCGACCCGATTTTAGTGCGAATGAAATAAGTTGAGTTTAATCCCGAATCTAACCGTTCGAGTTACATTCCGGTGACTCGATCGCGATGAGAACATTGAGAATAATGCCGGTTCATTGATAATGACTTTATGTTGAAATATACTTTCCGATTTGGAATTGTTGATAGTTGATGGTTTATGTTTTGGTTGAGTAAGTAATCTCGTTTGTATACATTTTACTTGACGTTGAGATTGATAAATTATATGTATGCATGCATGTACAATAGTTGATGTTCCATTGGTTGGATTTGATGGCATGTGTATGTTAAGATTGTTGTGAGTCTTAATTGCATGCATTGGTTATATTGTACATTGCATGGCATGGTGGTCTTGAAACAGAGACGGTGGAACTTTGGGTCCACAATATCTAGACGGTGACCCTATTGTGGGAAAAGACGTAGTGACCTTGATCCGGAAGGGAAACATAGGTGGTGGAACATTGGGTCCACAATATCTAGACGGTGACCCTATTGTGGGAAAAGACGTAGTGACCTTGATCCGGAAGGGAAACATAGGTGGTGGAACATTGGGTCCACAATATCTAGACGGTGACCCTATTGTGGGAAAAGACGTAGTGACCTTGATCCGGAATGGAAACATAGGTGGTGGAACCTTGGGTCCACGAGTCGGTACCGCATTTGCATACGTTGAGTCGTGTTGTGAGTCACATGTATAATTGTGCATGATATGTATGTGTGTTGATGTGTTTGATTATGTGCCAATATTGTTGTTGTTTGAATTATGGTTATGTGCCAAGGATGTGAGTATTCGGATAATCGGTTTACATGGTTAATGTGTTGGAAATGGATTCCTTGAGTAAGGATGCTACAGGTGATAAAATGAACATGATCATTATGTATTGCTTTATTTATTGCCATTTCATTTACTTAAAATTACATGTTATATGATTATTGGAATTCTTACCCTTTTGTTGGCCAATGATTTTGATGGCATTGTGCAGGTACCAAGGACGGTAGCGCGAGGCGCTAGCTAACGGATGCATTGGATTGCAATATGTTTTATTTTGATTAGAGTCGAGTCGATTCTCTGGTAGTAACACATGGGGGGGGGGGGATTTATTTAGTGTCGAACTCGATTATTTTGTATTTGGATTATGATGTATATAATCCTTATTCGTGTATATGGTGTTTTGTAGATGTGAGACTTGATAACATATGCTTATGTGAATTATGATGGCTTGATGCCTTGAATTATGTTTTGATTCCTCCATAAATGGAGATGATGTGAAATTATGAAACTCCGTTGCGTTTTCACGAGAGAATGAAGTAAATATTTATTGTATGTTTGTTTTGTGTTGGAATGCTTATACTTTCAAACATACCCTGTCCGTTTTCCTTAAAAAATTTGGAATGTGATGTGTGTTGTGGCATCCCTTCCGTGCAATTTTATTTCTCTGATTTTTTATCTTTACCTTTAATTGGGGTATTTAGAAGGGGTGTTACACATTGTAAGCGACAAAGGTATTCAAGTGGACCCTGCCAAGGTGAAAGCCATACAAGAGATGCCGACTCCCAAAATAGAGAAAGAAGTCAGAGGCTTTCTAGGACGACTGAATTACATTGCCCGATTCATCTCACATCTAACTGCTACCTGTGAGCCAATCTTCAAATTGCTAAAGAAAGATCAAGTAGTACGTTGGAACGATGAATGTCAGGCCGCTTTCGAAAAGATAAAAGAATATATCCAAGAACCACCCATTCTTATGCCACCAGTGGAAGGGAGACCTCTAATACTATACTTGACAGTACTTGACAACTCAATGGGGTGTGTGCTGGGGCAGCATGACGAGTCTGGCCGAAAAGAGCACGCCATTTATTACCTGAGCAAAAAGTTTACCGACTGTGAGACTCGGTACTCACTGCTCGAGAAAACTTGCTGCGCTCTGGTATGGGCTACTCGCCGGCTGAGACAGTATATGTTGACTCACACTACTCTGTTGATTTCAAAAATGGATCCAATCAAGTACATATTCGAAAAGCCTGCTCTGTCTGGAAGAATAGCAAGATGGCAAATGATCTTGACGGAATATGACATCCAATACACAACTCAAAAAGCAATCAAGGGAAGTGTATTGGCACACCAACCTGTGGACGATTACCAATCATTGAACTTTGAATTTCCAGACGAAGATATCATGGTAGTAACTGATTGTGAAGTACCTGGACCGGATGAAGGACCTGAGGAAGGATCCCGATGGTCTATGCATTTTGACGGAGCCTCGAACGCTTTGGGTAACGGCATCGACGCTGTGATCATATCCCTTAAAGGTACTCATACTCCACTCACCGCTCGACTGTGTTTCAACTGCACCAACAACATGGCAGAATATGAGGCGTGTATCATGGGTCTTCAAGCTGCAATCGACTTAAGGATCAAGTTTCTAAGTGTCTTCGGAGATTCCACTCTCGTGATCAATCAGATCAAAGGCGAATGGGATACGAAACACCCAAATCTTATTCCTTACAAGGAGTATGTGTTGACTTTGCTTCCCCACTTTGAAGAGATAACTTTTGAACACTTCCCAAGAGAGGAGAATCAGTTAGCGAACGCACTAGCTACGATGTCTTCAATGTTCAAAATCAAATGGGACAACGAGGCTCCCCGGATCATTATTTGGAAATTGGACGAACCTGCATACTGCTGCGATCTTGAGGCCGAAGAGGTAACCGAAAAACCCTGGTATCATGAGGTAAAGAGATACTTGGAAGCTCAGGAATACCCTGAAGGTGCGTCTGTCAACGATAAGAAGTTTCTGAGAAGGTTCGCGGTGAAATTCTTCCTCAGCAACGGCATTCTCTACAAACGAAATCATGATTCAACTCTACTGCGTTGTGTGGATAAAACTGAAGCAGAGAAGATCATGGTAGAACTACACGAAGGTACATTCGGAACACATTCCAGTGGACACACCATGGCAAAGAAAATCCTTCGGGCAAGATATTTCTGGTCCACAATGGAAGCCGACTGTTACCAACATTCTCGAACTTGTCATAAATGTGAGATCTATGCTGATAAGGTGCATATCCCTCTGGTTCCTCTGAACGTCCTGACGGCACCTTGGCCTTTTGCAATATGGGGCATTGATATGATTGGCGAGATCCGACCGACGGTATCCAACGGGCATCGTTTCATCTTGGTAGCAATTGATTACTTCACGAAGTGGGTAGAAGCAGCTTCCTACGCCACCGTAACCAAAAGTGTCGTGGCACGTTTCATTCGGCACAACCTGATCTGTCGGTATGGCGTCCCGGAAAGAATCATTACAGACAATGGTACCAATCTTAACAACAAGATAATCACTGAACTCTGCGAGCAATTCAAGATACAACACCACAACTCTTCTCCTTACCGACCTAAGATGAATGGAGTTGTCGAAGCGGCAAATAAAAATATCAAGAAAATTATGCAGAAGATGACAGTGACCTACAAAGATTGGCACGAAATGTTACCATTTGCTCTTCATGGGTACCGTACCTCAGCAAGGACGTCAACAGGGGCAACTCCTTTTTCCTTGGTCTATGGCATAGAGGCAGTCTTGCCAATTGAAGTCCAGATACCCTCTCTCCGGATAATGAAGGATGCAGACCTGGGTGAAGATGACTGGATCCAGACTCGACTTGATCAATTAAACCTAATTGACGAAAAGAGACTCACCGCTATCTGTCATGGTCAGACGTACCAAAAACGGATTATCAGGGCATTTAACAAGAAAGTCAGACCACCAGAGTATCAAGTTGGGGACCTGGTAATCAAGCGCATCATCCTTCCTCAAAGTGATCCCAGGGGCAAATGGACCCCTACGTACGAAGGGCCATTTGTGGTTAAACATGTGTTCTCTGGAGGAGCCATGATTCTAACCACCATGGATGGTGACGACCTTCCTCACCCCGCCAATGCAGACATAGTAAAAAGATACTACGCATGAATAAAAGACCCGCTAGGTTGACATACCTAGGCAAAATAAGGGCTTCCCGGCGAACCAAAAGGTTCGGGAAAAAATAAGGGATGAAATGAAAAGAATCTGTACACCCGGCAAGTCGAAAACCTGAAAAGGCGGCTTGGGCAAAAATGGGTATCCCGGTGGACTGAAAACCCGAAAGGGCGGTCCAGGCAAAAGTTAGGGATAAAGCGTAACACTATGTCTCATTGGATCATCTTGCATCCAGAATTCGACATCAACTTTCAGACCCAGACTTCGGCATCGATCAATCAGCTTCATCTTCAACTAAGCAGCAAAGTGATGAGACGCTTGAAGACATAAAGGCGATAGCAGAGTTGGAACCCAGTGGGGATTTTGTTCACATAGCTGTTTTGTTTCCTTTTCAAAATTGTATAAACTTTATGTTATTTGGCGGCGTTCTCTTACTAGGGCGTCAGCCTCTTGTACAAAAAACGCCTATTTACAGGCAAATTTCAAAGTCAATACAAGTTCACTCTTCCAAACAAATTGTCAATTGTTTTTTTTCCTTTTTTCTGTCTTGCGAAGAACGTCCAATGTTCATTTTTGATATATGCATTTGACATTAAATTGCTAATTCATAAATGTTTGCATACGAAACAAAAGACTGATTACAGGTGACATTAGAAACAGGGGCAATGTAGAATTGTCTAGGCAGTCTAGTTGCTTTGTCTGCCAAGGTACCAAGGTATATTCGACTGAAGAATATGACCAAGTTGCCTCAACTCCCCACAGAGTAGGACAAGATTCAGCAATACTCTCCCCAGGAAGAGTAGTCTATCATCAGCTCTATAATAGGCACCCTATTACCCTAACAAGTCAGCAATACTCTCCTCCAGCAGAGTTAGTCTACGATCAGCCTAAAGGAAGTTGGGTATCCCCAGAAGATATCAACTTTCCCTAGCGGAGTATAGGCATTCCTCAACAAGCATCCCCAACAGTCTTAATCTAAGATTGTTCCCCGGTGGAATACCAACACCCCAGTACAGTCTGAAGAGTTTCCCCAGGAAATTGGAATCCATTCCCCCAACAGGTCTTGAAGCTTATCCCCAGTAGATTCTGGAAGCTTATCCCCTGTAAAGTATGGACGTCTCTCCCGGGCTTTATTCAAAGTTATTACTCACGAGGGCTTATAATTGGGTTATCCTCAGCTAATTACCACGGAAGATCGCCCTCGGCGAAGTTCTTCCAATCCCCAGCAGAGTCCATCAAAGTTCCCCAACATCACTTATCAACACAATCCCCAGCGGAGTTAATCATGGTTATCCCCAACGGAGTCCATCATTGAAATCCTCAGCGGAGCTCTCGTCAAACTTCAGCGAAGTATCTCTTCCCACAGAATAATTCCCCTCAGGGTAATCTCTCCAACAAGTTTATTCCCCAACGAAGTCATCTTCTCCTACCGGTGTATTCTTGCAACCATCATCCCTAGCGGAAGCGAAGAACTTTACTCTTCAACATCAACCCGAGATTTAATTCCCCAGCCGATCGTCAAGGATTTATTTTCCTAGACGAAAATATATTCATAAACATTTCACATTTCATACATCTTGCTTACATACAGGATAAAGTGCATACAACACTATCTCATTTTGAACATCATGACATCATGCATTTCATACATCATGACATTGCATACAACTGATGTTTTGCCTTTTCAGGAAAAAAAGACAACCCAAAAGGCAACTACCTTCAACTGTCACAATTCCAGATTCGATTCCTGTATCTAGCCAGGGCACATCTGTGAGTGATCAGTTTCCAGATTCGATTCCTGTATCCAGCCAGGGCACATCTGAAGAGTTTAAAGATTCGATTCCTGTATCCAGCCAGGGCATATTTATCAACTGTCACAATTCCAGATTCGATTCATGTATCCAGCCAGGGCACATCTGAAGAGTTTGAAGATTCGATTCCTGTATCCAGCCAGGGCATATCTGTTGACGACTAATTCCAGATTCGATTCCTATATCTAGCCAGGGCATATCTGTTGACAACTAATTCCAGATTCGATTCCTGTATCCATCCAGGGCATATCTGTTGACAACTAATTCCATATTCGATTCCTGTATCCAGCCAGGGCATATCTGTTGACAACTAATTCCAGATTCGATACCTGCATCTAGCCAGGGCACATCTGTGAGTGATCAGTTTCCAGATTCGATTCCTGTATCTAGCCAGGGCACATCTGAAGAGTTTGAAGATTCGATTCCTGTATCCAGCCAGGGCATATCTGTTGACAACTAATTCTAGATTCGATACCTGCAGCTAGCCAGGGCACATCTGTGAGTGATCAGTTTCCAGATTCGATTCCTGTATCTAGCTAGGGCACATCTGAAGAGTTTGAAGATTCGATTCCTGTATCCAGCCAGGGCATATCTGTTGACGACTAATTCCAGATTCGATTCCTGTATCCAGCCAGGGCATATCTGTTGACAACTAATTCCAGATTCGATACCTGTATCCAGCCAGGGCATATCTGTGAGCAACCGATTGTAGACTCGACACCTGCATCTAGCCAAGGCATATCTGCATGAAGAGATTGAAGATCAACACCTGTAACAAGCCAGGAAAACATCTGTCTTTCTCAAAATGCGCAAGTTCTCGCTAAGGAATCTCTTATGCGATCAACACTTCCAAATGGCATCTATAAGCCCATCCCCCTATCCACCATCTCTCCAAATGGCATCTATAAGCCCATTCCCGACGTCACATTTGCTGATACTCCAACATGCGAGTGCAAATTTCCGGGCACTCTAGTGTCCAATCTCCTTTTACCTTCGAGTCGCAAAAGGCAAACTTGCCAATCTAACTCTTCAGGTTCAAGAAGATTGAACAGGGGCAACTGTTGTACCCCAAAATTTGCCCTCTCTTTCTTCAGGAAATCATCTTGGATTTTCAAGGTCCCTCTGAAACAAATCCAAGTCCAGAACTGTCATTTTTGCCCAAGCAAACCACTTACAAGAGCAAGATGATCATGCAAGCTCTAAAGACAACGCTTTTAGCTTGAGAAAAATTAAATTCTAAGTACTTGGAATTTTTCTCTAAAAAATGAGTGTTTAAGAAAAAAATCAGCGCTTCAGAACTTCTGGACCAATTCCAGATGAAAACGGTAAGAAGTTGCAAGCTTGGCTCAGCGCAGTCAGAAGTTGGCTCTTCAGCAGCTACATCAGCTCAATCAGAAGTTGTAAACGTGGTTCAATATGTAAGCCTCAGACAGAACATGACTCTTTCAGCAGTTACGCAAGCTCAGCCAGAATTTGCTAAAGGAATGCAAAAGAAGCAAGGAAGTCTGAAGGCTCTTTCAGAACATGCTGAAATCAGAAGATGAAAAGGTCAGAAGAGTGGGTGTTACACTGATACAGAATCTCTAAGCCCAGGAGTTCCAGAAGCAAATCCAGGGAACGTATCAGAAAATCAGGAGAATCCCCAGAACTTAATAAGACAACAGGAAGCCAAAGCCAGAGCATGGTTTACACTGTTCTTGTTAAAACAGAACTGCTGGTTCAAAGTTTGGTTTCCCTTACCAGAATATTGATGTTGATAAGTCTTATCACCATTTAATGCTCATTAATGCTTCCAACCACTCCTGAACATTCATCCAAGTAATCCCTTCACGTGTGGCTTGGAAAACGCCTTTATGCAGATTCTAGCATGGGTCTACATGCCACCGCCCACTTAAGAGGTCACCTCACTCTAATCCACGCCTGCTGCTGCAGCCTAGGCTGAAGGCTATCTGTTATCACAACTTCCCAGGAATTTCTGTCAAAGAACAATTCAAACTCTGTTGGCGCTTTAATGTTCAAGACACCCACAAGAACTTTGCCTATAAATAAAGAGTCATTGTCCACTGAAAAAGGGCGTTCAAGAAACAGAAAAATTGCTAAGAGAGAAATAGAAACCCTTAGCAAGATAGTGTTCTGAAACTCTGCTAAAATCTCCAGTTGTTTCATAACTTTGAATTTCTCATCTTCAAACTTTATCCAATACCCAGTTTTCTGTGTGAACTAAAAAACCCCTTTTCAAACTTCTGACCCTACATACGCATACACCTTCACCTGCCTTTTTCAAAAAGAATCTGTCCAGAACACCACCAGAGCCAAAAGCTAGCTTTCATCCATAAACTTTTCCAACAGCCAGGTAAGCACCTGCTGACCTTCATCACGCTACTAAGCATCATCAGCTGTGCATGCTCAAATAAACATAATGTAAATATCATGTTGTTGCTGTTTATATTATGAGGATTTTCATACCTCAGAACGTTCTGAGCCAGTGTAGGACTTGTCTGTGACCTTGTTGGTTCTGCCCTATGAAACATTTTGACATTTGCTGGATCTGTTCCAAATATGTTTCCTGTTTTATGGAATAACAACAAAATTGCAGATGTTCTCATTAGTACAGGGAAAAGCCAAGTGCTGACTTTGACGTTAGCACATCTGAAGCCTGTTTTGCTGTCAATAATATCAGAACCTCTGAGAGTTATTGTCTTTCCAGCAGAATCAGAACTTCTGGTTTCTCCACTAACAAACTTCTGTCTTGCAGCGCAGGGGGGTCAGAACTTTTGTTTTCCCCACTAACAGGTTTCTGTTTTGCAGGTGCCAGGGTCAGAAGTTCTGACTCATACAGTTCAACCAAGAGGTTGATCATCTGGCAGCGGATCTGAGTCAGAACTTCTGATGACCTCTCAGCAGCGCGCTGGATCCCTCTCTCTCTCCCTCTATCTTGTTTTTTGCTATTTTCTTTTTTGTCTATTTTTCTCGTTGAACCCCCCATGTACAAATGTGTATCCCCACCCCCTAATTGTTGTAATAGCGTAGGATTTTATATTTCCGCTTCTTATTGCTAGTAATTAGGACGTGTATGGCAAGATAAAATCAATGAAATAGAAAATCCTAATTCAAAGAAAAACTCTTGTATGCAATAAAACACACTTGCACACTAACACCCCTAGGGTTATATCCACTTGTTGCCTTTTCACAAATGGTCCATGTTACGCATGTAAAGTATCTTGGTAAAACAAACGAAATCAAAAGATCATAGTCCCTCGATGACGCTTTCGAAAGTTGCCTTACAAAAAAATGATGATCTTAGTCCCTCAAAAGAAAAACTAAGATACTTTGCAACATTGCTATCATGGTCTATACGATGACCCACGCCCGTCCCGTTCACATCCTAAACGCAAGATTGCCCACTAAGTACAATGGTGGAACAAAATTGTTAAAAGGGTTAAAACATAGAAGAAATCTTTGAGAAATTTAGGGTAGATAGCTCTTGGTTACTTGCCCCCCTTGCAAAACAAAACACTTGCCTATTTTTTTCAAACCACACATCACTACACTTTCAAAACAACTTTCAAAAAACATTGAAAACCTTTTCAAAAGACATACACCTTTGTATACATCCCAACATGGATCATTACAAAGGTTGCCACCACATTGGCCTCTTTTCAAAACATTTTCAAAACACACACATAAAGCACCATTTCAAACAATTGAAAACCAAGGCAAGTTGATCTAAGCAAGTAACTAAGAGCCCATGGATAACCATGGATAGAAAGAGTGCTAATACCTTCCCTTTCTATAATCTACTCCCCGAACCCAAGAAAAACATCTCAAAGGTTTTTCCTGTGCTTTTTAACCTTTCCTTAGGATAAAATAAAAAGTCGGTGGCGACTCTTGCTCAACCGAAAGATTTGCGAAAACAAACGCAAAACCTCAAGTCAGTTCTCCCACCGTATCACACTAACTCTTTGAGTTGAGAAGGAATCCTTACGAGATTGACTTGAATGGTTTTCCTGCGGATAGAAGCCATATCCTACAAAACAGTATAAAGATAAATCCCAATAATCCTTGAAATGGTTAGTGAGAATGAGTATGATGTTATGATATTTATGATGTTATGTACAAGTAAATATATACAAACAAGACAAAAAAGTACTTAGGTTTAGGCTTGCATGGAGTCTCATAGGTAAGTACCCTCTTGAAGTTTAGTTGGCTCAAACTTGTTCTAGAAATAGTAACCGGGTTCTAAAGGATCCCAATATCACTGGTTTGTCTTCTCGGGCATTGTTTCAGCGCAAGCCTCTTTCACGACGACTGAAATATCCCAAAAAGCCAAACCTCAATGAGTGTAGTATCGAGTATCTACCAACTTCGGACTGCACCAAAGCCGATCATCTAACTACGTCCTAATGGCCAAGTTGGTCAAGTAAAGGTTCTAAAGTCAGTTAGTGCTTCATGACATCACTCAGCGGCCCCGTATTCTCCTTGACTACTCAAGGGATACCGGTACCCACAAATATGTCACACTAACGTAGCTATTGCTTAGACCATGTCAGTATACCCTGCACAGTTTCCACAATGTATTGCTACTTACCTATAAGGTATCCCAAATCTGGGTAGAGGAATTAAGCCCAAACAAAGAACCAAAATTTAAAGTAAACAAATCAAAAAATGAAAGAAAAATAAAGGTAATCTAGCCCTAAGGTAACCCCATTTTTAAGAATATTCCCCAACAGAGTCGCCAGTTCTATGATACGGTGGGAGAACTAACTTGGAGTTTTACGTTTTATCGCAAATATTGCGGTTAGCAAGAGTCGCCACTGAATTTTCTTTTATCCAAAAGGAAAGGCTGAAAAGAACAAGAAAGACCTTTGAGATTATTTCTTGAGTTCGGGGGGTAGATTATGAAAAGGGAAGGTGTTAGCACCCTTTTCATCCATAGTTATCTATGGGCTCTTAGTTGCTTGCTAGATCACTTGCTTTTGTTTGAAAATGTGCTTTGTGTGGTTTTTTGAAAGTATTTTGAAAAGGCGTCATCGTTTAGGCAAACTTTATAATAGTTCTCGTTCGTAAGAACGTATACAAAGTGTTGAGCTTTTAAAAATATTTCAAGTTTGGAAGATGTTTTGAAATTATTTTTGAAGGTGGTTATGTTTGTTTTGAAAATAAACAAGAGTGTTTGATTTGAAATTGAGCAAGCAACTAGGAACAATCTACCTACTCAAAAGTCTTTAGTTCATTTCTTCCTTTCCTTTGATATTACTATCTTACCATTGATTTGGTAAGAAGCCCTATCTTTGGATGTAAAGGGACAAGCGTGGGTCATCGTATAACCACGATAGTAATATTAAGAAATATCTTAGCAATTCTCTTTGAGGGACTAAGATCATTTTGAAAGGCAACTTTGATAGCATCATCGAGGGACTATGATCTTGTATTTTTTATTGTTTTTTGCTAAGATACCCCACATGCATAACATGACCATTTTTATAAGGCAACAAAGTGGAATTACCCTAAGGGTGTAAGTGTGCAAATGTGTTGATTTACATGCTTTGTTTATCTTGGTTTAGGGTTTGCTAACTTGTTGATTTTAATCTTTCCATACAAACCCTAATTTACTAGCATTTATATATAAAACGATAAATTACGGAAAGTAAAAATACTAAGCTATTACATCATTAGGGGAGGGGGTATACAAGTTTAAAAATGGGGGGATTTGCAAGAAAATTAAATCTAATTAATTATTACAACCATATTGAATATTATGCAAAATTGAAGATGAAATGCAAGAATGCAAAATGGAAAAAGATATGATTTTATTTGGATTTTTTATGAAAATGGTTTTGATCTTGACCTAATTTAGAAAATGATTAATGAAAAATTAAATAAAATTAACTTAAAATAATTAAGAAAAGGAATTAATTCAAAATGATTTTTAGGTTTTTATGAAAAGGTTATAAATAAAAAATAAAAGGAAAATTAATTAATTAAAAGAAAACTAAGTTCTAAGTTAATTTTAATTAAGAAGATAAAATAATAATTAAAATAAGTCTAAACAGTAATTATTGTTTAAAAAAAGGATTAATTTGATAAAAGAAAATATTTTGGTCTTTTGTTTTATGAAGAAAAATAAAATATTAATGAACATTTTAAATATGTAAAAAAATAAATAAAATATATTTTTTAGATTTTTATTAATAAAAATAATAATGATAATAATAGTAATAATAAAAATAATAATAATAATATGAAACTAAAATAAAGAAAAAGAAATAATAAAAATAAAAGGGTCAGGATGTATGAAACATAATCAGGGGGAAGTCAGCAAAATAAAGGCCCAAAAAGAGGAAGGCCCAACACCTGTTGCAAACAAAAAAGGAAGAGAAAACAAAAAATATAAAGAAAAAAAATGGCAAAACGGACGTTGGGGCTCGAACCCGGGTCCTAAGGGTGACAGGCGCGCGCTTTAACCACTGGGGTGGTAATACATCCATTAACTTGTACACAATAATAAATATATAACACAAGTTTTGCCCTGACTGTACTTCATCTTCTACCTCCATCCAAAGGATCTGTAACTTATTCATTTCTCATCCGTTTTCAAAAGTGTAAACATGAAACTTGTACATTTTTCTACCACGAATCCAACCATGTGACTAACTTAAGCTAACATTCAAAGATAAGGATGAATTTATAAAAGTACCAAATTCTGACCTAAATGTTTCAACAAGTTCAAACTCAAAATTCTCCCTACTCAAGCAACATAAATGAAATCTATGGACATGTATAGTTTCAGGGAAATGATGTCTACATTTTATCTTCACAAATGTAAGCCTAACAATGCCTAAATAATGAGATAGAAGTTAAAGAAAAATACCTCAAAACTGGAAATCGTGAAATGAGTTTGTGCTTGTTTCAAGTGATGGTGATGATCAGGTTAGCTTCCTTAAACCTCTAGGAAGCTAATGCAATGGCTGGCTTGAACTGAAAGTGGCTGGAATGGTCTGGAGAAGTTCAAATGCAATGCTCTATTTTTGAACTTGGAAGTTGATGAAGATGATGTTACAGTCGTGTAACATGGACATGGATGGTTCGTGTCTTAGCTTGCAAACAACTTGTATAATTATATGGAAAAGGTTAGAGCACTTTAGATGGTCAGAAGCATAAGATATAGAGTTATGGCTATGTTACTTGATTTTGAAGAAAAGTGAAAACATGGTTTCAAGGCATAGTACAAGCATGTCCTGAATTTATGGGAGGCTCTAGACATGTTTCTTTTTCCTTTGACATTGCTCGTGTTCATAAGGAACAAGTGCAAAGCTCTATGCATTGACTTTGTGATTAAAGGTTCTTTACAAGAATGGAATGTTAACTTTGTGCCATAAATGGAAATACAACTTGGATAATTGCTCAAATGCTTGGATCAAAGCTCTAACAACCGTGTAAACGTTTAATTATAGAGTGACAAACAAGTTTGAGGCTTGCAAAGCAAAGATTATGCAGCCTAGCTATGAATTGGTCAAGTGTTCATTAAAACTTTTGCCTTGTAAATCAAGAATGAAACCCTAACTTCATCTCTTCGATTCTCTTAGCTCAAGCATGACCTTAATGATTTCTTAGACATTTTGGAAAGCTTGTAACATCCACTACAACATCTATGTTGGTAATTTTTTAAAATTTCGCTTGGAACTATGTGAAAAATTTCCATGAAGTTAGGTTAAAATCCTGCCTAAACTAAGGCAAAATTTTACTAAGTTTCCAAGTTTCATGAACATGTATTCACAAAATCATAACTTGAAATCCATGTATTTCTGGGAGAATTTATGTTTTACAATGTTTTATATATCATTAAGATCTACAATTTTCATGTTGAAAGTTTCCTTTGAATCATCTTGCATCATGGTGAAAAATTGGCTCAAAATTGTGAAAAAATATGAAGTTTCCAACACTTAGAAAAATTTCTAAGTTTAGAAACTTTGACTTTTCAAAATGAATTGTGATCTTTGATACTTGATTTTGACCAAAAAGTCAAAGTTTGACTTTTCAGTGTACAATTGACTTTTGATCAATTGAGCTATGACTTAGAAAACTTGGTCAGTTAAATCTCAAAAGAATGAGAAATATCATCTCAGAAAAGGGTATCATTGGGCTTCCTAATCTCAAGATTGAAGGATGGAAGATTTATGGAGAACGTCAGATAGGAAAGGAGACCAAGATGTCACACAAAAAGGTATAACCTTTTACAATCGATAGAGTTCTTAGACTACTTCACATGGATCTCACGGGACCCATGCAAGATGAAAGTCTAGAAGGAAGAAGGTGTGCTTTTGTGTGTCTTGATGATTTCTCAAGGTACACACGGGCTGAATTCCTACATGGAAAATAATATATAATCTCTATCTTTGAAATTTTTTGTCAACGTCTACAACATGAGAATTCTGAGTGACCTTGGAAGAGAATTTGAAAAATTGCGCTTCTCGAATTTTTGTGTTGTTAAAGGTATACCTCTTGAAATGTTCAGCCTCCATCACATTGCAACAAAATAGGGTTGTCGGGCGTAAAAATCACCCTTTTAAAGAAATGGCTAAGGTCATGCTTCATGCCAAGAATATTACTTCACTTTTTGGCAGAAGCCTTAAGCACTTCTTTCCATATACGTAATCATGTTATCATTCGAATATGTATCAAAATCACTCATTATAAGTTATGGAGAGGAAAATGGATAGGGTCATGCTCCATGCCAATAATATTACTTATCACTTAAGGCATGGACACTCTCATTAGGATAGGTTTATTTTCCTTCATTATTAGCATTCTACATGGATTTGGCATAATAACATACACAGTGCATGCATTAGACAAGGCTTCGTTGACATCAATGGAAACTAGAGAAGTATAACCTGGGGGTAAGCCTTAAATTTGGAACTAAACTAAAATTCATGGGGTATGGTGAGGCTCTACAGAAGGACCTGCACGAAATGAGGGAATGGTATTCTCTACATGTGTAGTCACTTGAGGTTGTTCATTTTCATCAAGCTTATTGGTTATTGCTTGTAAGGCTTCCAAAATCTTACTCATTATGCTCTTAAGCTGATCGACATCTTCGTGCAAGGTCCCTTTTTCAAGCTTAATTCCTCCCATGATTCTTCTTGTGTTGGCTCTGGTGAGATACCGGTGTTGAGGAATCATGTTTACTGAGGAAGGAAAAAATAATGATGATGTGAGTTTTTTTATGGATGTACGAATGCATGAATATGTTGATGGATGTATGCAAAGCTTTTTTCGTTTATGCAAATTTATACAACGTAATGATATGGTCAGGATATGGGTTCCATATGACTGAAAGTGTGATCGGTGGATCTGGAACTGACTGTTTTAAAGCTGGTTCGCGAAATGTCGCGGAAGCAAGAGTCGCCACCGTCTTTTATTTTCTCCAAATGGAAAGGACAAAAGCACAGAAAAATTCCTTAAAGAGATTGCTCTCGGTTTGGGAGGTAGGTTATAGAAAGGGAAGGTGTTAGCACCCTTTCTATCCATGGTTATCCATGGGCTCTTAGATACTTGCTCATTTGTGTTTTCAAAAATGGTTTGCTTGCTTTTCAATTGTGGGTTTTAAAAAAAGTTTCTTTGAAAAATTTCAGTTCGACTCGTACGTCAGAGTGTTTGAAAAATTTGCTTTGAAAGCTTTCGAAAAGTGTTGGTGTGAAAAGAATTTTTTTGTTTGAAATTAGAGCAAGTATCTTTGAGAACCTACCTACCCTAAGGAATTCGTCTGTGTAGATGTCCTTTAAAGTAGTGCCATCCCACCATTGAGAGGTAGGTAGCACCACCGTTGGAGGTGTTCGGGTCAATTCGAGGGTTCGGGACATGGTGATCACCAGAGCAATGGGAAGACACCTTAGAAGCTACCCTCATGCCAGGTTCCCGGATCATGAGGACTTACTAAGACATCCTCTACTCGACGATCACCTTTCGAGGCAAGGCAACAGTGAGGCGTACCCTAGGGGTGGTGTGTGCGAATTGTGTGTCATTTTCATTGGTATTTGTCTTGTCATGTTCATTGTGATCTACGCTTGATTTTATTTAAGTCCATACATTCTTTCATGCTTTTGTTAACAGTTAAAAAATATTTGTGGGAAAATAAATCTAAACTATTACAAATGGCGCGGGTCCACATCGCCAAAATTAAACCGGACCCGATTTGACGGAAAGTAAATAAAGCAAAATAAAAGTGCGAGAAGTTTAAGTTACAATGCTTTGGGACAGGTACATGATTATTTGAATGAAATAAAAATAAATATGCGAAATTAAATAAATTACGAACGAGGGCATTGGACCCTTTTGCAAAATATTATTAATAAGGAATTAAAATTAAGAATTAAAAGAAAATGTTTTTTTGGTATTTTTGTGTTTTTAGACTTAAGAGAAAAAGAATTAACTAAAACTAAAAATTGGATGTAAACCCTAATTCTAATTGTTTTTAAGTTTATTGTGAAAATATTAAATTAAAATCTAAATTAAACCTAATTTTTTTATGTACAATTTAATTATAAAAATAAATAAAATAAATACTATTATTGTGGAAGAAATATTAAACAAAAAAAGAATAAAAATTAGCTAAACTTAATTCTACATTTTTTAGATTTTATTATGAAAAGAATTAAAATTGTGACCTAATTCAAACTAATTAATTGCATGCTAATTTATTTATGAAAATAATTAAAATAAAATAAATATTATATTTCTCTCTTTTTCTGATTTTTGTGTATTTTATAATTTGTAAAGAAAAAAAAAATTAATTAAAACAAATAAAGAAGAATATAATAGCAATTAAAAATAAAATAAGAAAAAGTATGGAGAAGGCAAACCAGGGGGGGTGGAGGTCCCCAATATGGAGGTGTGGCCCAGTAGTTTGAGCCCAATATCCCTCAGAATTCGTTGACTTTCCAGGTGCCATGTGGCTCTTTTGACTAGGGTTCAGGGTGTTCATCCCACCTATGCCCTTGATCTGAGCATTTTAGACGCGTGGACGCTTGGATGATGATGGAGCATGGTATGCCTTAACACTAGCGCTGCATGGGAATTTACATTGAAAAAGAATATTGGAAATTATACAGACCTGGGACTCGAACCCAGGTCTTTAACGTAGCCAGCACAACCACCTTGCCACTGAAGCGCTTCATGCATTGTTAACATTACATAAGCAACAATTATTATAAAAAGAACAAACGCATTAGTAATCTAAACGCGCGAAATTTTAAATCCTCCAATCAGCGCCGGCCAACACATCATCTTCTCCGTTTTGTTTATTTCCTGAAAATGTAAAAGAAATTAGCGGGGGTTCTGAACCCCCTCAATACACGCTTGTTTTCAAAATAGCGATTAGCACGCCTTGGTTCAGAAATTTGGCGCGACCATTGCAATCACTTCGTCCAAGCTTCCTGGTTTTGATCATGGTACTATTGTGTCTCAATTTTACAGGATAAGAGAATCCCTAATTGGGAGCTCAAGAAACCCTAGACTGTATTCATGGCAACATCACGTATATAGCACAAAAACACAATCAAACTGTATGGTTAGCATCAGAAACTCATAACAAACATGAATCAATGAATCAAAATGGCAAAGCATGTATAAATTATGATGCACGATTCCAGAAATTTTTGGACACAGTTGAGGTTCAATCTACCAGTTCTTGGCGTGTTGATGGATGTTTGGGATTGGAATTGCTTCTGGGAACCTTGAGGAAGCCAATGGAATCAATATTAGGACTTGAATCCACCTCTAACAATGAATTCAGTTTTGAGTTTTATGGAGAATTTTTCAAGTTTCTATATGGGTCTCTAGCGCAGCTTTTTGCACCTCTAGCATTAGGGTTAGCCTCAGTACTTATGAGGGAAGGGAATTAAGTCATTAGCTGGCCTTGATCCATGCCCATGAGAGAATTAGTCTTAGGTTTTTCACCATTAACAAACTTTCCCTTTTTTAAGCAAAACCAAGACTTGGTGTACAACATAACCCTAGCATGAGTTTGTGAGCTGGCACATGATATATGGAAGCTATTCAAATTCAAATGACACTATTCCATTGATTTTTAAATTTTATTTGAATTATTAAAGATTTAAAATGAATTAAATTAATAAAAATTAAATAAAATAGAAAATAAATGTTTGATCTTGAAATTAATCATGGGACACGTGTGTGGCATGACAAGGCTGAATCAAGTGGAAGAAAGTGGGCCCTTTTGTCAAAAATTGAAGTTTCAAGGATAGTTGACTTTTGCCATTTCACAAAACTTTCCCAACTTCTCCAATGCATATCTTGCTCAATTTTGATCATATGAACATGTTCTTGGACATTTTGGAAAGATCTTGAAGTCCTTTAACCAATGCCTTTGGTCCCATGTCATTTGGATTTACCAATCTTAAGTTATGGTCTTTGACTTAAAATGTCTTTTTGTTGACTTTTAAAAGTGACCTATAATGTTGAAATTGATAACTTTTTTTGAGAGCATTTCTTGGACTTGAAGTATGAAGATGAGTTGTAGGAAATGTCTTTCTCTTCAAAATGAGCTTTGGATGGAATTTTTCTGATAATCCATGTGAAAGTTATGCCCTGGTCAATTTCAGTTGACTTTTTCAGCTGTCCAAAAATAGAAACTTTTGCATCTTGATGATTTTTGAGCCATACTTTGAGAATCATGATCAAGCATTGATCAAATGATGTTTGTGGCTTCAAAATGAGATGTTGACCAAAAATTTGAACTTTTGACTGCCAAATGACCATTTTGCCCCTACAGTTGACTGTAGTGCAATTAGGGTTTTGACTGCGCAATTTTGTGCTGAAAGTCTTGAAACTTGACATGTAGGTGCTTGACCATATTTATAAGCATGTGAGACTTGATTGGGCCCTTTGAAACTTCATTTTCTTGATCAGAAGCAAAACCCTAATTTTGACTGTTTAGGAGGCCCTTGCACTGTGCAACCCTTGGGGAATTTTGTGACTTGGCTTGGCAATTTCTTGAAGAATATGGGAGGGCAAATTTTGGGGTACAACAGTTGCCCCTGTTCAATCTTCTTAGACCTGAGGATGCAGATTGGCGGACGTGCCTTTCGTAATCCGAGGGTAGAAGATGATTGGACACTAGAGTGCCCAGAAATTTGCGCTCACATAGTGGCAGTGATGGTGGAATGGGCTTATAGATGTCATTTAGAGGTCGCTGGATAGGATGATGAGCTTATAGATGCCATCTGGATGTTTGATTGCGTAAGAGATTCCTTGGCGAGAACCTGCATACCTGCAAAACAGAAAATGAGTACCTGACACGTTGCAGGAGCTGATTTTTAGATGCCTGGTATAGATGTGTCCTGACTGGTTACAGGAGCTGAGTCTGGAGCTTCAAACGGCGATGAAAGAACCAGGGATGGTTACTACCTTAGCATGAATGGTAAGAGAACCTTGGGCGACTTTAACTTCAACAACGCTCGTTGAGAAAAATCTTGGGTGACTTGAACTTCAACAACGCTCGTTGAGAAAAAATATGGGGTGTCTTCTACTGGGATAAGAATCAGAGAGATCTTAGGGTCGATTTGACTGAACTAGAGAAGGCCTTTGACTGGATAAGCATCAGGAAAATCTTAGCGTTGATTTAACTAAACCGGTCTAGGTCTTGAAATATCTTCAACTGGGTAAGCATCAGGGAGATCTTAGGGTCGATCTGACTGAACCAGAGAAGGCCTTGGACTGGATAAGCATCAGGAAAATCTTAGGGTTGATTTAACTAAACCGGTCTAGGTCTTGAAATATCTTCAACTGGGTAAGCATCAGGGAGATCTTAGGGTCGATCTGACTGAACCAGAGAAGGCCTTTGACTGGATAAGCATCAGGAAAATCTTTGGGTTGATTTAACTAAACCGGTCTAGGTCTTGAAATATCTTCAACTGGGTAAGCATCAGGGAGATCTTAGGGTCGATTTGACTGAACCAGAGAAGGCCTTTGACTGGATAAGCATCAGGAAAATCTTAGGGTTGATTTAACTAAACCGGTCTAGGTCTTGAAATATCTTCAACTGGGTAAGCATCAGGGAGATCTTAGGGTCGATCTGACTGAACCAGAGAAGGCCTTTAACTGGATAAGCATCAGGAAAATCTTTGGGTTGATTTAACTAAACCGGTCTAGGTCTTGAAATATCTTCAACTGGGTAAGCATCAGGGAGATCTTAGGGTCGATCTGACTGAACCAGAGAAGGCCTTTGACTGGATAAGCATCAGGAAAATCTTTGGGTTGATTTAACTAAACCCGTCTAGGTCTTGAAATATCTTCAACTGGGTAAGCATCAGGGAGATCTTAGGGTCGATCTGACTGAACCAGAGAAGGCCTTTGACTGGATAAGCATCAGGAAAATCTTAGGGTCGATTTAACTGAACCGGTCTAGGTCTTGAAATGTAGCTTGAGAACTTTAACTGGATCTTTCCTGAAATGTAAAGGTCAGCCATATGCAATGCATGATATGGATCAAGTAATGATGTTCTCAACATAAATGAGATTCGTAGGATATGATGCGTCTATGCATGCTATAATGATGTATGTGATGTCTTATGTATGCTTTTGTCTAGGAAAGTGAATCCTTGACGGGTGCCGGGAAGTTGTATCCTGGGCTGATGCTGAAGAATAGATTTTGTTTCCATTGGGGATGATAGTTGCAAGAATACCGGTAGGAGAAGATAACTCTGTTGCGGAGTAAACTTGGCAAATGGAGGATTCTGCGGGGAGAAAAGATACTCTAGCGACCATGCTGGGAAGCACTACTCTGTGGGGAGAGAAATGCTTTGCTGAGTGTTGATAATAGTTTGCTGGGGATAGGAAGACTTTGTCGACGACACTCTTTCCGTGGCTTTTGGCTGAGGATAACCCAGTTATATCCTGTTAAGGAAATAACTCTTTAAATCAAGCCGGACGACGCGTTCGTGCTCTGCGAAGGATAAGCTTCCAGAATTTACTGGGGATAAGCTTACTGCTTGGGGAGATATGAATTCCAACTTTCCTGGGGAAACTAATTGGACTCTCCTGGGGAGTTTTGATATACTGGGGAAGTGATTCCTTTGAATGTTGATGTATGCTGCCGGGGAACAATCTTTAGACCAAGACTGTCGGGGATGCTTGTTAAGAATATATGCTGCTGGGGAATGTTGAGATCTGCGGGAGGACACCCAACTTCCTTAAGGTTGATAACTGTTTTGCTTGAGGAGAGTATACTGCTTGCTGTCTCACTCTCTGGGGAATTTAAGATGCCTGGTTATGTTCTTTAGCTGAACCTACCTTGGTACTTTGGAGGATAGAACAATTAGATTGCCTAGACAACTCCTTATTGCCCCTGTTTCTAATGTCACCTGTAATTAATTCTTTGTTTCGTATGCAAATATTTATGAGCTAGCAAATTATTGTCAATGCATATATCACAAATTGAACCTTGGACGTTCTTCGCAAAACAAAACAGAAAAGGAAAAAATAAAAGGCACATTTTAACTGAAAAGTATATTTGTATTGATTTTTGAGTGGCCTGTAAATAGGCGTTTTGTATACAAGAGGCTGACGTCCTAATAAGAGAACGCCACCGAGCAAAAAGGGTTTATACAAATTTTGTACAAAAGAAAATAAAACAGCTGTGTGAAATGAATGATCCACTGGGTTTCAACTCTGCTATTGCCTTTATAACTCCGAGCGTCTCATCACTTGATGACCTTGGTTGAAGGTGAAGCTGACTGATCGATGCCGTCTGATCTTGATGTAGATACCGGATTCTGGATGCAAAGTGATCAATGAGACATAGCATTACGCTTTTATCCCTAATTTTTGCCTGGACCGCCCTTTCGGGTTTTCAGTCCACTGGGATATCCATTTTTGCCCAAGCCGCCCTTTCAGGTTTTCGACTTGCCGGGTGTACAGATTTTTTCCATTTTCATCCCTTCATTTTGCCCGAACCCTTTTGGTTCGACGGGAAGCCCTAATTTTTGCCTAGGCATGTCAGCCTAGCGGGTCTCTTTTTTTTTCATGCGTAATATTTTTTTACTATGTCTGCATTGGCGGGGTGAGGAAGGTCGTCACCATCCATATTGGTTAATATCATTGCTCCTCCTGAGAACACATGCTTAACCACAAATGGCCCTTCGTATGTAGGGGTCCATTTGCCCCTTGGATCACTCTGAGGAAGGATGATTCGCTTGATTACCAGATCCCCGACTCGATATTCTTGTGGTCTGACCTTTTTGTTAAATGCCCTGATCATCCGTTTCTGATACGTCTGACCATGACAGATAGCAGCAAGTCTCTTTTCATCAATAAGGTTGAGCTGATCAAGTCGTGTCTGGATCCAATCATCTTCGTTCAGATTTGCATCCTTCATTATCCGGAGAGAGGGTATTTGCACTTCGATTGGCAAGACTGCCTCCATACCATAAACCAAAGAGAAAGGAGTTGCCCCGGTTGACGTCCTAGCTGAGGTACGGTACCCATGTAGAGCGAACGGTAACGTCTCGTGCCAATCTTTATAAGTCACTGTCATTTTCTGCACGATTTTCTTGATGTTCTTATTTGCTGCTTCTACAGCCCCATTCATCTTCGGTCTGTAAGGAGAAGAATTGTGGTGCTGTATTTTGAACTGTTCGCAAAGCTCAGCGATCATCTTATTGTTCAGATTGGTACCGTTGTCTGTAATAATTCTCTCAGGGACGCCGTACCGACAGATCAGGTTATGCCGAATGAACCGTGCTACACCAGTCTTGGTTACCGTAGCATAAGATGCTGCCTCAACCCACTTCGTGAAGTAATCAATTGCCACTAGGATGAAGCGATGTCCATTAGATGCCGTAGGTTTAATCTCGCCGATCATGTCTATGCCCCACATTGCAAACGGCCAAGGCGCAGTCAGAACATTCAGGGGGACCGGAGGAACATGCACCTTGTCTGCATAAATCTGGCACTTGTGGCATGTCCTGGAATGTTGGTAACAGTCAGCTTCCAATGTGGACCAGTAATACCCTGCCCGAAGGATCTTTTTAGCCATAGTGTGCCCACTGGAATGTGTACCAAAGGTCCCTTCATGCAGCTCTTCCATGATCCTTTCTGCTTCAGTCTTATCCACGCAACGCAGTAAGGTTGAATCATGGTTTTGCTTGTACAAGATGTCGTTGCTAAGGAAGAACTTGGCTGCGAATCTCCTTAAGAACTTCTTATCATTGATAGAGGCACCTTCAGGGTATTCCTGAGTTTCCAGATATCTCTTCACCTCATGGTACCAAGGCTTCTCAGTCACCAATTCAGTCTCGAGATCGCAACAGTATGCCGGTTCGTCCAGTTTCCAGATGATGATTTGGGGAGCCTCATTATCCCATTTAACCTTGAACATAGAAGACATTGTAGCTAACGCATCCGCCAGTTGATTCTCTTCTCTCGGGAAATGTTCAAAAGTTATCTCCGTGAAGTGGGGGATCATTGTCAACACACATTCTTTGTAAGGAATAAGATTCGGATGTTTCGTATCCCACTCTCCTTTGATCTGGTTGATCACGAGGGCGGAATCTCCGAAGACACTCAGAAACTTGATCCTTAAGTCAATTGCAGCTTTGAGTCCCATGATGCACGCCTCATACTCCGCCATGTTATTGGTACAGTTGAAGCATAGCCGGGCAGTGAGTGGAGTATGAGTGCCTTGAGGGGATATGATCACAGCGCCGATACCGTTACCCAAAGCATTGGAGGCTCCGTCAAAGTGCATAGACCATCGGGATCCTGGTTCAGGTCCTTCATCCGGTCCAGGTACCTCACAATCAATCACAATCATGATGCTTTCGTCTGGGAACTCGAAATTCATTGACTGATAGTCATCCACGGCCTGATGTGCCAAGTGGTCTGCCAATACACTTCCCTTGATGGCTTTCTGGGTCGTGTACTGAATGTCGTATTCCGTCAAGATCATTTGCCATCTTGCAATTCTCCCCGACAGAGCAGGCTTTTCGAATATGTACTTTATAGGATCCATCTTTGAGATCAACAAAGTAGTGTGAGTCAGCATATACTGTCTCAGCCGGCGAGCAGCCCATACCAAAGCGCAGCAAGTTTTCTCAAGCAGTGAGTATCGGGTCTCACAGTCGGTAAACTTTTTGCTAAGGTAATAAATGGCATGCTCTTTTCGGCCAGACTCGTCATGCTGCCCCAGCACACACCCTATTGAATTATCAAGCACTGTCAGGTAAAGTATCAAAGGTCTCCCTTCAACTGGTGGCATAAGGACGGGTGGTTCTTGGAGATATTCTTTGATTCTGTCAAAAGCAGCCCGACATTCATCATTCCAACGTACTACCTGATCTTTCTTCAGCAGCTTGAAGATTGGTTCACAGGTAGCAGTTAGGTGTGAGATGAACCGAGCAATGTAATTCAGACGTCCTAGAAAGCCTCTGACTTCCTTCTCTGTCTTAGGAACTGGCATCTCTTGAATGGCTTTGACCTTAGCAGGGTCCACTTGAATTCCCTTGTCACTTACCACGAAGCCTAGCAACTTTCCAGATCTTACCCCGAAGGTGCACTTGTTCGGGTTCAACCTCAGCTTGTACAGTTTCAAACGGTCAAACAGTTTCTGCAGATGATCAAGGTGTTCTTCCTCAGTTTGGGACCTAGCGATCATGTCGTCAACATACACTTCTATCTCATGATGGATCATGTCATGAAATAAAGCAACCATGGCACGTTGGTAGGTTGCCCCAGCATTCTTTAGTCCAAAAGGCATGACTTTGTAGCAGAAGGTGCCCCACTGAGTAACAAATGTAGTCTTTTCCATGTCTTCAGGAGCCATCTTGATCTGATTGTAGCCTGAAAAACCATCCATAAAAGAGAACACTTTATGCTGAGCTGTATTATCAACAAGGACATCAATGTGAGGTAGAGGGAAGTCATCCTTGGGGCTGGCCCTGTTCAGATCCCTGTAATCGACACACATTCTGACCTTGCCGTCCTTCTTAGGTACCGGCACCACATTAGCAACCCACTGAGGGTAAGAAGTCACTGCAAGAAACTCGGCATCAAACTGCTTCATAACCTCGGCTTTAATCTTCTCAGACATCTCTGGACGCATACGGCGGACCTTTTGCTTAACCGGAGGGCAATCTTCTTTAGTTGGTAAGTGATGGACCACAATGTCGATATCTAATCCGGGCATATCTTCGTAGGACCAGGCAAAGATCTCCATATAGTCATGCAGCATCTGAGTCAACCGTTGCTTCACGCTGAGCTCTAGGTTGGCACCAATCTTTACCCCTTTCTTGTCTTCTTCAGTACCCAAGTTTATTATTTCCACTGGCTCTTCATGGGGTTGAATTGCCCTCTCTTCCTGTTGTAACAGTCTTGCAAGTTCACCAGGAACTTCGCAATCATCTTCACCTTCGTCTTCGGCTAAGTTGATCGGATTTTCGAAGTCATAACTGGCAGTAGCAGAGTCGTTACCAGTGAGATCCAGAGTGGATTGAAACCTGTATGAGTGAGTGTGTGTGTAAATACAGCTGTTTTGCAATATGTAAAGAAAGGAAAGAAAAGGAGCGCAAAATTTGAAATGTGAAAAACGTCCAATGCTTTTATTTATGATATATGACAGTGACAAACAAAAGCCCTCATAAACAAAACCACGGTGCCCCGGGTAAGACACCGGGCCATATAGTTTCAAATTATTGTTTATTACAAATCCAAAACAAAGAAGTTCATTACTGGGGAACAAAAGTTATGGGTGTAAAGTCTTTAGCAGTCCAATTGGTCAATCCACCGTCAGTCGTCGGGTAGATCCAGCTATCGAACTCTGACTCTTCCACTTCGTCTTCCTCTCCAATAGCATTCACTTCTGAGTGGGTGATGAGCACAGGAGGTCTTCCAATTCTCGCCTTGCGCACTGCTTTCTGAGCTTCTGTGGTGAAACCCAGCCCAAACTTGTTAGTCTTAGGAGTAAGATCAGGGAGCTTGCCCCAGTTTGCACATTCACCTCTTTCGATCACAGCTCGGGCGTCCTTTAAGGAGGCCATCTTCAAAGGAGAAACCTCTTCATTCACTGCTTCTGCTGCTGCCAAAGTTTGTGGCACTTCCTCAAAATGTTGAAAGGGGGTTTCAATGAACTCCCCATCCATTTCTACGTATCTGAAGGAGTTGAGGTGGCTGACCATGTACTCCTCTTCCCCTTGCACCGTTACGATCTTCCCCCTGACCGGGTACTTGAGCTTCTGATGCAACGTGGAGGTCACAGCTCCAGTCTTGTGGATCCACGGGCGACCCAGCAAACAAGAATAGGACGGACGGATGTCCATCACATAGAATTTTGAATCAAATACCTGTGACCCAACCCTGATTGGGATGTCCACCTCACCATGTACCATTCTTTTGGACCCGTCAAAGGCCCGGACAACAATGTTACTTGGTTTGAGCTCTAGACCCTCATAATCCAGCCTATCCAGAGCCTTCTTGGGCAGCATGTTTAATGAAGAACCTGTGTCAACCAGCACATGAGCAAGAGTAGTGCCCCTGAATTCAATGGAGACATGCAGGGCGTCATTATGGTTCTTCCCCTTTGCTGTCAGATCGGCATCAGAGAAACCCAGGCCATTATCAGCGGTTAGGTTGGCCACACAGTCGGTGAACTGGTCAGCAGACGTCTCTTGGGGTACGTGGGCTGTCTTTAAGAAAGCAATCAGAGCCTTGGCGTGGGCCTCTGAACACAGCAGCAGTGACAACATGGAGATTTTAGAGGGGGTGTGCCCCAGCTGTTCTACAACGTTGAAATCACTTTTCTTTATTATCTTGAGGATTTCTTCCATTTTCTGCCTGGAAGCCTCAACAATGGTCTTCGGTGCCTCCGTCCTGGCAGGCACATCAGCAGCAATCCCCTTGCCCCGAGTATCAGATGACTCGGTAGCAGGGGTGGATACTTGGTCAGGGGGAGAAACAGGCACCCTGGCAGGTGTGAAGACCAAAGGTCTATGAATTACCGGAGGAGCAATGTCTGGCGAGAACAGTCTTCCACTACGAGTGACCTTAGCAGGCCCAGTGATGTTGGAGACACCAGCATCAATGTTAAACTCTTGTTTCACACCCAGAACATAAACATCCGCCCCATAGTGCCATGGGACAGCCTTATCAGATTTGTAGGGGATAGGCCCCGGAACAGTAATGGTGATAGGAGCAATCTTGTGAACCGGCAAAATTTGGACAGGCTTCTTTGAAGGAGCCTTGGAAGGGTTGTTGAAGATGGTAACGATCGACACTTCTTCAACAGGAGCAGCAGGAACAACAGTCTTTCTGAACAAAATCTCTCTACTATCCATCAGGTTTTGGACGCCTGACTTCAGCAGAGAACAACCAGCAGGGGAAGCAACACATAGAGGGCAACCTTCGCTACATCCCGGAAATAAACCGGCTAGCAACAGGTTCCTCTTGACCGTCAGCAGCGGAGTAGCAACATCATCCACCGAAGCTACATACAAATCCTCCTCAACAGCATTCACTCCATGCTGGGGCATGGGAGCGGTTACAACATTCGACCTCTCGGGCGCCTCAAACTGTATTTCCTTTGCATCAATGAGGTCTTGAACCTTATTCTTTAGGGCCCAACAGTCATCTGTGTTATGCCCCGGGCTATCAGAGTGGTAAGCACAGCGAGCATTTGGATTAAACTTGGGGGATGCAGTATTGGGAAACTTTGGAGCCTCCCTGACAGTCACTAAATTGGTAGATAGCAACTGTGGCAGGATCTGTGATAAGGTCATGCTTAACCGGGTAAACTCTCTCCGGGGTCTTTCAAACTTTTGAGGATTAGTTGGCCGAGGAGCGGCAGCAGGTTTGGCAATCATTACCGCACTGACAGATTGGCGGCGTTCAGGTTGCTCTGGTCTCCGGGAGCTATATACAGCACTAGCCTCCTTTTTGAAGGGTTTCTTTTCAGTACTGGAGGAGGCAACCTTTTGTATCTTCCCCGATTTTATACCGGCCTCGATCCTTTCACCAGTCAGGATCAGATCAGTAAACCCAGCAGAGGAATTACCAATGAGATGATTGAAAAATGGACCAGATAGGGTCCCCAAAAACATATCTACCAGCTCCCGGTCCGTCAATGGTGGCTGCACCCTGCCAGCCAGGTCTCTCCATTTCTGGGCGTACTCCTTAAAACCTTCACCCGACCCTAGCGACATACCCTGGAGCTGGGTACGCGTAGGAGCGAGGTCGGAATTATATTGATACTGCTTGTAAAAAGCAGTGGCCAGATCCTCCCAGTTACGAATGCTGATTCCATCCAGCTGATAGAACCATTCGAGGTGAGTCCCTGAAAGACTCTCCTGGAAGAAGTGGATCCAAAGGTTCTTGTCTGCTGTGTAAGGCTGGATCTTCCTTACATAAGAACGGAGGTGCATCTTGGGACAGGAAGCCCCGTCATACTTCACAAAGGCAGGTGCCTTGAACTTGTGTGGAATCACCACCCCAGTAGATAACCCCAAGTCTCCGAAATCCAGTCCAGGCACCCGCTGAACTTCCATAGCCTTTAATCTGTCCTCCAGCTGCTTGTACCGGTCTTCAGCAGGAGGGTACTGTTCGTCGTTGAAGTCTGTTTCAGTATCAGAGCCCACAGGAGTAGGGACCTCCCTTTCTTGGTGACTACCTTCCCCCACAGATGGAGTAGTCCTTTCAGCCTCAACCTGTAAGGTGTTCCCGAGTCTGCGCCCAGTGTTAAATAGCACAGTCCTCCTCTTCTTCTTAGTCTTCTTCAGAAGCATGGTCTTCAACTCTTGTTGACCCTGAGCCAAGCCCTTGATCAGCTCCTGAAATTGGGCGTTCTGCGCCTGAAGAGCCTTGATAGATGCCTCGGTTGATGATTCAGGGTTCATGATGCTGAAATAAACAGCGAAGAACAGTAAGCAACCTGAAAAGAAGAGTACCTGTGATGCACATGATGAATGATATGTGTTTATGCAATGCATTCAAGAGTTCGAAAATTCAAATTTGTTGTAGACCAAAAGGAACACACGTTATTATTAAGAAAATCATTGTTTAATACATCAAAGCCTCATGGGCAAAAGTACAAAAAATCAAATCAATCCCAAAATATGCTGCGCATCCTCTTTGGAGCTATGTAAGTGTTGAGGTTCCTCTCCTCATGCAACAGGCGGGTGAGCTCCAAGACCTTCTTTTCACTGGCATGCAGACTAGTCTCAAGAGAATTCCGCTCTTCCTTAAGCTGGATCCAGCTCTTCTGCATCTCTTCCCAGGATGTGGGCATATCAGGGTGCTGAATAGTGTAGGACACTTCCCCTTCCAAGACAGGCTCTTTGATCACTGGGAGCATATGAGGATAAGGCATCACTAACTTCTGGGAGCGGGCTCGTACCCACTTGAGATAAGGCTCCAACGGGATGGAATTCCTATGCCCCAGTGTCTTGCTGTCTATCCTACTGGGCATCCTCCAAGATTTGATGAATCTCTGGCGAAGTCCTTGAGTATCGTTGTCGAAGTCAAAAACTATGTCAGGAATTAACATGTCATGAGGACCATCCCTCCGAGCATAACCAAACTGTCTCCAAGCCAGGCATGGGCTATAAGTAATACCTCCTCTGATTCCAAGTAAAGGAACATTAGGGTACTCCCCGCAACGATCAATGATAGTGACATCTTCTCTGGACCGAGGGCACCAATGTATATCTGCATGTGTAAGAGTCATCAACCGTTGTGACCATCTCAAACCCCGCTCATTCTTCAAGACCGATTGTGGAAGGTGCAAAATAAACCACCTTCCCAGGAGAGGAGTGCAACACATAAGGACACCTCTTTTTCTCATGGTTCGAGTGTAACATGAGTGAAGGATGTCCCCCAGCAATGTAGGTATAGGATTCCTGGACATAAAAATCTGGACAGCACTGATATCAATAAGCTGATCTGGGTTAGGGAACAACACCAAACCATAAACAAGGAGGGCCACAACCTCTTCGAAAGCTTGCAAGTCAAGGGAGTTCCAACATTCATGGGCCTTTTCAAACAGAAACCTGGCTAAGAACCCTTTGATACCACTTCTAACTTCCCAATGTCCCTTGAGGTCAGATGACTGTAGGTGCAAGGCTTTAGCAATCTCTTCAAGCTTAGGTTCCTTTTCTGCACCGTTGAAGGGTAGCTGATCAAGGATGGGGATCTTCAGGAGCCGGGAGAACTCCTCCAATGTAGGTACCAACTGATAGTCCAAGAAGGTAAAGCAGTGATGCAGAGGGTCAAAGAACTGGAACAGGACTTTTATCATATCTTCCTCAATGTTGGTGTTGACCAAGCTGATGAGGCTTCCATGTCTTTCACTGAATGAAGAGTTCTCGGGAATCCTGGATATAAGTTCCTTAAGCTGAGGAGGGATCCTTACAGGACTGATTTGAATTGTCTTTCTACGAACAGTTTCCATGTCCTACAAAACAAGAACAAAGATGAAAATTCGAACCCCTGAAATGGTTAGTCAATGCATATGATGCTGGATGATGTCATGATGCTATGATTAAACACACCACAGATATTTACAAGGACAAACATGTAAGGCATACAAGGCACACAAGACAAGCCCTTAAGGTTTAAGGCCAGCATGGGGTCTGGGTAGTACCCTCTTGAAGTTGGTGAGTTCAACCTGTCCTAATCAAAGTAACCGGGTTCTAAGGTTCCCAATATCACGGGATTGCTTTCATTGTTCATCGTTTCGATTTAGCCACTGAACTGGCGACCGAAATATTCCAGGAAAGCAACCCTCAATTGAGTGTAGTATCGAGTATCAACCAACCTCGGACTGCACCAAAGTCAGTTATCTCACTACCCTAAAGAGGCCAAGATAGTTCAATTAAGGTTCCTAAGGTCTGTTGATGCTTCACGACACCACGCGGAGGCCCCGTACTCTCCTTGACTGAACTCAAGGGTTACCGGTACACACCAAAGTGCCACATCAACGTAGCAGACTGCTTCAACCATGTCGGTATACCCCGCACAGTTCCCTCACAACCTTGTTGCTACTTTCTAAGAAAGGTATCCCCAGATCCGGGTTAGGATCTATAGAACTCCCAAGCAACCCACAATAATAAAGCAAGCAAAGAAGACAATTGAAAACATAGTTATGACCTAGCCCTAAGGTATACCTCACTTTAAGTGTAGTCCCCAGCAGAGTCGCCAGTTCTGTGATCGGTGGATCTGGAACTGACTGTTTTAAAGCTGGTTCGCGAAATGTCGCGGAAGCAAGAGTCGCCACCGTCTTTTATTTTCTCCAAATGGAAAGGACAAAAGCACAGAAAAATTCCTTAAAGAGATTGCTCTCGGTTCGGGAGGTAGGTTATAGAAAGGGAAGGTGTTAGCACCCTTTCTATCCATGGTTATCCATGGGCTCTTAGATACTTGCTCATTTGTGTTTTCAAAAATGGTTTGCTTGCTTTTCAATTGTGGGTTTTAAAAAAAGTTTCTTTGAAAAATTTCAGTTCGACTCGTACGTCAGAGTGTTTGAAAAATTTGCTTTGAAAGCTTTCGAAAAGTGTTGGTGTGAAAAGAATTTTTTTGTTTGAAATTAGAGCAAGTATCTTTGAGAACCTACCTACCCTAAGGAATTCGTCTGTGTAGATGTCCTTTAAAGTAGTGCCATCCCACCATTGAGAGGTAGGTAGCACCACCGTTGGAGGTGTTCGGGTCAATTCGAGGGTTCGGGACATGGTGATCACCAAAGCAATGGGAAGACACCTTAGAAGCTACCCTCATGCCAGGTTCCCGGATCATGAGGACTTACTAAGACATCCTCTACTCGACGATCACCTTTCGAGGCAAGGCAACAGTGAGGCGTACCCTAGGGGTGGTGTGTGCGAATTGTGTGTCATTTTCATTGGTATTTGTCTTGTCATGTTCATTATGATCTACGCTTGATTTTATTTAAGTCCATACATTCTTTCATGCTTTTGTTAACAGTTAAAAAATATTTGCGGGAAAATAAATCTAAACTATTACAACTGGCGCGGGTCCACATCGCCAAAATTAAACCGGACCCGATTTGACGGAAAGTAAATAAAGCAAAATAAAAGTGCGAGAAGTTTAAGTTACAACGCTTTGGGACAGATACATGATTATTTGAATGAAATAAAAATAAATATGCGAAATTAAATAAATTACGAACGAGGGCATTAGACCCTTTTGCAAAATATTATTAATAAGGAATTAAAATTAAGAATTAAAAGAAAATGTTTTTTTGGTATTTTTGTGTTTTTAGATTTAAGAGAAAAAGAATTAACTAAAACTAAAAATTGGATGTAAACCCTAATTCTAATTGTTTTTAAGTTTATTGTGAAAATATTAAATTAAAATCTAAATTAAACCTAATTTTTTTTATGTACAATTTAATTATAAAAATAAATAAAATAAATACTATTATTGTGGAAGAAATATTAAACAAAAAAAGAATAAAAATTAGCTAAACTTAATTCTACATTTTTTAGATTTTATTATGAAAAGAATTAAAATTGTGACCTAATTCAAACTAATTAATTGCATGCTAATTTATTTATGAAAATAATTAAAATAAAATAAATATTATATTTCTCTCTTTTTCTGATTTTTGTGTATTTTATAATTTGTAAAGAAAAAAAAAATTAATTAAAACAAATAAAGAAGAATATAATAGCAATTAAAAATAAAATAAGAAAAAGTATGGAGAAGGCAAACCAGGGGGGGTGGAGGTCCCCAATATGGAGGTGTGGCCCAGTAGTTTGAGCCCAATATCCCTCAGAATTCGTTGACTTTCCAGGTGCCATGTGGCTCTTTTGACTAGGGTTCAGGGTGTTCATCCCACCTATGCCCTTGATCTGAGCATTTTAGACGCGTGGACGCTTGGATGATGATGGAGCATGGTATGCCTTAACACTAGCGCTGCATGGGAATTTACATTGAAAAAGAATATTGGAAATTATACAGACCTGGGACTCGAACCCAGGTCTTTAACGTAGCCAGCACAACCACCTTGCCACTGAAGCGCTTCATGCATTGTTAACATTACATAAGCAACAATTATTATAAAAAGAACAAACGCATTAGTAATCTAAACGCGCGAAATTTTAAATCCTCCAATCAGCGCCGGCCAACACATCATCTTCTCTGTTTTGTTTATTTCCTGAAAATGTAAAAGAAATTAGCGGGGGTTCTGAACCCCCTCAATACACGCTTGTTTTCAAAATAGCGATTAGCACGCCTTGGTTCAAAAATTTGGCGCGACCATTGCAATCACTTCGTCCAAGCTTCCTGGTTTTGATCATGGTACTATTGTGTCTCAATTTTACAGGATAAGAGAATCCCTAATTGGGAGCTCAAGAAACCCTAGACTGTATTCATGGCAACATCACGTATATAGCACAAAAACACAATCAAACTGTATGGTTAGCATCAGAAACTCATAACAAACATGAATCAATGAATCAAAATGGCAAAGCATGTATAAATTATGATGCACGATTCCAGAAATTTTTGGACACAGTTGAGGTTCAATCTACCAGTTCTTGGCGTGTTGATGGATGTTTGGGATTGGAATTGCTTCTGGGAACCTTGAGGAAGCCAATGGAATCAATATTAGGACTTGAATCCACCTCTAACAATGAATCCACCTCTAGCGCAGCTTTTTGCACCTCTAGCATTAGGGTTAGCCTCAGTACTTATGAGGGAAGGGAATTAAGTCATTAGCTGGCCTTGATCCATGCCCATGAGAGAATTAGTCTTAGGTTTTTCACCATTAACAAACTTTCCCTTTTTTAAGCAAAACCAAGACTTGGTGTACAACATAACCCTAACATGAGTTTGTGAGCTGGCACATGATATATGGAAGCTATTCAAATTCAAATGACACTATTCCATTGATTTTTAAATTTTATTTGAATTATTAAAGATTTAAAATGAATTAAATTAATAAAAATTAAATAAAATAGAAAATAAATGTTTGATCTTGAAATTAATCATGGGACACGTGTGTGGCATGACAAGGCTGAATCAAGTGGAAGAAAGTGGGCCCTTTTGTCAAAAATTGAAGTTTCAAGGATAGTTGACTTTTGCCATTTCAAAAAAATTTCCCAACTTCTCCAATGCATATCTTGCTCAATTTTGATCATATGAACATGTTCTTGGACATTTTGGAAAGATCTTGAAGTCCTTTAACCAATGCCTTTGGTCCCATGTCATTTGGATTTACCAATCTTAAGTTATGGTCTTTGACTTAAAATGTCTTTTTGTTGACTTTTAAAAGTGACCTATAATGTTGAAATTGATAACTTTTTGTGAGAGCATTTCTTGGACTTGAAGTATGAAGATGAGTTGTAGGAAATGTCTTTCTCTTCAAAATGAGCTTTGGATGGAATTTTTCTGATAATCCATGTGAAAGTTATGCCCTGGTCAATTTCAGTTGACTTTTTCAACTGTCCAAAAATAGAAACTTTTGCATCTTGATGATTTTTGAGCCATACTTTGAGAATCATGATCAAGCATTGATCAAATGATGTTTGTGGCTTCAAAATGAGATGTTGACCAAAAATTTGAACTTTTGACTGCCAAATGACCATTTTGCCCCTACAGTTGACTGTAGTGCAATTAGGGTTTTGACTGCGCAATTTTGTGCTGAAAGTCTTGAAACTTGACATGTAGGTGCTTGACCATATTTATAAGCATGTGAGACTTGATTGGGCCCTTTGAAACTTCATTTTCTTGATCAGAAGCAAAACCCTAATTTTGACTGTTTAGGAGGCCCTTGCACTATGCAACCCTTGGGGAATTTTGTGACTTGGCTTGGCAATTTCTTGAAGAATATGGGAGGGCAAATTTTGGGGTACAACAGAAAGGTTTTGGATACTTGGTACACAAATATTCCTACAATAGGGTGGCTCTAAAGTTTTTGATAAAAGTACACAGAGTCACAAACCATAGTAAGAATTTTGAAATGTAACGGGCGGACCGTTTTATGACAATTCATGAAAAGATATCCTCTAGGTGGGGTCCTTGCATTGATCATACAAGGTGTGCTCCTTGGGGATTAATACTACAAAACCACCATAGATGGAACGGGTTCTAAGTGGGGTCTTTGTGTTATTCATTCAAGGTGTGTTCCTTGGAGGCAAACACTACACAACCATGAAGGATGAGAAAAACACAATAAAGGGGGGGGGGGGGGGTGAATAGGGTTTTTAAGAAAATATTCCCATTTAGAAAATTATTTGATTGAACTATGAAAGAATATAGAATGCAATAAATATAAAGAGACAAATTCAGTTATCCGGGTTCACTATTAACTAGGCTACTCCTATCCACTCTCCGCAGGTGATCTTGCCTTTAATAAGGACTTAATCCACTGTAACCAAACTGATTACAATCGCACGGGCTACCCGCCAATGACTAACAATCACAATGATCAACAACCATTAACCTCTTAAGAAATCTAACATACCCGGTCTTCTTAATAGGATTTCACAATGACCCTCAACCACTGTCATCTCAAGTCTTCTGATCTTCACTCGATCACTTGAGGAACAACACAACGATACTTCAGGGATCTCTACGAGATATAAAGGTCATTGACCCTATCAGAAATTTGATCAAACTTGATCTTTCTATGAGGGATTTCTCACAATGACCCTTAGCCAGTGAAATCCTAAGATTTATAACCCACCTGGTACGCTTATAGATGTTAGTGATCATTGACCTATAAGGATTCTAACCAACTGGTCTTCTTAGAATAGAATTTCATCTATGAAGGCTGCAGCCACTCGTCTTCTCAAGCTTTCTGATCTTCACTTAATCACTTGTGGAAACACCAATTCTAAACATAATTGTTTTTCTGGACATTACATGAGTGCTTCTTATCAAGAAAACTACTCATATCTTAAGTACATATTGTTTGACACAATCAACAACTCTTATGTACAAACAACTTACATGAAGATTCTTACGAAATAACACAATCCGAGCAATAAATCTTATGTTTTACAATCTTTCTACATAGATGAATATAGTCTAAATTAAAAGCAGCATCTTGTAGTCTTTTAATCTTCATCTTCTTCGTTGAGCAAGCTATGAGCAACAACTCCTTGCTTCTTCATCATTCTTCTAAGATGTATATGATTGGTAGTTTGAATAACATCTTATAGAATTCGTCATCTTCATCTTGTTTCTTCATTAAGCAAGATATGAGTAGGAAATCCTTGCTTATTCATTTCATCTCTACAACATTGTAAATATTTTCTATCAAGAACAACAACATTATTTGGACTTAGACATTGTATTTTTTGCCAATATCTTCATCAATTTGAATTTGAGGCTTTAGTATTCTTTATATAGCCTCTAGATGAAAAGAGTCATCGTAAGGATATAAAAGTCTTCTCTCCTTCCAACGATTGAATCCCAACGAATATATTCAAGAGAGGTTTGGAACAGTACGAAACATCACTTTCCTATACTTACTACTTGCAGTAATGGTGTACGTCAGTGGGATAACAACTACAATGAATAGTATTGTTATTGTACTCTTTTCTTCTTTACTAAGTTAATTGATCTTTATCTTCTGATGATGTACTTCTGATTTTGAAGTATTATGCTTGGAAGAGATCAATCACTTTGTCTTCGTTCTTCTGATGACTTGATGAGTAGCTCAGAAACTACTTTGTTATTGTAGCACAAGAACACCAGAGTGTTAGAGCCAAATTTTGTATTTAGAATTATGGGTAACAACATATCTAAAACACACAGCTTTTCTTCTTATCTAGAGCTACTTTTGAGGGCATATTTCTTTTCTGATCTGGGAGAAGAATATAGTGTTGATATGATTTTATTACTTCAGTTACTTTCAATAGTGGATTCTTGTCTTCAGAATGATCGACAACAACCTATCTGAATAAAACAAGTCTTGATTGTACATGAAAACTTTTCTGATGAAGATATTAAAATATTTTCTGATGATAGACACTGAAATCAGATATTACGACAACAGCCTATCTGATTCTCAAGTCTTTGAATTCGTGAGCTTTGATTCTTTTCTTCTTGCTGGATTGTTTCTGATCTGAAGAGTGATAATGATCCATAAAATTCTTCTTTGTTGATTAATCAGAGTCTTTTAGATGGTTGAATATTATCTTCAGATATATAAGCAATAACTTATCTGATGAGCACTGACTTCTTGAGAGTAAGAGATTTTATGATCTTGACTTCCTGGTATTGTCTTTGAATTCAAATAATCAGCTTTTCTAAGTTGCATATCTAATGTCTGATTTCAAAAGAAAAAACTTATATCAGTACATCTGATTTTTCATGTTGAGTTCCTTCATTTTGATCTTGACCTTGTATTGATTCCTTGATAATCAACTTTTCTAAGCTGCATATATGATGTTTGATTTCTGAAGCAACAAGTTATATCAGTACATCTTATTTTTCATTGAGTATCTTCATTCTGATCTCTTGGTCTTTGTATTGATTCCCTTTCTGAAGAACATTCAACATTCTTTAGAACTGTTGATGTTTCTGTAGAAGTGGTCACAACATTTATTTGTTGAGTGCAATGGTCTTTCTGATGATATTTATATTCTGATGAATATTACTTGTGTTGAGTAGATTAGATTGAGAATATATCATCCTTTGATCTTGTTTTCTGATGGACTTTGAGATGTTGATTAGATGTGAGTCCACAAGATCTTTCTTTATTTCTTCTGATGGAATACTTCTGATGTTGAATGAAATTACATATTCCATGAAAACTCTGAGTCTTTAGAACCTTGACTTTATCTTCAGAACTATGAGCAACAACTCTTATGATGAGAAAATATTGACTTCTAATCTTGTGTCATACCCCAAATTTGCCCCATTACAATAGTCATATTATTACTATGTTTCTAATTTATTTAAATTTTCTTATTTTGAATTGTAAGTCTAATAGGGGTTTAAAGTTTAGAGAGGGGTGAATTACTCCAAATGAACCATCAAAATCTGATGGCCCTTTAGAGTTTTTGAGAATTTTTGTTAATAAGAAGAAGTATATGTTTTGTTACATATCCATTAAGGTTCTGGCCTTTTATAAATATAAGGGGGTATGTTTTAAGTAAGGGTTCATCGACTTTCTAAAATCAGAAAGACCCATTTAGTTTTTTTGAGTCCATTAAGGTGCAACAAGAGAGTGGTCCGAAAAATTAAGGGGAGGGTGCATTTTTGACGGCCCATTGAGAGGTCTTAGAAGGCCCATTTCAATTTTTGCAACCCGAGTTCATTTTTAATTTCTACTTATTTTATAATTGTTATTTAGTTATTACAAATATTATTTATACTTATTTTTACGGTTGTTATTATTAACATTAATATTATTATTATTTTTATTCTATTTTCTGAGAGTATTGACCAAGTCAACTGAAAGGGTAGAAACCCTAATTTCTTCTACGGCGACCATGTTCATCATCTTCTATGCTAAGGCTTCACTAAAGCCCAAAATAAACAAAAAAAAAACACAAAATATAATCGAATCAAATCAAGCAATATTATCAAATTAAATCTTTGAAGAAGTCACAAGTACGAATCGTCTAAAATATATTAATCAGAATCAATTACAATCTCAATCTAAATCAAATCTAACCTAATTTATAACAAAATTCCCAATCTTCTATCAATCTCTAACTTGTAACACCAAATCATGACAATTTTCGTAATATATCTAAGTCCAAGACATTATAAAAACCCTAGAAATTCTAAGATAAAGCAAAAAAGGAACGATTAGAAGAAAAGAAGGAGCGGAAGAGGAGAGATATGGGTTTCAATTTCTGAAACCCTAGATCTGTGTTACACCATCGTCGCCTTCAAAGCTATCACCGCTTCCATGCCATCATTCCACGCACCTGCAAAGAAGGAAGAAGAAGGAATCAGTAGGGAAACTAGAGTGTCAGAAAGGAAAATTAATACTACAAGAGTCACAACAAGGAGAGGTAAGCTTGAAACCATTTAGTTTTTAAGGTGTTGATTGCATGATGATTGATGTTTAATTGCGTGATTAGGGTTTGATCTGGGATTTTTTTGGGTCATATTGGGGTTTTAGGGTTAGGTTAGGGTTAGGGTTCTTCCTAATTAGGATTAGGGTTCATACGAGAACCCTAGGGTTCCAAAGGTTTATGTTTTGGGTTTGGATAAGGGTTAGGGTTCATACGAGAACCCTAGGGTTCTTAGGGTTTGGTTGAAAGTCACCTTATGGTTCTAAGGGTTCATAGGTTATGGGTTAAATTCGTTTGAAGAATTGAAGGTTCCGATTTAGATTCAATCAGAAACCTGGGTTGTAAGGCATTTGTAGGTTGGTTCATGGTTACTTTATGGGCTTCATATGAACAACCACCGGCGGAGGCAATTTCCAGACGGTGGTGGAAGGTAGTTTTCTAGAAAGATGGGAGAGCATCTCTCTCTAGTTTTTGTTTAATGTGAGAGAATATGGGGTAGAGAGAGACAAAGACAGAGGTGGAAATGAAGAGAATGAAAAGAAAAATGGAGAAATAATTCTCTCTGTGATCCCGTGCGAAATCCTTATCGTACACCCTAAACCTTCACCATACGATCTAAATCAAACGACCAAAATTACGCATCCTCGCTATATCCCATGCGCCCTCGCCCATACGAACCAAGCAGACTCCCTTCATGTTTTCTCTTGGGCCTAATCCCATTCGTATCAACACTCCCAATGCCTTCCTTTTTCCTGCGATAACCCCAATCACCCCCCCTCCCCATGTTTGGACCAAAACCAAACTACTAGGCTCAAGCCCGTTACTATCCATACCCCCTGGAATTACTACGAAACTAAAATATGCACCTCATATATTCTGGGCCAAATCCAATATCTGGATTTGGGCCCTAATATTCACACCCCCTAGAATTACTACCCTGGCCAAAAATACACCCCCTCGCATTTGGGCCAAATTCAATATCTGAACTTGGGCCCCTTATGTTTAACACCCTCTGGTTTGTGTTTCACACCCCCTGGACTTTTAATTAATTCTTTTAAAACATTTATTTTTTGTTTATTTTATTAATTCACTCATTATCGTATTTTAGCATTTTGCATTAAATAAAATTTTGCATATTAATAAATAAATTATTGGATATTTTTTAATATTTAATATATTTTTGATAAACTATAAATTAGTCATTTATTAATTAAAACTCTCTTTTTAAAATGCTAACTCTTTTTATATATTTGCACTAAATATTTTTCTCATTCATTTAAATTTATTTTTCTCATATTGCTTCATATACTTGAGAATAGTTAACCAATCAAATACTAACTTTTTCTACTAACATAACTCAAATATATATTTATTTTCAAAAAGGATTATGGAAATTTCTGTTATCGATTGCGAACTTCGTCTATAATTCCGCTATTCACACAACTAGACTTGGTTCAAGGGAAATTTGAGATATTTCCATAATCTATAAAAAAAACTAACCAAACAACTATGAACTACGAATTGAGACTCTGATTCCTCATAAGAGGATACGTAGGCATATGACTTAAAATTTGTGGCGAGTTCCCCTAATTAAAAAATTAAAACCTTATCCAACCCTTTTTACCTAAACCCTAGGACTTCCTTGAGAACAAGGTAGATGAGGGGTGCCTAACACTTTCCCTTTGTCTAAAGTCAAGAACTTAGAATCTCTGTACAGTTATGGTTATTCAATTATTCACCCGTATTTAGGACAAAAATTAGTGATGGCGACTCATTATTTTTTGCCGGTAACAATATCTTGGAGTAGAATCTTTCTTCACATATGTTCAGATTCTTGACTTCGTCTTTAGAATCCAAGCAACAACTCTTCCAATGATCGAATCTTGACTTCTGATCTTCTACTTGTAAGCTTGTTTCTTGTATACTCTTGATTTCTGGTCTTGTAGCAGCAGCTTATCAGAAACTCTTTCTTCTTGGAAACTCATTGAGATTCTTTTCTTGTTGAACATTCAACATTCCATAAAACTACTGATGTTTCATTAGAAATAAAACTCAATGGTTCTTCTTCTGAGTGGTAATATGATTCTGATGATATCTTGATTAAGACTATCCAGAATTCTAATCATGTATCTGCACACTCAATGAAACCATTAGAACTAAAATTGTTCTTCATAACATATATGCTTGTTTTAATCAAAACTCAGATATTTAACCATAGATCCAAATCTTGTTCTTACAATCTCCCCCTTTTTTATGATGACAAAACCATATATTTTGATGAAACAATTTTATAGGGTTAAATCATAAACAAAGTAAAGTAAGAGTTTAGGAAACTCCCCCTGAGTTGGAAACTCCCCCTGGGATAAACAATCTACCCCTGAATCATAAACGTATGATCTTTCAGAGCTTAGGAGAAATGTTATCCTTTCTGAATATGGTCTATCATTAGATTTAACCTTTTGAGCTTATTAGATTATCCATGATTTCTTAGAACATTAGAAACATTGATCGTTCTTTATCAGAACTAGATTTACCTGAGTGAATAGAATGTTTCTTTCACAATGTTCTTATAGCAGTTAAGTCACATTATCATAGGGTTTTAGAGAAATTTTATTAATCAAAATCATTATTCGTTCTCCCCCTTTTTGTCATAATCAAAAAGATAAACAAATACTTGATTTAAAAAAATGAATACAAGAATGTGAAGACATAGGATTAAACAACAGACCAAAAAAACTCAAATCCATTAAAAGCAAAGAGAATACAAAGCACATAGATTAAACATAGAGCAGACAAAAACAACACATATTAAATTTAAGAGACAATTGATTACAGAGGAAGGACACACATACAATAACCAAAAGACATAATGAAAAATATTAAAAATACATAATATAATTAACAACTAATTGAACTACTGATCATCAAACATCTCACACACATCTTATTTCAGGGCATCACTAGGACCAACACGAATCCTACGAACAATATCCATAATCTTCGCCTTGAAGAGAACATCTGATAGAACTATTCGTAGGGAATGAATGATTTGTTCATGTCTCTCGAGATGATGATAGACTCTTTAAGATAGTTAAAAATGACTTGAGGCAGATTTAACTGGGTGCGATTAATCAAGCACATAATCATGAGCTTATCATCATGATATAGGAAGTATTTGCTGACACTTCGAGGACGAAGGTTTGACAAGATAAACAGAAACCAACCTTTTGCTACAGGTAGAAGTTTTTGTGTGTTTGTGGGTTTAAAAACAGAGTAAGGATTAAAGAGAGAATCCATTTTAGCATCAGGAGTGCATCTAATGGACTCATGACTTGTGGTGATTCCCTTTTGAGGACATTCAATGGCTTCAGCTATGTTAGCCACATTAAAGGAGACTAGGAAACCATAGATAACAGATGAGATAGTGAGACCATCAAGGATAACAGAAGCATTTACCCAGAAAGTTTCTACAATGTTTGGATAGATGGGTCCTCGTAGCATAGATGTGTAACCATTCCAATCCTGAAAGTGAATACCAATTTGGAAATCATGTCCCACACCTAGATGCTTTGGTTGTTTTTCTTTGATGACTTCTAAAAGATCATCATTACCATGAAAGGTTCTCGGGGTTAAGGTGAGAGACATTTTGATAAAGTATTTTATTAGGTTATTGTGTGATATGAATGGAAATATAAATAATAAGGGTATAATTATGAAAATAGAAGACATGAACAACAGGAGAAATGATTTCCTTACGTAAGGTAATCAGACTATGGAGATGTAACAATAAATGACTGAGAAAAGAGAAGGACAAATACAACTTCCAAGATACTTTATGAATAGTAAATACGGGAAGACAAAACAAACGTGAGAATAGTTATTTCGTGCTTATCAAGATTCTTTGTTGATTGAAGATGTCTCAGTGTATACTTTGAATAAGAGCAACATAAAATATTTGTTGGTATCTTATCTTAGTGTGAAAACTGATTTATTTTAGTCAGCATGCATTGGAATAAATTAATTGATAGAGAAAACATATTTTTTATTCATAAGGAAAGTAAGGACACACAACATGCAATAGAAAACAAGAGACAAAACAGGCAAGACACTACCAGCTTAGACACAAACTAGTTAAACCCTAAAAATTCATATCTTTTCTCCTTAAGGGCGTTCTTCGGTCCATTATATCGAATATCCCTAATCATCTCATCCCTAAAGAAGAGTGCAGAGAGAACTCTTCCAAACATGATAAAGGACCGATGTTGATTTCTGGAAATAGTAATTGAGTCCTTTAGGACAATGAAGAAGGTTTGAGGTATATTGACACATACATGATTCACCAGGAGGTAGACAAGAAGTCTATCATCATATGACAGAGAGTTTAGATTAGTGCCTCTTGGACGAAAGTTGGTCAAAACCAGTTGAAACCAAACATTAGCAATGTGAATGAAGTTGCCAGGTTTTACGGGTTCATTTATGATGGATGAATCATGAATATTATAGAGCTCTTCAACCATTGAATATTTGAATTGGTACTTTTCAACAGTAGTTCTAACTAGTGTACATCCAATTGTAGAAGCAGTGGATGCAGGAGTAATGGTAATGAGGTTACCAAAAAAAACTAAGGAGACAGAAGATCCATTTAAGCTAACAGAAGCATACTTCCAGAATTCCTTAACCAGATGTGGATAGATAGGTCCATGCAACATTGTAATGTACCTAGACCACCTTTGTATAATGATGCTTGGGTTAGATTTAGCTCATCAAGGATTGAGCAAGGAATATTAGGGAGAAATTCACATATAACTTCAAGGAGCTCTTCGTTGCCATAAAAGGTCTTTGAGGCCATTTTGTCAAAGAGAGACAGATTGACACAATGTGAGACAAAGAAAGAGATATGATGAAATTTAATACACAAGGAAAATTTAAATAGAGAGAAAAAAACATATTTTGAGAGGGAAAAGATATGAAGCAGGGATTTTGAACGACAGAGAAATAAATGACGAGTAATTATTAATAAAACTTTTAAGAAGATGATAAGACAAAGATAACTTTAGAATTAAACCAGGATATAGCCTGCTAGTAATTTAAATGAAATGGATACTAGGAGCTAACAATTAGAACTGATAAAAAATTATTTGAAGTAAGTGAGAAGAAGACACCCATGAATAAACATTAAATTATGATGACAATTTTTTTAACTCGGAAAAGTGATACTTACAGAGATCTTATGTTCTTTTAGATGAGTTTGTATACTTCTTTTGTTCTTTCCTTATAGTAGATAGTCTTATTAACTCTCTTCCCTTGTTCTAGGAAAAAAAATTTTGACAAACGCCTTTTCTTCTGATGAAGCTTCTTTAGAAACACAACTTAATTTTATTTCTTGAGCTTGTTTATATAAGAACTCTAATATGCCTTTCTATAGTTGATTCTGAATTGCTCTTTTATGCTTCACTGATTTCAAACGATGATCAATTTTTCAAAGCATGCTGCAACAATTTCTCCTTCTAGAGTTGATCCATCTACCATTTTATGTGCTTGATATTTATTGCTTCTGCAAGCCTCTGATACGTCCTTCTTAACAAATGTTCAACTGGATGATAGGAGAAACTCTTCTGATGCCTATTGTCTTGATATTCTGAGTTGTTTATCAGAAACATGATTCCTTTTCTATGAACCTGAAAGTTTGAAAGGATCCCTCTTTCTTTCATTTCAATCTATAATATTCATAATTTTTCTGTTGCTGGATCTCTCTACATGGATAAGTGTTTGTTTCAAAAATCAATAACAGAGTCAGGCTCTGATACCAATTGAAGGATGGGAAAAACACATGAAAGAGGGGGTTTGAATTGGGTTTTTAAGAAAATATTCCCATTTAGAAAATTATTTGATTGAACTATAAAAGAATATAGAATGTAATAAATACAAAGAGACAAATTCAGTTATCCAGGTTCACCATTAACTAGGCTACTCTTGCCCACCCTCCTCAAGTGATTTTGCCTTCAATAAGGACTTAATTCACTATAACCAAACTAGTTATAGTCGCATGGGCTACCCGTCAGTGACTAACAATCACAATAATCAACAACCATTGACCCCTTAAGAAATCTGACCTACCCAATCTTCTTAACATGATTTCACAATGACCCTCAGCCACTGTCATCTCAAGTCTTCTAATCTTCACTCGATCACTTGAGGAATAACACAATGATACATTCAATGATCTCTACAAGATAGAGAGATCATTGACCCTATCAAAAATCTGATCAAACTTGATCTTTCTATGAGAGATTTCTCACAATGACCCTCAGCCAATGATCTCCTAAGATTTATAACCCACCCGATACACTTAGAGATGTTAGCGATCATTGACCCCATAAGGATTATGATAAACTAGTCTCTTTAGAAAAGGATTTCATCTACGAAGGCCGCAGACATTCATCTTCTCAAGCTTTCTAATCTTTACTCGATCACTTGAGGAACCACCAATTCTAAACAAAATTATTTTTCTGGAGATTACATGAGTTCTTCTTATCAAGAAGATTACTCATATCTTAAGTACATATTGTTTGACACAATTTTGAGCAATAAATCTTGTGTACAAACAACTTACATGAAGATTCTTAAGAAATAATGCAATCTGAGCAACAACTCTTGTATTTTACAATCTTTCTACAGATGAATGTAATCTAAATTAAATACAACATCTTGTAGTCTTCTTATCTTCATATTCTTCGTTTAGAAAGCTACGAGCAACAACTCCTTGCTTATTCATCATTCTTCCAAGATGTATATGGTTGGTAGTTTAAATAAGATCTTGCAGAATTATTCATCTTCTTTCTTCATTAAGCAAGATATGAGCAACAACTCCTTGCTTATTCATTTCATTTATACAATGTTGTAAATATTTTCTATTAAGAACAACAACGTTGTTTGGACTTAGACATTATTTTCTTTGCCAATATCTTTGTCAAGTTGAATTTGAAGCTTTAGTCTTCTTTATGTAGCCTCTAGATTAAAAGAGTCGTTGTAAGGATAGAGAAGTATTTTCTCCTTCCAACGGTTGAATCCCAATGGATATATTCAAGAGAGGTTTGGAACAGTACGAAACATCACATTCCTATACATGCTGCTTGTAGTAATGGTGTACGTTAGTGGGATAACTGTAACACCCTTCTAAAATCCCATGATTTTCACGGATATTTTTAATAAATAAATAAACGTAAAACAACAGCAAGGATGTCACATCTTCACATAAACATCATTTCACAAATAATCCTGCTCCGTAACACGGGTTGCAACAAAATTTTAAAACTTAAATAGAATCCTTGTTATTCACAACCATTTCATTTCGAACTTCCCAGCAGAAATAAGAGTCTTAAACTTCTTCATAAAATAATCTCAATACCATGAAAGGTAGTTCAAATATTAATAAAATCATCACACTTCGTGGTTATGATAACATGATCCAAAACATGGAAAAAGTCATGAAAGTAATACTAAATCTCAATATAACCAAATCATACATGGTTCACAACCAATCAATCACAACCCTGATGTTACATATCAGAGCAAGACTCCCTTTATTCAATGAAAAGCAAATAAACACATTCTGAAGGTATCCTCTAAGCTTCTACGAGTTATTCCTGATCACTTGCATGTTACCCACAGATAAAGGCAACATTTCCAAGAAGAAATGGTGAGTAAGTCATAATCATTATAAAAGACATAAGGAATAAATATAGTAGACGTGCACTTAGGCAAGACATCACACATAATCAAAATCTCATGTTATACTCACGCCTTCACAACATTATCAATACATAACAACACATCATCAAAACACTAATTATCAACCAACATCATTTAATCACATTATTATGCAATGTCACTTATAATGTAATGCAACATTATAGACTCATGCATGTGGTACTAAAACTTCACGGATGACTCAATCATCGTTATCTCCAAAGATCCCCCACCAATAGGATCGATTCCCACTTGGAACAAGAACACTTCTCAATTTTGCACTCAATCTACACTATGGGATTGATGCCTTCACTGGACTACTGTCCTATCATCTTCACTGGATCGAAGTCCTAACAACATCATTGACCCGAAGTCCTAAACTATGCCATGAATGCATGATGCACAACAACACAATAAATACGACCACGACCAGTCAAAACGCATCATCATTCATGAATTCATCACAACATAGTTATATCATCATAATTAACAAAACATCATCACAACATTGACATATCATCATAATAAACAAAACATCATTATAACATCATAATAAACAAAACAACATCACAACATCATCATAATCCAATATGGGAAACCAAACTTCATCCTAACTTAGGTATTGGGAATATACTTCTTATTTACCCTTTTTTTCCATCTAACTAAATTTCATTGCATTAGCTATCCAACGCTTCAAACGACACCTCAAACAGAGTTTTAAAACTCAAATTATGGCCTCTTGAAAAATCCTGCACAACCCTTCCATTTTGGACACTATCGCCTGGTGACACCACTTCATCACCTGGCGACGCACCTTCGCATTCGCTTCGCCTGGCGACGCTTGAGAGACGCACTCTAGTAACATTCATCTTTTCTTACTCTCATTTACTCTTGGCTCATCCAACGATGACCAATCTCATCACCATCGCCCGATGACGATACTCTATCGCCCGCCGATCCTGCGTGAACAGGGTTTTTCTGTTGTAATTTCCTGCATAAAAACCAGTCCCAATTCTTGCGATTTTGCACCGAAGTAGTCTCAATCCTCATAGATTTCAACACCTAATCATCATATAACAACTATACCATATTATAGGCATTATATCACAAACTCATGGCAATTCACAAGGTATTTTCACCAATTCCAACATAAATTTATCAATTGCAACACAATCATCAAAACACTAAAACCCAACACAAACCTACATTTATCTAGACCTTAGATCGATTATAATAATCAAGATAAAACTCCCATTACCTTAGATTATTGATGGCAATCAAATCCTCTTCGTTCTCTACCGAGATTCCTATGCTCCTTCTTGCCTCTTTGTGCCCTAGTTTTGCCATTGCCTTTTATCCCAAAACTATCGTATAGAATGAGCGCTTCTAAAATCCAAAATATCTTTTGTCTCACTTAACCCTTGGAACCTTAATTGGTCTTCCAATATTATCCTCACTTATTCTTCCCAAATGGCCACCATGCCCTCATAGCTTCTACCTCATATTATTTCTAATTATCTAATTAAAATAATTCTAGCTAATTATTTTAATTATTCTAAATTACTAAAAATACTCTTAATTATCTTAATTCCCACTACACCACACATACCATCACATCAAACATTGTATTTAACCATCATATTAATCTCATTATCATAAATCATCATAAGGACTCACATAAAAATACCAAAACATCAAATACTTCAAGCTGTACCCCAAAAGTTGCCCTCTCATTTCTCAAGGTATTTCTCACAATGATTCTCAAAGTTCAAGCTTGCATAAGTACAAATTGGATTTTCCAGCATCAAGTTAAAGAGGAAACTGTTAAAAAGGGGAAAACATATGAAAATAATATTTTTAATAAAATTGGAGAAAAAACAAGTCTCCTTCGATTTATGTCTTTCGATTAGCCTTTTGGCCTCTTTCGATGCAAGCTTGGCTTGCATCCTTCAACAGGGTGTGGGCCTCTGGCACGTTGTCTTTGATTCATAAGGCAAGAGCTTCCTACATGCAACCTTTGATTGCATCTTTGGCCTCATATGGTTCACAATACAGTGGTTGCCTATGTGCCTGCTTTGATTGGATGTTTGGTGCTTGCATGCCTGTGTTGACTGGATAAATATTTCCCTCCATGCTTGCTTTGACTCACAAAGTGATGGCTGGCTATATGTAGCCTTCGATTGAGCCACAGATTCCTTCTTACACGCAAGAGGCTCCCACCAGGCCAATAGGTACAAGGCAAGAGCCTCCTGAAGCCTCCTTCGATTCCATGGCAAAGAGCCTCTTGCTTGATGTCCTTTGATTCCGGAGGAAAATGCCTCTTTTCTGGTTTCCTTTGATTGCACATTTTGCCTCTTGCATGCCCCTTTCGTTTGGGGCATGTGGCACTCCTTTATTGCAAGCTTCGATTCTGCCATTTATCCTCTGCATGCATTCTTCGTTTGGGTCGTGTGAATCCTTCAGTACAAGTTGTGGGTTACACCTTTTGTTTGGGCATGTGGTTCTCTTCATGCAAGCCTTTGTTTGAGCAAAGAACTCTTGTATGTTTGCATGAAGTCACAAAGCAGGGACCCTCTACATACACACTTCCGTTTGGCCATATGGCTCCTTGTAGGCAAGTTTGAGTGGGCAGTATCTCCCTTGGAAATGGTTTGCTTCAACACACAAATTCTACACTATGCTATTCTCTCGTACGAAAGACGTGCCATGGTGGAACATTCGAAGGACTTAGCAAACATGCCTGGATGTCCCAATCAAATGACATGTTTTGTTGATCCATTCCAGGAGCATGTATTGGGACCGTTTGAAGGAACCCACAAAAGGCCTGGTCAAAGCATACCCATATGAGCCCTTCTAAGGACACTTTTGATATGAAAAAAGGAAATGTTGTTGAGGAGTCTGGTCGAAGGATAGGGCTAGGGGGTCAAAACAAAAGATTGAGATGCCCAAAGTTACATGCTAACCAAGTCCCATGTGCTGCCAAGTTCAGGCCTGATACACTGGCCATAAAACTCCAAAAATGATGCACAACACTCTTGCAACATTGCCTTATTCCTTGCACCAAAATGGCATACAAAAACTACCCCTCGAAAGCTACAAACACAACATGCCTTTTTTGTTTAAACTTTTTGTTTTCCCTCCTAAAACATCAGCCAAGGCCATCTATAAATATGAGTCTCCACCACACATCTTAGGGGACCCTGAAGAGTTGCAAGAAAACTCTTGTGAAAATTCCCAAAACTCTCAAACACCTCCAAACATTTTTTTAAAATATTCCAAACACTTCTAAAAAACTCAACCCCCTTTGTACACTAAGTGAATCCTTAGATTCACTCCCCAAGTGACCAGAGAGATAACCTTCGACCCACTCCCTCAACCACAATATGTGACTGCTTGAACAAATTAGTAACTAGATTTGTCTCAGGAAGACCCCAACGAACTTCCATTCACCACCAAGGAAGACACTTGCAGTTTCCTTCGATTTAAGAACTTCAAGAGGTAAGTTCCATTTAAACTTGAAACTATTTTATTTAAATATCATGTGAACATGCCAATAAAGAAAATATATATATATATATATATATATATATATATATATATATATATATATATATATATATATATATATATATATATATATATATATATATATATATATATATATATATATATATATATATATATATATATATATATATATATATATATATATATATATATATATATATATATATATATATATATATATATATATATATATATATATATATATATATATATATATATATATATATATATATATATATATATATATATATATATATATATATATTTCATATAGGGAGCTTGACCATATTTTAACCTTCGATTCTGACTGCCCATGTGTTGAAAATCTCAACTATGACTAGTTAGGCCTTGTACTTTGAGACCCAATAATTTTGTGCTAACCCCTGTCTTGTAGCTTTCAAAAGTTACACTTGAATGTTGCATTTTAAAATTTTAAAACAGGATCATTGTATCCTTCGATTGGCTAGGTACTCAAGCCTTTCGAATTTCATCCTGAGGGTCTAGCATGCCTGCAGTCGAAGGAGGCAGCAAGGAGCCTGAGGCAAAGAGTGCACCTCACAATGGCTCCAGGCCTCAAATGAAAGAAGCATCCAGAAGGGTGGTCATGCTGGCTTCCAGGTCCCAATTGAAGGAGGAAGGCAAAGGGTGAAATCGAAAGACATAACCTTGCTGACCCTAGGCCTAAATCGAAGGAAGCCAAGAAGTGAAAAATCTAAGAGTGTGGCTTCCTGAATCGAAAGAGGTCATTTTTTCTTCCTTTTATTTTCATTTTATCTTTACATTTCTTGCTCTTCAATATGGTTGTAACAGTGAAGGATTTATTTTATGCATTTTTATTACTTTTGTACAAATGTTAGTAATTAGGATGTATGGCAAGATAAAACCAACAAGTAGATAACATAAAATTCAAAGACAAAATGCATGCAATAAAACACACTATTCACACACATGCACCCTTAGGGTAATCTCACTTGTTGCCTCGGAAAAATAGTCATGTCCCTCGAATATTGGAGTTTTAGCAAAGACCCTCAATAAAAGATCGTAGTCCCTCGATGACCCTTAATGTTTCCTTCGGTAAACGATCTAGTCCCTAAACAAAAATTGCTAAAATATCCCATAGGTTGCCTTCTATGACTATACAAACGTCCCACATCCGCCCCTTCACAATAAATGATGGGGCTTCTTACCAAATCAATGGTAAGATAGCAACGTCTAAAGGAGGAGGAAAATAACATAGACCTTTTAAGTAGGTAGGATGCTCCTAGTTGCTTGCTTGCTCCCAACAAAAACACTTTATACACCAACACTTTCATTCGATACATTTTTCAAAAGACAAAACTTTTGTACGCATTCTTATAAAAACGAGAACTATTACAAAGACACTTTTTAAAATACTTTCAAAACCCACACCACAAGCACATTTTCAAACAAAAGAAAGTGATCTAGAAAGCAACTAAGAGCCCGTAGATAACTACGGATGAAAAGGGTGCTAACACCTTCCCTTTTCATAACCTACCCCCCGAACTCAAGAAAATAATATCAAAGGTCTTTCCTGTTCTTTTCACCCTTTCCTTATTGGATAAAAGAAATATCGATGGCGACTCTTGCTATCCGCAATAATTATGATCAAACGCAAAATACCCAAGTCAGTTCTCCCACCGTATTACACTTCACAACGACTCATATATTCACGCTAAATTAATTAAATAAATAATTAATCTAGAATTCAGGGTGTTACAACTCTCCTCCCTTAAAGAATTTTTGCCCTCGAAAAATACCTGGAGAGAACAAGTTCGGATAAGACTCCCTCATCTGATCCTCGTGTTCCCAAGTCCAACTTTCACCAGCTGATCCACCCCATAATACCTTCACTAAGGAGATATCCTTGCCTCATAATTGCTTCACTTCTCGACCTTCTATTCGTAATGTTAATTCCTCAACAGTCAAGTTATCACTCACTTGTACATCATCCATTTGAATCACATGTGAAGGATCTGGAATGTTCTTCCTCAATCGAGACACATGAAACATGTCATGTAGATTCACGAGTGATGGTAACAAAGTAACCCGATAAACCACCTCACCTATCTTCTTCTATATCTCATATGAACCAACAAAACACAACGTATATTTCCTTGACTTCAAGGCTCTACCAACATCCGTTACCAGAGTAACTTTCTAAAACACGTGATCATCACTTGAAATTCAAGATCCTTCCTCCTCTTATCATGATAACTCTTCTAACGATTATGAGAAGCTTTCATCTTCTCTTGGATCATCTTTATCTTCTCAGTTGTCTCTTGTATAATCTAAGGTCCGAGTACAACACTCTCTCCCGACTCATACCAACACAATGGAGTTCTACACCTCCTACCATACAACGCTTCATACGGTGTCATCCCAATACTAAAATGGAAATTGTTATTGTAAGTAAATTCAATCAATAGAGAGTGACTATCCCAAGCTCCTCCTTGTTCTACCACACAAGCCCTCAGCAAACCTTCCAACAAATGAATAGTTCTTTCTGTCTTACCATCTGTCTGAGGATGATATGCGGAACTCAACCTCAACTTAGTACCAAAAGAATTCTGAAAACTTGTCCAAAATTTCGATGTAAACCTCGAATCCCTGTCTGACACGATACTTGAAGGTATCTCGTGCAATTTCATAATTTCTTTAATATACATCTCAACTAGTTTCTCCATAGTATGATTAATCTTTATCGGAAAATGTAATACGGTAGGAGAACTAACTTTTTTGGTTTTATCCAAATGTGTGGATATCAAGAGTCACCACCGACTTTTCTTTTATCCAATATTTTGGAAAGGGTGAAAAGAACAGGAAAGACCTTGATAGATTTTGAGTTCAGGAGGGGGGGGGTAAGATATGAAAAGGGAAGGTGTTAGCACCCTTTTCATCTGTAGTTATTTACGGGCTCTTAATTGCTTAGCTAACTTTTTAAACTTTGCTTTGTGTGTGTGAGTTGTTTGAAAATATTTTGAAATGCCAATGTAAGGCAGACTTTGTAATAATTCTTGTATCAGTCCTCAAGAATGTTTACAAAGTGTTTGTTTGAAAATATTTATTTTGAAAGTGCGATCTGAGAAAATGTTTTGTTTTGTGAGAAAGCATTTAAGAGTTCTTACCCACTACATGTCGTTCTTATTCTTTTCCCTCTCCTTTGAAGGCATTAATATTTGTATCATTAGTTGATAGGTAGTCCTATTATCGTACCCCAAATTTGTCCTACCTCGATGATTTTATTTTTCAAGATTTAAATAAAAGAAATATTTAATAAAAGATGGTACAACAGTATCTGATGGTCCATCTTTGTCCAAGACTAGGGAGTGTATTTTAATTCCCGAAAATGGGGGCTTTCTAAAGCAGAAAGTCCCCTGCATCCGTGAACCCATTCGCGAAGCATGTTGGATAATGGCCCATGCGATTCAAAAATAGAAAATTATTTCGAATAATTATTAAGTTAAGGCTTGCTGTTTTCTACTAAAAAGGGGGTGCAACTTCAAATTTAAGAGCCCATTAGAATTCAGGGCCCAATTTCGTTTTGATTAAATAAAAAGAGGGGGGTATACTATCAGTTTAAGGGCCCGTTTTATTGCTATATCATTTTGGGAAAAATTACCCAAACCATTTTTTGTTATTATAAAAAAAAATTCTTTATACATCATCAATAGATTTGAGTATTATTAAAATATTCTATATTTTACAAGCAATTATTAAAAGTTCTAAAAAAATATAATGCCTATTAAGCCCAATGCATGTCCAAAAAGGAATTGTTGTTTGCAAAAACAAAAAGAAAGAAGTAAGCACTATTGGGCTAACTAAATTAGCGCGGGTCCAAATCACCAATTGCTACTGTGCAAATCGTCCATGATTCATGCTTGTTTTGCCAACAATAACAACTGCTCAAATGAAATATGCAAATCTTCATCTAAAAATACAGAATCCCAAAATCAATTCTAGATCTTTTACAGCTCAGAAGAAAACTAAAATGTATTAAATCAAATCCTATACATATATACTAAATCAAAATTGCAGGGAGTCCAAAATTATAGCAAGATCATATTATAATATCAAATATAGATTTACATTGTAGAATCTCAGATTTACAAATTACTGCAAAAACTCCATAAGCAAATCTAAGCAAATCTGGAAAAATATTCAATTACAGAATCACTCTAAAACCTAACTCCTAAATCTAAGTAATTGTAACAGAAATCTCTAACAAAGCCCTATAAGTACTAAGAGACTAATTAACAAAAATGGGGTTGGACAGTAGACGGAGGTACATAATTACGAGAAGAGAATTTGGAGGAAGAACACAAGTACTAGAACCCTTGCTTATTGAAGATTGGAAAGGGGCGATTAGGGTTTCAACGTCTGAAACCCTAATCGCGTGACCTAAATCGCCATTATCCTCTCTAGCCCAGCCGCTTCCGAATCCACCACCGCTTCACCATCATCGGCCGCCACCTCCTAAACCTGCACGATTAAAGAAGAAGAAGGGATTAGCACCAGATCGAACACGCTCGAAGAACTCGGAAAACGGAATCACAAAGGGGTAAGATAATGTAGCTTTTGGTTTTATTTTCTTGTCGGGGTTTGTTGGGTATGGTTACAGTGGAGGAAGTTTGATTATTGAGCCGCCGTGGTGGTATGTTTCTAGGATTTAGGTTAGAGAAAGAGGAAAGGTTTGAGCGAGAGAGACGAAGGTTGCTGTAAAAAACAAAAAGAAATGAAAAGAAAGTGTACAAAGCAATTTTTGTTCTCTGCAATTATTCTATGACTACGTGCCCATAATAGTTAACATGCACCCATTTATATCATCCACATGATCTTCATCTGATGGCCGCAGGCCAAGTCTCCATGATAAGCCCATACGTCTTCGTACACACGATCAAACTGGCCTGTTGCAGCGTCTCATGGGCTAGGCCTCATTACTTTTAACACCACCCTTTAGCTAGTTTTGCTAAAACAAGAAGCAAGATACACTCCCCTTTCAGAAACATATTTGGGCCTAGCCTAGACTCTTAAAGACACACCCCTGTTTTACTACACAACTAGAATTTGCACCCCCTTTTTGGATTTAATTTTTTTTTATTTTTATAACTTGATTATCGTTTCTACTTTTATATATATATATATATATATATATATATATATATATATATATATATATATATATATATATATATATATATATATATATATATATATATATATATATATATATATATATATATATATATATATGTATATATATATATGTATATATATATATATATATATATATATATATATATATATATATATATATTACAGTAAATATTATTATTGGCAAATATTGATTTTTTTAATTATTATTATTGTATTTTTATATTATTATTATATATTGCTATAATTACTTAATTTTTACTATTATTATCATTGTTATTATAATGCTTTTTTTATAATTATTATTATTCTTATCTTTTATATATTATTTAAATATTATTATATGATCAAATAATTTATTTTTATGTTAAAATTGCATATATTATTTTATATATTAGTTGCATTAAATCTTTTATAATCATGCATTAATCAAGATCTTTGCAAATAATATGACTAAAAATTATTCAATAAATCATCAAATTATTTTTTGCAATAAACTAAACTAATCAACTGTTTTTTGCAAAATGGTTTCGAACTAGTTTTGACTTACTATGCACTCAGTTAAAATCTCCGCAATCACTACTCTCGACCGAGTGCGAAGTGATTCAAAATATGTTTGCAAACCCCTAAAAAACACCAACCCCATACGAACTACGAATTGGGACTCTGATTCCTTCTAGGAGGATACGTAGGCATACGATCTAAAATCGTGGCAAATCTTTCTAATTAAAACTTAAAATCCAGTTTACCCCAAACCTAAACCTAGAGTCTAATATCCTTGTGAACAAGGTGGATGAAAGGTGCCTAACACCTTCCTTTCGTCTAATTGAGTCCGAAACCTAGAATCTCTGTCTGTGAATTAGGGTTTTCTGTTAGATCCCCTTCCCTAGGATAAAAACTAATAGTGGCGACTCTTGATTTAAAAACCAGTCGCAACACCTATCTATTGGGTGTGAAGGGTCATGTGTAGGGTAGTCGTATGGTCATCAAAGGCAGCATGTAGAGATACTTTAGCAATTATATCGGAGGGACTAGATCATTTTTCATAGGCAACATCGAAGGGCCATCGAGGGAATATGATCTTTTTTCGAGGGTCTTTTGCTAAAGGTATCCCTACTTTCAAGGGACATGACCATTTATTCAAAGGTAACAAATAGAGGTTACCATATAGGTGCAAGTGTGAAAAGTGTGTTCAGTTCAGTTATATTTATCTTGAATTAGGGTTTTCTATCGTTTGATTTTAGTCTTGCCATACAAACCCTAGTTACTAGCAGTTAAATAAAAATATAAGTGCGAAAGGTAAAGTGCAGAATTTAAACCTACGCTATTGCATGGCTTTGGGAGATAATGCGGGAAAGTAAACGTAACACTATTACATACACTATTACATACTCGGAGCAGTTACATAATAGAAAAACGCAGAAAGTAAACATAAGCTATTTACATTTGAGGAAGCGTCCTATACACTTGATCTAGAAAAATTAAATAGAAATAAGAAAAAGAAAATAGAAAATAGAAAAGAAAATATTTTTGTGATTTTTGTAGAAAATAGTTTAAGTAACAATTAATTAAAACCTAAACTCTAATTAATTTTAATATTTAAAAAAAAGCTAATTAATTAATTAATTAAAATAAAAAAAGAAAATTAAAAGTTGATTATAAAAAAAACTAACTAAACCTAATTCATTAGTGTTAAGGAAATATTAGGTTAGTGTAATGGTTAATTAAAAAAACAAATTAGGGTTAGGGGAAGAAAAATCAATGAAATAAGGTAAAAACCAAAAAAAGAAGGAAAACTGCATGGGGTGGGTGTTGAACCCACGCCTTCCTAGCCTTTCAATGCCTTTCTTGCCACTATGCCAGACGTTGGTTTGTGTTTGGAAACAGGCGCTGTACAATATGTTAAAAACCTACATGAATTAGAAAATAACAAAAAAAGATGCAAAAGGCAGGGATCAAACCCACGCCCTTAGAGACCAAAGCCTTAGCACGCGCATTCCTACCACTAGGGTGGCTGTTTCATCCTGTATTATAACTGAAACTATTAAATATAATATAAAATAGGTGAACCGTAGAGCGTCGAAGCCCTAGCTCCGGTCGTCTTCTCTGGTGAGTCGTTTTGTTGAAACCTGCAAAATAGTGCACGTTAATGCATAAAAAAGACCTTACCCCCATAAATCACCCTTGTGAATTCAATGGTGGCCTTTGTTATTGCTGAATTGCCCTGTACAAAGAGATATAATCAGAAGGCAACATGTAGAGAACCTACACGAATTAGAAAATAACAAAAAAACATGCAAAAGACAGGGATCGAACCCACGCCCTTAGAGACCAAAGCCTTAGCACGCGCATTCCTGCCATTGGGGTGGCTGTTTCATCCGGTATCATAACTGAAACTATTAAATGTGATATAAAACAAAATAGGTGGACCAGAGAGGCGTTGGAGCCCTAGATCCGGTTGTCTTCTCCGGTGAGTTTTTTTTTAAAACCTGCAAAATAACCCACATTAATGCACAAAAAGGACCCTAACCCCCTAAATCAACCCTTGAGAGTTCAATGGTGGCCTTGGTTTTTGTTGAATCGTCCTGTATAAAGAGATATAATTAGAATAAAGCAAATTGGTGTAAACATGGTGATGCGAGATTATGGCATCATGGGCTTCATGCAAGGGTTCAGACATGTGCCATTACATCTTAGGAACACATTAGAAATGTTAGCATGCATCAAAACATTGTAAAACTCAAAACAAGAAAGTCACAAAAAACATGTAAACTAGCCATGCTTGGGATGCTTGTTTCATGCACTTTTGATCATCAAGAGTGATCAAAACTTACTATATAACACATCAGGAGTCGATTTGGATGGCTGGTTTGCTTTGAGAAGGGATGGAAACAGGATTGCAAGTTTGCCCTAATTTTGACAAAATATGAGGTTTTGAGAGAGTGTCTTTATGCAACTTTTTTCGTGTCTTTGTTGTCTGAACATGAAAGGTATTTATAAGAGAAGCAATTAGGTCAACACATGGGCTTGGACCTCTTATAGAAAAATCTTTGATTTTGTTTGAAAATAACTTGGAATAAGATTAAACCCTAAAGATTTGTTTCAGGAATATGTTCATACGGTCTCTAATGCAATCTTGGGCCTCCAAAAGATTTGAATAAAAAAACTTGTATGCCTTACACCCCCACTTAACATTTATTTGATTTAATTTTGAATTTAAATAAATAAATATCAAAGTTAATGAAATAAAAATTAACATGGTTCATGAATGGATTTAAAGGTCCATAATGAGGTCAGGAACACGTTTGGACTATAAAAGATAAGCCCATTAGCCCAAAAATTCAAATTTTCTCAAGTTGGATTTCATGCATTTTCTCAAAATTTCCCAACTTGTACCCATAATAAATCTCTCAATTTTTGTCATATGAAGGTGATCTTTTACTTTTTGTAAACCTCAAGATATCCCCTACAATCGTCATGTATGTTATTTTTTCATTTGAAGACTTTATCTTGATGTAAATTGCTTTGACAAAAGTGTCTTTTTGTTGACTTTTAAAATGACCTATAATGTTTTGGCCCATATCTCTCAAGTGAAGCATTTTTGGACTTGAGCTTAGAGAGACAAAGTTGTAGAAAATTGAATTTCTTTCAAAATAAACTTTGGTTTAGAAAAATCTGATGAAGTATGTGAAAGTTATGCTTGGTCAAAGTTATGTTGACTTCTCCTAAAGAAAACCCTAATTTAGTAACTTTTGACTTTTGATGAATCTTGAGTTTTCTTGATGAATCATGATCAACCATTGATCAAATGATGAATGTGACTTGAAAATTTTGATGTTGACAAAAAATCTTGAAATTTGACTGTAAATTGGTCAAAGTTGACTTTTTGCCCAATATAGTTAATTTTCAATCATCTGAGCAATCGACCGGGCATCCTTGTGATGAAAGGCTTGGAATTTGGCATGAGAATACTTTGAGACATATTAGAAATTATGTAATCCACTTGAGGCATTAAAAGTCCAATTTCCTTTGGGAAAAGTAAAATTCTAGTTGTAGGTCACCTGCTTAGGAGGAGAGTTTGTCTTGCCAACCCTTGAGTAGTCTTGAGCATTTGAGAACCCTATGAGCCTAAGGAGGTGTCTTGAAAAATAGGAGGGAAATTTTTTGAGGTACAACAGCTGTCCCTGTTCAATCTTCTTAAACCTGAAGAGTTAGATTGGCATGCTCTCCATTCGTGATCTAAAGGTGGAAGAGGATTGAACACTTAAGTTCCTAGAAATTTGCACTCACATGTGCATGAAGTAACACCATTGGTTGATTGTATTGTTTGAATGGGCTTAAAGATTCCATTCGTAGAGGTGATAGAGTTTCATCGGAGATGGGCTTATAGATGCCATCTAAAGTAATTGTTGATAGTAGTAGTAGAATGAGTATACGTTCGACGGTATCTGAGAAGTATACTAGAATGAGTATATGTCCGGCTCTATCTAATAGATGTTTTGGGGAGTGTCAAAATGAATCTTATATCTTGATTTTATCTGAATGATGTTCTAGAATGACTATATGTCTCGACTATATAGATATATATAAGAGGATTATAATGAGTCTTCTCCTGACTGTATCTAGAAGAGGACCAGAATGAATATCAGAATGGATCTAAATCGTATCTGAATTGTATCTAGAAGAGGATATGAGTGAGTCTTCGGTCGAATGTATCTTATATTTTATTAGAATGAGTCCACGCGTAACTGTATCTAGAAGAGAATCAGAATGAGTCTCCGTCCAACCGTATCTGAGATATGTACCGGAACGAATATCAGAATGTACCTATATCTTGATCGTATCTGAACTGCATCTGGAAGAGAATCTTTGACTGATTGTATTTGAAAAATGTGTTTATCGGAATGAATCACTATCTGACTGTATCTGAAAGATGATAAATTGTTGACAATCTCTATCTGTTTGGGAACTAACCTGAAAAGACAAAGTTAGTTTTATGCAATGGTATTGCATAGTGATGCTCTCAAAATAAATGAGAATGTTATATGTGTTTCGTATGCATATGTTATGATATTCTATAAATGGTTTATGGATGTAAGGCATTGTTGGCGACAGCGGTAGCTTCGTATGACATCTTTGGTTGGGGAAAATAAATCCCCGACTGTTATTGGTGGATGAAGAATATGAATCTTCAATCTTGTTTAGAACGACCTTATTGGGGGTTTCTGCTTTCTGTTTGAGGATACTCCGCTAGGGATGTTCGACTTCTGCTTGGGGATAGAAGCATTATAGGATTCTTGTTACCCTGACTGGGGATAAAAGAGATGGATATTCCTCTGACGTGATATCTTACCAGGTTTCAGATACTGTAGAAACTCTTCCAGGGATGACAACTTTGATTAAACTTTGCTAGAGAAGAGAATTTTGTTAGGGATTTTATGGTGCTGGAGAAATAAACTCCGTTGGGAAATTAAATCCTGTAGACCGTGTTGAGAAAATAATCTCTGATGGGGATCAGGATTTCATAGGCTACACTGAGGAAGTTTCTACCATATGCTGGGGAAATGATCAAACTTTCTCATCTGCTAGGGGACCTATTAGGGAAGATGATCATGTCGAGCTATCCATCAGAGATATAGAGGTGAATTGCTGGAAGATGCATGTTGTAAATATTTTTAACACAAGTATTTATATTAACATTTACCCCAGGGATTGGTGTGTTATTAATGTTGTTATATAGTTTTAGTGACTTTAAGTGTTTGAATCATAAACAAAGTTTTGGTATTTGCTTTTAGTAACAAAAGATTAAGTTTCATGAACTAGATGGTGATTTGGATAAAAGAGAGGTTGTTGTTTGAAATGGGCTGTTTTGATAAAAAGGCATGTCAATATTAGCTTTCATCAACCTTTTCCAAATATATTCGATTAATCATGTATATGAACTAATCAATGATCGACACATTCACGTATCCTCTCAATATTTCTCATGTCTAATCAATATTGTGAGTGTTATCATGTTAATCATTAAATGATCTCTTAACCTAACTATTAACATTATAATCTTTAAAGCTGGATACAAGTGAATACTAACTCACAAATCTATGTCTAGAGCTTGTTTATTAGTATATGAATATCTTAGGTCAAGCTTGCAACTTACTTCTCAATAATGAACCAAACCATAAAAAGAACAATGATACAACGATATTCAACATGTATTAATCTTCAACAAGTTCATATACAAAATGATTAAAAGAAATACATAAAGTCTATGTTTACTACTTCTAACCTTGACACCAAAAGTGTTTAGCTACTCATGGTCATGATATCTTGATCAATGAGTAAACAATGAATGTTGATGAACATAAATCTTCAAGTCTCCTTGATTCAATATGCAAGAGTGTTGTTTTTCTCCTCTACCAAAAGATAAGAACAAAATGTGTTTTTTCTATGTTATGATATTATGATCCATAGAACAAAAGGTTTCTACAACTCAAAAAAGATTTTCTTCCCTCTAAAAGATAAAAGTTGTTGAAAAGTTTCCCTAAAAGGTGGCAAAAAGTAGCCAAAAAGTATGGCCATCTACGCTCCATCGTCGGGCGACCATAAAGCATCATCGGGCGACACTGGCTAGATGCAACACGTGACTAGCTGGGCATGTTATTACTTCAATAGAGAATCTTTCATTGCCTGTCGACAAGAATGCTTCGCCGGACGATCCTTCTTTTGCCAGGCGATCCAGGGGCGAAGCAATACAGAAACGAACCCAAAATAATCATCTTTTCTTCACTAATTTCGTCGGGAAATGCATCCTATCACCGGGAAATCCTTTGCAGAATCAACACATTTCTTTCTCTTGCTTAGATAGCATAAATTCCCCCCTTTTTCCCTCTTATCTGCACAAATGTTTCTAAAACACTAACAAAGAAATTAAACATTCAAAATTCTATGTACTCATGCAAAATGACTTAAATAAGTATTTAACCTAATCAAAAGTAAAATAAAAGGTTTGAAAGTTTCAATAATTGATATGAATTTTATATAAAAGTTGACACTTAACAATGTCCCAATTTCTGTCTGATGGCATATTAAATTTTCTAGGGAATATATCTTTGTTGGATGAGCTTGTGAAGATAGCTCTGCGGGGATTTTAAGAGTAGCTGAAACTTTATTCCAATTCCTAGAGTCTTTAGTAATTGCTATTCCTGTTTTTTATGAATATATTTTGTTAACAGTAATCATGTTCAAATGCATATGTTCATTCAATGTAATCATTGGACATTTTTTCAAACAAAACAGAGAAAGTAAAACAATTTTGAATTTTGAAAAAGACTGACTCACAAGTAGCAGTCAAATGGGAAATGAGTCTGGAAATGTAGTTCAATCGTCCCAGGAAACCTCTGACTTCATTCTCAGTGCGGGGAGATGGAATTTCTTGAATGGCTTTAACCTTGGCAGGGTCAACTTCAATACCTTTACCACTGACAATGAAACCAATGAGTTTACCAGATCTTATCCCAAAGGTGCACTTGTTTGGATTCAACCTCAACTTGTACTTCTTCGACCTCTCAAACAGCTTGTGCAGGTGGTCGAGATGTTCTTCTTCAGTCTGGGACCTGCCTATCATGTCATCAACGTACACCTCTATCTTGTGCTGGATTATATCATGGAACAAAGCTATCATAGCACGCTGATATGTTGCATCGGCGTTCTTCAAACCAAAAGGCATAACTTTGTAACAGAAAGTGCCCTATTGTGTGACAAAAGTTGTCTTCTCCATGTCTTCAGGTGCCATCTTGATTTGATTATAACCAGAGAAACCATCCATGAAGGAAAATACTTTATGCTGAGCGGTGTTGTCGACTAGAACACCAATATGTGGAAGCGGAAAGTAATCTTTAGGGCATGCCCTGTTCAAATCCCTATAGTCTATACACATACGCACCTTGCCATCCTTCTTAGGTACTGGAACCACAATTGTAACCCACTGAGGATAGGATTTAACAACTAAGAAACATGTATTGAACTGCTTCATAACCTCAACTTTAATCTTTTTAGACATCTCAGGATGCATACGACGGACCTTCTATTTTATAGGAGGACAAACTTCCTTCATCGATAGACGGTGAACCACAATGTCAGTATCAAGCCTTGGTGTTGTACCCCAAAATTGTCCCCCCCATCTTCAAGACAAATCAATTCAAGACACTCCCCCAGGCACCTAGGTTTCTTAATTGCTCAAGACTACTCAATGAATTGATCAGACAAGTCCCTCCTAAGCAATTCACCTACAACTAGGGTTTTATTTTTATAAAGGAAAATTGAGCTTCTAATGTCTCAAGTGGGTTTCATGATTCCCTCTATGCTCCAAATAATCCTCATGTCAAGTTTCAAGCCTTGCAGCACAAGTTTGCTCAGTCGATTGCTCAGATGACTGAAAATCAACTATATTGGACTAAAAGTCAACTTAGACAAATTGATAGTAAAACTTCATTATTTTTTGTCAACATCAATATTTTGAAGTCACATTCATCATTTGATCAAGGTTTGACTATGATTCATCAAGAAAACTGAAGATTCATCAAAAGTCAAAAATTACTAATTAGGGTTTTCTTAAGGAGAAGTCAACTAAACTTTGACCAAGCATAACTTTCACATGCTTCATCAAAAATTTATCAACCAAATCCCACGTTTAAGGAAATTCAATTCTCTACAACTTTGTCTCACTAAGCTTAAGGCCAAAAAATGCTTCATTTGAGAGATATGGATCAAAACATTACAGGTTATTTTAAAAGTCAACAAAAAGACATTTTTTGTCAAAGAAATTTACATGAAGATAAAGGATTCAAATGAAAAAATGGTCAACATGAAGGTTGTAGGGGACATCTTGATATTTCCAAAAAGTACAAGATCACCTTCACATGACAAAAATTGTGAGTGTTATGGTTGGCACAAGTTGGACAATTTTTGTCATGTGAAGGTGATCTTGTACTTTTTGGAAATATCAAGATGTCCCCTACAACCTTCATGTTGACCATTTTTTCATTTGAATCCTTTATCTTCATGTAAATATTCAAATGAAAAAATGGTCAACATGAAGGTTGTAGGGGACATCTTGATATTTCCAAAAAGTACAAGATCACCTTCACATGACAAAAATTGTGAGTGTTATGGTTGGCACAAGTTGGACAATTTTTGAGAAATGCATGAAACCCCAATTGAGCAGTTTTGAATTTTTGGACTAATGGGCCTAACTTTTAAGGATCAAACATGTTTATGATATTATAGAAGACCTCTAAGTCCATTGGTACATGGTCATATTTTTATCCTATTTATTTAAATTTTTATTTAATTTTTATAAAAGAATTAAATTAAAAATAACAAATAGTTGAATTAATGTTGGACTATGATCATTTGGACATCTTCTAGAAGACCCAAGACCTCATAAAAGATTTCCAAAACCGTGATAGACATGTTTGAGACAAGGATCTTCAAAATGGAAAGTTAGAAAACATGTTTCATTGATTTTTGGTAACACCATGATCACTTGATTCTTTCCTTCTTTGGTGACTTAAATCTCCTCCTCTATAAATACTCAAGCCCTCACACTACAATGGGACATGAAAATTTGCCTCGAGAAAAGTCTCAAAAGTCACAAATTTTCAAAGAAAGTGGACCATTGAATCTCAAGTTCCAGCTTGATTCAGTCTAAACCACCACCTCAAATCACTTCCAGAACATCTCCAAGGTAAGAATAGGTAACTTTCCATGCATATTTGTACCTAAAACTTGCATACATAACATATCTGATTTTCATTTTTTTATATTATTCGTATTACGAATTATACGCATTATTAACTTATTCTAACAATTCAGATCCTTAGCATGATTGTTTAGAATAGGTTTGAAGCCTTACATGCAAGTTTTAACATGAGGAATACAAGATGTCATTGTTAGGGCATAAAATTATGTTTGTTTCATGGCGCAGTCGTAGTTTTATTGCTTGGTGTAATATGGTGGGAGAACTGACTTGCTTTGTTTTGCGTTTGATCGCAATTGTTGCGGTTAGCAAGAGTCGCCACTGACTTTTATTTTATCCAAAATGAAAGGTGGAAAAGAACAAGAAAGACCTTTGAGATTATTTCTTGAGTTCGAGGGGTAGATTATGAAAAGGGAAGGTGTTAGCATCCTTTTCATATATAGTTATCTATGGGCTCTTAGTTGCTTGCTAGATCACTTGCTTTGTTTGAAAATGTGCATTGTGATGGTTTTTAAAAGTATTTTTAAAAGGGTGCCTTCGTTTAGGCAAACTTTTTAATGGTTCTCGTTTCGTAAGAACATATACAAAGTGTTGGACTTTTGAAAATATTTTATGTTTTGAGAGTGCTTGGTGTTTGTTTTTGAAAGTGTTTGTTTTGAAAGTGAGCAAGGATGTTTATTTTGAAAGTGAGCAAGCAACTAGGAATAATCTACCTACTCAAAAGTCTTTGTTCATTTATTCATTCCTTTGATATTGCTATATTACCATTGATTTGGTAAGAAGCCTTATCTTTGGATGTAAAGGGACGGGCATGGGTCATCGTATAGTCATGATAGCAATGTTGTAAGATATCTTAGCATTTCTCTTTGAGGGACTAAGATCATTTGAAAGGCAACATTTGTAGCGTCATCGAGGGACTATGATCTTTTATTTTGATTGTTTTTGCTAAGACATCCCACATGCATAACATGAACATTTTTGTAAGGCAACAAGTGGAATTACCCTAAGGGTGCATGTGTGAATAGTGTGTTTGATTTGCATGCATTTAATCTTTGATTAGGTTTATCTATTTGTTGATTTTATCTTTCCATACAAACCCTAATTACTAACATTTATATGAAAGCGTTAAATTGCGGAAAGTAAAATTACTATGCTATTACATCATTTGGGGGCTGGGATATATAAATTTACAAATGGGGATTGCAAGAAATTAAACCTAATCATCTATTACAACCATATTGAATAGTGTACAAGAAATGAAAATTTAATGTACAAGGATATAAATGGAAAGGAAATGATTTTTGTTTGGATTTTGTTAAGGGTATTAAATTAAGAAAATTAAGTCTAAACTAATTAAGTAAAGAAATTAAATTAGAAAGCATTTTTAGGGTTTTTTTTAGAAAAGGTTTTTAAGTTTAATAAAAATAGTATAGAAATTAATTAATTAAAAGAAAACCTAAATTCTAAGTTGATTTTAATTAAAAAAGAGAAAATAACTAAGCTTAAATCTAATGATTAATTTATTTAAGAAAAAGAAATTAAGTTTGTTTAAGAAAATGTTTTTGTCTTTTTTAGTTTATAAATAAAATAAAAATGTAGGTGAATATAAATATATTAGATATATAAATAAAAAAAATATTTTTTGGACTTTTATTAATGAAAATAATAATAATAATAATAATAATAATAATAATAATAAAAATAATAAAGAAAAATAAAATAAAATAAAATATGAAAATAAAAGTCAGGGGGTTTGAAATGGGATTTAGGAGTTTATTAGAAAAAAACAGTTATTATTTGAGTTTGGCCCACAAATATTTTTGTAATCAGAAAAATAAAATAAAAAAACAAGGTTGGACCTATGTTGTGATAAGCAGGCAGGGGGTGTGGTATAGAAAAATGGCAAGGGCCCATCTTACTAAGCCCAAGCGCTAGTTGTTTGTAACAAAAAAAAGAAAGAAAATGTTGGAAAAAAGAGCAAAAGGCAACGCTGGGACTTGAACCCATGACCTTGACCATAAGCGCGCGCTGCCTTTACCCTTGGGGTGGCTGTATATCAGTTAATATAGCTGAAACAATAAATACATAATGCAAAACAAGTTCCAAAAATAAACTTCATCTTCAACCTCCAGCCATGGTTCCTGTAACTCACTCATTTATCAACAAAAATGAAAAATGTAAAAATGAAAGTTGCTCCAATTTTCCATACGAATCCAACCATATAAATATCATAAGCTATAAAACAAAGATGAATGAGAATTTCTAATGGTACCAAATTCTGACCTAACTTTTTTCAGAAAGTTCAAACTTATAATTCTCACTACTCAAGCAATATAAATGAATTTTAAGGACATGGTCATCTTCAGGGCTACAATATCTACATTTTGTCTTTGAAAATGGAAAGCTAACAATGCCTATATGAAGATTTCAAAAGTCAGAAAACTTACCTCAAAAATGGAATTCGTGTTTTGCAAATGAGCTTGATTCAAGGTGCTGCAATGATCAGGTTAGCTTCCTTGAGTCCTTATGAAGATAATGCAATATTTAACTTGAGTTGAGAGTGGCTGAAATGGCCTGGAGAAGTCAAGACGCAAACCTCTATCTTTGGTTATGAAAGATGGAGAAGATGATGTTACATAAATGTAACTGGTGTTTGGTTAAGTAATATTTGAGGTATAGAAGCTTTGTGGAGGGTTTGGCAAGGAAACGCACGAGTGGATTTTGTGTTTCAAGTTTCTTGGCCAAAAATGACAACAATGATGATTTTTGCACAGCTCTGAGTTTGGGAGAGTTTGAGGGTGTTTTTTCTCGTGTCTTAGATCAGAAGTAGTGTCTCTATTTATAAGCAAAAAGTTTGGATGCCTGGAGAGTCAGAATTCAAGAATCACATGTTTGTGGATTTTTATTTGTTTTTGAAGAAAGTTTGAAAAATATGGTTCCAATGCACAAGTACCTGGTTTATAGGGTGGCTTAGAAGCTTTAAACATGTTTCTTCTGAGCATACATGTTGTGTGTGTTCAGAAAAACAAGTTAGAGGCTCAAGAAGAGTGGACTTTGTGATTAAAGCAACTTTTCCAAAATGGCAATGTTGCCTTTCTTCCTAAAATGGTATTAAGAATGGACAATGCATTGAATGCTTAGATTAGGGCATAAAACTTTGCGTAATCATCTGACTAAAGTTAGACTTAGGGTTTAATAGACTTATGGAACAAGATTATGCAGCATGTTTAATATTGGATCAAAAGGTTCTTCATGAAGAAATGACTTGTAAATCAAGCTTGAAACCCTAATTTCTTGCCTTCGATTCTCTTAGCTCAAGTATGATCTCAATGAGTTCTTAGACATCTTGGAAAGCTTGTAATATCCCCTTCAACCTTAATGTTGGACATTTTTGAAAATTCCATTTGGAACTAGGTGAAAAGTTTCCATGAAGTTAGGTCAAAATCCTGCCTAACTAGGGCAAAATTTCACCAAGTCTTTTAAGTTTCATGAGCATGTCTTCACAAATTAATAACTTGAAATCCAAGCATTTCTAGGAGAAGTTATACCCTACAATGTTTTAGATCTCATTGAGATCTATAACTTTCATGTTGGAAGTTTCCCTTGAATCGTCTTGCATCATGGTGGAAATTTGACACAAAGTTATGAAAAAAACATGAATTTTCCAACACTTAGAAAAATTTCTAAGTCTTGGAATTTTGACTTTTCAAAGATGAATTTTGACTTTTCAACTTCTTGATGAACAAGTTTAATATTTTGACATGTCTTGATGAATTGTAATCTTTGAAACTTGATTTTGATTAAAAAGTCAAAGTTTGACTTTTTAGTGTACAATTGACATTTCATCAGTTGACTGAAATTCAATTATTAATCAATTGAGCTTGAGAAATGTTTTGAGCCATGCCATTAGGTAAAAATGATGTATTTTTATCCTTGAGATCATGTCTTGAACCAATAAGTCATTTTTTAGGTCAAAAATAAAAAGATGAACCTTCTCAATCAAAACCCTAATTTTGACCATTTTGCCCTTTTGATGATCTAATCAAATTTCTTGAGGAATTATGATCCAAACTTAATCAATTGACATATATGAGTTCATTATGTTGACATGGATCAAAAATTATGAAGTTTGACTGCAAATTGACCCCAGTTGACTTTTTCCCTAATACAGTGGATTTTAGGTCAACTAATCAACTAACTGAGCAAAAATGTGATCCAAGACTTGAAACTTGACATGGGAAATATTGGGGATCCAAAATGATCCATTAAAGTCATATGTGGCTTTAAAATTCCATTTGTCCTTGTGCAAACTCAAACCCTAATTTGAGTCATTAGTGTTTAAGGAGGTGTCTTGAGCTGATCAAACCTTGTGTAGTCTTGAACCAAAAGAGATATTATGAGATATTTATTTAGAAATGAGAGGGAAAATTTTGGGGTACAACAACTTCCCCTGTTCAATCTTCTTAAACCTGAAGAGTTTGATTGGCGGATCCGCCATTCGTGACTTGAAGGTGGAAGATGATTGAACACTACAGTGCCCTGAAATTTGCACTTGAAGATATATTGGGAATGGGCTTATAGATGCCATTTGGAGGAATGATGGTAAATACTAGAAGAAGTATCAACACAAATATTTGGTCGATTTATACTAAAACTTGATGTTTTACCTGTGGGTAAAAGAGTTAGTAAAATGCAGATGTATGCATGATGTTCACAAGATGAATGAGATTGTGCTAAATGAATTTCGTATATATATGCTATGATATATGAATGTGGGATGCATATTTGTCCAGGAAAATAAATCCCTGACTACTTCTGAGGAGTTCTGGGAAGCTGAGTCTCGGATGGCTGTTGGGGATGAAGAATATACATATCTTCAAACTTTGTTGAAAGGATGCTTCCATCGGGGATTATCTCTTGCATGTTTGTTATTATCTGGTCAGATCCAGGTTTCATAACAATTTGCTGAGGATAAGGAAGTTAACTTCTATCTGGTCGGATCCAGGCTTCAAGGTAACTTACTGGGGGAAAATAAATTAACTGTTATCTGGTCGGCTTCCAGGCTTTGCAGGAAATTTCTTGAAATTGAACTGTTATCTGGTCGGATCCAGGCTTCACAGATTTCTTGAAGTGGTAACTACTATCTGGTTGGGTCCAGGCTTCATAGTTTTTCTTTCTTCGAAAATTTATACTATTATCTGGTCGGGTCCATGCTTCATAGTGACTCGCTGGGAATTGTATCTAGTTGTTATCTGGTCGGACTCTGATGTGCGATCGACCTAATGTGTCTAACGGTATCTTAATTGCAAGTGCACAGCCTATCGAGGTAGTAATAAAAAGATGTCGAACCCACAGGGACTTTGTAATCACTCTAGTGCTATAAAGGTTTGCTAGTTTAGCTAAGGCGGATGTTGTCACGTTTGGTTGTTTAGAGGTTAAGGTAAGGGAAAAATAAATCGAATTAAGGGAATAATAATAATAAAACGGTCGGTATGTAATGTAGTGAACCTAGGTGGATCTAATTGAACCTAAGCATATAAAGATGTTTAACTTAGATGGTTCTGTAGAAATTATCAGTTTAAAAACCCTCAACTCACACTCTCGTGGTCTTATCTCGGATTATACCCCTAAAGCCCTATGCCTGCTCTCGCTAGCCCATAAGTGTTTAGAAAATACTTTTTGAAAACTTAATAAAATCTAATTCGTTTTAAAGTGCTCTCGCTGTATTTAAATCAAATGCCTAACTTTAGCTATCTGGTTAAAATCTCACACTCTCGTGGTCTCGATCCTAACCTATTCTACTTTTCTTACTCTCGTAACAAAAAGATTGATTTTATTTATAAAAAGTCACAGCCAGAAATTAAGTTAATTTAGATTTTAGCTTAGGCACAATTTAATCCATTTGGTTACTATTATCACATCCCGACTCTAGAAAATTAGCTAGTCATAGTACTCGAAATAGACATACAGAAAATATAATCGGGAAAGAATAAAGCATTCATGATAAAATAAAAATAAATAAACGTAAACAAATTATATTAAAATTTAATGCGATTAAAAACCTGAATCACAATATTATTCCTCAAGCTCTCTCTTCCACAAGTCGGCAAGATTGGAACTTCGAAATCGAAACTTGAAACAAATTCTGAGGCTAAAAAATAAATTCTGACTACAATAACAATTTCTCAATGTTGGAAATAGTTATTAATTGGTAAAAGGGAAAATAAAGCTAGAACAAAAAAATGCAGTATTAAATTTGGCAGGGCTTCCACAAGAAAATTATGTAGCAAAAACTCTCTCCCGTTCCATTAAAATGTCTCTTATTTATAGAAGAGGATTTTTGCAGTTAAGAGAATTTAGGAACGTGGACTTGCACTTCTTGAGTGGAGGAAGACTCGGACTGTTCGTTGCTAAAGTTGAGAAATTCTAGGAGAAGAAAACATCCATTACGTTGCCCACGTCTTCTGTTTTGCACGACACTAAATTACGCGTGTGATGGTCGTCATGAGGAGGTGACGGTCGTAATGCGCTTAAATAGCGCGTTACGTTCGTCAATGATGTGTGATGAGCGTTCTTCAATATGTGAGCGTGTTACGCTCGTAACGGAGGTGTGACGGCCGCCACAACATCAAAGTTTGCAGATTTTTGCAGATTAATTATTTTTCTTATGATTTTTTTGGTTAGCTTTCTTCATGTGATCCTTTTTCACTAATTTGATTTGAAACATGTTGTACCTGTGAAAAGACATAAAAACTCGGAACAATCGGGAGTTAAATGGGTTAATGCAGTATGAAAATTGATTAAAAATGTAGTAATTATATGATACGATTTCTCGTTATCAAATTCCCCCATACTTAAACATTTGCTTGTCCTCAAGCAAATAATCATTTATAAAGATCGGACAAGTTTTGTCAGGCGCACATGCATGACATACCTTTGGTTTTTAAAGCAATTACGAGAAATCCTCGTCAGTTCGACCGATACTTAAGTGAAACACTAACGATACGCTAATGACACAAGCAATAAGCTAAGTCGTGGACTTCCATTTCAAACAAACTGTCCAATGGTTCAGTTATAATTCTGGCCAGAGTTTATCGTATCTATTTCACCCAGTTCTGTTCTAGCGCAATCACATTAAGCCCTTTGTCTTAGCACGCCCGTAGTGGAGTAACCGGTTAGTGACTTTGATCCTTTTAGCACGGGGTCTGGTACACGAAATATGGCAACCCTATACATATTATCCAAATTGGAGGTTGTGGGGGATCGAGCCGTAGCACGCCCTACCAAGTTTAGAACCAGGTACCTCTGAACCAACCAACAATGGACTCCTTCATTAATTGCTCATGCGCTTTTGGTACATCTGACCTTGACAAATAACAGCCAGTCGTTTTTCATCGATCAAGTTCAAATGATCCAATCTTGTCTGAATCCACTCATCTTCGCCTAGGTCTGCTTCATTCATAATCCTTAGTGAGAGAATCTGAACTTCCACTGGCAAAACAACTTCAATGCCATAGACCAAAGAAAAGGGAGTTTCCCCAGTTGATGTCCTAGCTGGAGTACGGTATCCATAAAGAGCAAATGGTGACATCTCATGCCAGTCCTTGTAGGTCACTACCATCTTCTACATAATCTTCTTTATGTTTTTGTTGGCCGCTTCGACTGCGCCATTCATTTTAGGTCTATAAGGAGAAGAATTGTGATGCTTGATTTTGAACTGAGTGCAAAGTTCGGTAATCATAACATTGTTGAGGTTAGTCCCATTGTCGGTGATGATCCTCTCAGGGATACCATAGCGGCAGATGAGGTTATGTTTGATGAATCTGGCTACCACGTTCTTTATGACTGAGGCAAATGAAGCGGCTTCAACCCATTTGGTGAAATAATCAATAGCAACAAGAATGAAGCGATGTGCATTAGAAGCAGTGGGTTTGATCTCTCCAATCATGTCAATGCCCCACATTGAAAATGGCCATGGAGTGGTCATGACATTCAGAGGGATAGGAGGCACATGGACCTTGTCAGCATAGATTTGGCATTTATGGCATGTTCTTGAATGTTGATGGCAATCAGTCTCCATTGTTGACCAATAGTAACCAGCTCTCAGGATTTTCTTGGCCATAATATGTCCGCTAGAGTGAGTGCCAAAGAGACGACCGTGCATGTCTTCCATAATTTCCTCTGCCTCCTTCTTGTCCACACATCAGAGTAGAGTAGAATCATGGTTATGTTTGTACAAGATTCCGTTACTTAGGAAGAATTTGGCTGAAAATCTTCGTAAGAACTTTTTGTCGTTGATGGATGCTCCTTCGGGATACTCTTGTGCTTCAAGGTATCTCTTCACCTCATGGTACCACAACTTTTCTGTGTTAGTGTCAAGCTCATAGTAGTGCGCAGGCTCGTTGAATCTCTCAATTGTAATCATAGGGGCTTCGTTGTCCCATCTGACCTTGAACATCAAAGACATTGTTGCCAAGGCGTCAGCCAACTGATTTTCCTCCCTAGGGAAGTGTTCGAAGGTGATCTCTTCGAAGTAAGGAATCAGAGATAGCACAAGTTTTTTGTAAGGGATGCGATTAGGGTGCTTAGTGTCCCTATATCCTTTTACTTGACTAATCACTAGAGAAGAATTCCCAAACACATTCAAATGCTTGACCCTCAAATCAATGGCAACCCTCAGACCCAAAACGCATGCTTCGTACTCATCCATATTGGTTGTGCAACCGGAGCATAGTCTGGCAGTGAATGGAGTGTGGCAACCTTCAAGGGAGATAATCACAACACCTATTCCGTTACCCAAGGCGTTGGAAGCCCCATCGAAGACCATAGTCCATCGGGATCCTTGTTCAGGTCTGTCATACGGTCCAGGTTTCGCATAGTCAGTCACTAGCATGATATTCTCATTCGGAAAGTCAAAGTTCATAGACTGATAATCATCAACAGCTTGATGGGACAAATGATCTGCTAATACACTTCCTTTGATGGCCTTTTGCATTGTGTACTGAATATCATATTCAGTCAAGATCATTTGCCATCTAGCTATCCGTCCGGAAAGAGCAGATTTCTCGAAGATGTAATTGATTGGGTCCATATTAGAAATCAACAAAGTGGTATGAGTCAACATATATTGTCTTAGCCGACGAGCAGCCCATGCCAGAGCGTAACAAGTTTTCTTGAGCAGTGAATATCTGGTTTCACAGTCGGTAAACTTTTTGCTCAGGTAGTAAATAGCATGCTCTTTTCGACCAAACTCGTCATGTTGGCCCAAAACACACCCCATAGAATTCTCTAGCACTATCAAGTACATGATCAAGGGTCTTCTTTCAACTGGAGGCATGAGCATCAGAGGTTCTTGCAGATATTCTTTGATCTTGTCGAAGGCAGCTTGGCATTCATCAGTCCATCTGACTACTGGATCTTTCTTCAGGAGTTTGAAGATTGGCTCACAAGTAGCAGTTAAGTGAGATATGAAGTGGGCGATGTAGTTAAGATGACCCAGGAATCCTTTAACTTCCTTTTCAGAGTGGGGGACTGGAATTTCTTGGATGGCCTTTACCTTGGTAGGATCAACTTTAATGCCTTTACTACTGACAACAAAACCTAGAAGCTTTCCAGATCGTACTCCAAATGTGCACTTATTAGGGTTTAACCTCAACTTGTACAGGTGATCGAGATGTTCCTCCTCAGTTTGTGATCTGCAAATCATATCATCCACATATACCTCTATTTCATGATGGATCATATCATGAAACAAAGCTATCATAGCCCTTTGATATGTTGCCCCCGCATTCTTCAATCCAAACGGCATGACCTTATAGCAAAAGGTTCCCCATTGTATAATGAAAGTGGTCTTCTCCAAGTCTTCGGGAGCCATCCTAATTTGATTATAGCCTGAGAAACCATCCAGGAAAGAGAAGACTTTATGTTGAGCAGTGTTATCAACCAAGAAATCAATATGAGGTCGAGGCAAATCGTCCTTGGGGCTTGCCCTATTTAGATCCCTATAATCTACGCACATATGAACTTTTCCTTCTTTCTTTGGCACTGGCACCACATTTGCAACCCATTGGGGATAAGATGTCACAGCTAGAAATCATGCGTCAAACTGTTTCATCACTTCAGCTTTTATCTTTTCGGACATGTCAGGCCTCATGCGACAAACTTTTTGTTTGACAGGCGGACAATCTTGCTTTGTCGGCAGACGATGAACTACAATGTCAGTATCCAACCCTGGCATATCTTCATACGACCAAGAAAACACTTCCACATAGTCATGCAAAATCTGAACCAATCTACTCTTGACACTGATTTCCAGGTTAGCGTTAATCTTGACCTCTTTCTTGTCTGTCTTGGTACCCAGATTGATGACTTCAATTGACTCTTCGTGCGGCTGAATAAATTTTTCCTCTTGTAATAGAAGTCTGGCTATTTCTCCCGGTATTTCATAATCTTCCTCGCCTTCTTCTTCGGATTTGTTAATTGGACATTCGAAATCATAGTCGACAATAGTAGAGTCATTGGAAATGAGATCCAGAGTGGATGAGGACCTACAAGAGTGTGTGTGTGTGTGTGTGTGTGTAAGATACATGGATATTTTGAAAAATGTATTTGAAGAAAATAAAGACAATGAGCACAAAGATTTGGAATGCAAAAGTCCAATGATATGTATTGAATGATCATGTGATAAAATGAACATAAATAAAACCCTTGACAAATGGACCAAAGTGCCCCGGGCTAGGCACATGGCTTAAAAGTCATTATTTAATATTATAGACAAAATGTTCTTGAATTAAAAGAAAGCAATAAACAAGTGATTACTCCTCAATGAAGGAGATGGGAACGAAGTCCTTTGCTTGCCAATTGTTGAGCTTCGTTGTAGTAGGATATACCCATTCTTCAAATGCACATTCATCATCAGAATCACCCACAGCGTTGACTTCGTGGCTTCCAATATGGAGATGGGGCTTCCCTGCGCAAACGTGCCTCACTTCTTTCTGAGCCCTGATAGTTAAACCCAAACCACATTTGTCTTCTTTCTGCCCCTAAGTATCACAGCTTCCTTCTTCGACTGCAGCACGGGCATCTTTTAATGAAACGATCTTTGGCACGACCTTACCAGCTTTGGACATATCAGAGGAACATTTGGCATTAGCAACCATTGGTGGTACAACTTCAAAAGCTTGACACGAGGTTTCTATAAATTCGCCATCCATCGCCACATATTTGAAAGAGTTGAGGTGGCTTACCATGAACTCCTCCTCACCACAGACAATGACAATCCTTCCTTTGACCGGATACTTGAGTTTTTGATGGAGGGTTGAGGTTACTACTCCAGCTTCATGGATCCAAGGGAGACCCAACAAACAGGAGTAGGCAGGATGGATATCCATAATTTAGAAAGTAGAGTTAAAAATCCGTGATCCCACCTTGATCGGGAGATCCACCTCTCCATGAACTGTCCTTTTGGACCCATCGAAAGCCCTTACAATAATAATACTTGGTTTCAAAACTAGTCTTTCACAGTCTAAACGGTCCAAAGCTCCCTTGGGTAGAACATTTAAAGAAGAGCCAGTGTCAACCAGAACATGTGCTAGGATAGTCCCCTTACATTCAACAGAAACATGCAGAGCTTTGTTATGGTTCTTTCCAAGTGGTGTCAAATCAGCATCTGGGAACCCCAAACCATTGTCGGCCATTAAGCTTGCCACACAATTTTCAAACTGGTTAGTTGTGGTCTCATGAGGGACATGAGCCTTCTTCAAGAATTTTATTAATGCCCGAGCATGAGCATCGGAACAAAGTAGCAAAGATAACATGGAAATCTTGGAAGGGGTTTGCTCTAACTGCTCCACAATCTTGAAATCACTCCTTTTTATAATTTTCAAGATCTCATCCATTTCTCGAGCAGAAGCTTCTCCATCAGCAATGTCTTTTGTGGGTATTTCTGTCTCGATAGGCTCAACAACTTTCTCTTTTCCCCTTGTGTTAGTACTTGGCTTAGCAGCGGTGATGTGGACATGCACCTTTGTAACAGTTGGTGGTGAGATGTTGGGTGAAAAGACTCTCCCAGTTCTGGTCACCTTACTAGAACCAGTAATGTTATCAATGTCATCTGCTTTGCTTTCTTCAATCCAAGTGTCTTGCTTTATCCCATGGTAGAACACCTCAGCACCATAGTTCCAGGGCACTACTTTGTTGGAAGAGTATGGAATTGGTCTGGGAGCGGTAATTATCAGGGGAGCAACAGTCAGTTCATTTGAATTCTTGATAGGACCCTTGGAGGAGATCCTAATAGGTTTGTTTGAGATAGTTATGATGGAGAGATCTTAAATCTTATTGGTCAAACTTTTGGCGGACGGAGTCTTCTCAAATAGGATCTCATGGCTATTTATCAGGCGTTGAATGCCTTACTTTATCCCTTTACATCTATTGAGTTGTTTGGCACAACAAACACAATCCCTCAAACAGCCAGGGAAAATCTTGGCTTTCAACAGATTCTTTTTGATGATGTTTAACGGAGTAGTCAAGTCTTCGAAGGAGGAAACAAAAATTGTATCTTCAACATCATTAACACCCTTGCCATGATTTGTAATAGGCGCGGTGATTACATTCGAAGTTGGAGGATGACCAAATTTAATGGTCTTGTTGTCTATCAAGTCTTGAATTTTATTCTTCAGTGCCCAGCATTGGTCAGTCTCATGCCCGGGACTATTTGAGTGATATGCACATTTGGCGTTCAGATTGTACTTTAGTGAAGAGATATCTGGATTGGCCGGAGGATCACGCAATGTTGTTCTTGGGATAATGACATGCCTATCCTTGTGAATTGTCTTGGTGGAGCCTGAAATCGTTGACGGTTGGAAGATGGTCTTTGAGTAGGAGTTAGATTGGAAATTCGGACAACATTAACGGACTGGCGGTCATCCTTCTTGGTATGGGCCCTTACCCCATACACAACATTCATTTCTTTATTCCTGAAAAAAGGTTTCTTTATAGGATTGGAGGTGGAGGCAGATGCCATGAGAATCTCCCCGCTTTTGATACCGCTTTCAACTCTTTCACCGTTTAAGATCAGCTCGGTGAAACCGGAAGAAGAATAGCCAACCAATAAGTTAAAGAATGGACCAGATAAAGTGCCCATAAACATGTCAGTGTCCTCCCTATCAGTCAAAGGTGGTTGAACCCTACTAGCGAGATCTCTCCACTTTTGGGCGTACTCTTTGAACCCTTCATCCTTACCCATTGTCATGTCTTTCAACTGAACTCTTATCGGCACCAAGTCAGCATTATACTGGTATTGGTGGTAGAACGAGGTGGCTAAATCTTCCCATGCATGGATACGGGAACCATCCAATTGGTAAAACCACTCTAGTTGCTTCCCAGCCAAACTTTCTTGAAAAAAGTGAACCAAGAGTTTCTTATCAGCGGTGTGCGGTTGAATTTTGCGCACATAAGATTTCAGGTGAAGTTTTGGACAGGAAACCCCATCGTATTTTGCAAAGACTGGTATCTTGAATTTGTGGGGAATGATAACTCCAGATATTAAACCCAAATCATCAAAATCCAAACCGGGGACGGCTTGAATCTCAACGGCTTTCAATTTGTCTTCTAGCTGCTTGTACTTAACATCGGCAGGAGGATACTGCTCGTCAAAATAATCATCATCATCAGATGCTTGATCGTTGATACACCCAGCCTGGGTACTCCTAGCTTCTCCAATCTGATTATCGTCTTCCTCAGATGAGTCTTCCACTACTGGGATCTGACGGACCGACTCTTTGAATCTTCTACCCATGTTGACTAGGTCTTTCCTCTTTGGTTTCTTTTTGGCTGCTAGCAATGCAATCAATTCTTGTTGCCCCTTGGCTAGAGTCAGCAGAGCCTCTTGAAACTGAGAGTTTTGTGCTTGTAGGTCTTTCACTGTTTTCTCGATATCCATCTTGCTGAAATAAACAACAGAAAGATAAGGAAACATGTCATGGAAAACATGTTATGTTATGATGCATGGGAGATGCATATGCAAATGATTTCAAGGATTTATGAAATTTAAATTTGTATAGACAAAAATGAACAAACGTCAAATTCCACTAATAAGTTCAAAATGATTACAACATGCCTCTTGGGCTTACAAAATAAGTCTCTAAGATAAAAAGGTCAAACGTATCCTCTTTGGCGCAAGGTAGGCGTTCACGCTTTGCTCTTCATGCAATTGCTTTGTAAGTTCCAAGACCTTTTCTCACTAGCGTAGAATTGAGCTTCGAAGGTATCTCTTTCTTACTTTAGCTGAATCCAACCTTTTTGCAAGTCTTCAAGAGAAGTAGGCATGTCGGGATGGAGGACAGTGTATGGGACATCTCCTTCAACCACAAGTTCCATGATAACTGGTAGGATAGAGGGATAAGGCATCACGAGCTTCTGAGAACGGGCTCGTATCCACCTAAGGTAAGGCTCAAGGGGAATGGAATTCTTGTGTCCCAGTGTCTTACTATCCAATTTTCTTACCATCCTCCAAGCTCGTATAAACTTCTGACGGTAACCTTGATCGTCGCTCTCGTAGTCGAATACCACTCATTGGATGCACATATCATGCATACTATCTCTTCGGGCGTATCCAAACTGTTGTAAAGCTAAGAAAGGTTTGTAAGTGATACCTCCCCTAATGCCAAGCAAAGGGACATTAGGGAATTCCCCACAATGGTCAATGATAGTAACGTTCTCCAAGGATCGAGAGCACTAATGAATATTCGAATGTCTGAGCATCATCAACCTATGGGACCACCTCAAACCTTGCTCGTTCTTCAATAACCATATATCCAAGAGAGGAGTGCAACACATGAGGATCCCTCTCTTCCTCATAGTGCGAGAGTGGAAAGAATGTAGGATATCTCCCAACAAAGTAGGCACCGGATTACGAGACATGAAGATTTTTACAACATTTACATCTATAAGTTAGTCAGGGTTTGGAAACAAAACCATCCCGTAGATGAGAAGGGCCAAGATTTCTTCAAAATCTTGCAAATCCAAAGAGTTCCAACAGTCTTGAGCATTCTCAAACAAGAACTTGGCTAAGAACCCTTTAACACCACTCCTTATCTCCCAATTAGTCGAGACATCAGATTGTTGCAAGTGTAGTGCTCAGGAAATCTCTTCGGGTCTTGGATCTATTTCCGTACCGTTAAAGGGTAGTTGATTAAGAATGGGAATTCTCAAGAGTTGAGAGAATTCTTCCAGAGTAGGTACAAATTGATAATTGGGAAAAGTGAAGCAATGGTATAGGGGATAAAAGAACTGGAAAATCATCTTCATCATATCTTCATCAGTGTTCGAGGTAACCAAGTTTAGGAGGCGACCATGTCTTTCGGTGAATGAAGAATTCCCAGGGACCCTTGATGCTAACTCTTTGAGTTGAGAAAGAATTCTTACGAGATTGACTTGGATAGTATTCCTGCGGATGGAAGCCATGTCCTACAAAACAGAACAAAGATAAATCCCAATAATCCTTGAAATGGTTAGTGAGAATGCTTATGATGTTATGATGTTTATGATGTTATTTACAAGTAAGCATATACAAACAAGGCAAACAAGTCCTTAGGTTTAGGCTTGCATGGAGTCTTATAGGTAAGTACCCTCTTGAAGTTTAGTTGGCTCAAACCTGTCTTAGAAATAGTAATCAGGATCTAAGGGATCTCAATATCAATGGTATTTCTTGTCGGGCATTGTTTCAGCACAAGCCTCTTTCATGGCGACCGAAATATCCCGAGAAGTCCGATCTCAATGAGTGTAGTATCGAGTATCAACCAACTTCAGACTGCACCAAAGCCGGCTATCTCACTACTTCCTAATGGCCAAGTTGGTCAAGTAAAGGTTCTAAAGTCAGTTAGTGTTTCATGACACCACACAACGTCCCCATATTCTCCTTAACTACTCAAGGGCTACTGGTACCCACAAATGTGTCACACTATTGTAGCTATTTCTTATCCATGTCGGTATACCCCGCACAGTTTCCACAACGTATTTCTACTTACCTATAAGGTATTCCCAAATCCGAGTAGAGGATCAAAGCAAGCCCAAACAAGGAACCAAAATATAAAGCAAGAAAGTCAAACAATGAAAGAAAGTAAAGGTGATCTAGCCCTAAGGTAACCCCACTTTTAAGTTGTATTAAAGAAGTGAAAAACACAAGGGGGGGGGGGGGGGGGGTTGAATTGAAAACTGGAAATCAAAAGCGCAATGACATAGTATTTTTATCCTGGTTCGTTTGATCTCAAACTACTCCAGTCCACCCGTCAAGGTGATTTCGCCTCTCTCCAACGAGGTCTTAATCCACTAATCTCAAAAGGATTACAATCACAACTTTAACAACTATTAAAGTCTTCTTGAGTACAACCACAATCCGATTAATCTCAAGGAACATTGTTTTAATCAAATAAACAAGAGTACTGTGTGTTGTTGTTTTTCTTTACAAAAACTGTTATCACAACTGTGATAATTTACACAAAATTAGAGCTTGGAAAGATTATGAATAATGCTTGCAGCTTTTTGAATTCTCGTGAATAGTCTAGGCAAATCGTAAACGATTTGAACACTGAGCTTGTTTATATAGGAAATGGATTTACATTGATCATCAAACGTGTTAAATGACATTTACTCAGTTTCCATTTGGAGAAGTTCCTGTCTGAAAGAAGCCATTGTAATTGATGCAGTCTTGAATGAATAATAATGCTTCAGAATCTTTCATCCTTGCTTGCTACTGATGCTTCAGCACATTGATGACTTGGATTATTATGCTCTTGTTCAGAATCAGAGTTTACTTCACTTAAGCGCAGGTTCTGGTCATCAATCTTCAGCGCAAATTCTAATTGCTTTAGCATGTAGCTTCTATAGCTTATCTTCTGATGCTGCTTTGGTCAGAACTTCTGCACACAAAATAACATAATTTTTAAGGTGCATATTTGTTCTTTGCATTTGTTATCATCAAAACTCTAACTAAGGATTGTAGAATCAAACTATGTTCTAACAATCTCCCCCTTTTTGATGATAACAAAAACTAGAATTTTCAATTAAAAATATAGAACAAAGGGTTTAAGAGAAACTCCCCCTGAGTTGATTACTTCCCTTAAGTTCCTTCTCATCAGAGTTTAGCTGCATCTCTTATCAGAATTTGTACCTGTTCAAACTTATTAGAAAGTAGAGGTTAAGTAATTCAGAATGTTTAAGACTTCTGTCTCGGTAAACCATATTGAAAATATCTTACTTTCTCCCCCTTTTTGTCAGTTATCAAAAAGGCAATATAATCAGAGCCAAAATAGATGAATTATATTTAAAACATAATGCAATGACAAGTTCCAGAAACAAAGAGGTAAAATTAAAAGTTATAGATAAACAATTTTTAAAAGAAAATATAAGAAGGAGGGGGAAGACGTGTGAACAACGCTTCCAGCAAGCTCTTGATCTGAGTATTTGACTCTTCTTGCTTGCCCAAAATGCCTCTGATTTCCTTTGTGGTGTCTTCTTGTTTACCCAGAATACTTTTAATCTCCTTGTTCGTATCCTCCTGCTTATCCAGCCTTGCATGGATTAAAGCATTTTCTTTCTTCAACTCTTCCAGAGTTTGCATGACAAAGGAGGAAGTTGGTGTCTCTTCAGGAGTTGGATGTTTCTCAGAGCATTCTGCAGCTTCTTCTGAGTGAACCATTTCTTATGTTGTAATCATATTCTCTAGAGCCGTATTCAGAGAGATACTTTCTGATTCTGGTTTAGCTACATCTGAAGGATAATGCTCTTTCCAGGGAGCATTATCCAGCGAGAGGATATCTTTCTTGAACAGTTGGCTCAGAACTTGGTCTTGAAAAACCTTCCTTATCACTAAAGTTCTTCTGAGCCTTTTCATAACACAATTCCTTCAGCTTCAGCGATTCAGAGCTAAGCCAATTTCTGAAACTTGCCCATATATAATCAGAAGCAGCAGGATTAGACATCTCCTGACTTGGATGCTTCATAGAATTTATCCATTCCTGCATTCCTGTTTCAAAAATCAACAAACTTGTGCCAACATCTGAGGTGGTGGTAGTTGGTTTAGGTTTGGGAATGGTAGATTTGTGTGAGATGGAAGCTAATCTTTCTAGCACAATTGGATCAATGACAAGTCTTACGTTGTCAGCTGGACTATTAGTGGGTGAAGGAGTGGGAGAGTCAGGAATAATAATTGGTCTGGTAGGGGTGTTTGGAGGTGTGGATTCAAGGGATAAAGGAATTTCTGGAATGTCGTGGATGGTGAGAGGCATACAAACCGCAAGAGGTTATGTAATTCCAGGTATTGGGATTGTGGTATTAGAGTCTGAATGAGAGTCTTCAGATTGGTTTGTGGAGGTGTGTTGGGTTTCTGATTCAGGAATATCAGAAGATTGAATTTCAGATGGTTGAGTTTCTGGTTGTGGTGAGTTGGAGTTCAGATCTTCTGGTTTTGGTATTTCTGGTTGAGGAATTTGTGGTTGTGGAGAGTGTGGTTGTGAAACTTCTTGTTGAGGTGATTGTGGGATTTCTGGTTGAGGAGATTATGGTGGTTGTTGAGTGTTTGGATTTTCTAGTACGGGAGAGGAAAAATCTTGGTCAAATAATTCAATATCAGACAGAACATTGGCAAGTTCTGGTTGATGATGTTCTGGATTTGGATTTTGAGTGGGGGAGTTAGGTTCATTCATAAAATTACCTAGAGTTATGGATGGATCAAAATCTATGTCAAAATCTTCAAAGGTTTTGGGTGAAGAATTCTCTGGTTGTGAAGGCATGGCTTCAGATGTTGATACATTTATTGATTCTATAACAGAAACAGAGGAGGGAATACCTTTCTTTTTGGCAGCTTTTGGTGTCCTCTGAGAGGGTCCTTCTTCTGCTGCTTTCCTCTTCTTTGTCTTCTTCAGAATAACCTTTGGGGCAGCCTTGTGCAAATCCTAAATGTTGATTTCTGGGGCAGTTCCATCAGCCTTGCACGCTTCAAGGTATCTGACTGTTATTTCTGGTTTGGAGTCAATCTCAGAAAATAAAGGAAAGTCCTTCAGAGGTATCCTTCTTGAAGTAATGGTCTAATGAGGGGTAACCGTTAGTTCCTTCTTGATATTCTCAATGATCTTCATTTTCTTCAGATTTTTAGTGTTCAGAGGCTTTCCAGCGGTTGCTTCCAATGTGTTGATTTCCTGAGCCTCAGTCAGATGTTCTATCAGCCTATTCTCTTTAGAATATCTGATATCAGCCTTCCTAAGGGAATCCAATCCCTCTTGGTCCTTTCGTCTTCTCTTGTTTCCTTCACACTTGTTCTGAGATGGTTAAATAGCAAGTGTGGAAGATTTACCTTTGTCCTCTTAGCAATGAAATAGATCAGAAATTGCTAATCAATGTTGATATAATCAGGAGAGCTTGTGGGCTTCTTGTGTTTGATATAGCCTAGAATGATTCTGGCCCAAATTCTGTGGTGATCCTTCAAATCTCTAATTTTAGTGGAGGGTAGTCCATGAGTAAAAATTTCCTTTGCAATTGATCTTAGGTCAGAGCATCTCTCAGCCATGTCAATGCATCTGACACCACCACCGTTGTATCCAAGAAGCTTCGTAATAAGATGTTCTGTAATAACAATTTTCTCCCCCATGACATAAGAAGTAACCTGATGATTTGAAGAAGAAGCATGTATCCATAATTCTTTGACAAGAATGGGAAAGGTTGGCCCAAAAATATGGTCAAAGTATTTGTTCCATCCTTGAGCAGTAACGTCTTCATACAGATTGAAGCCATTTTCTTGCAAGCTTTCAAAATCAATAATCAGTTCAGAGAGAACTTCCAGATTATCAATAGGTGTGAGGAGCATTCTGTGGGGTTCTTCATACTGTTCCATTGAAGCAGATTCATGAGCACTGACATTTTTGAGACTTGAAGAAGAAATTGTTCACACGGGATTTTGAGGAAGATGAAAAGGGTTTTTGAAAGCAAGAACTTGAAACGAGAGAAAATATTGATAAGAGTAAAAGTGAATGAATGTAAAAAGTAATTTTGAGTTTAAATAGGTTTCTTGAAAACGTAAGCAGTAAGAAAAAGAAAAATTAGTCATGATTATATGAATTAATGATACCTGAATTTAGGGGATTTAGAAAGATACTGAACGGTTACCACTTACAAGTGTCTCAATGCATCCAATCAGCACCTTGATCCTTTCAGAAATTTAACGTGTGTTCAGCTTCAGAAAGTGGCAGGTGAGAGGATGAAAAGTGTTTGATGTTATGAACTGCACGCCTCTATCCTTGAAATGAAACTTTTAGATCTTCCTGGATAGATTCTGATGCAATATGTACTTCTAAACTCTGAAGGCAGGTTGATCAGTTGTTCATAGAAAATAATAAAGTACTGAGGGTTAAGATATAAATAAAACATTTTATTATGGACATAACTTCATGCTGATATGTTTCAGAATGAAGTTGAACCTATCTTCAGAAAGAGGTTTTGTAAAAACATCAGCTCATTGATGGTCTGTGTCAATAAACTTTAAGGTTAAAATTCCTTTCTGATTATAGTCCCTAATAAAATGATGTTTTATTTCTATATGCTTAGCCCTAGAATGTAAAATAGGATTCTTACTGAGACATATAACAGAAGTGTTGTCACAGAGGATGGGAATGTTGCTCTCAAATATGTTGAAGTCTTCAAGTTGACTTTTCATCCAGAGCATTTGCGTGCTACATCCAGCAACTGCGATGTATTCAGCTTCTGTTGTTGATATTGCTATTGTGGATTGTCTCTTGCTGGTCCACGAGATCAGGTTTTCTCCCAGAAACTGGCAGCTTCTAGAAGTGCTTATACGTTCTACTCTGTCTCCAGCGAAATCAGCGTCACAATATCCTACTAAGTTGTAATCATTTGATTTTCTATAAAATAAACCCAGATTAGTAGTACCTTTCAGATACTTGAAAATTCGCTTAACTGTTGTTAAGTGAGATTCTCTAGGATCTGATTGGAATATAGCACATAAGCAAACACTAAATAAAATTTCAGGACTTGAAGTCGTCAGATAGAGGAGAGAACCAATCATACCTCTGTAGACCTTCTATTCTACCTTTTTACTTACCTCTTTCTTTTCCAGAATGCACGTGGGATACATTGGAATCTTTGAGGGCTTACATTCTGAGAGATCAAATTTCTTCAGAAGTTCTTTGACATATTTTCTTTGATGAATGTAAGTTCCTTCTGGAGTTTGGTTTATCTGAATTCCCAGAAAGAATTTGAGTTCCCCCATTAAGCTCATCTCAAACTCTGCCTGCATGCATTTAGCAAACTCTCTTCCCATAGAGGGTTTAGTAGACCCAAAGATGATGTCATCAACATAAATCTGACATACTAAAATGTCATTCTTAACTGTCTTACATAATAAGGTTGTGTCCCCTTTCCCTCTGGTGAATTCCTTTTCTAACAGGATATTACTTAGTCTTTCATACCAAGCTCTGGGAGCTTGTTTCAGACCATAGAGTGACTTCTTTAGTTTGAAAACATATTCTGGGTGTTTGTAATTCTCAAACCCATGGGGTTGGTGCACATATAACTCTTTATCCATATAGCCATTTAAGAATGCACTTTTGACATCCATCTGATACAAAGTGATGCCATTATTTACAGCAAATGATATTAAAAGTCTGATAGATTCTAACCTGGCGACTGGAGCAAAGGTTTCTGTATAGTCTATCCCCTCTTGCTGACTATAACCTTGTGCTACCAGTCGTGCTTTGTTTCTGATGACTTCTCCTTGCTCGTTCAGTTTGTTTCTGAACACCCACTTTGTTCCAATAACGTTGAATCCTTTTGGTTTGGGAACCAGATCCCATACGTCATTTCTGGTGAATTGATTCAGTTCGTCCTGCATTTCTAGAATCCAGTCATTTTCCATAAGCACTTCATCAATTGTTGTTGGTTCAATCAGAGAGACCAGTCCCATGAGGGACTCTTTAGAGTTTCTAAATGTTGATCTTGTTCTGATTGGATCATCCTTCTTCCCCAGTATATTATCTTCTGGGTGAACAATGCTGCTTCTGGATAGCCTTTTTTGAAGTTGACCAACTGAAGGTGCTGGATTGCTTGCAGTGACTCTTTCTGATATTGTGGGAGTGTCTCTGTTGAGAACTTTTGACGAGTTATCTTCAGTACCTATGAGTTCAACCTCCATACCTGCAAGGAATTCATTCTACTTTGACTTTTGAGAGTCAAGCTTATCATCAAACCTAACACTGATTGACTCTTCAACAATCTGTGTTTCTGTATTGTATACTCTGTACCCTCTTGAGCGTTCAGAGTATCCTAACAAAATACACTTTTGTGCTTTAGAGTCAAACTTTTTCAAATAATTTTTTGTATTCAGAATAAAGAAAGTGCATCCAAATGGATGAAAATAATAAATGTTGGGCTTTCTGTTCTTCCACAATTCATATGGAGTCTTTTCCAGAATAGGTCTTATGGAGATTCTATTCTGAATGTAACATGCTGTGTTGATTGCCTTTGCCCAGAAGATCTTAGCAATGTTAGTCTCATTGATCATGGTTCTGGCCATTTCTTGCAATGTTCTGTTCTTTCATTCTACAACTCCATTTTGTTGGGGAGTTCTAGGACAAGAGAAGTCATGCAAGATGCATTTTTCATTAAAAAATAATTCAAAATTTTTATTTTCAAATTCCCCACCATGATCACTTCTGACTTTGACAATTCTATGATCCTTTTCATTCTGAACTTGGTTACAGAAGGTAACAAACATAGAGTGTGACTCGTCCTTGTGTCTTAAGAACTTTACCCATATCCATCTGCTATAGTCATCTACGATTACTAACCCATACTTCTTGCCACTGACAGACGCAATTTTTACTTGTCCAAATAAGTCAATGTGCAGAAGTTCTAATGGCTTAGAGGTGGAAACAATATTTTTGGATTTGAAAGCAGGTTTTGCAAATTTGCCTTTCTGACATGCTTCACACAGAGCATCTGAGCTGAACTTCAAGTTTGGAAGTCCTCTGACCAGATTGAGTTTGTTAATCTGAGATATTTTTCTCATACTAACATGCCCCAATCTTCTGTGTCATACCCATTACTCGTTGTTAACAGAAAGTAGGCATTTTACATTCTGACTCGTTAGTTCAGAAAGTTTTATTTTATAAATGTTGTTTTTCCTCTTTCCATTAAATATGATAGTCCCATCTTTCTGACTAACAACTTTGCATGAATTTTGATTAAATATTATATCATAACAGTTATCACTTAATTGACTTATGGATAATAGGCTATGTATTAATCCATCAACTAATAATACATTATTTATAGAGGGAAGAATTTTGTTACCTACTGTTCCAGAGCCTATGATCTTTCCTCTTTGGTTGCCTACAAAGCCCACGTAGCCTCTAGGTTTAAGTTCTAGGCTTTGGAACATATGCCTTCTTCCCGTCATGTGTCGAGAGCAGCCAGAGTCCAGGTACCATGACTGGTGTTTTAGCGTTGCTGCTAAAGATATCTGCTACATATATAATTTTATCCTTAGGTACCCATATCTTCTTGGGTCCTGGTTTGTAAGTTTTACCAAAATTCTGATTGAATTTTGGTTTGACAGAATAATCAATACTTGTGTATTTTATGTCATGTGTATGCCCATATATAAAATGTGATTTGAGTGGTGTGCATTTTATGACTAAGTCCATGGCCTGTTTATGTGTGGGTACCTTACCTTGATATCCTATCCCTTTTCTCCCATTTCTGCTAACTCCATAGATCATTGAAGCCATCTTGCTTCTATCTATGTTTTTAGCTAGAAACTTCTGAAAGCTGTGATCATACTCTTTGATGATCTCATCAGCATTACTGGGAGTCTCTAAGATTGTTTCCTTCTGAGAATTTTGCAAATCATTTTCTAATTTTGAAATTTTTTCTTTTAACTCAGAATTCTCTAATCTGAGACTCTCAGACTTTTCAGAGTCAGAGGCAAGATCCCTTTTCAGGTTCTTGAATTTGACTCTAATTTGCTGATACCTTTCCAGAATTTTGTTTAGACTTTCTGCAAGTTCAGCTTTAGTAAAATTAATGGTAAAGTCAGGAAATACCTCTTCAGTGTCTGATTCTGAGTTTGAACTTGAAGCTTCACTTTCTTCTGACACATTTTCCATGAGAGCTATGTTTGCTCTTTCATCATCTGACTCTGAGTCAGCTTCAGAGGTGTCCAAATCATCCCATGTTTCCATGAGGCTTTTCTTCTTTTCCTTGAAGAACTTATTTTTGGGCTTCTCCTTCTGAAGCCTTGGGCATTCACTTTTGTAGTGCCCTTGCTCGTTACACTCATAGCATACGATGTCCTTGTTATATGGATTTATGTATCCTGAGGAACCTTCAGATCTTCTGTGTCCAGAGGAAGACTCAGACTTTCTGTATCTAGAGGAGGATTCATTCTGATTCTCTGATCTTCTAGGATTTATGAATTTCCTTTGTCTCTGCTTCCACAGTTGGTTCACCCTTCTGGAGAGGACAGACAGTTCATCTTCTTCTGATGAGGATCCATCAGAAGTTTCTTCCACAGCCTGCAAAACCTTAGAGTCAGATTTTCTGTTAGATTTTAAAGCTAGTGGCTTACCTTGCTTTTGAGGCTCATCTTCTTCTAGCTTTATCTCGTGACTTTTGAGGGAGCTGACAAGTTCCTCCAGAGATATTTTGTTGAGATCTTTGGCTAACTTAAGTTCTGTGACCATTGGCCTCCATTGCTTGGGTAAGCTTCTGATGATCTTCTTAATGTGATCAGCAGTAGAATACCCTTTGTCAAGAACCTTTATTCTAGAAACAAGGATTTGGAATATTGAAAACATAGCTTCTATGGATTCACTATCTTCCATCTTGAATGCCTCATACTTCTCTCAATTCTATCTTCCCAGTAGTCAAAGTTTTCTCCATCAGAGACTGGAGGTTTGCCACTGAATCTGTACTTGTCTTCATGGTAGTCATTGCTGATGTTTTGGCTTGGTCCCACCATAGTGTTTTTCTGAAGCTTGGATCTTGTACTGACACGGTTAAGTGTTTAAGCTCAGAACCAGGCGCTCTGATGCCAATTGAAGAAGTGAAAAACATAAGAAGGGGGGGGGGGGGGGGGGGGGTTGAATTGAAAACTTGAAATCAAAAGCGCAACGACACAGTATTTTTATCCTGGTTTGTTTGATCTCAAACTACTCCAGTCCACCCGTCAAGGTGATTTCGCCTCTCTCCAACGGGGTCTTAATCCACTAATCTCAAAAGGATTACAATCACTACTTTAACAACTGTTAAAGTCTTCTTGAGTACAACCATAATCCGGTTAATCTCAAGGAACATTGTTTTAATCAAATAAACAAGAGTATTATGTGTTGTTGTTTTTCTTTACAAAAACTGTCATCACAACTGTGATAATTTACACAAAATTAGAGCTTGGAAAGATTATGAATAATGCTTGCAGCTTTTTGAATTTTCGTGAATAGTCTAGGCAAATCGTAAACGATTTGAACACTGAGCTTGTTTATATAAGCAATGGATTTACGTTGATCATCAAGCGTGTTAAATGACATTTACTCAGTTTCCATTTGGAGAAGATCCTGTCTGAAAGAAGCCGTTGTAATTGATGCAGTCTTGAATGAATAATAACGCTTCAGAATCTTTCATCCTTGCTTGTTGCTGATGCTTCAGCATATTGATGACTTGGATTATTATGCTCTTGTTCAGAATCAGAGTTTACTTCACTTAAGCGCAGGTTCTGGTCATCAATCTTCAGTGTAAATTCTGATTGCTTCAGCGTGTAGCTTCTATAGCTTATCTTCTGATGCTGCTTTGGTCAGAACTTCTACACACAAAATAACATAATTTTTAAGGTGCATATTTGTTCTTTGTATTTGTTATCATCAAAACTCTAACTAAGGGTTGTAGAATCAAACTATGTTCTAACAGTCCCCAGCAGAGTCGCCAGTTCTATAATACAGTGGGAGAACTGACTTGGTTTATTTTGCGTTTGATCGCAATTGTTGCGGTTAGCAAGAGTCGCCACTGAGTTTTATTTTATCCAAAAGGAAAGGTGGAAAAGAACAAGAAATACCTTTGAGATTATTTCTTGAGTTCGGGGGGTAGATTATGAAAAGGGAAGGTGTTAGCACCCTTTTCATCCATAGTTATCAATGGGCTCTTAGTTGCTTGTTAGATCACTTGCTTTGTTTGAAAATGTGCTTTGTTTCAAAATATGCATTATGGTGATTTTTGAAAGTATTTTTGAAAAGGCGCATTCGTTTAGGAAAACTTTGTAATGGTTCTCGTTTCAAAAGAACGTATACAAAGTGTTGGACTTTTGAAAATATTTCATGTTTTGAGAGTGTTTGGTGTTTGTTTTTGAAACTGTTTGTTTTGAAAGTGAGCAAGGATGTTTGTTTTGAAAGTGAGTAAGCAACTAGGAATCATCTACCTACTCAAAAGTCTTTGTTCATTTCTTCCTTCCTTTGATATTACTATCTTACCATTGATTTGATAAGAAGCCTTATCTTTGGATGTAAAAGGACGGGCATGGGTCATCGTATAGTCATGATAGCAATGTTGTGAGATATCTTAGCATTTCTCTTAGAGGGACTAAGATCATTTGAAAGACAACATATGTAGTGTATTCGAGGAATTATGATCATGTATTTTGATTGTTTTTGCTAAGAAATCCCACATGCATAACATGACCATTTTTGTAAGGCAACACGTGGAATTACCCTAAAGGTGCATGTGTGAATAGTGTGTTTGATTTGCATGCATTTAATCTTTGATTAAGGTTATCTATTTGTTGATTTTATCTTTCTATACAAACCCTAATTACTAACATTTATATGAAAGCGTTAAATTGCGGAAATAAAATTACTATGCTATTACATCATTAGGGGGATGGGGTATACAAATTTACAAATGGGAATTGCAAGAAACTAAACCTAATTATCTATTACAACCATATTGAATAGTGTACAAGAAATGAAAATATAAATGGGAAGGAAATGATTTTTGTTTGGATTTTATTAAGGGTTTGGTTTTAACCTAATTATCTAAAAGAAAATAATTAATTAAATTAAGAAAATTAAGCCTAAACTAATTAAGAAAAGAAATTAAATTATAAAGAATTTTTAGGGTTTTTTTAGAAAAGGTTTTTAAGTTTAATAAAAATAGTATATAAATTAATTAATTAAAAGAAAGCCTAAATTCTAAGTTGATTTTAATTAAAAAAAAGAAAATAACTAAGCCTAAATCTAGTTATTAATTTATTTAAGAAAAAGAAATTAAGTTTGTTTAAGAAAATGTTTTTGTCTTTTTAGTTTATAAAGAAAATAAAAATGTAGGTGAATATAAATATATTAGATATATAAATAAATAAAATATTTCTTGAATTTTTTATTAATGAAAATAATAATAATAAAAATAAAAATAATAAAGAAAAATAAAATAAAATATGAAAATAAAAGTCAGGGGGGTTTGAAATGGGATTTGGGAGTTTATTAGAAAAAAATCAGTTATTGTTTGAGTTTGGCCCACTAATATTTATGTAATCAGAAAATAAAATAAAAAAACAAGGTTGGACCTGTGTTGTGATAAGCAGGCAGGGGTGTGGTACAACAAAATGGCAAGGGCCCAACATACTAAGCCCATGCGCTGGTTGTTTGTAACAAAAAAGAAAGAAAGAAAATGTTGGAAAAAAATAGCAAAAGGCAGCACTGGGACTTGAACCCATGACCTTGACCATAAACGCGCGCTGCCTTTACCACTGGGGTGGCTGTACATCTGTTAATATAACTGAAATAATAAATACATAATGCAAAAGAAGTTCCAGAAATGAACTTCATCTTCAACCTCCAGCCATGGTTCCTGTAACTCACTCATTTCTCAATAAAAATAAAAAATGTAAACATGAAAGTTGCTCCATTTTTCCATACAAATCCAACCATATAAATATCATAAGCTATAAATCAAATATGAATGAGAATTTCTAATGGTACCAAATTGTGACCTAACTTTTTCAGAAAGTTCAAACTTAAAATTCTCACTACTCAAGCAATATAAATGAATTTTAAGGACATTGTCATCTTCAGGGCGATGATATCTACATTTTGTCTTTGAAAATGGAAAGCTAACAATGCCTATATGAAGATTTCAAAAGTCTGAAAAATTACCTTTAAAATGGAATTTGTGTTTTGCAAATGAGCTTGATTCAAGGTGCTGCAATGATCAGGTTAACTTCCTTGAGTCCTTAAGAAGCTAATGCAATACTTAGCTTGAGTTGAGAGTGACTGAAATGTCCTGGAGAAGTCAAGATGCAAACCTCTGTTTTTGGTTATGGAAGATGGAGAAGAGGATATTACAGAAATGTAACTGGTGTTTGGTTAAGTTATATTTAAGGTATAAAATCTTTGTGGAGGGTTTAGAAAGGAAACGCACGAGTGGGTTTTGTGTTTCAAGTTTCTTGGCCAAAAATGATAACAACAGTGATTTTTGCACAACTCTGAGTTTGGGAGAGTTTGAGGGTGTTTTTGCTTGTGTCTTAGTTCATAAATAGTGTCTCTATTTATAATTAAAAAGTTTGGATGCTTGGAGAAGTCAGAAATCAAGAATCACATGTTTGTGGATTTTTGTTTGTTTTTTAAGAAAGCTTGAAAAATGTGGTTCCAATGCACAAGTACCTATTTTATAGGGTGGCTTAGAAGCTTTAAACACGTTGGCTCTGAGCATACATGTTGTGTGTGTTCAGAACAACAAGTTAGAGTCTCAAGAAGAGTGGACTTTGTGATTAAAGCCACTTTTCCAAAATGACAATGTTGCCTTTCTTCCTAAAATGGTATTAAGCATGGACAATGCATTGAATGCTTGGATTAGGGCATAATACTTTGCGTAATCATATGACTAAAGGTAGACTTAGGGGTTAATATACTTATTGAACAAGATTATGCAGCATGTTTAACATTGGATCAAAAGGTTCTTCATGTTGAAATGACTTGTAAATCAAGCTTGAAACCCTAACTTCTTGCCTTCTATTCTCTTAGATAAAGTATGATCTCAATGAATTCTTGGACATTTTGGAAAGCTTGTAACATCCCCTCCAACCTTTATGTTGGAAATTTTTGAAAATTCCATTTAGAACTAGGTGAAAAGTTTCCATGAAGTTAGGTCAAAATCATGCCTAACTAGGGCAAAATTTCACTAAGTCTTTTAAGTTTCATGAGCATGTCTTCACAAATTCATAACTTCAAATCCAAGAATTTCTAGGTAAAGTTCTGCCCTACAATATTTTAGATCTCATTGAGATCTACAACTTTCATGTTGGATGTTTCCCTTGAATCATCTTGCATCATGGTGGAAATTTGGCACAAAGTTATGAAAAAAACATGAATTTTCCAACACTTAGAAAAATTTGTAAGTCTTGGAATTTTGACTTTTCAAAGATGAATTTTGACTTTTCAACTTGTTGATGAACAACTTTAACATTTTGACATGTCTTGATGAATTGTACTCTTTGAAACTTGATTTTGATCAAAAAGTCAAAGTTTGACTTTTTAGTTGACAGTTGACTTTTCATCAGTTGACTAAAATTCAATTATCAATCAATTGAGCTTGAGAAATGTTTTGAGCCATGACATTAGTTCAAAATGATGTATTTGTATCCTTGAGATCATGTCTTGAACCAATAATTCATTTGTTAAGTCAAAAGTCAAAAATTGAACCTTCTCAGTCAAAATCCTAATTTTGACCATTTTGCCCTTTTGATGATTTGATCAAATTTCTTGAGGAATTGTGATCAAAACTTGATCAATAGACATATATGAGTTTATGATGTTGATATGAATAAAAAATTATGAAGTTTGACTGCAAATTGACCCCAGTTGATATTTTCCCCAATACATCTGATTTTAGGTCAACTGATCAACTGACTGAGCAAAAATGTGATCCAAGACTAAACTTGACATGAGAAATCTTGGGGATCCAAAATGATCCATGAAAGTCATGTGTGGTATTAAAAGTTCATTTGTCCTTATGCAAACTCAAACCCTAATTTGAGTCATCAGTGTTTGAGGAGGTGTCTTGAGCTGATCAAACCTTGTGTAGTCTTGAACCAAAAGAGATCTTATGAGATATTTATTGAGAAATGAGAGGGAAAATTTTGGGGTACAACACTTGGAAAAGGAGAGGGCGTGGGTTCGATCCTGAGCGCTTGCAACCATCTTTTATCTGTTTTCTAATCGTTTCCACTTTCCATTATTTTTACTTATTTAATTTTCTACTAATCGTTTTAATCCTTAAAAAATAAATAAAAAATAGTCTTAGGGTTTTTATTAATTAATCTAATTTTGGACATATTTTTAATTCAATTTTATTAGATTTAATTTTTTTTAATTAATTAACCTTTGTAATTAATTTAGAATTAGATAACTAATTATTTTCTAAATGCTTAAAATTAACCCAAAATACACAATGTGACATTTTAGACATTTAGGTTTTTAAAAAAATATATTTTTTAACATGTATTTTTTATTTTTTTGCTATTTATCTTTAGACAAGTGTATAGGTTGTATAAAAATTGTAATAGCTTAGTGTTTAAATCCTCGCAAGGTTTTATTAAATATTATAACTGCCCTGAAGCCATGTAATAGTCCTAGGGCTTTACTTTTCGCACTTATATTTTATATACATGTATACATAACTGTTAGATATATGCTAATAGGATTTGTATGGAAAGACAAAAACAAACGTTAGAAAACCTTAACTCAAGATAACATAACTGAAAGCAATACACTTTGCACACTTCACCTCTAGGGTAAACTCTCTTTGTTGACTTGTGATACTAATGGTCACGTCTCATGAAAACAGGAATAATTTAGCAAAGACCCTCGGTTAAACAATATCATCATGGTTCCTTTCGAATAAAGATCATAAACCCTCGATGACCCTTCGAGTTGCCTACAAAATGATCTAGTACCTTAGATGACCCTAAGAGAAAATGATGATAGTCCCTTCGAATTGTTAAAGTTTCCTTACACACTGCCTTCTATGACTATACGACGACCCTACGCTTGTCCCTTAACATCCAATAGATAGGGATACCTACCAACTAATGATGTCGGTAGTAATATCTCTAACGGAGAAGGAAAATAACAAGAACAACCTTTAGTGGGTAAGACTCAACAAATTGCTTGCTCATAACAGTTTCAAACAAACAAATTTATTTTTACACCTCACGTTTCAAAACAAATATTTAAAAAAAACACTTTGTATACATTCTTGAGGACTGATACAAGAATTATTACAAATTCTGCCTCACAATTAACATTCAAAATATTTTCAAATCACACACACAAAGCAAGTTTAAAGTGAGCTAAGAAATTAAGAGCCCGTAGATAACTACGGATGAAAATGGTGCTTACAACTTCCTTTTCATAACTTACCCCCCAAACTCAAAATCTATCAAAAGTCTTTCCTGTTCTTTTCACCTTTCCTCATTCGATAAAAGAAAAGTCGGTGGTGACTCTTGGTATTCGCAACATTTGTGATAAAACACAAAACAAGTCAGTTCTTCCACCGTATTACAGAACTGGCGACTATGCTGGAGAATAACTTAAAAAGGTGGGGTTACCTTAGAGTTTAGATCACTTTACTTGCTTTTATTGTATGCTTTCTCTGATTTACTTTAAGGGTTCATGCTCGGGTGTTATTACTTGCGTGAAAGATCCTACACCCGGATCTAGTGATTCCTTAAGTAAGTAGCAATAGATCATAAAGACTATATGGCGTATACCGATATGGTTAACATGATGGCTACAGTTAGTGTGACACTTTGGTTTACACTGATGTTCCTTAAGTCAGTCAAGGATAATATTAGGCTTCTGCGCAGTGTCGTTAACACTAACTTACTTTTAGAACCTTAATTGACCCATCTTGGCCATTAGAAGGTAGTGAGATTGACGACTTTGGTGCAGTCCGAAGCTGGTTGATACTCGAAGCTACGCTTATTGAGATTCAACTTTTGGGATCATTTGGTGGCAAGGCAGTTGTCGTGCTAAAGTAAAGCCTGCGAAAAATATCGGTGATATGAGATTCTTAGAACCCGGTTACTATTTTAGGACAGGTTGAGCCAACTAAACTTCAGTTATGGGAAGGGTACTTACCTATTAACTTTACGCAAGCCTTTAAACCTAAGGCTACTTGTGTGACTTATTTGTATTCACTATCTAACAACTCAAAATCCTTGCAGGATTTGTTTATATAAACTCACTTTTTCTCATCACCTTACGCTCTTGCTTAGTGCATAGCATACACATCATATCATTTTATAACATAGCACTTTTACTAACCATTTCAAGGATCTTAGGTATTTATGGTGCAATATTTGCAGGATTGTTATAAGCCAAATTTCTATCATGGGGTAAGAATATTTATTTTCCTCTAGCCATATGCCGTCAAAATGAAAGTGCATTTTCTTGAGTCAGATGCTATGACCCACTTGATATGGTGAGCTTGATTCTTATAGAAGGACGTTCAAAGATGAAAACTCAAAGTTCTTCAGACAAAGATGCAACTAAATTCAATTTCTAATGTTTCAAACTAGATTCCTTAAAGATCCTTAAAAACATTTCATACGCATTTATATACCATGTCATTGCATAACAGGCATTCTCAAGGCCGATTTCTCATCTCCTTGCTGTTTATTTCAGTAGAAATGGCTCTCTAACAAACAATGAAAGATCTCCAGGCTCAGAATTCTCAGTTCTAGGAAATGTTCCTGAACCTATCCAAGGGGAAAGAGGGATTGAAACCACTCCTCGCTAAGAACATGACTAAGAAGAATCTTGAAGACAACAAGGATGACCAGTTGGAACAACTACAAGCTGAGATGGCAAAGATGAGAATCCAGATGATTGGTCAGATGGATCTTATCCAAAATTTATCTCGAGGGTAAAAAGAGTTGAGAATCCTCACCAACAAGCTTCATCAGGACGAATACAATCGTATGGGACAAACTGCTAGAATTGGGGATCTAATCACTAATCAACCTCCTTTGGCTGACAGGGAATTGGTTGACATGTTCATAAAGGAACGTGTTGAGAATGGAATCATAAGTGGTAAAATCCAGGTGGCTACATCTTCATATACTCAGAAGAAGTCATACAACGGGAAGAAAAAGTCCAATGTTGTGTGCGGCCAGAAGGGTCGTAATAAGAGTGACCTTAACTAATATGTTGGGGCAGTTCTAATCTCTAATCCTGCACCAGTGCAACAACAACAACATGGTAATTAGCATAAGCAAGATATACCCAAAATAATATTTAACAAAATCAACATGTCATTAGCTCAACATTGCAACACATGTTGAAGGCAGAGCCCATTACGTTGAAGGATCCTCCTCAGAACCCCAATACTTCCTCTCTGCGTCACAATGCTAACAATTGTTGGGCTTTGAAACATAAGATTCAGGACCTGATTGACGAAGGAGTTTTCGAGTTTACACAAGATGGTCAGATTGAGTTTTTTTATCATCCCTCAAATATCGAAATTGTGAGGCACACCATCTGAAGTGACAAGTTCAGGCGGAGGAGCTTTAAGATCATTTGAATTTTTATTTTCTTTGGTTGATTCAAACAATTACTATCATGTCAAACTTTGGTTTTTCCCATTAATGCATTGAATATGTTTTTCGTGAATTAATCCATTCATTTTCACTATATTTAAATTGTTCTTTTTACTTCCTTTTTATGATATTCAACTCTCGTTAAAAGCTATAAGCCTTTAGAGGGAGGATGACAAAAACGATAGCATAATCTCATACAGTGTGATTTTGAATAGACCTTGTTGACAATGTACAAGAATTGCTTTAATTCATAAACAATGGAGATATAACAAAGTTAATCCCTAGTCAACCCCTTTAAGCCTAAGAAGTATGAGTTTTCTTTTTCACACAAATTGAAACCCTTAATCATAACCCGGGGAAGGGTAGTGTCTTACATAATTCAACTGTGCATTCAATCACAAGATTTTCCTTCATATATAGTAGGTAGTATAGAAGAAATCCTTCCAAATCAAAAGTCGGTGATGGTTCCCCGTAATCATTAAGTTGGGCAGTCATTATCTTTCAAAAGAAAAGCCCGCTAAGTCAAAACCTATGAAGGAGAGTTAGGAAAAAAACTGGGGCATCCCGCTGACTGTAATCTTAAACAAAACAGTTTAGGAAAATGTTAGGGATAATAAAGTCAAAAATAGGTCGCTACAAATCATCAACAAAAGAAATATGTTACAAGAAAAAATGACTGCCTTCTCAAATAAACTTTCGATTTCTGAACCATTACCAAGTATCAGTGTTATAATTCCAAACTCTATTGGAACCTAAATGCATAATTAACTGAGTATAGGACTGAAGGACATCATGGAGAACGGGTTGGATACAAATAAACTTTGAGCCTTTATCCTTTGTTTCTTAAACCGTGAACCAAGCCATGATACAAGCCTTAAATGTCCTAACTGAAGCATGGGTCAGTTCGAAAACATATTGTTACAAAAAGGTATCCTGAGTCCTGTAAGGCTTACTATAAATCCTAAGTTGATATCACATTCTTACAAATTTTGTTTTACTAAAAAATGCATTTTTTAAACTTCAAGACAAACATAAGCTTTGAATTTTAATACCACTATTTGCATTTGACTAAGTGTTTGACAGCTGAGAAATTTGCATGATGAATATTCATTTAGAGGATTTTCGTTCATTGAATATGCGTCATGCAAATGTCTTTGTTGTCGAACAATTAGTCATATGCAAACAATGGCATTTAAAAATGCAAAGCTTATGTCTGTCTTGAAGTTTTAAAAATGCATTTTTAGTAAACAAGTAGAATTTTGTAAGAATGTGGATTCAACTCAAGATTTATAGTAAACCTTATAGGAGTCAGGATACCTTTTGTAACAATATGCTTTTGAACTAACCCATGCTTCAGCTAGGACTTTTAAGGGTTGTAACACGGTCTGGTTCACAGTTTAAGAAACAAAGAATAAAGGCTCAAACTTTATTTGTACACAACCCGTTCTCAGTGACATTCTTCTAGCCCTATACTCAGTTAATTGTGCGTAATTGAGTCTGGAATGATATTTTGGTGTTGATTCGGATACTAGAAGTTTATTTGAGAAGGAAGTTATTTTTTGTGACATTTTTTATGTTGTTGAGGATTCGTAACAACCTATTTTGACTTGATTATCCTTAAGTTTTCCTGAACTGTTTCTTCTGTGATTACAGTCAGCAGGATGCCCCGGCTTTTCCTAAGTCTCCTTCATAGGTTTAGACTTAGCGGGTTTTTCTTTTGAAAGATAATGACTGCCTATTTATTATGGGGAACCATCACTGTTTCTCAATTTAGAAGAGAATCTTTGACACTATTTGTCATGTATGAAGGTAGAGCTTGCGTTTGAATGCGCATTTGAATTAAATGAGTAACTACCCTGCCCCAGGTTATGATTAAAGGTTTCAATTTGTGTGAAAAAGAAAACTCCTACTTCTTAGGCTCAAAGGGGTTGACTAGGGATTATCTTCCTTATAACTCCATTATTTAAGATTTGAAATAACGCCTGTACATCATCAGCAAGGTCTGTTCAAAAGCATATTGTATGAGATTATGGTATTGTTTTTGTCATCCTCCCTCTAAAGGCTTATAGTTTTTAATCGAGAGTTGAATATCACAAAAGGGAGTAAAAGCATAGTATAGTGAAAACGAATGGATTAACTCAAGACAAACATATGTAATTTATTAATGGGAAGAACCAAAGTCTGACATAAAGGTAAGTGTTTGAAAAAACAAAGAAATCACAAACAAAAATTTGAATGAACAAAAAGCTTTTCCTCCTGAATTAGTCACTTTAGATGGTGTGCCTTGCAGCCTCGATATTTGAGAGATAAAAGAAGAACTCGATCTGAACATCTTGTGTAAACTCGAAAACTCCTTCGTCACTCAGGTCCTGAATCTTATGTTTCAACGCCCAACAACTGTTAGTGTCATGCCCCAAACTGTTGGAGTGATATGCGCACCTTACATTAGGATTATGACGGTAAGAAGAAGTATTAGGCTTATGAGGAGGATCCTTCAATGTAACTAGCTTGGCCTTCAACATGTGTTTCAATGCTTGAGCCAAAGACGTGTTGATTTTAGTAAATTTTCTTTTGGGTGTATTCTGCTTACTTTGATTACCCTGTTGTTGTTGGCGAGGTCATTATTGGACTTGCAATGTAGCAGCAATCCGGGAAGAGCTACTTTTAACCAAGCCATCTTCCTATATCATTGGAGGTTAATTAATGATTTGATCCCCCATTCTAGCAGTCCAGCCCATACGGCTGTATTCGTCCTGATGAAGTTTGATGACAAGAATTCTCAACTCTTCTTGCCCCCGAGCTAAATTTTGGATAAGATCCTTCTGACCAATCATCTAGATTCTCATTGTTTCCATATTAGCTTGCGATTGTTCCAACTGGTCATCCCTGTTGTCTTCAGGATTTTTCTTGGTTATGCTCTCAGTGAGGAGTGCTTTCAATTGCACTTGCCCCGTGGATAGGTTCAAGAACATTTCTTGGAACTGAGCATCTTGAGTTTGGAGGTCTCTGACGGTCTGTTCGAGAGCCATTTTTCTTAATGAAATAAACAGCAAGGAAATGAGAAACTTGTCTTGAGAATATATGTTATGTAATGACATGCATGATATGTGGATGTAATGTTTTCAAGGATCTCGAGGGATAAATACAAGAAAATCTTAGAAGTTGAATTTTGACTGTAACTTCGATTTGAAGAGCTTCGTATCGTTGAAATTCCTTCTACGAGAATCAAGCTCACCATGTCGAGTGGGTCCTAGTTACTGACTCAAGATATCGTGTTTTGACAACATTGGCTAGAGGAAAATAAATCCCCTTTCCCCTTGATAGATGTCTAGTTCATCATAACCTGCATTACAGGCCCTTGAGATCCTTGAAATGGTTAGCAAAATGATATGTCATGATGTCATTATGTTATGATGTTATGTTCGAACAAGTTAATTATACACAAGAAAAACACACAAGGTCTTTGGTTTAAGCTTGCATTGAGTTTGTAGGTAAGTACCCTCTTGAAGTTTTATTTGGCTCAACCTGTCTTAAAAGAAGTAATCTGGTTCAGGAATCTCAATATCATTGATCTTTTTTTATTGGGCATTGTTTCAGCTTAAACGATCTTTTCTCACGGTCGAAATATCCTGAAAGTCCGATCTCAATGAGTGTAGTATCGAGTATCAACTAATCTTAAGTTTTGCACCAAATTCGGCTATGTCACTACTTTCTAATGGCCAAGTTGTTTCAACTAAGGTTCTACAGTCAGTTAGTGCTTCATGATAGCACTCAGCAGCCCCGTATTCTCCTTGATTCAACTCAAGGGACACTTGTACCCACAAATGTGTCACACTAATGTAGTTATCGCTTCAACCATATCAGTCTACGTCGTATAATTTCCATGATCTATTGCTACTTACCTAAAATGCCCCAGATCCGGGTATAAAATCTTTACAAGAATACCTAAACAACAAGTGGAGGTACCTTAGAGGTGTGTCTGTGCTAAGTGTGTTGTATTTCAGTTATTTATCTTGGATATTTAGGTTTTCTACCGTTTTCTTTTAGATCTTGTCATGCAAACCTATTAGCATACATCTAGCAGTTAAATATATACATGGCAGAAAATTAAAGTGCGAGAATTAAAATATGTTATTACATTACATCGCTTCGGGATGGGGGGAATACAAACCAAAATGGGGAAAAATGTAAATGCCCTAAATTAAACTATTACATCCTTTGTACATTTACAATAATATGGAAAAAGATAGTGGGAAAATAAATAAATGCGCAGAGAATGAAAAGGGGGAAAGTCTAAAATCCTAAAAATTCTAAGTAGAAAAATGTTTTTTGTTGTTTTTAATTAGGAAAAACTTTTATGATAATAAACCTAATTCTAACCAATTTTAATTAACAAAATAAACTCAAAAATGATTTAATTAATTAATTTTATTGTAAAAATAAAGCTAATTAATGAAATCCTAAATATAATTTTTTTTATTTGATTTTATTAAAAAAAGTAATTAAAAAAAAGAAATGAATTAAAACAAAAATAAATAATAAACAAAAAAAAGTTATGGGCTAAAAGTTCTTGAATCATGCGCTTTGGATCAAAATGCACAGATCGGAGGAAAATTGGTATCAATCGAATCCGCGTGCATGGAAGTGTATCAATGGTTAGAACATGTTAATCAAGTACTCAAAAAAAAGTTAATAATAATCATTAAGCTCAAAACAAAGTAAAACAAAAGAACATGAATCTCAAAATGTTATGCGATCGGAAATGTGTGATATGTCTTTATCATGTGTTTTGGACCATGGTAACTGGTCCAAGCTTACCCTTTCACGTTCAGGGATAGGATAAGGATAGATTTATGGGATGAGAAGGCCTGCAGAAAGAGCTTTGAAGTACGAAGGTTCTTGAGAATTTTTTTTTTGAGAATTTTGCTAGCTTCCATGCATATGATTTTTTGGAGAATTTTGAAATGGCTTTGGTATGCAAGAATTTTGTGGTCCTTTTGAGCTTGCATTGCTTGAGTATTTATAGAGAGAGTTAATAGGCTAGAAAAAATGGAAATGAATTAAGCATTTAACCATATTTTAAGACTATAATCAAAATTTGAAAACTTGCCAAATTTTGTAGCATTTAACCATGTTTTAAGACAAGAATCAAAATTTGAAAACTTGCCAAAATTTGTAGCATTCTTACCATTTTCGTTTTTTGCATGAATCTAGACACATTGCTGGCTTGCTTGAATATTTGGGCTTCAATCTTGACCCATAAATCCAATCATGCGCCTAAGCCCATTAGCCTCACTTTTTGTTTTGATTTAATTTATTTTAAATGAATAAAAATTCAAATAAAATAAATAAAAATCATGAAAAATAAGGGAATGGTTTCAGGGGTCCTCTAACATATCATGAACATGTTTGATTCTCAAAAATCAGGCCCATTGGTTAAAAGATTCAAACTTGCCCAATTTGAACTTCATGAATTTCTTCAAAATCTCCCAATTTGTGCAACTCATAACTTTCTCAATTTTTATCTTTTGAATATGATCTTGGGATTTTTAAAAATATCAAGACGTCCTATACAATCTCTATGTTTATGATTTTTGCTTTTGAAGACATTATCTTGATGTAAGTTGTCTTGACAAAAAGTGTCTTTTATTGACTTATGAAAATGACCTATAATGTATTAGCTCATATCTTTCAAATGAAGCATTTATTGGACTTGAGCATAAAAATAAAGTTTTAGGGAATTGAATTTATTCAAAATAAGCTTTGGTTTGGGAAAATTTGATGAATTATGTGAAAGTTATGCCTGGTCAAAGTTCAATTGACTTCTTCTAAGGAAACCTAATTTGACAAATCTTGACTTTTGATGATTTGAGAGCTTTCCTTGGGAAATCATGATCAACCCTTGATCAAATGATGAATATCACTTCAAAATATTGATGTTGACCAAAAATCTTGAAGTTTGACTATATGTTGACCATAGTTGACTTTTTGACCAATACAATTGATTTTCAATCATCTGAGCCATTGACTGAGCAAACTTTTGATGTAGGGCTTGAAACTTGACATGTACCTTATTGAGGACCTATGGAGAACCATGGAAGCCACTTGAGACCTTTACAATCCAAATTTCCTTGATAAAATCAAAACCCTAATTATAGACATTTGGGTTAGGAGGAGCATCTTGACTAGTCAACCCTTGAGTGTCTTGAATATCTGAGAAGCCTTAAAAGAATGTCTTGAGAATAAAAGGGGAGGGAAAATTTTGGGATACAACAGCTGCCCCTATTCAATCTTCTTAAACCTGAAGAGTTAGATTGACATGTCCTCCATTCGTGACTTGAAGGTAGAAGATGATTGAACACTTAAGTGGCCAGAAATTTGCACTCACCTGTGCAACAGGAAACATTGTTGGTTGATTGTATTAGGAATGGGATTATAGACGCCATCCAAAATAACTGTTGACTTCAACTGGAAGAAGTATCAGAATAAATATTTGGGCGATTTGAACTGAACCAAGGAAAGGTCTATTGGAAAAGAATCGGGATAAATCATTGGTCGATTTAAACTGAACCAGCAGTTGTCTATTCTTGTCTTTAACTGGAAAAGAATCAGAATAAATCGTTGGGCGATTTAAACTGTACCAGAAAAAAGTGTCTACTGTATAAGAATCATGATAAATCATTGGTCGATTTAAACTGAACCAGCAGATGTCTATAATTGTCTTTAACTAGATAAGAATCAGAATAAATCTTTGGGTGATTTAAACTGAACCAGAGAAAGGTGCCTACTGGAAAAGCATTAGGATAAATCATTGGTCAATTTAAACTGAACCAGTAGAGGTCTATATTTATCTTTAACCGGATAAGAATCAGAATAAATCTTTGAGCAATATAAGTTGAACCAGAGAAAGGTCTTGATTGTCTTCAACTGGATAAGAATCAGAAAAAATCTTCGGGAAATTTAAACTGAGCCAAAGAAAGAGTCCATCGGAAAAGAATCGGGATAAATCATTGGTCGATTTAAACTGAAACAACATAGGTCTTTAATTGTCTTTAATTGGATAAGAATCAGAATAAATCATTGAGTCGATTTAAATTGAACTAGAGAAAGAGTCCACCGGAAAAGAATCAGGGTAAATGATTGGTCGATTTAAACTGAACCAGCAAATGTCTTTAATTTGAGAATGACCTTATGAGGAAAATACTGAAATAGCCATTCGTCAGATGTAGCCTTTGAGAAGACTGTCAGGTCATATGAGTAGTTGATAATGTTTGTCGATTAATCTTTCCTGAAAGGGTAAAAAGTTAACTGTATGCAATGTCCTGATGTATGAAATGCATTGCACAATGATGTTCTCAAAATAAATGAGATTGTGCTATATGTGTTTTGTATGTATATTCTATGATATTGGTAAATGATGTATGAATGTGAATCATTATTGAAGTGCATTTGTAAATTCGAGTAACATCTTCGTCTGGGAAAATAAATCCCTTACTGTTGTTGGAGATTAAGAGTATGTGTATCTTCGAATTTCTGGAGATTGTTTCCACTGGGGACTCCTGCTTTCTTATTTGAGGAAAATCCGTCGGGGAACATTGATTTCTGCTTTGAAGAAACTCTACTGGGGAGAAGAGTTTAAGAATGTTGGTTATTCACTACTCTATTAGGGAGTTTATACCCTGACCAGGGATAGAAGAGATGGATAACCTTCCGGCTCGTCTGAAGAGGATAAAGTTGAATGACATCTGATCCGGTTTTAGATTCAGTAGTAACTCTCTGGGGATAGTGACGACTTCATTGGAGAGAGGAATTTTGCCGATGATTTATGGTAGAAGCAACACTCAAGCTGGGGAGTGTCAGGATGAATTTGTGCCTTGATTGTATCTGAAGATGTACTGATTGAGTATCAGAATGATCTATATCTAGATCATATCTGAACTGTATCTAGAAGAGAATCTAGAATGAGTGCCAGAATGAATCTATATTTAGATTGTATCTAAATTTTATCCGAAAGATGCATTTGAATGAGTATCAGAATGACATTTGTATCTGGATCATGTCTAAACCGTATCTACAAGAGAATCTGGAATGAGTTCCAAAATGAATATGTATCTTGATTGTGTCACACTATATCTAGAAATGGGTCTGGAATGAGTGTCAGAATGAATCTATATTTAGATTGTATCTGAATTGTATCTAGAAAAGGATATGGAATGAGTTTCATAATGAATCTGTATCTTGATTTTATCTGTACTGTATCTAGAAGAGATCCTGGAATGAGTGTCAGAATGAATCTATATCTAGATTCTATCAGAACTGTATCTAGAAGAGAATCTAGAATGAGTGTCAGAATGAAATATATCTAGATTGTATCTGAATTGTATCTAGAAGATGATAAACTGTTGGAGAAATAAACCCTGTTGGGAAAATACTCTTGTTGAGGAAATACCCTTGTTAAGGAAATGAACTCAACTGGAGAACAGAAGTATGAAAGGGGGTTTTACAACCTTGGAGGAACAAGCTCAGATGGGGAAAGAAACTCCACGAATTGTACTTATTGGAACTCTGTAGGTTGGTGATATTTCTGGGGAGAAAATCATACTCCTTTATCATCCAGAGTGATTTGCCATGGCAATTACGGGGAATGTATGAACTTGTGAAGATTACTCTGTGGGGGTAATCTCATGAAAGTGGATATGTGGGGATCAGTGGAGACTTGAACATACCTCTACTTCTAGAGCCCTTGGATAATGCTGATCAGGGAGATAACTCTTCTACTGATAGACAAGTGACGAGATGACGGGACATAGTCGTACACTTTAATCCCTAACTTTTTCCTTGATTTTCCTTTCAGATTATCAGTCCATTGGGATACCCTTTTTTTCCCAAGCCGCCTTTTCAGGTTTTCGACTTGCAAGGTGTACAATTTTATTTATATATCCCTAATTTTTTCCCGAAATTTTTTTGGTTAGCTGGGATACCCTTATTTTGCCTAGGCCAGTCAACCTAGCGGGTCTTTTTTTTCATGCGTAGTATTTTTCGACTATGTTCGCGTTCACAGGGTGAAGAGAATTGTCATTATCCATAGTAGTAAGTGTTGCAGCACTGCCAGAAAATGTTTGCTTTATTGTATGTGGCCCGTTGCTGAAATTCATGTTCAATGCCCCAGGTGATTCAGATGGAGATCTGTCCCGGGCTATTCAACACTTTATTCATCACTTTTGAGAGATTCTTTGAATCTTAAATTGACTGCCAAAGATGAGTTGGGCAATAATATGTCATGCCCCTTGATTATGGAAGTTTTATTATTTGAAGTATCTCTTTATCTGAGGTGATTATGTTCATTGAGAGGATTTTTGTTCATTGAATACTCGTCATGCGAATTTCTCTACTTTCGAACAATTAGTCATATGCAAACAATGGCATTTAAAAATGCAAAGCTTATGTCTGTCTTGAATTTTTAAAAATGAATTTTTAGTAAACAAAAAGATTTTTGTAAGAATATGAATTCAACTCTGTAATACGGTGGGAGAACTGACTTGGGTGTTTTGCGTTTTATCGCAATTGTTGAGATAGCAAGAGTCGCCACCGACTTTTCTTTTATCCAATAAGGAAAGGGTGAAAAGAACAGGAAAGATCTTTGAGATTATTTTCTTGAGTTTGGGGGTAGGTTATGAAAAGAGAAGGTGTTAGCACCCTTTTCATCCGTAGTTATCTACGGGCTCTTAGTTTCTTGCTAGATCACTTGCTTTTGTTTGAAAATGTGTTTGTGGTGTGGGTTTTCAAAGTATTTTAAAAAACATCTTCGTAATGGTTCTTGTTTCTATAAGAACGCGTACAAAGTGTTGGTTTTGAAAATAGTTCAAAGAGGTGTTTGTGGAATGTGTTTTTGAAAGTGATTTTGAAAAGTGTCTTTGTAATGGTTCTCGTTTCTATAAGAACACGTACAAAAAGCTTTGTCTTTTGAAAATGTTTCAAATGAAAGTGTTGGTGTATAAAATGTTTTTTGTTGTGAGCAAGCGAGCAACTAGGAGCATCCTACCTACTCAAAATGTTTAAATGTTCTTTTCCTCCTCCTTTAGATGTTTCTATCTTACCATTGATTTGGTAAGAAGCTCCAACATTAGATGTGAAGGGACGGGCATGGGACATTTGTATAGTCATAGAAGGAAACCTATGGGACGTTTTAGCAATGTCGTTTAGGGACTAGATCGTTTACTGAAGGAAAAATTGAGGGTCATCGAGGGACTACGATCTTTTATCAAGGGTCTTTGCTAAAACGCCCATACTCGAGGGTCATGACTATTTTTCCGAGGCAACAAGTGAGATTACCCTAAGGGTGCATGTGTGTAAAGTGTGTTTGATTGCATGCATTTTGTCTTTGATTTTTTAGGTTGTCTACTTGTTGGTTTTTATCCTGCCATACATCCTAATTACTAACATTTGTACAAAAGCAATAAAATGCAAAAATAATTCCTACACTATTACAACCATATTGAATAGTAAGAAAATATAAAGACAAAATAAAATAAAGAAAGGAAAATGGGATTTTTTCGATTCAGGCAGCCACACTCTTCAATTCTGCACTTCTTGGCTTCCTTTGATTTGGGCCTGGAGTCAGCAAGGTCAGGTGTTTCGATTTCACCCTTTGTCTGCTTCATTCGATTGGGACCTGGGAGTCAGCATGACCATCCCTCTGGGTGCTTCCTTCGTTTGAGGCCTGGGGTTAACGTGAAGTGAGCTCTTTGCCCCAGGCTTCTTGCCTCCTTTGACTGCAGGCATGCTAGGCCCTCAGGTTGAGATTCGAAAGGCTTGAATGCTTAGCCAATCGAAGGATACAGTGAAACTGATTTAAACTTTTAAAACGCAACATTCAAGTGTAACTTTCGAAAGCTACAGGCCAGGGGTTAGCACAAAATTATTGGGTCTCAAAGTCCAAAGCCTAACTAGTCATGGTTGAGATTTTCAACATATGAGCAATCAGAATCGAAGTTTTAAACATGGTCAAGCTCCCTATATGAGATATCTACATTTTCTATTTATTGACATGTACACATGATATTTAAATGAAATAGTTCCAAGTTTAAAGAGAACTTACCTATTGAAGTTCTTAAATCGAAGGAAACTGCAAGTGTCTTCCTTGGTGGTGAATGGAAGTTTGTTGGGGCCTTCCTGAGACTAGTCCAGTTACTACTTTGTTCAAGCAGTCACTGAATCGAAGGAGGACGTGTGAGTGAATCAAAGGTTTCTCTATAACAAGTAATGGAATGAATTAAAGGATTACTATATTGTGGTTAGGGGAGTGGGTCAAAGGTTAGTTATCTGGTCACTTGGGGAGTGAATCGAATGATTCACTTAGTGTGCAAAGGGGGCTGAGTTTTTTAGAAGTGTTTAGAATATTTGAAAAAAACGTTGGGTGGTGTTTGAGAGTTTTGAGGAATTTCTCACAACAAGGTTTTTCTCGCAATTATCCAGGGGCCCCTAAGATGTGTGATGGAGGATCATATTTATAGATGGCTTTGGCTGGTGTTTTAGGAGGGAAAATAAAAAGTTTAAACAAAAAAGGCATGATGTACTTGTAGCTTTTGATGGGCAGTATTCACATGCCAAATTGGTGCAAGAACATGGGCAGTGTTGCAGGACTATTGTGCAGCAGTTTTGGACTGTTATGGCTAGTGTATCAGGCCTGAACTTGGCAGCACATGGGACTTGGTCAGAAAGTACCTTTGGGCATCTCAACCTTTTGTTTTTATCCCCTAGCCCTATCCTTCGACCAGACCCCTCAACAACATTTATTTTCAAATCAAAGTGTCCTCCGAATGACTCCTATGGATATCCTTTGAACGGGCTCAAATAGGTGCCTTTCAACTAGGCATTTTGTGTGCTCCTTTGAATGGTCTAAATATATGCTCCTGGAGCGGATCAATAAAACATGTCATTCGATTGGGACATTCAGGTATGTCTGGCAAGTCCTTCAAATGTGCCACCATGGTACTTCTTTTGCGCGAGACAATGGCATAGTGTAGAATTTGTGTGCTAAAGAAAACTATTTCCAAAGGAGATACTGCCCACTCAAACTTGCCTGCAATGGGTCATATGGTCAAACAAAGGGGTGTATATAAGGGGTCCCTGCTTTGTGACTTCATGCAAACATGCAAGAGATCTTTGCTCAAACGAAGGCTTGCATGAAGGGAGCCACATGCCCAAACGAAAGGTGTAACAAAAAACTTGTACTGAAGGATTCACACGCCCCAAACAAAGAATGCATGCAGAGGATAAAGGGCACAATCGAAGCTTGTAATAAAGGAGGGCCACGTGCCCCAAACGAAAGAGGCATGCAGGAGGCAACATGTGCGAAGGAGACCAGAAAAGAGGCCTTTGCCTCCTAAATCGAAGGACATCAATCAGGAGGCTCTTTGCCTTGTGGATTAAAGTTAGTTGAAGATAAGTGTTGCCCTATCGAAGTTTGCAACAAGTTATTTCAAAGGGTGACTTTGGCCTTGTGCATACTAGCATGGTGGGGAATTCTGCCTTGTATATTTGGCTAACATATAGGAAAGAAGCTGTATAGCCAAACGAAAGATTTGCACGAAGAGAATAAAATGTTCAAAAGAAGTCCAGTGCCCAAACGAAGCAGGAAATGAACTTGCCCAAAAGAAGTCTAGTGCTCAAACGAAAGGTGCAACCAAAGCTTACATCTAATGAGCCAAAGTGCCCAATCGAAGGATGTAAAATCGAAGAGAACTTATTTTCCTTCAATTTTTTCAAAAATAATATTTTCATCTATTTTTCCCTTTTTAGCAATTTCCTCTTTTAACTTAATGTTGAAAAATCCAATTGTATTTGTGTAAGCTTGAATTTTTGAGAATCCTTGTGAGAAATGTCTTGAGAAAGGAGAGGACAAATTTTGGGGTACAACAGCTGTCCCTGTTCAATCTTCTTAAACCTGAAGAGTTAGATTGGTGAATCTGCCATTAGTGACTTGAAGGTGGAAGATGAATGAACACTAGAGTGCCCAGAAATTTGCACTTGATGATGTGGTGGTTGATTGTGTAGGGAATAGGCTTAAAGATGTCATTTGGAGAAATGATGGATAGTTGTTGGAGATGGGATTATAGATGCCATCCAAAGGTGATTGTTGACAGAAATTTAACTAAGTCTAAGCTTGACTTTAATTGGAAAAGAATCAGAATAAATTTTTGGAATGATTTGTCTGAACCAGAGAAAGTGTCTACCAAAAAAGAATTAGGATAAACCATTGATAGATTTAAACTGAACCAGTAGAGGTCTTGAATTATCTTTAACTGGAAAGAATCAGGATAAATCTTTGGAGTAATTTATCTGAACCAGAGAAAGTGTCTACCGGAAAGGAATCAGGATAAACCATTGATCAATTTAAACTGAACCAACAGAGGTCTGGAAAAGAACCAGAATAAATCTTTGGAGCGATTTATCTGAACTAGAGAAAATGTCTACCGGAAAGGAATCACGATAAACCATTGATCGATTTAAATTGAACCAGCAGAAGTCTTGAATAATCTTTAACTGGAAAGAATCAGGATAAATCTTTGGAGCGATTTATCTGAACCAGAGAAAGTGTCTACTTGGAAGGAATCGGGATAAACCATTGATCGATTTAAATTCAACCAGCAGAGGTCTGGAAAAGAATCATAATAAATCTTTGGAGAAATTTATCTGAACCAGAGAAAGTGTCTACCAGAAAGGAATCAAGATAAACCATTGATCGTTTTAAACTGAACCAGCAGAGGTCTGGAAAAGAATCAGAATAAATCTTTGGAGCGATTTATCTGAACTAGAGGAAATGTCTACCGGAAAGGAATCAGGATAAACCATTGTCGATTTAAACTAAACCAGCGGAAGTCTTGAATAATCTTTAACTGGAAATAATCAGGATGAATCTTTGGAGTGATTTATCTGAACCAGAGAAAGTGTCTACTTGGAAGGAATCAGGACAAACCATTGATCAATTTAAATTGAAATAGCAGAGGTCTAGAAAAGAATCAGAATAAATATTAGGAGCAATTTATCTGAACCAGAGAAAGTGTCTACCAGAAAGGAATCAGGATAAACCATTGATCGATATAAACTGAACCAGTAGAGGTCTGGAAAAGAATCAGAATAAATCTTTGGAGCGATTCATCTGAGCAAGAGGAAATGTCTACCGGAAAGGAATCAGGATAAACCATTTATCAATTTAAACTGAACCAGCAGAAGTCTTGAATAATCTTTAACTGGAAAGAATCGGGATAAAACTTTGGAGCGATTTATCTGAACTAGAGAAAGTGTCTACTGGGAAGGAATCAGGATAAACCATTGATCGATTTAAACTGAACCAGCAGAGGTCTGGAAAAGCATCAGAATAAATCTTTGAAGCAATTTATTTGAACCAGAGAAAGTGTCTACCGAAAAAGAATTAGGATAAACCATTGATCGGTTTAAACTGAACCAGCAGAAGTTTTGACTTATCTTTCACTGGAAAGAATCAGGATAAATCTTTGGAGATATTTATCTGAACCAAAGAAAGTGTCTACTTGGAAGGAATTAGGATAAACTATTGATCTATTTAAACTGAACCAGCGAAGATCTTAAGGAAGTATTCGTCATGTAGATAGTCACCTAATCCTGTTTCGAGAATTTATTTACAATTGATTTGTTCATAGATAGTTGTCCTATCTTGTAAAAAATTGTTGATGATAATTTTCTATTGATTTATCTTTCCTGAAAAGGTAAAGAGTTAGTTGTATGCAATGCCATGATGTATGAAATGCATGGCATAATGATGTTTCTCAAAATAAATGAGATCGCAATATACACATTTATGTTATCAGTGTTATGTTGTATGAATGCAATGTATGAACATAGTAGTTGTTCTCCTGCAGTGTTGTTGGATTGGGGAAAATAAATCCCTGACTGCTGCTGGGAATGAGGAGTGTAAGTCTTCATATTTTGTTGAATTTTAAGTGTTGATGGATGGGTTTCCATTATTAGAGAAATAAACTCTGTTGGGGGAAGGGAAACGTCGTGCATTGCTTGTAGACTTTGTGAAATCCCGTTGGGGAATCCTGAGGAACTGGGTGACTTTCACCGGGGAATCTTTGGAGCGGTAATTGGAAATTTTGCTCCGTCGGGGATATGAGAGCACCTGATACAATTAGGTTGCATATTGTGGATACGACAGTGATCCTATGGCAGGATGTTTCTGCCTCTGCTCCTACTGGAGAAAGCACCTGCGGGGATTTTATGGAATGGCCTATAGATATTATCTTATTTCTTAGAGCCATTAGTAATTGTCTTTCTGTTTTATGTTCCCTTTTTTATGCGTCCATTTGTAAACAGTAATTACGTTCAAATGCATATGTTCAAAAATAATCACTAGACGTTTTTGCAAACAAAACAAGAAAGTAAAAGAAAAATAGATAGTCTTGCACTTTTAAAGGAATAACTTTGTATTAACTTGAATAAGTATTTTTTTACAAAGAGACGAACATCCTAGTAAGAGAATGTCGTTGTGAAAATGAAAACTAATACAAAGAAAGACAGCTATGTGAAATAATCCCATGGGGTTCCCATTCTGCTATAGCCTTTATGTCTATGAGCGTCTCATCCATTTGATGCCTTGTCTGAAGCTGATTGGATTGATTAGTACCGTTTGAGTTTGACAATTGATACAGAATATTGGTTGTAAGGTAATCCAACGGGACATAGTCATACGCTTTAAATCCCTAAATTTTGCCTGGACCGCTCTTTCATGTTTGTAGTCCACCGGGATACCCTTTTTTGCCCAAGCCGTCTTTTCAGGTTTTCAGCTTGTCGGGTGTACAAATATTTCTGTGTTTATCCCTAATTTTTGCCTAGTCCAGTCAACCTAGCGAGTCTTTTTTATGCGTAGCATCTTTTGACTATGTCCGCGTTTACAGAGTGCGGAAGGTCGTCGACGTCCATAGTGGTTAAGATGATGGCCCCACCAGAAAATATTTTTTTGATCATAAATGGTCCTTCGTATGTAGGAGTCCATTTTCCCCTGGGATCACCTTGTGGAAGTATGATACGCTTGATTACCAAGTCACCAACCTGATATACCTAACGTCTGACCTTCTTGTTAAAAGCTTTAATCATACGTTTTTGGTACATCTGGCCATGGCAGACAGCCGTGAGCCTCTTCTTATCAATAAAGTTCAATTGGTCAAGTCGAGTTTGAATCCATTCATCTTCATTCAACCCTACATCCCTCATGATTCTCAAAGAAGGTACCTGGACTTCAATTGGTAGGATAGCTTCCATGTTGTACACCAAAGAGAAAGGAGTTTCCCCTGTTAATGTGTGCACCGTGGTATGGTAACTGTGGAGAGAAAATGGTAACATCTCATGCCAGTTCTTATAGGTCATTATCATATTTTGTATGATCTTCTTGATGTTTTTATTAGCGGCTTCTACAACGCCATTCATCTTCGTCCGGAAGGAGAAGAGTTATGATGCTGGATCTTGAATTGCACGCATAGTCCAGTGATAATAGTATTGTTGAGATTGGTACCATTATCTGTAATGATTCTCTCTGGAATACCATATCGATAAATAAGATTCTGTCTGATGAATCGGGCCACAAAGTTCTTGGTAACAGAAGCAAATGAAGCTGCCTCGACCCACTTTGTGAAGTAATCAATGGCAACCAAGATGAAGCGGTGTCCATTAGAAGCTGTAGGTTTGATCTCTCCAATCATGTCAATGCCCCACATTGTGAATGGACAAGGAGAATTCAGGACGTTTAGAGGAACTGGAGGCACGTGTATTTTGTCAGCATAGATCTGACACTTGTGACAAGTCCGTGAATGCTGATAACAGTCCGCTTCTATGGTGGACCAGTAGTATCCTGGCTGTAGGATATTTTTAGCCATCGTGTGCCCACTAGAATGGGTGCCAAATGTACATTTGTGTAAATCAGCCATGATCTTTTCTGTCTCACTCTTGTCTATGCACTGAAGCAAAGTAGAGTCGTGGTTGAGCTTATAGAGGATTTCGTTACTAAGGAAGAATTTAGCAGAGAACCTTCTTAAGAACTTCTTATCATTGACTGAAGCTCCATCAGGATATTCTTGGGCCTCGAGATATCTTTTAATTTCATGGAACCAAGATTTGTCTACTACTTCTTCAGTATCAATCTCGTGACAATATGTTGGTTCTTCCATCCTCTCAATAGTGATCTGAGGAGCCTCATTATCCCACCTGATTTTGAACATGGATGACATAGTGGCTAGCGTATCCTCTAGTTGATTATCCTCTCGTGGAAAACACTCAAAGGTAATTTCCTCAAAATGTGGGATCAGTGTCAACACGTGTTCTTTGTAAGGGATGAGATTAGGATGCTTCATGTACCATTCTCCTTTGATCTGAATGATCACTAAGGATGAGTCTCCAAATACACTTAAGGACTTGATCCCCAAATCTATGGCAGCTTTGAGACCCATAATGCACGCTTCATATTCAGCCATATTATTGGTACAATTGAAACACATCCTGACAATGAAGGGAGTATGACAGCCTTCAGGGGATATGATCACAACGTCGATGATGTTGCCGAGTGTGTTGGAAGCTCCGTCAAAAACCATGGTCCATCGGGATTATTGTTCAGGTCCGTCATATGGTCTGAGTTCTTCACAGTCATTTACCAATATGATGTCTTTGTCTGGGAATTTGAAATTCATGGATTAATAGTCACCCACTGCCTGATTAGCCAGGTGATCAGCTAGTACACTTCCCTTTATTGCTTTTTGGGTAGTGTACTGAATGTCGTATTCGGTGAGGATCATCTGCCATCTTGCTATTCTTCCAGAGAGGGCGGGATTCTCGAATATGTATTTAATTGGATCCATCTTGGATATCAACAAGGTAGTGTGAGTCAGCATATACTGTCTTAGCCGGTGAGCAGCCCATGCCAGAGCGCAACAAGTTTTCTCAAGCAGTGAATATCTGGTTTCAAAGTCGGTAAACTTTTTGCTTAGGTAGTATATTGCATGCTCTTTTCGTCCAGACTCGTCATGCTGCCCCGACACACACCCCATTGAATTTTCTAAAAATGTTAGGTACATGATCAGAGGTCTTCTCTCAACTGGCGGCATCAAAATGGGAGGCTCTTGAAGGTACTCCTTGATCCTGTCAAAGGAAGCCTGGAAGTCATCATTCCATTCCATCACTTGATCTTTCTTCAGTAATTTGAAGATTGGTTCACAAATAGCGGTCAGATGGGAAATAAATATGGCGATGTAGTTTAGCCGTCATAAGAATCCCCTAACTTCCCTTTTAGTGCGAGGAGGGGCATTTCTTGTATTGCTTTTACCTTTGCAGGGTCCACTTTAATACCTTTGTCACTGACAACGAAGCCTAAGAATTTACCGGATCTTACTCCGAAAGTGCATTTATTTGGGTTCAACCTTAGTTTGTATTTCTTCAGTCTTTCAAATAGCTTCTGCAGGTGGTCCAGGTGTTCCTCTTCAGTTTGAGATATGGCTATCATATCATCCACGTAGACCTCTATCTCTTGATGGATCATATCGTGAAACAAAGCTACCATGGCACGATGATAGGTTGCCTCGGCGTTCTTCATCCCAAATGGCATAACTTTGTAATAAAAAGTTCCCCATTGTGTGACGAAGGTTATTTTCTCCATGTCCTCAGGTGCCATTTTGATCTGATTGTATCTGGAGAAACCATCCATGAAGGAGAATACTTTATGTTTTACAGTGTTGTCAACCAAAATATCGATGTGGGGAAGCAAGAAGTCATCCTTGGGGCTTTCCCTATTCAGGTCTCTGTAATCCACACACATACGTACCTTACCATGCTTCTTAGGTACTGGAACAACATTGGAGACCCATTATGGATAGGAGGTGACAGCTAAGAATCCGGTGTTGAACTGCTTCATGACTTCAGTCTTGATTTTTTCTGACATTTCTGGCCGCATACGACGAATCTTTTGTTTCACTGGAGGGCAATCCTCTTTTTTCGACAAACGATGGACCATGATATCAGTGTCGAGTCCTGGAATGTCTTCATATGACCAGGCAAAGACCTCAACATAGTCATGTAGTATCTGAGTTAAGCGCTTCTTGACACTATGCTCTAGGTTGGCACCTATCTTGACTTCTTTCTTGTACTTTTCAGTACTTAAGTTAACTGTTACAACTGGCTCTTCGTGGGGCTGTATGGTCCTTTCTTCCTGTTGTAATAATCTGGAAAGTTTCCCTGGTACCTCGTAATCTTCCTCACCTTCGTCCTCGACTTGGTAGATCGGATTTTCAAAGTCATGATAGGCCATAGCAGAACCGTTACCAATGGGATCTCGAGTGGATGTGTATCTACATTTCGATATGTGGGTGTGTGTAAGAGCATAGCTATCTTTAATTAAATAAAAGGTAGAAAAATAAAAACAAAGAGCATAAAATTTGCATGCAAATTTTACGCTCCTTGTTTTTCTTTTCTACTTTTTACTTTATCCAAACAGCTATGCTCTTACACACACCCACATATTAAACTGCAGATCCACATCCACTCTGGATCCCATTGATAACGGTTCTATTATTTCCAATTATGACTTTGAAAATCCGATCTACCAAGTCGATGATGAAAGTGGGGAAGATTGTGAAGTACCAAGAGAACTTGTCAGACTGTTACAACAGGAAGAAAGAGCAATACAACCCCATGAAGAGCCAGTTGAGACAGTAAATTTGGGTACTGAAAAGGATAAGAAGGATGTCAAGATAGTTTCTAATTTGTAGCATAATCTCAAGGAGCGGTTTATACAGATGCTACATGACTATGTTGAGGTCTTTTCCTGGTCATACGAAGACATGTCGGGACTTGTCACTGATATCGTGGTCCATCGTCTACCGAAAAAAGAGGACTACCCTCTAGTGAAACAAAAAGTTCTTCGTATGCGGCCATAGATGTCAGAAAAGATCAAGGTTGAAGTCATGAAATAGTTCAACGTTGGTTTCTTAGCTGTTACCTCTTATCCATAATGGGTTTCTAATGTTGTTCTGATACCTAAGAAGGATGGTAAGTTACGTATGTGTATGGATTACAAAGACCTGAATAGGGAAAGCCCCAAGGATGACTTTCCACTTCCCCGTATTGATGTTCTGGTTGACAATACCACACAACATAAGGTATTCTCCTTAATGGATGGTTTCTCCGGGTATAATCAGATCAAAATGGCACCTGAGGACATGGAGAAAATGACCTTCATCACACAGTGGGGCACTTTTTGTTACAAAGTTATGCCATTTGGGTTAAAAAGCATCGAGGCAACCTATCAGCGTGCCATGGTAGCTTTGTTTCACGATATGATCCATCACGAGATAGAGGTCTACATCGATGATATGATAGCTAGGTCTCAGACTGAAGAGGAGCACCTTGACCACCTGCAGAAGCTATTTGAAAGGCTGAAGAAATAAAAACTGAGGCTGAACCCGAATAAGTGCACCTTTTGAGTAAGATCCAATAAGCTCTTAGGCTTCTTTGTTAGCGACAAAGGTATTGAAGTAGACCCTGCAAAGGTTAAAGCTATACGAGAAATGCCAACTCCTCCTACTAATAAGGAAGTTAGGGGATTCTTGGGACGTCTGAACTACATTGCCAAATTCATTTCCCATCTAACCGCTACTTGTGAGCCAATCTTCAAATTACTGAGGAAAGATCAAGCAGTGAAGTGGAATGACGATTTCCAGACCGCCTTTGACAAAATCAAGGAATATCTTCAAGAACCTCCAATTTTGATTCTGTCGGTTGAAGGAAGACCTATGATCATGTACTTAATGGTATTAGAGAATTCAATGGGGTGTGTTCTAGGGCAGCATGACGAGTCTGGTTAAAAAGAGAATGCAATATACTACCTTAGCAAAAAGTTTACCGACTGTGAAACAAGATACTCACTACTCGAGAAAACTTGTTGCGCTTTGGCATGGGCTGCTCGCCGACTAAGACAGTATATGTTAACTCATACTACCTTGTTGATATCTTAAATGGATCCTATCAAATAAATCTTTGAGAAGCCCGCTCTCTCCGGAAGAATAGCAAGATGGAAAATGATCCTGACCGAATACGACATTCTGTACAAAACCTAGAAAGAAATTAAGAGAAGTGTATTAGCTGATCATTTGGCTCATCGGGCTGTGGACGACTACCAATCCATTAATTTTGAGTTCCCGGATGAAAACATCATGTTAGTAACTGATTGTGAAGAACCTGGACCTGATGAAGGACCTGAAAAGGGATCCCGATGGACTATGGTTTTTGACGGAGCTTCCAACGCACTTGGCAATGGCGTCAGTGATGTAACCATATCTCCCGAAGGCTGTCACACTCCTTTCACCGCCAGGCTATGTTTTAATTGTACCAACAATATGGCTGAATATGAAGCATGCATTATGGGTCTCAAAGCTGCTATCGACTTGAGGATCAAATTCTTGAGTGTATTTGGAGACTTGGCCTTAATAATCATCCAAATCAAAGGATAATGGGACACGAAGCATCCTAATCTCATCCCTTACAAAGAGCATGTGTTGATACTGATTCCATACTTTGAAGAAGTCACCTTTGAGCATTTTCCACGAGAGGAAAATTAACTAGCGAACGCGCTAGCTACTATGTCATCCATGTTCAAGGTCAGGTGGGATAATGAAGCTCCTCATATCACTATTGAGAGAATGTATGAATCAGCATACTGTTACGAGGTTGATATTGAAGAAGTAGTGGACAAACCTTGGTTCCATGAAGTAAAAAGATACCTTGAAGCCCAAGAGTATCCCGAGGGAGCTTCAGTCAATGATAAGAAGTTCATAAGAAGATTCTCTGCCAAGTTATTCCTCAGTAACAAAATCCTCTATAAGTGCAACCACAATTCTACTTTGCTTCGGTGTGTAGACAAGAGTGAAGCAGAAAAGATTATGGAAGATTTGAAGAATTGAAAAACATAATAAGGGGGGGTTAAATTGGAATCTTAAAAATCAATGGAAAGAACAATATGATTTTTATCTTGGTTCGTTTGAACTCAAACTACTTTAGTCCATCCATCAAGGTGATTTCGCCTCTCTCCAACGAGTTCTTAATCCATTAATCAATCTTGATTACAAAACTACTTTGACTACTGCCAAAGTCTTCTTGAGTATAACCACAACCCATTTTTTCTCAAGGAATTGCACTAAATAATATAATTCTAAGATGGTGTACAGTTATGTTTTCTTATAAAAACAGTACCACAATATGTGATGTTTTACACAGTTGAGAGAATAGTAAGTATGAGGAATAGAAAAGATTGCAGCGTGGTTGAGAGTTATGAAATTATGTACGATTTATCCTCACGTCTTGTTTAAATAGGCGCAGCAAGAATGATCTTTTGGAAACATGATTAATGACAGTTAATGTGCTTTCCAAAAATAAAGATCCTTGTTCCCTTCCAGCCGTTACTCTTGAAATGGAAATATATGATTTGTAATGCTTCAAAACATTGAGATATGCGTTTCTTCTTGCTTCAGAGATTTTGAAGATCAGAGCCATAAGATCATGTTTGCAGCGTTAGACTTACTTTCCAAGAGTTGTGTAATTAGACTTAAAACATCTTTCCTTTAGCGAAACTTCTGATCTTCTATCATCAGAGCTTTTTGAGATTTGTCTATGTTCACAGCAGGAACAACCTTGTAGCTTATCTTATGATCTTGTTCCATCTGAACTTCTCTACAAAATATAATATAATTTTAGAGTGCATATTTGTTCTCTGTGTTTGTTATCATCAAAACTCTTACTAGGGTTGTAGAATGAAACTATGTTCTAACAATCTCCCCCTTTTTGATGATGACAAAAACTAGGATACTTCAATCAGAATAAACAGAATATAAAGCATTATAGAGTCTCCCCTGAGTTGAGTACTCAGATAGAGAGGAGTTACTTCCCTGAAGTTCATTCTGATCAGAGCTTTTGATGCATCTACTTCTGTCTTCATCAGAGTTTTGTACCTGTTTTGCTTTCAGAAAAAGAAACGAGAAGTTATGATATTCAGAATGTTTGAGACTGTGTCTCGATATACTGTTATTAGAAATATCATACATTCTCCCCCTTTTTGTCAAGAATCGAAAATCAATATAAGCATTAATATTCATAGTCAAAATATGAGTTATATTCACTTTGATTGCAATAACATGCTCAGAGGCAAACAAAACAAGAAAAGAAATGAATACAGTAAAGAAAAAAAGTTTTAAAAAAAATTAAGATTGAGGTGGGGGAAGTCGTGTGAACAACGCTTCCAGTAAGCTCTTAATTTGAGTATTCGATTCCTCTTGTTTTCTCAGCATTCCTTTGATTTCTTTGCATGTGTCATCTTACTTGTCTAATCTCTCCTTGATCACTTCATTTTCTTTCTTCAACTCTTCTAGAGTTTGCATCACCAGAGATGAAGAAGGTATATCCAGGAAGGCTCAAGGTTCTCAGAGCAATCTATAGCAGTTTCTGACGCGGTGGCTTATTCAGTTACTTTGCCTTTGTCTTGAACAATAACCAGAGGAAGCTTATCAGAGCATGGTTCATCAACTTCTGAGAGCTGGTACTCTTTCCAGGGAGCATTGTCCAGCTGAATAATAGGTTTCTTTTCCTAGTGACTTAGAACTTGATCCTTGAAAGCATTCATCTGATCACAAAAGTTTTGTTGGGCCATTTCATAGCTTAGCTCCTTGAGTTTCTCGTATTCAGAATTGAACCATTTTCTGAATTGGTTCCAGTGAGAATCAGAAGCAGCAGGATTCAGATTTTCTAAGCATGCTAGCTTCAAAGAATTAACACATTCATTTATCTCTGTTTCAAAAATCAGTAAAACATCTGCCTTGGTGATAGTTGGTTTTAGTTTGGGGATAAAAATTTTATGAGAGATAGAGGCAAGGTGATCCAGGGCTTCTAAGTCTATTATCGTTCTGAGGTGATCTTCTGGAGGATTAATGGGTGAGGGAGAGGGAGAATCAGAAATGATAATTGGTGATGGAGGTGTGTCTGGTGGAGTGAAATGGTAAGGAGATGGAATTTCTGGAATGTCGTGGATTGAGAGAGGTTGGCGAACCATGAGAGGTTCTGTTATTCCAAGAATTGGTGTGGTGGTATCAGAGTTAGTGTTTGGATTTTCTAATAGGAAAGCGGTAGCGTTTGGATTTTCTGGTTGGGAAGCGGTAGCGTTTGGATTTTCATAGTGGGTAGCTTGGAAGTTTGGTTTTCTATAGGGGGAGCTTGAAATTCTGGATCAAATTGCTCAATATCAGAGAGAACTTGAGCAAGTTCTGGATGATTTTGTTCAAGATGTGGATTAGGAGAGTATGGTTCATTCATAATGTTTTCTAGAGTGACTTAAGGGTCAAATTCTATGTCAAAATCTTCAAATGTTTATGGTGAGGTGTTTTCTATTGGTTTTGGAGAGGAGGGTGTTTCAAATGTTGGAAAAATATTTGATTCTAAAACAGAAATAAAAGAAGGATTACCTTTCTTCTTAGCAGCTTTTGGTGTCTTCTGAGAAGATCCTTCTCTTGTAGCTTTCCTTTTTCTGGACTTCTTGAGGAGAACATGTGGAGCCTATTGATGCAAATCACGAATGTTTAACTCTAGATTAGTCCCATCCAACTTGCATGCTTCCAGATACCTGACAACAATTTCTGGTGAAGCATCAATTTGAGAGAACAGAGGGAAGTCTTTCAGAGGCACTCTTCTTGAGGTGATAACTTTTTTGGATGCAATGGTTGGATCATTGTTAATACTGTCAATGATCTTCATCTTCTTCATTTTCTTAGCATTGAGAAGTTTTCCAGCACATGCCTCCAGTGTGCTGATCTGCTGAGCTTCAGTCAGATATTCAACTAACTTGTTTTCAGTCAGAATATCTGAAATTAGCCTACCCAGAGGTATCCAATCCCTCTTGGTTCTTTCATCTTATCTGGTTTCCTTCACACTTGTTCTCAGATGGTTGAATAGAAAGTGAGGAAGGTTTATTTTCGCCTTTGTTGCAATGAAGTATAACAGGAATTGTTGATCAATGTTTATGTAATCAGGAGAGCTTGATGGCTTCCTGTGGTTGATACAACCCAAAATGATTTTTTCCCATATTATGAAGTAATCCTTCAGGTCTTTTATCTTGTTAGAAGGCTTCCCAAAGGTGAAAATTTCTCTCGAGATCGTTGTTAGGTCAGAACATTTCTTAGCCATATCAGTGCAACAGATTCCTCCGCCGTTATGACCAATCAGATTTGTAATCAGTTCTTCAGGGATAGAAATCTTCTTTCCCATTACATGTGACGTCACTTGATGATTGGAAGAGGCTGCATGAATCCAGAATTCCTTAACCAATTTTGCGAAAACTATACCTAGAAGACGATCAAAGTATTTGTTCCAACCTTGAAATTCCACATCTGTTGTAAGATCAAAGCTATTTTCTTTCATGCTTTCAAAATCAATGATAAGTTCGCAGAGAACCTCTAGAGAATCAATGGGGGATAACAGCGTTCTTGACGATTCTGCTTATCTCTCTGCAGTTGACGAAGATGAACCCAGAGCATATTGAGGATTCTGAGAACTTGAAGATGAAGCCATTATTCACACTGAATATTTAGGATTTTTGAAAGATGGTTTTGCAAACGAAAAGCTTAGCGATAAAACAGTAGCGAGAAGAAGTGAAACTGAAAGTGAATTGTGTATTTATAAACAATTTGAAAGCTTTATCAGTAAGAAAGAAAAAATAATGATTACACAATATTTATGAATCCTGAAAATAGAGAGATGGCGTGGAGATATGAAACAGTTTTCAATGACACGCGTCTCAATGCATCCAATCAAAGCTTTTAATCCCTTCAGAATTTGAACGTGTGTTCAGCCTTAGAAGGACGCTTGTGAGAGGATGACAGATGTTGATGATGTGAACTGCACGATTCTATCTTTGAAATGAACCGTTTAGATCTTCTTAGATAGATCCTAATGCAATTGTCCTTCTAACTTCTGAAGAATTGTTGATCAGATGTTCACAAAAAAAACATAAAAATTTGAGGGTAAAGAATATATAAATAAAACTCTTATTCTGGACATAATTTCATACTGATATGTTTCAGAATGAAATTAAACCTATCTTTAGAAAGTGGTTTAGTGAAGACATCAGCCCATTGATGGTCTGTGTCAATAAATTTTAAGGAAATAATTCCTTTCTGAATATAGTCCCTGATAAAGTGATGTTTTATTTCTATATGCTTAGCCCTAGAATGTAAAATAGGATTCCTAGATAAAAAAATTGCATAAGTGTTATCACAGAATATATGAATGTTACTCTTAAAAATATTGAAGTCTTCAAGCTGACTCTTTATCTAGAGAAGTGTTATCACAAAATATATGAATGTTACTCTCAAAAATATTGAAGTCTTCAAGCTGAGTCTTCATCTAGAGCATATGGCTGTTGAATCCAGTAGATGCTATGTATTCAGCTTTAGCTGTTGATAATGCAATTGTGGATTTCCTCTTGCTGGTCCAAGAGATCAAATTTTCTCCCAGAAACTGGCAGCTTCCAAAAGTGCTTTTTCTTTCTACTCTATCTCCAGGGAAGTCAGCATCACAATACCCTAATAGTTTGTATTCACTAGTTTTTCTATAAAATAAACCAAGATTAGTAGTACCTTTCAGATATTTGAAAATTCGCTTAACAACTGTTAAGTGAGATTCTCTAGGATCTGATTGGAATCTGGCACATAAACATACATCATATAGAATGTTAGGTCTTGAAGCTGTAAGATATAAGATAGAACCTATCATACCTCTATAGATATTCTGTTTTACCTTTTTACTTACCTCTTCCTTTTCTAGAATGCATGTAGGATGCATTGGAGTCTTGGTTGTCTTACATTCTGATAAGTTAAATTTCTTCAGAAGTTATTTGACGTATTTTCTCTGGTGTATGTAAGTTCCTTCTGGAGTTTGATTGAACTGAATGCCCAGAAAGAATTTGAGTTCTCCCATCAAGCTCATTTCAAACTCTGCGTGCATAGACTTAGCAAATTATCTTTCCAGAGAGGCTTTAGTAGATCCAAAAATAATGTCATCTACATAAATTTGACAAACTAGAATGTCATTCTTAAATGACTTACAGAATAAGGTTGTGTCCACTTTCCCTCTGGTGAAATTATTTTCTAACTGAAATCTACTTAGTCTTTCTTACTAAGCTCTGGGAGCTTGTTTCAGACCATATAGTGATTTCTTTAGTTTGAAAATGTATTCTGGGTTTTTGGAATTTTCAAAACCATGGGGTTGGTGCATATAAACTTCTTCATCAATGTATCCATTTAAGAATGCACTTTTGACATCCATCTGATAGAGAGTGATGCCATTATTCACAGCGAAGGAAATTAAAAGTCTGATAGATTATAACCTGGTGACTGGAGCAAAGGTTTCTGTATAGTCTATCCCCTCTTGTTGACTATAACCTTATGCAACCAGACGTGCTTTATTTCTGATGACTTCTCCTTGTTCATTCAACTTGTTTCTCAATATCCATTTTGTTCTAATGACGTTGAACCCTTTTGGTTTGGGAACAAGATCCCACACATCATTTCTGGTGAATTGATTTAATTCCTCCTGCATAGCTAGTATCTAATCATTTTCTAGAAGTGCTTCATTAATGGAAGTTGGCTCAATCAGAGATACTAATCCCATAAGAGATTCTTCAGAGTTTCTGAATGTGGATCTTGTTCTGATTGGGTCTTCCTTCTTTCCTTGAATTTTGTCTTCAGGATGAGCTAGGCTGCTTCTGGATTGTCTTTTCTGGAGAGGTTCTTCAGATGTTGTTGTAATGTTTGTGACATCTCCTTCTGATGTTGTTTGCGATTCTTTGTTGTAACATTTTGATGCAGTGTCTTCAGTGCCTGTAAATTAAACTTCTATATCTGCAAGAGATTCATTTTGCTTTGACTTTTGAGAGCCAAGCTTGTCATCAAATCTAACACTGGTTGACTCTTCTACAATCTTTGTTTCTATGTTGTATACTCTGTAGCCTCTTGAGCGTTCAGAGTATCCTAACATAATACACTTTTTTGCTTTAGAGTCAAACTTGTTCAGATGTTATTTGGTGTTAAGAATAAAACAAATAGGTCTTATGGAGATTATATTTTGAATAAAACAAATAGGTCTTATGGAGATTATATTTGGAAATACGAGATGTTGGGCTTTCTGTTCTTCCATAATTCATATTGAGTCTTATCCATAATAGGTCTTATGGAGATTATATTTTGAATATAACACACTGTGTTAATTGCTTCTGCCCAGAAGTTCTTAGCAATGTCAGTCTCGTTGATCATGATTCTGGCCATTTGTTGTAAGGTTCTGTTCTTTCGTTCTACAACTCCATTTTGTTGTGGAGTTCTAGGAAAAGAGAAATCACGAGAGATGCCATTCTCATTAAAAAATATTTCAAATCTTTTGTTTTCAAATTTTCCACCATGATCACTTCTGACTTTAACAATTATAAGATTCTTTCTCGTTTTGAACTTGGTTACAAAAAACAAAGAACACAGAGTGTGACTCGTCCTTGTGTCTTAAGAACTTTACCAATGTTCATCTGCTATAGTCATCTATGATCACTAATACATACTTCTTGCCACTAATGGATGTAGTTTTCACTGGTCCAAATAGATCTATATGCAGAAGTTCTAATAGTCTACATGTAGAAACAAAATTTTTTTGCTTTAAAAGGAGTTTTTGCAAACTTCTCTTTTTGACATGCTTCACATAGAGCATCTGAGTTGAAATACAGGTTAGGAAGTTCTCTAACCAGATTGAGTTTGTTAATTTGAGATATTCTTCTCATACTAACATGCCCCAATCTTCTGTGCCAGACCCATTGCTCATCGTTAACAAACAATAAACATTTTACATTCTGACTTTTCAGTTCAGAAATTTTTATTTTGTGAATGTTGTTCTTTCTCTTCCCATTAAAGAGGATAGATCCATCTTTATGACTAACTTCTTTACAGGCCTTTTGATTGAAGATTATATCATAACCATTATCACTTAATTGACTTATGGATAAAAGTTATGCATTAATCCATATACTAATAGAACATTAGCGATAGAAGGAAGATTATTGTTACCTACAGTTCCAGAGCCAATAATCTTCCCCTTCTGATTTCCTTCGAAACCTACGTAGCCTCCAGCTTTAAGTTCCAGGCTTTGGAACATATGCCTTCTTCCTGTCATGTGTCGAGAGAATTCAGAGTCCAGGTATCAGGATTGGTGTTTCAGTCTAGTTGTCAAGGATATCTGCTACATATATAATTTTATCCTTAGGTACCCATATCTTTTTTGGTTCTTGTTTGTTAGTGTTACAAAAATTTTGTTTGAATTTTGGTTTAGCAGAGAAATCATTACTGGTATATTTTAAATCATGTGTGAGCCCATAGGTAAAGTGAGATTTCAAAGGAGTGCGTTTAATGACCAGATCCTTGACTTTCTTAGGTTGGGATACTTTACCTTTGTATCCTATACCTTTTCTGCCATTTCTGCTAACTTCATAGATCATCGAAGCCATCTTGCTTCTATCTATGTTTTTAGCAAGGAATTTCTGAAAGCTATGATCATATTCCTTTATGATCTTATCAGAACTACTAGGAACTTCTGAGATAGTTTCCTTTTGAGTGTTTTGTAAGTTGTTTTCAAGTTTTGAAATTTTTTCATTCAACTCAGAATTTTCCATTCTCTGATTCTTAGTTTCTTTAGAGTCGGAAACTAGATCCTTTTTCAGGTTCTTGAATTTGACTTGAAGTTGCTGATATCTTTCAAGAATTTCACTTAGACTTTCTCCTAATTCAGCTTTAGCAAAATTTATAGTAAAGTCAGGAAATACCTCTTCAGTGTTTGATTTTGATTCTGATCCAGATGATTCAGCATCTTCTGACACGTTGGCCATAAGAGCAATGTTGGCTCTTTTATCTTCTGATTTTGTGTCTGCTTCTGAAGAGTCTGAGTCATCTGAAGTTTCCATGAGACATTTCTTCTTCTCCTTAACGAACTTCTTTTTAGGTTTCTCCTTCGGAAGCCTTGGACAATCGCTTTTGTAGTGCCCTTGTTCATTGCACTCGTAGAAGATAATGTCTTTGTTTCTTGACTTTCTGTACTCAGAAGATGGTTCAGATTTTCTATATCCAGATGAAGATTCAGACTGATTCCCTGTTCTTCTGGAATTTTTGAAATTCCTTTACCTCTGCTTCTACAACTGATTGACTCTTCTGGAGAGAAGAGACAATTCATCTTCTTATGATGAGGATCCACCAGAGGTTTCTTCCATTGCCTGCAAAACTTTAGAATCATGTTTTTTGTTATATTTAAGGGCTAAAGGCTTACCTTGCTTCTGGGGCTCATCATCTTCTAACTCTATCACATGACTTCTAAAAGAGCTGACAAGTTCTTCTAGAGATATTTTATTTATATCTTTTTCCATCTTGAGAGCAGTGACCATGGGTCTCTATTGTTTTGGTAAACTTCTGATGATCTTCTTTACATGATCAGCAGTTGAGTATCCTTTGTCCAGAACTTTCAGCCCAGCAACCAAAATTTTAAATCTTGAGAACATAGCTTCAATGGTTTCACTTTCTTCCATCATGAAGGCTCCATACTTCTGAATGAGCACAAGAGATTTGGTTTCTTTTACTTGCGTGTTGCCTTCATGCGTCATTCTTAGAGAATCAAACATGTGCTTTGTTGTCTCTATGTTTGTGATCTTCTCATACTCTGAATATGAGATGGCACTCAAGAGAATAGTTCTGGCCTTGTGATGATTTCTGAAGTCTCGCTTTTGATGATCTGACATTCTTTTTCTGTCAATCTTCTGACCACTTTCATCAACAAGATGTACCCATCAATCACCATATCCTAAAGGTCAGCATCATGAGCCAGAAAGAAGCTTTCAATTTTGTCTTTCTAGTAATCAAAGTTCTCTCCATCAAAGATAGGAGGTTTTCCGATGATTCTGTCTTTTTCATCATGGTAGTCATTGCTGATGTTCTGACTTGGTCCCACCATAGTGTTTTTCTTATCTTGGATCTTTTACTGACACGGTTAAGTGCTTGAACTCAGAAGCAGGCGCTTTGATGTCAATTCAAGAATTGAAAAACCCAAGAAGGGGGGGTTGAATTGGAATCTTAAAAATCAATGGAAAGAACAATATGATTTTTGTAACACCCCAATTCTACCCCTCGTAATTAATAATAAAATAAGAGTTTCAAAATTTCATCCAAACATAAACTGAGGTATCACATATTCGTGTTTTTCATCACTTTGCATTATAATGCTCATCACAAAATCAAAAGTCAGATATACCGATTCATAACATAAATCATCATATAAACATATGACTAATCACAGCATAGCGGATGTGTTCACAAAATGTATGTATCATCATGTTATCATCAATACATAAAGTCATAAGATAGTATACATAAACTATCCTATCAATATAATAACGTCGCCCAAATCCCAAGTGTTACTACAATCAGAGCAGAGCGACTCAAAATAAAGAGACTCGAGCTAATCATCATCATCCTCGCGGATCACCTGCACGTTACCAATATAAAGGCAACAGTGAAACAAGTAAAGGGTGAGATACTCCAAAACATATAATTAAAGGCATGATAAAATATATAAATAGTTTTGGAATCATAAATGATATAGGTTAATAAGAATATGTCAACAAATATCAAATCTCACATACTTTAAAATCATCATTTAGTGTATACGATCAACACTTTAATATCATCACATAATCACCATAATCATGTCAAAACAAGACATAAACTCCATCGCCATAAACTCATATCGTCGCTTTACCGTCATGTTATATCCATCGCATAATTTCCATGAAATTATCACATCATAATCACTTTATGTTCAACACAAAAATCATCACAATTAATTATAAGCCATAAAATAAAACTCAATGCCAAAAGACTCAAAAATAAACATAATCGACTCCACGAGACACAACTATGTTATGCATGTGGTACCCGTCGCTTTGTCTATAATTTGGGACATTCGGCATAAAATCCTATCGTCGCTTTGGCATAAAAGCCCTCGTCGCCAATGCAATGTATATGACTCGACAACACGAAATCACAAACACGACACAACAAAACATCATCATCACACATCAAAATTGGTATAAAGCCCACGTCTCCGTATTTATTCACATCAAGATAAATATATCATCGCATCGCATATCATCAAGTATTCATTATAAATAAACCGCCGCAAACATCATATTTAATCACACCACACCATTATCAAATAATTCACTAAATTTCAAACACGGGAAAATAGTCAAACATCAATAATCGTCACGAAAGTCATTCATAATAATGGGCATCAATCATAATCATTAACGTCGCAATCAGATTGTCTATACGCGACTTAAACCGACTAAAACGTAACCCATTTCAACTTAACCGTAAATTGTCTTATTTCGGGTCGCTCCGTTAAAAACTCGTAATCTCAAAAAATTAACCTCACCACGATGTTCTACACGTTGAAATTAGCTAGCACGTCAATTTTTATTAAATTCAGAACAACTTGCCCCGTCGCCAAAATTGCCGAAATCGGGAAATCGAAACATAATCGGGTTCCAAATTAAATCGACTAACTTATGTCATATTTGTATTTAATTAATATAAATATTTAATATATTAAATAAATAAATAAAAATAAAAACAAAACATAGTTTAATTAATTCTAAACTTAGTGTTCATTTCCACTGCAAGTTCTTTAGTTTTCAGCGAAAACTGTTTCTTACTGTGCATGTGAATTGTATTTTCATTTAGCATGTTCTACTACTTGAATATGTGATATACTGCTAGCTTATATAAACTTGAATATCCTGCTACCATAATTAACTTATTTCAATAAATATACTGCTATATCTTTTAGTTATAACTAAATTTAATTAATAAACATACTGTTAGTTTAGACACTGTTATTTCTTTTTTTTTGTTTCTAACCTCATCAATTAACGTACTTAGCATAGTTATAACCTTCATCAATTAATATACTTAGCATAGTTAACTTACTTCAAGAAATGTGCTGCCACTTTACATTTTTTTTAAAAAATTAAACTGCTATACCTTTTAGTATACTGCTATGCCTTTTAGTATACTGCTATACCTCTTAGTATATAACTAAACTTAATTAATAAACATACTGCAAGATTTTATTTCTTCTAAATTATATGCAAACTAAACTCTACTGCTAGTTTTTGTTTCTTCTTAATTCAAATAACATACTACTATCTTAATTTCTATTAACAAAACAATAAACCCACAACACTAACACCTAAATTAACTCCCCTAATTTATCTCAACAAATCTCAAGAACCCTAACATCAATTTTATCCCAAATCAAAATATACCAAATCAAACCCTAACTATAAGCATTGGAAAATCAAACCCCTTACCTTAAATGTTTGAATGATTCTTGATGTTTCAACCAACCCAAAACTCAAGCTTTGTGTTCTTGCTCTTCTCTTCCTCCAAGACTCTCTCTAGTTCTTCCTAAGTGTGTTTTTGGTGTTATGTCATAAAACAAGGAAATGGTGGGTTTTGTTTGTTTAGAAGCAAGACATAAGCTAGCAAAATACCCAAAAAGCCCTTCTTGATATATCACCATTAATTAACACTAAATAATATTATTAACCCAAATAATTAAAATAACTCTAAATAATTAAAATAACTCTGAATAATTAATATCGGTCCGAATAATATTTTACCGAACCGAACGGAATAAAAACCGGACCAAACAAAATAATTACCGGTTCCTCAAAATAAATACCGGACCGAATAAAATAATTACCGGTTCCTCAAAATAAATACCGGACCGAATAAAATAATTATCGGTCCCTCAAAACAAATACCGAACCGAATAAAATAATTATCGGTCCGAATAAAACGTCACCGAATATATTAACATATATACCGGTTAATATAAATATTCTCGTCGCAAAAATAAACGTCAAACGGTAACTCGAAAATATTAATATAATATTAAATAAAACGGGGCGTTACAATTTTTATCCTGGTTCATTTGAACTCAAACTACTCCAGTCCACCCGTCAAGGTGATTTCGCCTCTCTCCAACGAGGTCTTAATCTACTAATCAATCTTGATTACAAAACTACTTTAACTACTGCCAAAGTCTTCTTGAGTATAACCACAACCCGATTTTTCTCAAGGAATTTCACTAAATAATATAATTCTAAGATGGTGTACAGTTATGTTTTCTTACAAAAACAATATCACAATATGTGATGTTTTACACAGTTGAGAGAATAGCAAGTATGAGGAAGAGACAAGATTGCAGTATGGTTGAGAGTTGTGAGATCGTGTACGATTGATCCTCACGTCTTGTTTAAATAGGCGCAGCAAAAATGATCTTTTGGAAACATGATTAATGACAGTTAAGGTGCTTTCCAAAAATAAAGATCCTTGTTCCCTTCCAGCTGTTACTCTTGAAATGGAAATATATGATTTGTAATACTTCAGAACATTGAGATATGTGTTGCTGCTTGCTTCAGAGCTTTTGAAGATCAGAGCCATAAGATCCTGTTTGCAGCGTTAGACTTACTTTCCCAGAGTTGTGTAATCAGAGTTAAAACATCTTTCCTTTAGCGCAACTTCTGATCTTCTATCATCATATATTTTTGAGATTTGTCTATGTTCACAGCAAGAACTGCCTTGTAGCTTATCTTCTAATCTTGTTCCATTAGAATTCTCTATAAAACATTATATAATTTTAGAGTGCATATTTGTTCTTTCTGTTTGTTATCATTAAAACTCTTACTAGGGTTATAGAATCAAACTATATTCTAACAAGATTTACATGAAGGTACCTTTGGCACCCATTCTAGTGGGCACACAATGGCTAAAAAGATCCTACAGGCAGGATACTATTTATCCACTATGGAAGCAGGCTGTTATTAGCATTCACGAACTTGTCACGAATTCCAGATCTATGCTGATAAAGTATATGTTCCTCTGGTCCCCTTGAACGTTTTGACTGCTCCCTGGCCATTCACAATGTGTGGCATCGATATGATTGGGGATATTAAACCTACAGCTTCTAATTGGCATTGCTTTATCCTCGTTGCCATTAATTACTTCATAAAGTGGGTCGAGGCAGCCTCTTTTGCTTCTGTTACCAAGAACGTTGTGGCCCGGTTCATCAGACACAACCTTATCTGTCGGTACGACATTCCAGAAAGAATCATCACGGATAACGGTACCAATCTCAATGATACTATAATCACTAAACTTTGCACGCAATTCAAGATCCAGCATCATAACTCTTCTCCTTACCGGCCGAAGATGAATGGAGCTGTAGAAGCTGCTAATAAAAATATTAAAAAGATCATACAGAAGATGGCGGTGACATACAATAACTGGCACGAGATGTTACCGTTTTCTCTTCATGGTTACCGTACCACAGTGTGCACGTCAACAAGGGCAACTCCTTTCTCTTTGGTGTACGATATGGAAGTTGTCCTGCCCATTGAAGTCCAGATCTCTTCCTTGAGAATCTTGAAAGACGCAGGTTTGAGTGAAGACGATTGGGTTCAGACTCGACTTGACCAATTGAACCTAATTGACGAAAAGAGGCTCACGGTTGTCTGTCACGGTCATATGTACCAAAAATATATGATTAAACCTTTTAACAAGAAGGTCAGACATCAGGTATAACAGGCCGGTGACCTAGTAATCAAGCGCATTATCCTGCCGCAAGGTGATCCCAGGGGAAAATGGACTCCTACATATGAAGGACCATTTGTAATCAAGAAAATATTCTCTGGTGGAGCCATGATCTTAACCTTTATAGACGGTGACAACCTTCCGCACCCTATAAACGCAGACATAGTTAAAAGATACTACGCATGAACAAAGACCCGCTAGGTTGACTGGCCTAGGAAAAAATAAGGGCATCTCGATGAACCAAAATGGTTCAGGCAAAAATTAGGGATATACATATGAAAAATATGTACACCCAGCAAGTCGAAAACCTGAAAAGGCAGCTTGGGCAAAAAAGGGTATCCCGGTGGACTGAAAACCCAAAACGGTGGTCCAGGCAAAAGTTAGGGATTTAGAGCATATAAATATGTCCCATTTGATCACCTTACAACCAATCTTCGGTAACAAATATCAAGCTCAAGTGATACTAATCAATCTAGTCAGCTTCGGACAGGCAGCGAAAGAGATGAGACGCTCGAAGACGTAAAGGCAATAGCAGAATGGGAATCCATTGGGATCATTTCACATAGTTGTTTTTCTTTGTATACTATTTTTGTATAGTTTTCACTCTTACGACGACATTCTCTTACTAGGATATCTGTCTCCTTGTACAAAAACGCCTATTATAGGCATAATTTCTTCAAATTAATACAAAACTATCTCTTTGAAAGTGCAAAACTATTTGTTTTTATTTTTCTGTTTTGTTTGCGAAAATGTCCAGTGATTATTTTTGAACAAATGCATTTGAATGTGATTACCGTTTACAAATAAACGCATAAAAAGAAAAAAAGACAATTTCTAATGGCTTTAAGAAATAGGACAATGACTAAAGGCCATCCACAAAATCTCTGCAGATACTTTCTCCAGTAAGTACAAAGGCAGGGACATCCTACCATAAAGTCACTGCCATATCCTCAGCATACAGCCTAATGATGTCAGGTATTCTTATATCCCCGACGGTGAAAGAATCTGCAATTACCGTCTGACATCTAAAAAATTCCCTAGCCTAAGTCACAAGCTTCTCAAGATTCCCTAGAAGGACTTCAACAAAATCCCCACGCAGTTCACAAAGTTTTCCTTTCCCCAACAGAGTTTATTTCTCTAACAACGGAAATCCGCCTCTCAGCATTTCAACTTCAATAAAATTTGAATACCTACATTCTTCACCCCCGACAATAATCAGGGATTTATTTTCCCTAGTTCAACATAACTACAATCGAACAACGAATACTTTCATATGTTGCATTCATACATCATTTTACGAGCGTCATAGCATATGCACCACAAATGCATATATCACAATTCATTTATTTTGAGAACATCATTAACCAATGCATTTCATGCATCATGACATTGCATGCATCTAATTCTTTACCTTTTCAGGAAAGATCAACAGATGAATGTCATCACCAATTTTCGACAAGTCCCAGATTAATACCTGTAACAAGCCAGGGCAACTATCTGTGGACGACCGATTGAAGATTAATACTCGAAATCAGACGGGAAAACTATCTTCCTTTCTCTAAGGTCAGAGATTAATACCTGAAACCAGCCAGGACAACTATCTCAACGACCGACAAAAACAAGTCCTAGATTAATACCTGTAACAAGCCAGGACAACTATCTGTGGACGACCGATTGTATATTAATACCTGGAACTAGATAGGAAGACTATCTACATGAGCAAATTGAAGGTTAATACCCGAAACCAGACGGGAAAACTATCTTTCTTTCTAAGGTTAGAGATTAATACCTGAAACTAGCCAGGACAACTATCTCAACGACCGACAAAAACAAGTCCTAAATTAATACATGTAACAAGCCAGGACAACTATCTGTGAACGACCGATTGTAGATTAATACCTGGAATCAGACATGAAGACTATCTACATGAGCAGATTGAAGATTAATACCTGAAACCAGACGGGAAAACTATCTTTCTTTCTAAGGTTAGAGATTAATACATGAAACCATCCAGGAAAACTATCTCAACGACCAACAAAAGCATGTTCTGGATTAATACCTGAAATAAGGCAGGACAACTATATGTGAACAGCTGATTGTAGATAAAATCCCGAAACCAGACCGGGCGACTATCTACTTGACAATCCTGAAGCAATCTTACATGGGTTTCTTCTCATGATCTCCCTATGCAGTCTAACACTGACTCATCCTGAAGCAATCTTATATGGGTTTCTTCTCCTAATCTCCAGATGCAGTCTAACACGGGCTCATGCTGAAGCAATCTTACACGGATTCCTTCTCAATTTCCAGATGCAGTCTAACACAGACTCATCTTGAAGCAGCCCTACACATGCTCCTTCTAATAAATTTCCAGATAACAATTAATTTCATCCTCCCCAGCAAGTTACTGTGAAGCTTGGATTTCAACCAGAAAACAACAAAATTTTCCAGAGATAATTCCTCAGTAGAGCCTTGGACAACTGAAGTTCCTAGACTCTAATCCCCACAGAGTTTTCCTCAAGCAGGAGAACAACAGAAATTAACATTCCCCAACAGACTCCTCCTCAAACAACAGGAACAGGAATCCCCCACAAAGAGACCTCTTATGAAGTCAGCATCTACTTTGGATGGCATCTTTAAGCCCATCTCCAACAACTCTCAGTCATCTTCTCCAAATGGCATCTTCAAGCCCATCCCCTATACAGTCAATCATCACATCATGCGAGTGCAAATTTCTGGGCACTCTAGTGTTCAATCATCTTCCACCTTCAGATCACGAAAGGAAAATAAGCCAATCTAAATCTCCAGGTTTAAGAAGATTGAACATGGATAGTTGTTGTACCCCAAAATTTCCCCTCTCATGTTTTCCAAGATCTTCCCTTGCATGGGTGGTTACAAACACTTGCTTAAAGAAAATAAAAATTTTGAAGATGGTCAAGTGTCTTTCGATTGGCACCTTAATAAGGTACTTCGATTGGGCATCTAAAATCCTTCATGCAAGCTTAGTTCACCAGTCTTCAATTAGGCATTTGGACACCTTCGATGCAGGCTTGATTCACAAGCTTCGATTGGGTGTTGGGCCCCCTTCAATCAAGTTCAATTCACAAGACTTCGACTGCACATTGGCTGCTTCAGGCTTGCCTTCGATTCACAAGGAAAGAACCCCCTACAAGTTTGCTTCGATTCACCAGCAGTAGCCTCCTGTATGTTTATTTTGATTCACAAAGCAGTGGACTCCTGCATGCAAGCTTCGTTTAGGAAAAGGCTTCTTCAGACTTTCCTTCAATCCACAAGGAAAAGGCCTCTTCATGCTTGCCTTTGATCCACTAGGCAAAAGCTTCCTCATGCTTTCCTTGGATTTACAAGGCAAAGGCCCATCAACTTGCCTTCTATCTACAAGGCAAAAGGCCCCTTTAAACTGACCTTCGATTCACAAGGCAGAGGCTTGCTCATATTTTCCTTTGATCCACTAGGAAAATACTCCCTCTATGCTTGCCTTCAGCGCACAAGGAAAAGGATCCCTCTTCAATTGGCCTTCGATTTACAAAGCAAAGGTTTCCTCTTCATGTCTGCCTTCATTTCACAAGCACAAGATTCCTACATTATGAACACACATTGGTGGCCCATTCGAAGAATGCACAAGGGATGCATATGGGTTATTCAAAGGACACACAAATGGTGCCTTCAAAGGGAATACATTTGTTCCAGTCGAAAGACACACAATGGTTGAAGACAAGTTTTATTTTGTATTTTGATGAGTCTGGCCAAAGTCCTGCATGCTACCAAACCCAAGCCTCTTGTATAATTACATTCGAATGAAGTAACAAAAGAAGCTTCGACTGGCCAGAAAGGAGTTTTCGATTGGGCTAGTTGAAAAGCTTCAGATCAAGCTACTAAGGCAGATAGTGGCTCAATCGAAGAAGCCACAATGGTGGGGCTAAGATCCATTCAAAGGAAGTAACTCAGGACCAATCGAAGAGCAAGGCATGGAGGCATTCGAAGGAGTCAGGGAGTGAAACATGTCCAGGTTCATCCCAAGACCCAAAAGGGTAGGAATTAATCAAAAAAGGCAATCCTTTAATTTTTTTGATTTTTCCTTCAAAGCCTGGTTAATGGATGTCCCTTTCCATTTCCAATCCCCTCACACCCCTATAAATACAAGGCTGAGGGCACATTTCCAGGGGACGAAAACATTGCCACGAGACAGAGACATTTCACCTATAAACGCACGTTGCCTATACAAGAATCACACCAAATTCCCCAAACCTTCACAAAGTTGCAAAATTCAAAAGGTTTTTTTTACAAATTTCTTCAATCCAAACGAATACCAGCTTCTTTCTCCTGAGGCTTCCAGGAAGCCATCCCACGCCCAAAACTGCAGATCGAAGTACCTCCGTTGGGTAAAGAGGATTTCCAATCTCAAACTCATTCAATCTTTATTGTAAACCTATTTTCGATTGCATATTAGTGTTATTACCTTTTTGTGAATAATGTAACATGTAAGTTGCAATGTCCAAATTCCAGGAGACCACTGTTAGGGCCTTCAAATCCGATTTACTTCGAAACTCATGATGTAGGCTATTTCAGGCCCAAACAAACCCATATTTAAGCTTAGAGAGTTCGAATGAGGGGGGATTCGAATTAAAAGGAAGGGCCTGGGCTCGATACCCAAGCCTTGCAATTTAATTTTTCTAACATGATATTTGCAGATTCAATGCTTCCAGGCTATGCACGCATACCATACACCATCGAGTCCATGCCATCAGATTCACATCTGGTCCGGATCCAACATCCTGAGCACACAATCTTACCATAGACCCTCCTGAGGATCTCAACCCCAGATCCAGCGCCAGCTTCGGCCATCTCCTGATTTGGGCCTAACAAAATCTAATTCACACCCCCTTTTGTTTCATTCATTGTCTGGCCAATTTGTACTTTTTTTTTGTTAATTTCTTTTAATTTATTTTTTTATTTAATTGACATTAAATAAAAAACATCATAAAAATAATTAGGTTAGTATTTTTTCTTAATCAAATTAATTTTAAAAATTAATTAATTAATTATTTTAATCATTTCTTTAAATTAAAACCAAATAGATTGAGTTTTTTTTAGTTTAATTCTCTTCATATAATAAAAACAAAACAAAACAAACAAAAAAGATTTTTATACCTTAGGATTTTTAGACGTTCTTTTCCATATCGCGCGTTTACATTCATATTATTGTATCTGTCTACTGGATGTATAGAATTAATTAGGACTTTTACTATTTTATTAATTTTTCCCAAATTTTAGACTATGTAATTAATCCACCTCCCCGAAGCTTTGTAATAGCGTAGATTTAAATTCCACATTTTAGTTTTCTGTATATATTAACTGTTAGATGTACGGTAATAGGATTGTATGGCAAGAAATTAAAAAGAAAAATTAGCAAACCTAATATCAAAGACAAAAATAACTGAAAACAAACACACTTGCACATGCGCACCTCTAGGGTACTTCCACTTTGGTTGCCTTTCGGAAAAATAGTCACAACTCTCAAAACGTGAGAGATTTTAATGGCTACCCTCTGGTTTAATAAAAGATCATAAGTCCCTCGGTGACCCTCTCGACGTTGCCTCGGTAAACAATGATCTTAAAACCCTAGGGTAATTACTAAGGTTTCTTGCCCAGTCGCCTTTATGACTATAAAACGTCCCTTTGAATGTCCCTCAAACATCCAAACGACTAGGGCTATATATTCACTAATAGTAGGCTAGCACTGTCTAAAGGAAAGGAGGAAAAGAACGACCCTTTCGAGTAGAGTAGATAGTTCCTAGATGCTATGCTCAAAAAACAAACTTTTCACACTTACACAAAACGATTTTCAAAAAACCATTTCAAAAATGCTTTATCAACACTCTTAAGGACTGATACAAGAGTTATCATAAAGCAAATCTCCGCACTAAGGCATTTCAAAATACTTTTCAAAAACACACAAAGCACAAGGTATTTCAAAAAATGATCTAAGCATCTAAGAGCCCGTAGAAAAATACGGATGGAAAGGGTGCTAACACCTTCCCTTTCCATAACCTACACCCCTTAATCAGAAAACTCTCGAAAGGTCTTTTTATGTTCTTTTCACCCTTCCCTTTGTTGGATAAAATAAAATTCGGTGGCAACTCTTGCTTACCGCAACATTTGCAAATACAAACGCAAAAACAATATAACAGTCGGTTCTGCCACCATATTACAATAATTTTCACATGATTCATCAAAAATTTCTCAACCAAAGCCCATTTTTAGGGAAATTCAATTCTATACAACTTTATTTATCTAAGCTCAAGGCCAAAAAATGCTTCATTTGAGAGATATGGATCAAAACATTACAGGTCATTTTAAAAGTCAACAAAAAGACATTTTTTGTCAAAGCAATTTACATGAAGATAAAGGCTTTAAATGAAAAATACGGTCAACGTGAAGGTTGTAGGGGACATCTTGAGATTTCCAAAAAGTCAAAGATCACTTTCATATGACAAAAATTGTGAGAGTTATGGTTGGTACAAGTTGGACAATTTTTGAGAAATGCATGAAACCTCAATTGAGCAGTTTTGAATTTTTGGACTAATGGGCCTAACTTTTGAGGATCAAACATGTTCATGACATGATAGAAGACCTCTAAGTCCATTAGTACATGGTCATATTTTTATCCTATTTATTTAAATTTTTATTTAATTTTTGTAAAAGAATTAAATTAAAAATAACAAATAGTTGATTTAATGTTGGAATATGATCATTTGGACATCTTCTAGAAGGCCCAAGACCTCATAAAAGCTTGCCAAAACTGTGAGAGACATGTTTGAGACAAGGATCTTCAAAAATGGAAAGTTAGAAAACATGTTTCATTGATTTTTTGTAACACCATGATCACTTGATTCTTTCCTTCTTTGGTGACTTAAATCTCCTCCTCTATAAATACTCAAGCCCTCACACTACAATGGGACACGGAAATTTGCCTCAAGAAAAGTCTCAAAAATCATGAATTTTAAAAGAAAGTGCACCATTGAATCTCAAGTTCCAACTTGATTCAGTCTAAACCACCACCTCCAATCACTTCCAGAACATCTCCAAGGTAAGAATAGGTAACTTTTCATGCCTATTTGTACCTAAAACTTGCAAACATAACATGTCTGGTTTGCATTATTTTTTATTATTCGTATTACAAATTGTATGCATTGTTAACTGATTCTAACAATTCAGATCGCTTAGCATGATTGTTTATAATAGGTTTGAAGTCTTACATGCAAGTTTTAACATGAGGAATACGATATGTCACCGTTAGGGCATAAAATTTTGTTTGTGTCATGGCGCAGTGGTAGTGTTATTGCTTGGCAAGGGATAGGGGGTGGGTTCGAGCCTGGGCGCTTGCAACCATCTTTTATTTGTTTTCTAATCTTTTCCACTTTCCATTATTTTTACTTATTTTCTTATTTAATTTTCTACTAATAGTTTTAATCCATAAAAAATTAATAAAAAATAGTCCTAGGGTTTTTATTAATTAATCTAATTTTGGACATATTTTTAATTCAACTTTATTAGACTTTGTTTTTTTGAATTAATTAACCTTTGTAAATAATTTAGAATTAGATAAATAATTATTTTCTAAATGCTTAAAATTAACCCAAAATACAAAAAAATAAAATGTGACATTTTAGACATTTAGGTTTTTTTTTTAAATATTTTTTAACATGTATTTTTTATTTTTTTTTTCTATTTATTTTTAGACAAGTGTATAGGTTGTATAAAAATTATAATAGCTTAGTGTTTAAATCCTCGCAAGATTTTATTAAATATTGTAACTTCCCCTAAGCCATGTAATAGTCCTAGGACTTTACTTTTCACACTTATATTTTATATACCTGTATACATAATTGTTAGATGTATGCTAATAGGGTTTGTATGGAAAGACAAATATAAACATTAGAAAACCTTAACTCAAGATATCATAACTTAAACCAATACAATTTGCACACTTCACCTCTAGGGTAACCTCTCTTTGTGTCTTGCGATACTAATGGTCACGTCCCATGAAAACGGGAATACTTTAGCAAAGACCCTCGGTTAAACAATATCATCATGGTCCCTTTCGAATAAAGATCGTAATCCATTGATGATCCTTTGAGTTGCCTACAAAATGATCTAGTCCCTTTGATGACCCTACGAGAAAAATGATGGTAGTCCCTTCGAATTGCTAAGTATCCTTACATGTTGCCTTCTATGACCATACGACGACCCTACGCTTGTCCCTTCATATCTAGTAGATAGGTGTTGTACCCCAAAATTTTCCCTTCCATATTCTTCAAGATTTGTCAAGATCAACCTCCAAATGCTTCAAGATTCCTCAAGGGATTGCACAGTCAAATTGCCTCCTAAGGCAGTTAAAATTAGGGTTTTGGTTCTTGCAATGAAGTTGAGGTTTTAAAGGGCTCAATCAAGTCCCATAGGCCTATACACATTGTCAAGCACCTATATTCCAAGTTTCAAGGCTCACAGGGTCAAGTTGCACAGTCAAAAGCCCTAATTGCTTCACAATCAACTGTAGGGGTAAAATGGTCATTTTACAGTCAAAAGTCAAAATTTTTGGTCAACATCTTATTTTGAAGCCACAATCATCATTTGATCAAGTCTTGATCATGATTCCACAAGCATGGCTCAAAAATCATCAAGATGCAAAAGTTTCCATTTTTGGATAGTTAAAAAGTCAACTGTAACTTGACCAAGGCATAACTTTTTCATGGTTCATCAGAAAAATCCCATCCAATTCTCATTTTGAAGGGGATGACATTTCCTACAACTCATATTCACATTCCAAGTCTAAGAAATGCTCTCACAAAAAGTTATCAATTTCAACATTATAGGTCATTTTCAAAAGTCAACAAAAAGGCACTTTAAGTCAAAGACCATAACTTGATATTGGTAAATCAAAATGACATGGGACCAAAGGCATTGGTTAGAGGACTTCAAGTCCTTTCCAAAATGTCTAAGAACATGTTCATATGATCAAAATTGAGCAAGATATGCATTGGAGAAGTTGAGAAATTTTTGTGAAATGGCAAAAGTCAACTATCCTTGAAACTTCAATTTTTGACAAAAGGGCCCACTTTCTTCCACTTGATTCAGCCTTTTCATGCCACCCACGTGTCCCATGATTAATTTCAAGATCAAACATTCATTTTTCCATTTTATTTAATTTTTATTGATTTAATTCATTTTAAATCCATAAAAATTCAAATAAAATCAAAAAAATTAATTAAATGGCATCTTTGTGGTTTAAATGGCTTTCATACAACATATGCCAACTACCAAAATCGTGCTAGGCTATTTTGAGCACAAAATCATGGTTTTGCTTCAAACTTGGAAAGTCCTTTAATGGTGGTTAAGAAGAATCCCAAACATCAATGCAATGGATCCCAAGCCTAGCTGCTGACCTAATTCCCTTCATACATACATAAGCAAGCCTTCCCAACTGGATTCATGACCTAGAGATCACTGAAACGACCAGAGAAAAGTTCAAAAACTGTCAAAAAAGTGTGAGATCTAAAACATAGTTGCAGACATTTCCAGATCAAACTAAGCACGTGGCCCTCTTCCTTGCCATACCCTGAAGCCAACACGACCCCTGCCCTGTCCTAAGACCTCCTACAACACACTGTAAGTTGTCCTGAACTCACCTCTGAACATGAAACTTGAGCTCCTTATTCTTGCACTTTTTCTCAAAAGCATTGGCATATTTGTGTTCCTTACTTGATTTCTAACATCACTGTAATATCCAATTGCATTTTTAGGCCCTGAATCATGGTGCCCGATTCTAGGGTTCATCCTTTTGTGTTTTGGGCATTTTGTTTCTAGGTATAATTGGAGCAAATCATGAGTATGGATGTGATCAGGGGACCAAGACGAATATGCCCATGGCTTTAGATGGCGTTTTCATGGCCTGAGGAGCATTTTCGAAGCAACCTACGAAACCACCTGCGAATAGAAATCCGCAGGTAAAAAAAACCAGTATCAAAGGAAGAAGACGCTGACGCGTCCCCTCCTCATTCGCTCGTTTGAAATATTGCGCGTTTATATTTTTTTTCAGGCATCGTGTTGTTTTACTAATATAATAACCACTGCTTATTATTATTTCAATTGGAACGTGTAGCTCAGTGGTTAAGGCGTGCAGGCTTTGAATGCTGGGACCTGGGTTCGATCCCCAGGTCCCCCCAAAACTTCATATTATTTTTCATTACATGCTTGTATGCAGGCTTTAAAGAATAGGCTCATCATGCGCCTTACTCATCCAAATGCCATGTGTCCACTATCACGAATCCAAAGGCCACAAAATGCTGACCACCGTGCTCCCAGTCAAACCAATGTGCAGCCAATTCTCCAAGGTCAAACGTGGCTGAGTGTTGTTTGGGCCAAGGAATTGCCAGTGCACCTTCAGATCTGGCCCAAACCCCCTTGGGTTTGCATTTTTATTTTTTTTATTTTTTAATTGCTTCATTTATTTTATTGTTAACCAGCAAATTAAATTAATTAACATTTTCATAATAAATTTATAAAACTAAAAAAAATGTAAATATTTTATTAATTTCACTTAGGTTTAATCATTTTGTAAATAAACATTAACTTAAATTAATTTAGTTTAATTAGGTTTAATTTTAATCCTTTTATAATAAATAAAAAAAACAAATTTAGACTTAGGCTTTTCTTTTGACATTTTTAATTCTTTTTTTTATTTTATTTCATTAAAACATAAAAAATACAAAAACATTTTTTAATTAATTAATTGATTGGTAAATTAGGTTTAATTTCACTTAATTGCAAAAAAAAGGACAATCTCATTCTTTCTCAAAGAGGTCAACACCCTAAGGACGTTCCCGATTAAATTTCTATTCGCGCGTATTAATTTATTTTGATTATATTTATGTAACTGCTTCCGGAAATGTAATAGTTAATTAGGTTTATCTCTTTATTTACTATTTCTCGCATTCTTATTTTCAAAATGGGTTTTTGTTTTTGGCGATGTATAGACCCGCGCCTTGTAGTAGCTAGATTTACATTTCTGCAATTTATTTTCCGCACTCCTAACTGTTAAAAAATGCATGAAAGAATGTATGAAAAATAAAACCAATCCGTAGCTCACAAATAACATGATCAAAGATAAACATTAACTGAAAAACAACACACATGCACATGCCACTCCTAGGGTACGCCTCACTGGTTGCCTCGAACGTGGTCATCAAGTATAAGGTGTCTTAGAGGTCGCCCTTCTGTCTAAAAGATCCAGTTGCCTCGAAACGGTTGCCTCGGATAAAAAGGATCTAGGACGTTAGGGTTACTTCTAAGGTGTCCTACTATTGCTTTGGTGACCACATTGTCCCTTATAACCGAATTGACCCGAATACCTCCAACGATGGTGCTACCTACCTCTCAATGGTGGGATAGCACTATCTAAAGGACTCTTACATAGCCTAATTCCTTAGAGTAGGTAGATCTCATGGGTACTTGCTCTTTTCAAACAAACAAAACAACTTTTCACACCGACACTTTCAAAAAGCTTTCATACACTCTTGAGGACAGATACAAGAGTTACTTAGAAATTTTTCAAACGAAACTTTTTCAAAACCCACACACACTTGAAAAGCAAACATTTTTGAAAACATAAGAGCAAGTACCTAAGAGCCCATGGATAACCATGGATAGAAAGGGTGCTAACACCTTCCTTTTCTATAAATCTACCTCCCGAACCGAGAAACATTCTCAAAGAAGGAATTTTGTTGTGCTTTTGTCCTTTCCATGTTGGAGAACATAAAAGACGGTGGCGACTCTTGCTTACCGCGACATTTCGCGAACCAGCTTAAAAAACAGTCAGTTCTATTTCCACCGATCACAGAACTGGCGACTCTGCTGGGGACGCTAATAAGTGAGGTGTACCTTAGGATTAGACCACTCTTATGTTTTCAATTGCTTGCTTTGCTTGATTTAATATTGTGGGTTTTCTTGGAGTTTTATAGATCCTAACCCGGATCTGGGGGATACCTTTTAGAAAGTAGCAACAAATTGTGAGGGAACTGTGCGGGGTATACCGACATGGTTGAAACAGTTTGCTACGTTGATGTGGCACTTTGGTGAGTACCGGTAACCCTTGAGTCAAGTCAAGGAGAGTATGGGGCCGCCGCGTGGTGTTGTGAAGCATCAACTAACCTTAGGAACCTTACTTGACCATTCTGGCCTCTTTAGGGGTAGTGAGATGACCGACTTTGGTGCAGTCCGAAGTTGGTAGATACTCGATACTACACTCATTGAGGGTTGTTTTCTTGGAATATTTTAATCGCCAGTTCAGTGGCTAAATCAAAACAATGAACACAGAAAACAACCCAATGATATTGAGATCCTTAGAACCCGGTTACTTTTGATAGGACAGGTTTTTGAGCTCACCAACTTCAAGAGGGTAGTACCCCAAACTTCATGCTGGCCTGAACTCTAAGGGCTGTCTTGTGTGACTTGTGCGCCTTCATACTTGAACTTCTTGCATACTTGTTACCTAACACATGAGTTTCTTGCAGGGTTTGTTTACAGTCCTTAATCTGGGCTCATAACAGGGTTTACTTACATCACTCCATGCATAGTATAACATCACACCATCATACCATTGCATACATCCTGTATAAGGACTAACCCATTTCAAGGATCTCAAGGGTCTGTGATGCAGGTCATGATGAATCAAAATGCCTAGCAAGGGGAAAAAAGGGGATTTATTTTCCTCTAGCCAAGGTTGTTTGGAGATCAAAATGTGATAACTTGAGTCAGGGGCTATGACCCACTCGATATGGTGAGCTTTGACTCTTGAAGAAGGACTCTCAACAACATGAAGTTCCTTCCATCAAGCTACAAAATTCAAATTCTATCAATTTTTCTTGTTTACCCCGCGAGATCCTTGAAAACATCGCATGCATATATACATATCATTGCATTACAGGTACCCTTGGTACAGGTCTCTTACCTTCTTCGCTGTTTATTTCAGCAATGGCTTCCCAACAAGACAACCAGGATCTTCATGCTCAAGAGACTCGGTTCGGGGAGATCCTCCTAAATCTATCCAAGGGGCAGGAAGAGCTGAGAACACTCCTCATGGGGACTTTGGTCAGGAACAACCCAGAAGACGATAAAGACGAACGGCTGAAACGTCTGCAAGCTGAGGTAGATACAATGAGAACCCAGATGTTGGGACAAATGGCTCTCATCTAAGACTTAGCTCAAAGACAAGAAGAGCTCAGGGTTCTCGTCAACCAACTGCTTCGGGATAACCAACTGGGGAAAACATCTAAGGTTGGAGAGCCAGTCACCATCAAATTCCCTTTGAGACAAGAAGACAAGGGAAAAGCTCCTCAACTTGCTTCAGGGTCACAAATCCAGCATCAACCTCACCAGCTTCAGCAAGACATTATGAAGCAAGTAGTCAGGGTTGGAGACCAAACCAGTAATCAGCCTCCAAGAAGTCAAAGGTTTGGTTCAACGAATAGGCCTCTCCAAGTTGCCACCACTTCACAGGTCCAACCGCAACCTCTCCCAGAGCAACGGGTTGATCAGAGTAAGCCCCGAAGGCAATTTACCAAACTCAACACGTCGCTGTCTCAAGCTTTACAACAACTGTTGAGGTTGAATTTGGTAACTCTAAGGGCACCTCCCCGGAACCCCAACATCTCTGCTCCTACTTATCATCCCAATAGAAGATGTGCATACCACTCTGATGGTCTGGGACATGACACAAACGACTGCTGGGCTCTGAAGAACAAGATCCAGGACCTGATTGATGAAGGAGCAGTGGAATTCACCCAAGATGGCTAGGCTGAGTTCTTCTACTATCCCTGCAAGATTCACCATTTGAAGTGACAAGTCTTGAGACGAGAAAACTTTTGTTAATCGAATGTTCAAGTTGTATTTTTTTGGATTGTTCAAACAATTATTGTCATAGCAAACTTTATTACATTATCAATGCATCACATATGTCTGTTTTGAATCAATATATTCGCATTCGCTATATTCAAAATTGCTTTCATTTTTTGTGATGTTCAATGCTCGATTAATAATTCTAAGCCTCTTGAGGGAGGATGACGAAAACGATACCGCGATCTTTACAATATGCTTTTGAAAAGACCCCGCTGATGAGGTACAGGCATTGTTTCAATTCCTAAACACTGGAGTTATAAGGAAGATAATCCCTCGTCAACCCCTTCGAGCCAAAGAAGTAGGAGTTTTTCTTTTCACAAAAAAAAAATTAAAACCCTTAATCATAACCTGGGGCAGGGTAGTTCTCTCAGTTGATCCAAGTGCACAATGAAAGGCATCACTCAGTGATCCAAGTGCACAATAAATGACATTAAAAGAGTCTTTACAAAACAAAAGACAATGATGGTTCTGAATAATCATAAAGACAGGCAGTCATCATTTCGCAGAAATAAAAGCCCAATAAGTCAAAACCTATGAAGGAGACTTACAAAAACTGGGGCATCCCGCTGACTGTAATCACAAAAAGGAACAGTTCAGGCAAAAAACAGGGATAACGAAATCAAAAAAGAAAGAGGTCCTACAAACCCTCAACCAAAAACAAAATGACTGCCTGTTCAAAATAAACTGTCAATATCCGAACCATCACCGGAATATCAGGACAAAGACTCAAACAAGGTCTAACGCACGATCAACTGAGTTTAGGTTTGAAGAACATCACGAAGAGCGGGTGGGTACAAATAAAATTTGAGCCTTTATCCTTTGTTTCTTAAACCGTGAACCAGGCTACGTTATAACCCTCAAAAGTCCTAGCTGAAGCATGGGTTAGTTCGAAAGCATACTGTTACAAAGGTATCCTGACTCCTTAAGGCTCGTTGTAAAATCTTGAGTTGACATCACATGTTACAAAATTTGCTTGTTTTACTTAAAAAAATGCATTTTCAAAAAACTTCAAGACAGACATAAGCTTTGCATTTTTTAATATAACATTGCTTGCATATGACTATTTGTTTGAACAGCATGGAAGTTCACACGACGAATGTCTAATGAACAAAAGCACCTCCAATCAAGGGGCATGGCATGATCATTGTCCATCATCTGGGGCAGTTAAGTCAAGATTCGGAGAATCTCTCAAAAGCCAGCCAGCTTGGGGCAAATCTCCATCTGGATCACTTGGGGCATTGGACGATTAAACGAAGGTCTTCTGGTGGTATGGTAACACTGCACTACTGACAGTGACAACTTCCTGTATCCTAAGAGCATGGACATAGTCGAGAAAAAACTACGCATTATCAAAGACCCGCTAGGTTGACACACCTAGGAAAAAATAAGGGATTCCCGGCGAACCAAAAGGGTTCGGGCAAAAATAAGGGTTGAAAATGAAAAAATTGTACACCCGGCAAGTTGAAAACCTGAGAAGGAGGCTTGGGCAAAAATGGGTATCCCGGTGGATTGAAAACCCGAAAGGGCGGTCCAGGCAAAAATTAGGGATCAAAGCGTACGACTATGTCCCGTCATCTCGTCACTTGCCTACCAAAAGAAGATTTGTCAAATCGACAGTCATCAAGCACCTCCACAGGTACCTTCTCCCGCAGAAACTGGGGCAATAAGAATTGTCTAGACGATCAAGCTGCTATGTCCTCCAGGTACAAGGTAAGTTCAGCTGAAGAACATAACCAAGTTACCTCCACTCCCCGCAGAGTAAGACAGGTTTCAACAATACTCTCCCCAAGCAGAGTTGGTCTCCCAGCAGCCCTAACAAGGCACAATATCTCCAGCAAGTCAACAACGCTCTCCCCAAGCAGAGTTAGTCTACTGTCAGCCTTAAGGAAGTTGGGTATCCCTAGAAAATCTCAATATTCTCCAGCAGAGTGTACAGATATTCCTCAGCAAGTATCCCTGGAAGTCTTGATATAAGATTGTTCCCTGATGGAATATCAGACACCCCAGTGGAGCCATTTCCCCAGTGCAGTCCAAGAGTTTCCCCAGGGAAGTTGAATCAATCTCCCCGGTAGATTCTGGAAGCTTATCCCCTGCAGAGTACGAACGCATCTCCCCGGCTTTATTCAAAGGTTATTCCCCACCAGAGCCTATAACTGGGTTATCCTCAGCTAATTGCCACGGAAAGGTCGTCCTCGGCGAAGTTCTTCATATCCCCCCAGCGGAGTTCATCAAATTCCCCAACATAATTTATCAACGGAATCCCCAGCGGAATTACCATCAAAACCTCAGCAAAGTATCTCTTTCCCCACAGAGCATCCCCGCAGAGTAATATCCTCAACAAGTTTATTCCTCAACATAGTCATCTTCTCCTACCGGTTTATTCTTGCGACCATCTTCCCCAGCGGAAATGAAGAACTCTACTCTTCAACATCAGCCCAGGATTCAACTTCCCGGCATTCGTCAAGGATTTATTTTCCTAGACGAAAATACATTCATAAACATTACATTATCATGCACCATGACGCATGCATATACACATCATAACACACAATCTCATTCATTCTTGAGAACGTCATGACATCATACATTTCATACATCATGACATTGCATATAACTGATGTTTTGCCCTTTCAGGAAAAAGGTCAATACAAAGATGATTAATATCAACTGTCGCAATTCCAGATTCGATACCTGTATCTAGCCAGGGCATATCTGTGAGTAACTGATTGTAGATTCGATACCTGTATCCAGCCAGGGCACGTCTGCATGAAGAGTTTAGAGATTCGACTCCTGTATCCAGCCAGGGCATATCTGTAGACGACCAATTCCAGATTCGATTCCTGTATCCAGCCAGGGCATATCTGTGAGTAACTGGTTGTAGGTTTGATACCTGTATCCAGCCAGGGCATATCTGCATGAAGAGTTTAGAGATTCGATACCTGTATCCAGCCAGGGCACATCTGTAGACAAGAGATTCCAGATTCGATTCCTGTATCTAGCCAGGGCATATCTGTGAGTAACTGATTGTAGATTCGATTCCTGTATCCAGCCAGGGCATGTCTGCATGAAGAGTTTAGAGATTCGGCTCCTGTATCTAGCCAGGGCATATCTGTAGACGACTAATTCCATATTCGATTCCTGTATCTAGCCAGTGCATATCTGTGAGTAAGATTCGACACCTGTATCCAGCCAGGGAATATCTGCATGAAGAGTTTAGAGATTCGATACCTGTATCCAGCCAGGGCACGTCTGTAAGCAACCTTTTGAAGTTCTGGATTCGATTCCTGTATCTAGCCAGGGCACATCTGTGAGCGATTGATTGTAGATTCGATACCTGTATCTAGCCAGGGCATGTCTGCATGAAGAGTTTAGAGATTCGATTCCTGTATCCAGCCAGGGCATATCTGTAGACGACTAATTCCAGATTCGATTCCTGTATCCAGCCAGGGCATATCTGTGAGTGACTGATTGTAGATTCGACACCTGTATCCGGCCAGGGCATGTCTGCATAAAGAGTTTAGAGATTAGATTCCTGTATCCAGCCAGGGCATATCTGTAGACGATTAATTCCAGATTCGATTCCTGTATCCAGCCAGGGCATATCTGTGAGTAACTGATTGTAGATTCGATACCTGTATCCATCCAGGGCATGTCTGCATGAAGAGTTTAGAGATCCGATTCCTGTATCCATCCAGGGCATATCTGTAGACGACTAATTCCATATTCGATTCCTGTATCCAGCCAAGGCATATCTGTGAGTAATTGATTGTAGATTCGATACCTGTATCCGGCCAGGGCATGTCTGCATGAAGAGTTTAGAGATTCGATACCTGTATCCAGCCAAGGCATATCTGTAGACGACCAATTCCAGATTCGATTCCTGTATCTAGCCAGGGCATATCTGTGAGTAACTGATTGTAGATTTGATTACTGTATCCAGCCAGGGCATGTCTGCATGAAGAGTTTAGATATTCGACTCCTGTATCCAGCCAGGGCATATCTGTAGACGACCAATTCCAGATTCGATTCCTGTATCTAGCTAGGGCATATCTGTGAGTAACTGATTGTAGATTCGATTCCTGTATCCAGCCAGGGCATGTCTGCATGAAGAGTTTAGAGATTCGATACCTGTATCCAGCCAGGGCACGTCTATAAGCAACCTTTTGAAGTTCCGGATTCGATTCCTGTATCTAGCCAGGGCACATCTGTGAGCGATTGTTTGTAGATTCGATACCTGTATCTAGCCAGGGCATATCTGCATGATGAGTTTGAAGATCAACACCTGCAACAGGCCAGGAAACCATCTTTCTTCCTCAGGTACGCAAGTTCTCGCTAAGGAATCTCTTACGCGATCAACACCTTCCGATGGCATCTATAAACCCATCTCCACAACTATCCATTACACTTCCAAATGGCATCTATAAGCCCATTCCCGACAAGGTTTTGTCATACTTCTAGATGGAATCTATAAGCCCATCCTCCTATCCACCATCTCTCCAAATGGCATCTGTAAGCCCATTCTCGCCATCACACTGCTGATACTCCACTATGTGAGTGCAAATTTCTGGGCACTTTAGTGTTCAATCATCTTCCACCTTCGGATCACGAAAGGCACACAAGCCAATCTACATCCTCAGGTCTAATAAGATTGAACAGGGGCAACTGTTGTACCCTAAAATTTGCCCTCCCATATTCTTCAAGATTTGTCAAGATCAACCTTCAAATGCTTCAAGATTCCTCAAGGGATTGCACAATCAAATTGCCTCCTAAGGCAGTCAAAATTAGGGTTTTGGTTCTTGCAAGGAAGTTGAGGTTTTCAAGGGCTCAATCAAGTCCCATAGGCCTATACACATTGTCAAGCACCTATATGCCAAGTTTTAAGGCTCACAGGGTCAAGTTGCACAGTCAAAAGCCCTAATTGCTTCACAATCAACTGTAGGGGTAAAATGGTCATTTTACAGTCAAAAGTCAAAATTTTTGGTCAACATCTTATTTTGAAGCCACAATCATCATTTGATCATATCTTGATCATGATTCCACAAGCATGGCTCAAAAATCATCAAGATGCAAAAGTTTCCATTTTTGGACAGTTGAAAAGTCAACTGTACCTTGACCAACGCATAACTTTTTCATGGTTCATCATAAAAATCCCATCCAATGCTCATTCTTAAGGGGATGACACTTCCTATAACTCATCTTCACATTCCAAGTCCAAGAAATGCTCTCACAAAAAGTTATCAATTTCAACATTATAGGTCATTTTCAAAAGTCAACAAAAAGGCACTTTAAGTAAAAGACCATAACTTGATATTGGTAAATCAAAATGACATGGGACCAAAGGCATTGGTTAGAGGACTTCAAGACCTTTCCAAAATGTCCAAGAACATGTTCATATGATCAAAATTGAGCAATATATGCATTGGAGAAGTTGGGAAATTTTTATGAAATGGCAAAAGTCAACTATCCTTGAAACTTCAATTTTTGACAAAAGGGCCCACTTTCTTCCACTTGATTCAGCCTTGTCATGCCACCCACATGTCCCATGATTAATTTCAAGATCAAACATTCATTTTTCCATTTTATTTAATTTTTATTGATTTAATTCATTTTAAATCCATAAAAATTCAAATAAAATCAAAAAAATTAATTAAATGGCATCTTTGTGGTTTGAATGGCTTTCATACAGCATATGCCAACTACCAAAATCGTGCTAGGCTATTTTGAGCACAAAATCATGGTTTTGCTTCAAACTTGGAAAGTCCTTTAATGGTGGTTAAGAAGAATCCCAAACATCAATGCAATGGATCCCAAGCCTAGCTGCTGACCTAATTCCCTTCATACATACATAAGCAAGCCTTCCCAACTGGATTCACGACCTAGAGATCACTGAAACGGCCAGAGAAAAGTTCAAAAACTGTCAAAAAAGTGTGAGATCTAAAACATAGTTGCAGACATTTCCAGATCAAACTAAGCACGTGGCCCTCTTCCTTGCCATACCCTGAAGCCAACACGACCCCTGCCACGTCCTAAGACCTCCTACAACGCACTGTAAGTTGTCCTGAACTCACCTCTGAACATGAAACTTGAGCTCCTTATTCTTGCACTTTTTCTCAAAAGCATTGGCATATTTGTGTTCCTTACTTGATTTCTAACATCACTGTAATATCCAATTGCGTTTTTAGGCCCTGAATCGTGGTGCCCGATTCTAGTGTTCATCCTTTTGTGTTTTGGGCATTTTGTTTCCAGGTACAATTGGAGCAAATCATGAGTATGGATGTGATCAGGGGACCAAGACGAATATGCCCATGGCTTTAGATGGCGTTTTCATGGCCTGAGGAGCATTTTCGAAGCAACCTACGAAACCACCTGCGGATAGAAATCCGCAGGTAAAAAAAACCAATATCAAAGGAAGAAGACGCTGACGCGTCCCCTCCTCATTCGCTCGTTTGAAATATTGCGCGTTTATATTTTTTTTCCAGGCATCGTGTTGTTTTACTAATATAATAACCACTGCTTATTATTATTTCAATTGGAACGTGTAGCTCAGTGGTTAAGGCGTGCAGGCTTTGAATGCTGGGACCTGGGTTCGATCCCCAGGTCCCCCCAAAATTTCATATTATTTTTCATTACATGCTTGTATGCAGGCTTCAAAGAATAGGCTCATCATGCGCCTTACTCATCCAAATGCCATGTGTCCACTATCACGAATCCAAAGGCCACAAAGTGCTGACCACCGTGCTCCCAGTCAAACCAATGTGCAGCCAATTCTCCAAGGTCAAACGTGGCTGAGTGTTGTTTGGGCCAAGGAATTGCCAGTGCACCTTCAGATCTGGCCCAAACCCCCTTGGGTTTGCATTTTTATTTTTTTTATTTTTTAATTGCTTCATTTATTTTATTGTTAACCAGCAAATTAAATTAATTAACATTTTCATAATAAATTTATAAAACTAAAAAAAATGTAAATATTTTATTAATTTCACTTAGGTTTAATCATTTTGTAAATAAACATTAACTTAAATTAATTTAGTTTAATTAGGTTTAATTTTAATCCTTTTATAATAAATAAAAAAAAACAAATTTAGACTTAGGCTTTTCTTTTGACATTTTTAATTCTTTTTTTTTATTTTATTTCATTAAAACATAAAAAACACAAAAACATTTTTTAATTAATTAATTGATTGGTAAATTAGGTTTAATTTCACTTAATTGCAAAAAAAAGGACAATCTCATTCTTTCTCAAAGGGGTCAACACCCTAAGGACGTTCCTGATTAAATTTCTATTCGCGCGTATTTATTTATTTTGATTATATTTATGTAACTGCTTCCGGAAATGTAATAGTTAATTAGGTTTATCTCTTTATTTACTATTTCTCGCATTCTTATTTTCAAAATGGGTTTTTGTTTTTGGCGATGTATAGACCCGCGCCTTGTAATAGCTAGATTTACATTTCTGCAATTTATTTTCCGCACTCCTAACTGTTAAAAAATGCATGAAAGAATGTATGAAAAATAAAACCAATCCGTAGCTCACAAATAACATGATCAAAGATAAACATTAACTGAAAAACAACACACATGCACATGCCACTCCTAGGGTACGCCTCACTGGTTGCCTCGAACGTGGTCATCAAGTATAGGGTGTCTTAGAGGTCGCCCTTCTGTCTAAAAGATCCAGTTGCCTCGAAACGGTTGCCTCAGATAAAAAGGATCTAGGATGTTAGGGTTACTTCTAAGGTGTCCTACTATTGCTTTGGTGACCACATTGTCCCTTATAACCGAATTGACCTGAATACCTCCAACGATGGTGCTACCTACCTCTCAATGGTGGGATAGCACTATCTAAAGGACTCTTACACAGCCTAATTCCTTATAGTAGGTAGATCTCATGGGTACTTGCTCTTTTCAAACAAACAAAACAACTTTTCACACCAACACTTTCAAAAAGCTTTCAAACAAATTTTTCATACACTCTTGAGGACAGATACAAGAGTTACTTAGAAATTTTTCAAACGAAACTTTTTCAAAACCCACACACACTTGAAAAGCAAACATATTTGAAAACATAAGAGCAAGTACCTAAGAGCCCATGGATAACCATGGATAGAAAGGGTGCTAACACCTTCCCTTTCTATAAATCTACCTCCCGAACCGAGAAACATTCTCAAAGAAGGAATTTTGCCGTGCTTTTGTCCTTTCCATGTTGGAGAACATAAAAGACGGTGGCGACTCTTGCTTACCGTGACATTTCGAGAACCAGCTTAAAAAACAGTCAGTTCTATTTCCACCGATCACAATAGGGCTACCTACCAACTAATGGTGTGGATAATACTATCATTAACGGAGAAGGAAAATAACAAGAATGACCTTTAGTGGGTAAGACTCAACAAATTTCTTGCTCATAATAGTTTCAAACAAACAAATTCATCTTTACACCTCACGTTTCAAAACAAATATTAAAAAAAAAACACTTTGTATACATTCTTGAGGACTAGTATAAGAATTATTACAAAGTCTACCTCACAATTGGAATTCAAAATATTTTCAAATCACACACACACACACAAAACAAGTTTAAAGTGAGCTAAGCAATTAAGAGCCCATAGATAACTACGGATGAAAAGGGTGCTAACACCTTCCCTTTTCATAACCAACCCCCAAACTCAAAATATATCAAAGGTCTTTCCTATTCTTTTCACCTTTCCTCATTAGATAAAAGAAAAGTCGATGGCGACTCTTGCTATCCGCAACATTTATGATAAAACACAAAACAAGTCAATTCTCCCACCGTATTACACCTGGCATGTCTCCGTACGACCAAGCAAAGATCTCAACATAGTCACGCAACATCTGGATTAATCTCTTTTTGACATTGTCTTCTAGGTTGGCACCTATCTTGACTTATTTCTTGTCCTCTTCAGTAACCAAGTTCACAACCTCGACTGGCTCTTCATGCGATTGTATGGCTCTTTCTTTCTACATTAACAGCCTAGCAAGCTCTCCAGGTACTTCATAATCTTCTTCATCTTCGTCCTCGGCTTGGTAGATCAGATTTTCAAAGTCATAATTGGCAATAGCAGAATTATTATCAATGGGATCCAGGGTGGATATGGATTTGCAATTTGTTGTGTGGGTGTGTGTAAGAATATATAGCTATTTTTAAATCAATAAAGTAAAAGAAAGACAAAGAGCGCAAAATTTGAATGCAAAAGTCCAATGATTTATTAAATGAAAATATGCAGATGAAAAATGACAACCCTAACAAATGGACCGTTGTGCTCAAGGCAAGGCACAAGATTTAAAGTTATTGTTTAAATTACATAACCAAAAAAAACATGAAAGCAAGAAAACAGAAAATAACATTTACTCCTGACTAAAGGAGATTGGTATAAAGTCTTCAGTCTTCCAATTGTTAAGCCCATTGCCGGTAGTAGGGAAAATCCAATTGTCTATGTGATAGCCGCTATCAGCGTCTTCCACATCATTGACTCCATTGTTGTTGATGCGGAATGGTGGTCTCCCAGAATTAGCACAAGCACGACGAACAACCCTCTTAGCTTCTAAGTTGAAACCCAGAACAAATTTATTGGAATTGTAAGGAATGTTGGGAAGCTGACCTTAAATAGTGAAATCACCTTCTTCAACCACATCCCTAGCGTCTTTCAGAGAAGCCATTCTTGGTGGAATCCTGGTGATATACGGTGGGAGAACTGACTTGGGTGTTTTGCGTTTGATCGCAAATTTTGCGATTAGCAAGAGTCTCCACTGACTTTTCTTTTATCCAAAAGGAAAGGTGAAAAAGCACAGGAAAGACCTTTGAGATTGTTTCTCGAGTTCGGGGGGTAGGTTATAAAAAGGGAAGGTATTAACACCCTTTTCATCCATGGTTTTCCATGGGCTCTTAGTTACTTGCTAGATCACTTGCTTTTGTTTGAAAATGTGCTTTGTGTGGTTTTTGAAAGTATTTTGAAAAGAGGTCATTGTTTAGGCAAACTTTGTAATGATTCTCATTCGTAAGAATGTATACAAAGTGTTTGATCTTTTGAAAATGTTTTCAAGTTTGAAAGATGTTTTTGAAAGTGTAGGCGTTTGTTTTGAAATATAGCAAGGATGTTTTAGTTTTGAAATGGAGCAAGTAACTAGGAATATTCTACCTACTCAAAAGTCTTTCGTGTTCATTTCCTTTTTCCTTTGACATTGTTATCTTACCATTGATTTGGTAAGTAACCCTATCTTTGGATGTAAAAGGAACGGGAGTGGGTCATCGTATAACCATGATTAGAAATTTTTCAAGGTATCTTAGCATTTTCTTTAGGGACTAAGATCATTTTTAAAGGCAACATAGATAGCATCATCGAGGGACTATGATCTTGTCTTTTGCTTGTCTTTGCTAAGATACCTTACATGCGTAATATGGTCATTTTTGTAAGGCAACCAAGTGGATTTACCCTAGGGGTGCTTGTGTGCAAGTGGATTGATTTTCATGCTTGATTTATCTTTGATTAGGGTTTGCTAATTGATTGGTTTTAGTCTTTCCATACAAAAACCCTAATTACTAGCATTTGTATATAAAGCAATAAATTGCGGAATTTAAAATTACTACACTATTACATCATTTAGGGGAGGGGGTATACAAATTACAAATGGGGAATATTGCAAGAATTTGAATCTAAATAAATATTACAACCATATTGAATTTTGAATAATGTACAAAATTAAAGATAAGAATGCAAGAATGTAAATGTAAAGAAATGTGATTTTTTTGTTTGGTTTTCATGAAAAGAGATTTCTAACCTAATTTGAAGAAGATGATTAATCAAAAACAAACAAAATTAAGTTTAAACTAGTTAAGGAAGAAATTAAATTAAAAATGTTTTTTAGGTTTTTTATGAAAAAGGTTTTAAGTTAAATAAAAATAAAAATGAAAATTAAATAATTAAAAGAAACCTAAATTCTAAATTAATTTTAATTAATAAAATAATATAATAAATAAACCTAACTCTAAATATTTATTAATTAAAAAAGAAATTAATTAATTAAAGAAAATGTCTGTAGTCCTTTTATTTTTTATAAGAAAATAAAATAAATAAGTATAAATAATAAATAAAATATTTTTGGATTTTTTCATTAATAAAAATATAAATAATAATAATAATAATAATAATAATAATAATAATAATAATAATAATAATAATAATAATAAAATGTTAAAGAAGAAAAGAAATAAAACAAAAATAAGAAAAAAAGGAAAATAATAAAAGAAATTGGGTCAGGGGTGCACAAGTAAGTCAGGGTTAGTAAAAGAAAAAAACAATAGGCCAATTGTTGAAAGTCCAGGCGCTGCAAAAAAAAAAAAATGTCAAAGAAGTGAAAAAAATGGAAAAAGGTCACGCTAGGGCTTGAACCCGGGACCTCATAGTGAGAGGCGCGCGCTTTAACCACTGGGGTGGTGATATATCCATTAACTTGTGTGAAATGATAAATACATAACATAAAACGTGCCCTGACTGTACTTCATCTTCAACCTCTAGCCAAAGGATCTGTAACTTGCTCATTTCTCAACCATTTGCAAAAATGTAAACATGGAAATTGCTCCATTTTTTCACACGAATCCAACCATATAAATATCATAAGCTATAAATCAAAGATGAATGAGAATTTCTAAAAGTACCAAATTATGACCTAAATATTCCAGCAAGTTTAAACTCAAAATTCTCCATGCTCAAGCAACATAAATGAAATCTATGGACATGTATAGTTTCAAGGCAATGATATCTATATTATATCTTCACAAATGCAAACATAACAATGCCTAAATAATAAGATAGAAGTTCAAGAAAAATACCTCAAAACTGGAAATCGTGAAATGATTTTGAGCTTGTTTCAAGTGATGGTGATGATTAGGTTAGCTTCCTTGGACCTCTAGGAAGCTAATGCAATGGTTAGGTTAGCTTCCTTGGACCTCTAGGAAGCTAATGCAATGGCTGGCTTGAGCTGAAGGTGGCTGGAATGGTCTGGAGAAGTCCAACTATGATGCTCTGTTTTTGAACTTAGAAATGAATGAAGATGGTGTTACAATGGTGTAACAGGGATATGGATGGCTTATGTGTGATGTTTGGAAGCTTTTGGAAGCAAAAGGCCAAGAAACGCACGAGTGAAATGGAAGCTTGAAGTTCTTGGTCAAAATCTGCAACAATGGTGGTTTATGATGCAGTTCTGAGTTTGGGGAAGTTTTAGGGCTTGTGTATCTGTGTGTTCTCTTGCAAATAGTATCTCTATTTATAGAGGAAAGTTTTTGAGGTTTGAAATGATCAGAAACAAAGAATCACATTTTATGAGTTCTTGACTTGTTTTTGAAGTTATCTTGACAAACATGGTTTCAATGCAAGGTACATGTCTTGTAGGGTGGCTAGCAACTTTAAACATGTTTGTTCTGAGTTTATAGAGTATGCTTGTGTAGAAAGAACAAGTGCAAAGCTCCATACAAGTTGACTTTGTGATTAAAGTCACTTTTAAAGAATAGCAATGGTGCCTTTCTTCCAAAAATGGAAATGCAACTTGGATAATGATTCAAATGCTTGGAAAATGGCTCCATATGTTGTGTAAACATTTAATTAAGGAGTGAGTTGCAAGTTTGAAGCCTTCAAAGTGAAGATTATGCAGCATGGCTATGGATTTGGTTCATTGTGCATCACAAATTTTGCCTTGCAAAACAACTTGAAACCCTAACTTCTGACCTTCGATTCTCCTTGCTCACAAATGATCTCAAGGAGTTCTTGGACATTTTTGAAAGCTTGTAATGTTCTCTACAACCCATCTCTGAACCAGTTTTGAAAATTCCCTTGGAACTATATGAAAAAGTTCCATGAAGTTAGGTCAAAATCCTGACCAAAACTAGGGCAAAATTTCACTAAGTGTTCAATTTCAAGACCATGACTTTATGAATTAATAACTTGAGATATAGGAACTTTTAGAAGGAGTTGTATAAATAAATTTTGGAGATCTCATGGAGATCTACAACTTTCATGTTGAAAGTTTCTTCTGAATCATCTTTCATTATGGTGAAAAATTTGCTCAAAGTTGTGAAAAAACATGAAGTTTTAAACACTTAGAAAAATTTCTAAGTTAGAAAACTTTGACTTCTCAAAATGAAATCTTGACTTTTTGATTTCTTGATGAATAAGTTTCATATTTTGATATGTTTTGATGAATTGTGATCTTTGACATTGTCTTTTGACTAAAAAGTGAAAGTTTGACTTTTAGTGTATAGTTGACTTTTGATCATTTGACTGAAAATTCACTATCAATCCAATTGATTTTGAGAAATGTTTTGGGTCATGCGATTAGGTAAAATTGATGCAATTGAATTCTTGAGATAATTCTTCAAACCAATTAATCATTTGCTAGGTCAAAAATCAGAAATTGCCTTTCTTCAATCAAAACCCTAATTTTGACCATTTTGCCCTTTTGATGATTTGATCAAAATTCTTGAGGAATTATGGTCCAAACTTGATAATATGATATATATGAGTTTATAATGTTGATGTGGATAAATAATTATGAAGTTTGACTATAAATTGGCCAAAGTTGACTCTTTCCCTAATACAGTTGAATTTTAGGTCAACTGCTCAATTGACTGAGCAAAAGTGTGATCCAAGGCTTGAAATTTGACATGAGTAATATTGGGGGTCCATAATGATCCATGAAAGTCATATTAGGCATTGAAAGTTCAATAATCCTTGTGCAATCTCAAACCCTAATTTTGGTCATCAGTGCTTAAGGAAGTGTCTCGAGTTGATCAACCATATTGCAGTCTTAAACCAAGAGAGATCTTTTGTGAGAAAATAATTGATAAGTGAGAGGGAAAATTTTGGGGTACAACAGCTGCCCCTATTCAATCTTATTAAACCTGAAGAGTTAGATTGGCGGATTTGCCATTCGTGACTTGAAGGTGGAAGATGATTGGACACTAGAGTGTCCAGAAATTTGCACTTGAGGATGTGGCGGTTAATGGTGTAGGGAATGGGATTAAAGATGCCATTTGGAATGGAGATAAGAAGTTGTTGGAGATGGGCTTGCATATGCCATCCAAAATGATTGTTGGACTGTATCTGAAAGAAAACCTGAATGAGTATCAGAATGGCATCCGTGTCTGGAGCGTATCTGAACTGTATCTGAAGGCTGATTTTGAATGAGTATCAGAATGGCGCCCGTGTCTGGAGCGTATCTGAACTGTATCTGAAAGCTGAATCTGAATGAGTATCAGAATGGCGTCCGTGTCTGGAGCGTATCTGTATTGTATCTTGAAAGAGAATCTGAATGAGTATCATAATGGCATCAGTGTCTGGAGCATATCTGTATTGTATCTTGAAAGAGAATCTGAATGAGTATTAGAATGGCGTCCGTGTTTGGAGCGTATTTGTACTGTATCTTGAAAGAGAATCTGAATAAGTATCAAAATGGTGTCCGTGTCTTGAGCGTATCTAAAATGTATCTGAAAGTTCAGTTGGTCGTGTAAACAATCATCCTGACTTGTCTCAGGTACCAATTTCTGATCTTTGTAAATTGTTGATGATGGCTATCTGCTGACCAATCTCTTGCTGGAGAGATGAAATATTAGTTGTATGCAATATGATGATGTATGAAATACATTGTATAATGAGGTTCTCAATAAAATGAATGAGATTATTTTTGTATGCGTTCGCGTTGTCAATGTCATGACGTATGGATGCGATGTATGGGCATGTAAACTATGTTGTTGTAATACTATTGGGTAAATCTCTGACTACTGTTGGGGACGTAGAGTGTAAGTCTTCATATTTTGAAGTGATGATGAATTGATGAGCTCTTATCCGTTGTAAGGAAAATGCTGTGTATGGCTTGTGAAATCTGTTGGGGAATCCTGAGAAATTGGACGACTTCTACCGGGGAGTGATAACTGGAAGTTTTGTTCCGCTGGGGATTAAGCTGCACACTGTGGGGAATTTTATGGAATAGTCTAAAGATATTAACCTATTTCTTGAAGCCATTAGTGATTGTCTTTCTATTTTTGTTCATTTGTAAACAATAGTTAAGTTCAAATGCATATGTTCAAAAATAAATCATTGGACGTTTTTGTAAACAAAACACGGAAATAAAGAAAAATAGATAGTTTTTCACTTTCAAAGGGGTATCTTTGTATTAACTTGAATAAGTCTTTTTTGTACAATGAGACGAACATCCTAGTAAGGGAATATCGTCGTAAAAAAAATGAAAATTTGATACAAAGAAAAGATAGCTATGTGCAATAATCCCATGGGGTTCCCATTCTATTATAGCCTTCGTATCTCTGAGCGTCTTGTCCACTTGTTGCCTTATTCGAAGTTGATTGGATTGATTAGACCCGTTGAGTTTGTCAGTCAAAGCCAAAGGTTGTATGTAAGGTGATCCAAATGGGACATAGTCTTACGCCTTAATTCCATAACTTTTGCTTGGACCTGAAACCACCCGGCCGAACCGGTCATCTGGTGTAATGAAACATCAATGAAGTCGCCACTGAACGTCTTTCATCCAGCTGAGAGGGAAAGGTAAACATCGAGAAAACCTGAAAAGGGAGAAATCACAGTCTTTCAACCGATAGATCGGGTAAGGGAGTCTGTTACGCGAGGGGAAGGTATTAGCACCCCACACGCCCGTAGTACTCTACAGTATCCACTCTTGTTGTCTAATCTAATGGGTGCAGTCAAAACCTATGTCTATGGCTTAAATCTAAAAGGGAATGCATGCGAAAGAAAAGAAGAAAACAATGTAGGGAAAATAAAAGTTGTGCTCGGTTGGGCCCTACCCCAATGCCTACGTGTCCCTTTTAAGGAATCAGAGCAGGCGTAGTTCGGCTCATATATTCTGGTTGGTTTGTGTTTTTTAGTTAAGACAACAAAAACAATCAAGATGGCAAAACATCAAATAAAACAACAAACAAATGAGATGGTAAAACATCGGCTAAATAATAACAAAGTAACATGTCAAAGATGGCGAAACATCAATAAAATGGATGACAAAACATCACACCTAACAATGATATTGAGAATCAAAGTAGGATACCAAACATGTGAGATGGCGAAACATCGGCTTCAAACAAATGTGTGATGGCGAAACATCGGCTATAAGATAACAAGGTATCACGGCAAAGATGGAGAAACATCAATAAAACGGATGACAAAACATCACACCTAACAATGATATTGAGAATCAAAGTAGGATAACAAACATGTGCGATGGCGAAACATCGACTTCAAACAAGTATGCGATGGCGAAACATCGGCTATAAGATAACAAGGTATCATGGCAAAGATGACGAAACATCGATAAAACAGATGACAAAACATCACACCTAACAATGATATTGAGAATCAAAGTAAGATAACAAACATGTGCGATGGCGAAACACCGACTTCAAACAAGTATGTGATGGCGGAACATCGGCTATAAGATAATAAGGTATCATGGTAAAGATGACGAAACATCGATAAAATGGATGACAAAACATCACACTTAACAATGATATTGAGAATCAAAGTAGGATAAAAAACATGTGCGATGGCGAAACATCGGCTTCAAACAAGTATGCGATGGCGAAACATCGGCTATAAGATAACAAGGTATCATGGAAAATAGGACAAAACATCAATAAAACGGATGACAAAACATCACACCTAACAATGATATTGAGAATCAAAGTAGGATAACAAACATGTGCGATGGCGAAACATCGACTTCAAAAAAGTATGAGATGGCGAAACATCGACTATAAGATAACAAGGTATCATGGAAAAGATGACGAAACATCGATACAATGGATGACAAAACATCACACCTAACAATGATATTGAGAATCAAAGTAGGATAACAAACATGTGTGATGGCGAAACATCGGCTTCAAAGAAGTATACGATGGCGAAACATCGGCTATAAGATAACAAGGTATCATGGCAAAGAGTATGAAACATCGATAAAACGGATGACAAAACATCACACCTAACAATGATATTGAGAATCAAAGTAGGATAATAAACATGTGCGATGGCAAAACATCGGCTTCAAACAAGTATGCGATGGCGAAACATCGGCTATAAGATAACAAGGTATCATGGCAAAGATGGCGAAACATCGATAAAACGGATGACAAAACATCACACCTAACAATGATATTGAGAATCAAAGTAGGATAACAAACATGTGCGATGGCGAAACATCGGCTTCAAACAAGTATGCGATGGCGAAACATCGGCTATAACAGGTTTAAAAAAAACAAAACCAAGATGCGCAAAAACAAATAAGATTGATTTGTATCTTTTACCTTGAAGAAGGGTTTGAGTTTATTAGAGGTGTTTTATGATTTACCTAGAAAAACAATTTTTGTTTTAAGATGCAAAATGCAAAGAAAGAAAAAACAACTAAGGGAAACTAACCTAGCAATATCCCTAGTGTTATCATACAATGATTGACCCTAAGGTTGAGGATAAAGGAAAATCCTACCCTATGCTAGCATACATGGATTCCTACCTTAATTAACATGTCAATGGAAGCTTAACAAAAATATCCTATAGGGAACAGGAAATGAGAGAGAAGTTGTGATCTCAATTTCTAAATTGAGTGACTCATCAATCAAAAGATAAAGAAGAAAAACAATAAACATCCTATATGGAACATGCACTGGGAGCGAAGTCATGATCTCAATTTCTAAATTGAGTGACTCATCGATCAAAAGATAAAGAAGAAAAACAATAAACATCCTATAGGGAACATGTACTGAGAGCGAAGTCATGATCTCAATTTCTAAATTGAGAGACTCATCGATCAAAAACAAACACAACACATGTGTCAAACAAAAACAGAGGGCCTCCTGACATATATCAGCAACAGAGGTCCTATCATGCAACATAGAACTATACAAAATGAAAAAAGAAGAAAGGAAATAGTTCAATACCAAACGGATAAATATCCATAGCAACTAAGCAAGAATAAAAGAAACCCAAAGAACTTCAAGCAAGCTGGCATCAGTAGACAAATCAAGTCAGAAATTACGTCATCAGGATGTAAGTATTGAGATTTTCAGATGTGATCAGATCCCATGGGCAATGTATAGCATTCATAATCACATACATATATCCTGCATAGACTATCAAATATGCCAAGCACAAGAGTAGTGCCAATATAATAAATTGTGTTCCACAAATAAAGTGAAACACAATAGCCTCAAGTTAAAAATGGAAAACTTTTCTCAAAGTACCTCGCACATTCAACAGCCAAGTTAGTATTCCCATAAATTGAATGATGACTCACATAAGGGATGGATGATGACACCATAATGAAGTGAGGAAACATGATAGCAACTATCAAAACATTAGATATGATAGACAAAAAGGAAACGGGCATATGCACAATTTGGTCAAAAATTAGAGGAATGTTGCTCCTTTTATCACCATGTTGAGTTGACAATTGAATATCAATCAAGGATCATGGGAGCTTGAGAAGAATACAATCAAAGACCATGAAGGTCAGTAGCAACCACAACTCAATCATACTCAATTATTTCATCACAGCTCACAAGCATAATAGAAGAGGAATCCCACACAATGCATCAAAAGGTTCAATCATTCAAACATGGGGCTCTAAGTGAATTGATTTAAGTTTATGTGGATAAACAGAACCAACATGATCATTAGGTGCCCAATTATAGGCCTCACTCAAGTTCATTGACCATCAAGCAAATTGCAACAAGATATGCAACATTAATTGGGTACCTTCACTTCAAATATACATCAAAAGTAGAAACAAGGATCAATAATTCACACAAAAAATTTCTTAGCATCTTTGAAGTGTGTAGAAGCCAGAAAGAAAGTGTTAAGTTCATGAATAGTTCAGGAGGGGATCAAATGAGGCCCAAAGTTCAAAACTAGTTGGCCAAACTATCAAAATTAGACAAGTTTTCAAAATAATTTATGGAAAAATATCAAACCAAGTCAAATAATTCAAGAAAAAAGGTTTTCAGATCCTCAATAAATCCATGAACCATAATCAATACCTAAATTCCATTGAAAATCCAGGGCATAATGGTTTTTGAATTGAAACTTACACAATAAGCAACAAAACCTTAATTATTTGACTTTTAATCTTAAATATTAATTAGATAAGATCAAAATTCAAATAAAATTCAGAACAAATATACATCAAACATGATAAAACTCAAGAGGTCATAATACTTATTTTTCCATATTTTTTTAATTAAAGAAAAGTCAAAAATAAAATCAAATTCAAACAATTAATCAATTAAACAAATAATCAAATCTCAAAATAAAATTCTAATAAAAAATTAGAAAAAATATCCAATCAAAATTATATTCAAGTATTAGAATTAAAAATGCACATCCCTGATTTTTTGTGGAATTTTTGAATTAAAGGAAATATTAAAATAAAATCAAACAAACAATTAACAATTAAACTATTATTAAATGACAAAAATGCAAACCCTAGCCAAAAGTCATAAAAAGGTCAAAATAAAATTATATTCAGACTCTATGATTAAAAACAAACTTATATGATTTTTTTGAGGATTTTTTAATTAAAGGAAATATTAAAACAAAATTATGAAGCAAACATTTCAAATAAACTTCTCAAATTAAATTTATAATCAAAAATAGAAAAAATGATAAACAAAAAATCAGAATCAATTTCTAAATTATTTTATGAGTCCAAAACATTTTTTGTGGAATTTTGTTGATCAAAAGAACTATTAAAATAAAAATAATCATTAAACAAACAATTAATTAAACTTATGAAATTTTAAACCAATCAAAACATTTTAAAAAAATTCCAAAAAAATATGAAAAACACTGGAAATTATTATTGGCCTATGGTAATTGTTTCATGATTTTTGAAAATGTTTTGATCACAAAATAAAATCAAACATAATACCAAATAAAACAAATAATTCAAATAAGACAATATTCAAATGGACCAATCATATTGCGCCACCACATCATCTCAACCTCCGGACAAAATCAAAAACGCGTGCAAGACTCATTCCTAGGGCTCATGTTCAGATCCATCATACATACTCATTTCTCCACCAAAATTAATGAAATCAAGTGTAAATTAAAGCTCAAATAATAAACTACATCGTGCCTTTCAAATCAAATCAAAACATCAACTATATCATTCACAACCAAGCCACAAAAATGAGCAAAAACATCCTGAATCAGAAATTTCAGAGCACTCAATCATGCATAATTCCCGAATCAAACATTATAAAGCTTCAGAAACATTCGAACAACATCAGTGAACACTAATCCAAGCTCAAACACATCAATAAACAAATACATCTCGAAAATCAAAGTTTAGGATTATTACCTCAAGGCAAAAAGTGTTCTGCTGTCTCCTTCACTCCAGGTGTAAACAAATGGTGCTAGCTTGATCTCCTCCCTTCACTGAAGCTGAATCCACAAGAATTTTGAAGAAAACACCAAGGAATTGAGAGAAACGAAGCAAATTGCAAAAGAATGGTGGAAAACTCAGATATGAAATTCTTGTAATGGGAGTGTCTCCAGTGTAAAATAAGGCTTGCCTCTTCTTATATAGAGTTAATAGAGGAGCATAGAAGTGGAAATGCAACCTCAAAGCCGTTGGAGGGCAGGATTGGTAGTTTTGGCCAAAAATGAGGATGCACATGGAGCCTGCGTTTCACTCGTGCATTTGCTTGCCTTTTGTGCGTTTTGTGAGCCAAATGAGGTCAGAAATACATGCTCAAAATGCCAGGTCATGATTGTTTGAAATGAAGAAGTGTTGGTGAATTTGTAAAATTGAGCATGTTTTGTATTTTTTCATTCAAGCAAGTTCAAGAAGCACATGGGCATGAAATGGTGAGTGTAATGGGCCTCAACATGTCACAAATTGTTCATGGGCTTGATTAGAAACAAAAGTAATGGCTGAAACTCGAGTTCTCATGAATTGGCCATTTTGCATACTTGTCAAATTTCAATAAAATGCCTCAAAACTCCAAAGTTCATAACTTTCTCATATTTTTGAATTTGGACAAAAATGAGTACAATTTGGAAAGGTATTGAAAATATCTACAATCCCATAGTTTTGTGTTTTTGCAATTGAATCCACTAAGGTCCTCAAAATTTGACATGAAATTCACTAATTTTGGAAAATGACCTATAATTTTAACTTGAGGCATGAACTTCCAAAGACCATAACTCTTGACTCTTTGACAATTTGTACATGAGACCAAAAGGGGATGAAATATCACCCTCTTATATTTCCAAGCATATTCATTTGCAGTTTTTTGATCAAAGGTGAATAAAATATGAATTTTTGAAGTTAAGTCCTCATTTTCCAAAATTAGAAACTTTTAGGGTTTCTTCATGAACAAGTTTCAACCCAAACCTCAATCTTTTTTATCCAATGATCAAAATGGACTTGAAATATGAAAAGTACACCCTTGAATTGATGGTTGACCAAAAGTTCACTTGGTCAACCTTGACTTTGACTGATTTTGACCAAAATGACCATTTTGCCCCTTTGAATCAATTGATCCACTTCCCTTCAAAATTGATGATCAAAACTTCAAATATATGATCTTCCAAATATATAGAGGCCATGTACAAAGTTTCACATCAAAATTCTCAAGAAATCCTGATGAAATCCCAAACCCTAGTTTTGGTTAACACCCTAGGAGACTGATGAATCTTCTCCAAAATTTCAAATCCTCTGGATATCTTGACCAATTTCTTGTACAAAGACTTTTCAAATACCAATGAGATGTTGTAGCTTCCAAATCAAGACTTGTACATTAATCAATAGCCTTGATCAAACAAAACCCTAATTTGACTGGTGAATCAAAAGAGTGATTCTTCTTATAATCAATCACAAACTTCAATCCTCTGATGATCCAAAGAGATGGATAAAATATCTTGAGATATGCAATAACTTTTGAGCTTGAAAGATCCAGAGGTTTAGATTATAAGGTTCTACATGAGAAACTTGTCAATGCAATCAACCTTCAAAGCTTGAGGAAAAACTTGATAACCAAAGTACTCTGATCCCATCACAATGTATGAATGCAATTCAATATGATATTCATAATGAAACATAAGCCTAAATCAAGAGGGTAAATTTTGGGGTGCAACAGGATCGCCCTTTCGAGTTTTCAGTCCACTGGGATACCCTTTTTTGCCCAAGTCTCCCTTTCGGGTTTTCAACTTGCCGGGTGTACAGTTTTTTTTTGTTTTATCCCTAATTTTTGCCTGAACCTTTTTGGTTCGCCGAGATGCCCTTGTTTTTCCTAGGTGTGTCAACCTAGCGGGTCTCTTATACATAGTATCTTTTGACTATGTCCGCGTTCACAGGGTGCGACAGGTCATCGCCATCCATAGTGGTTAAGATCATTGCTCCACCAGAGAATATGCTTTTGATCACACATGGCCTTTCGTAGGTAGGAGTCCATTTTCCCCTGGGATCACCTTGCGGCAATATGATGCGTTTGATCACCAAATCCCCGACTTGATGCACTTGGTGTCTGACCTTTTTGTTGAAAACCTTGATCATCCATTTTGATACATTTGACCGTGATAGACAGCAGTAAGCCTTTTCTCATCAATCAAGTTCAGTTGATCAAGACGGGTTTGGATCCAATCTTCTTCATTCATCCCTGCATCCTTCATAATTCTCAAAGAGGGGATCTAGACCTCAATATGCAAGACATCTTCCATGTCGTATACCAGAGAGTAGGGTGTTGCCCCAGTTGATGTGCGTGTCGTGGTATGATAACCATGGAGAGCGAATGGTAGCATCTCATTCCAGTCTTTATACATGAATTTCATTTTCTGTATGATCTTTTTGAGGTTCTTATTTGCGGCTTCGACAACACCATTCATCTTTGCCCGATAAGGGGAAGAATTGTGGTGCTGGATCTTGAATTGCGCACACAATATGGTGATCATAGTGTTGTTGATATTCGTACCTTTTTCTGTGATGATCCTCTCTAGGATACCGTAACGACATATGAGATTATGTTTGATGAATCGGGCGATAACATTCTTGGTAACGGAAGCGAAAGAAGCCGCCTCAACCCATTTTGTGAAATAGTCAATGGCCACTAAGATGAAGCGGTGTCCATTAGAGACTTCCGGTTTGATTTCCCCAATCATGTGGATTCCCCACATAGCAAAGGGCCAAGGAGCCGTCAAGATGTTTAAAGGAACCGAAGGTACGTGCATCTTGTCAGCATAGATCTGACACTTGTGGCAGGTTTGAGAGTGTTGATAGCAATCTTCTTCCTTGGTAGACCAATAATAACCTTCCCGTAGGATTTTCTTTTCCATCGTATGCCCACTGGAATGGGTGCCAAAAATGCCTTCATGTAGATCAGTCATGATCTTCTCTTCCTCAACCTTGTCTACGCAACGGAGTAAAATAGAGTCATGGTTGTGCTTGTAGAGAATGCCATTACTAAGGAAGAAATTAGCAGAGAATCTCCTTAAGAACTTCTTATCGTTGACTGAAGCTCCTTCCGGATATTCTTGAGCCTCGAGATACCTTTTGACTTCGTGGAACCAAGGCCGGTCCACTACTTCTTTAGTATTGATCTCATGACAGTGAGCTGGTTCATCCATTCGTTCAATGGTGATCTGGGGAGCCTCGTTATCCCATTTAAGTTTAAACATGGATGACATTGTGGCTAGTGCGTCTACTAGCTGATTTTCTTCTCGTGGGAAATGCTCGAAGGTAATCTTCTCAAAGTGTAGGATTAATGTCAAAACATGTTCTTTGTAGGGGATGAGGTTTGAGTGCTTAGTGTCCCATTCTCCTCTGGTTTGGCTGATGACCAAAGCTGAATCTCCAAATACACTTAAGGATTTGATCCCCAAATCTATGGCAGCTTTGAGACTAAAAATACACGCTTCGTATTCTGCCATATTATTTGTACAGTTGAAGCAGAGTCTTGCAGTAAAGGGAGTGTGACATCCTTTAGGAGATATGAGTACAACACCTATACCATTTCCGAGTGCTTTGGACGCCTCATCAAAAACCAGGGTCCATCGAGATCCTTGTTCAGGTCCGTTATATGGTCTGAATTCTTCGCAGTTGTTTACCATCATGATGTCTTCATCTGGGAATTCGAACTTCATGGACTGGTAGTCATCCACAGCTTGATGAGCAAGGTTATCAGCTAGTACACTGCCCTTTATTGCCTTTTGGGTAGTGTGATCGGTGGGAATGAGAACTGACTGTTTTGGAATGCTGGTTCGCGTTTGCGTTTGTTTTTGCAAAATGTCGCGGTAAGTAAGAGTCGCCACTGTCTTTTATTTTATCCAACAAGGAAAGGAAAAAAGCACAGAGAAATTCCTTTTTGAGATATTTCTCGGGTTCGGGAGGTAGATTATAGAAAGGGAAGGTGTTAGCACCCTTTCTATCTGTGGTTATCCACGGGCTCTTAGGTACTTGCTCATTGTGTTTTCAAAAGTTTTCTTTTCTTTGTGTTTGTGGGTTTGAAAAGAGTTTTTTGTTTGAAAGAGGTGTAAGTGCGAAAAGTTTTGTTTTGTTTTTAAAAGGAGCAAGTACTTAAGAACCATCTACCTACTCAAAAAGGAATTAATCTTTACAAGTGTCCTTTAAACAGTGCTATCCCACTATTGAGGAGTAGGTAGCATCATCGTTGGAGTTTTCGGGTCAATTCAATTAAGGGACGTGTGGTCACTAAAGCAATGTTAGGACGCCTTAGCGGTAACCCTAATGTCTTAGATCATTTTATCCGAGGCAACCGTTTCGAGGAAACTTATGATCTTTGGACAAGAGGGCGACCTCTAAAACTTCCTATACTCAATGACCATGTTCGAGGCAACCAAGTGAGGTGTACCCTAAGAGTGCGCATGTGCGAGTGTGTGATTTTTCAGTTATATTATCTTTGTACATGTTATGGTGAGCTACTGTTGATTTTAAGTTAAAAATTGATCTTGTCATGCATTGCATAGTTATCGAACATCTAACAGTTAATATTGAGCGGAAATTAAATTGCGGGAAATTAATCTAAGCTATTACAAGGCGTCGGGTATTTACATCGCCAAAGACAAACCCTTTAAAATTAAATTGCAAAAAGTAAATAAAAGCGATAAACAAATAAATAAAATCCTAAGTTAAACTATTACATTCCCGAAGCAGTTACAATATTGAGATATGGATAAAAAATAATACGCGCGCGAGAAAATTAAATTGGAGTGTCTTAGGGTTTTGACCCTTTTTATTAAATAAAGAATATTTTTGTTATTTTTTGAATTAAAAATTGTTCTAAGTTAATAATTGAGTTAATTAATTAATTAAATGAAAATATTTTTGGGTTTTATTTTAATTAAGGAAATAAAATAAGAATGGTTAAAAATATTAAAAAAAAACTAATATTCTAATTTGATTTTAATTTATTGCAAAATATATTATTGTTAAACCTATTTAAACTAAATAAATTAATTAATGTTTATTTACAAAAATAAATAATGAAATCAATGGAATTAATAAAAATATTATTTTTTGTTGTTTTTGATTTTTTTTTTATATAAAAAAAAGGTTAATTGGTTAATTAATTAATTAAGATAATAATAATAATAAAACAAAAATAGGAAAATAATGAAAAGAAAATAAAGAAAGAACAAACTCAGGGGGTATTGGGCCCAAAGAGGGTGTTTGAATCAGCAAATACTTGGACCATTAACGCTCCGGCCTGTTTGACCTTTTGAATCGCCCACATGCCTGTTGACTGGAGACCATGGTAGTCCCTCATTCATGACCACCAGATTTGGCCAGAAGGCCATCTGGCATGTTGATCCTTGAGGCGCATGGTGGTCTTTATGCTTGAAGATTCACTGGAATAGCTACAAGAAAATAATAATAAGCGTTTTGGGGGACCTGGGATTCGAACCCAGGTCCCAAGGGGTTTTGCCATAGCGTGCTTGCAACTCAACTGTGTTGCGTATTTGTTATTGGAATAAGAAGTAAATATCATATATAAAATAAAACGCTAAGCCTGAAAATAAAATAAAAAAGCGCCAATGATTTGAACTGGCCAATCACGCCCAGCCACGTTATCATCTTCTTCAAATAACCCTGGTTATTTACCTGCGGATTTTTATCCGCAGGAAGATTCGTATGGTATCTCAAAAACCGTCTCCAGGCCATGTAAACGAAACCTAAGAGTACCAATGTGTTCGTCTCTTCCTCCTGGTTATCCCTATACCCATCATTAGCATTGATTTTGCCTGTATCAAAAAGGCCTAAAAAACAAGAACAAGAACCCTAGGATCGGGCATCATGATACAGGTTCTAAAAATAAAATTGAATAATGCGAAATCGTTCTAAATCAAACAACAAACACAAATATGCCAAGATTTTAAAGAAAAGATGCAAGAATTGGAGATTCGGATTCCATGTTCAGAGCTTGGTTCGTGGACACTTACAGCGAATTTTAGGCAATGAGAAGGCTTGATTTTGATTGGTATCGCTTCAGGGGATTGCCAGCAAGGGATTAGTGTCCAGCTTTTGCTTTGAATCGAGCTCTAATGTGGATTTCAAATTCCAAGTTTTCAAGCTTTTTTTCAAAATTTGTTTTTCCGTTTCTGCGGCTCTTTCAACGTGTTCCTGATCCCTAATTCTTGTGTGAGTGTTATAGAATGAATTTAGGTCAAAACTTGGGCCATAATCCATATGCATTGAAGATGGAAGATTTGATTTTGATCACCATTATCAAACTTCCCAAAATAGCTCAAATATGATTTTTTATGCATGAATAAGCCTTGATACGAATTGATTTAATGAATCATAACAATTGAAAGTTGTACCAATCACAAAGATATTATTTCATCAATTTTTAGATTTTATTTGATTTACTATTGATTAAAAATGAATTAAATCAATAAAATTAAATAAGATAGAAAAATAAATGAATGGCCATGAAATCAAATATGGGACACGTGTGTGGCATCACAAGACCATATCAAGTGGAAAAAAGTGGGCCCTTTTGTCGAAAATTGGAGTTTTGAGGATAGTTGACTTTTGGCAAATTTGGAAAAATGCCCAACTTCAACAATGCACAACTTCTTCAATTTTAAACTTTTGGAAGTTTTCCATGACTTTTTAGAAACCTTGAGATGTCCCCTAATCAACCCTTTTGGTCTCATATTATTTTGATATTCCATCCTCAAGTTATAAGCTTTGGAAAAAAGGTGTTTTTGTTGACTTTCAAAAATGACCTATAATGTCCAAATTTGTAACTTTTTGTGAGATCATTTCTTGATCTTGGGGTGTGAAGATGGATTGTAGGAAATTGCATCCTCTTAAAAATTAGATTTGGATGGGTCATTTCTCATAAATTATGAGAAAGTTATGCTTGGTCAAAGTCGAGTTGACTTTTCCTACAAAACCCTAACTTAGCAACTTTTGAATCTTGATGAATCTTGGGCAATCCTTGATGAATCATGATCAACCCTTGATAAAATGATGAATTATCCTTAAAAATTAGAATGTTGACAAAAAATCTTGAGGTTTGACTATTTGTAGGTCACATTTGACTTTTGCCCTAGCACAATCGATTTTTGGACCTCTTGAGCAATTAACTGACCAAACTTCCTCTGCAAGGCTTGAAATTTGATATGGATGAATTTAAGAACATATTAGGACATTAGGGAGAACTTGAGGTCATTTGGATGTAAGGACCTTGATGCAACACAAAACCCTAATTTTGACTTGACTGCCTTAGGAGGTGATTTGACTGTCCAACTCTTGAGCCATTTTGAACAACTTGGAGATAATTCTTGACATGTATTGAGGAATATGGGAGGGAAAATTTTGGGGTACAACAGTTGCCCCTGTTCAATCTTCTTAAACCTGAGGATATAGATTGGCGTTCGGGCCTTTCGTGATCCGAAGGTGGAAGATGATTGAACACTAGAGTGCCCAGAAATTTGCACTCGCATGAAGTAGTATCCTCCTTGTGATGTTGGGAATGGGATTTCAAATGCCATTTGGAGATTGATGATGGGAGATGGGCTTAAAGATGCCATCCGGAGGAGTGTCGATCGCGTAAGAGATTCCTTAGCGAAAGCTTGTATACCTGTTGTTGAGGGAGATTCCGCTGGGGAATGCTGTTCTTTGTCCTAGGAGAAATAGAACTTTAGGAGCTTCGGTCGTCCGTTATTCTACTGAGGAATCATTTCTGTTGAGAGTGAACTACTATCTGGTCGCAATCCAGGCTTCCTAGTGATAAGACCGACTGATATCTGGTCGTAATCCAGGCTTTACAGTGACTTACTGGGGAGATGAGATTAAACTTGCTATTTGGTCGTAATCTAGGCTTTGCAATACCTCACTTCTTATCTGGTCGAAATCCAGGCTTCAGAATAAATCAAGTGGTTATCCGGTCGCCTCCGGGCTTCAACTTGAATTTAGGGCACACTAATATCCGGCCGACTCCGGGCTTCTTAGTAACTGTCCATGTAAACTGCTATTTGGTCTGAATCCAAGCTTCACAGTGTCTTGTATCGCTATCTGGTCGTAATCTAGTCTTCACAATACCTTACTTCTTATCTGGTCGAAATCCAGGCTTCAGAACAAATCAAGTGGTTATCCGGTCGCATCCGGGCTTCCTTTTGACTGTTGGGTTTACTAGTATCCGGTCGAATCCGGGCTTCACAGTAACTGGCTGGGTAAACTATTATTTGGTCATAATCCAAGCTTCACAGCGTCCCTTAATGCTATCTGGTCGTAATTCAGTCTTCAAAATGTATCATACCACTATCTGGTCGAAATCCAGGCTTCGTAGTACTCTTGGTTGTTATCTGGTCGTAACCCAGTCTTCACAACAACTTCTACCATTATCTGGTCGTAATCCAGGCTTTAAGGTCTTGTATTGCTTTCTGGTCGTAATCCAGTCTTCACAATGTATCATACCACTATCTGGTCGAAATCCAGGCTTCGTAGTACTCTTGGTTGTTATCTGGTTGTGACCCAGTCTTCACAACAACTTCTACCATTATCTGGTCGTAATCCAGGCTTCAAGGTCTTGTATTGCTTTCTGATTGTAGTCCAGTCTTTACAATGTATCATACCACTATCTGGTCGAAATCCAGGCTTCATAGTGATTACTGAGCTGCTATTCGGTCGTAATCCGGGCTTCACGGCTCACTGGGGAATAAACTAATATCCGGTCATTCTCCGGGCTTTATAGCTTACTTTTGAGAGATGTCACTATCTGGTCGTAATCCAAGCTTCGTGGTAGTCTGACATTATTATTCGGTCGTAATCCGGGCTTCAGAATATGCTGTAGAAATCAAGATAGTATCCGGTCGCACCTGGGCTTCATAACTTGAATTTTGATTGCATCTGTTCTGAAAGGTAAAGGTTAGCTGTATGTAATGCATGTTATGTATGTATGCAATGATGCTCTCAAAAATAAATGAGATCGTATGGTATGACGCATATATGCATGTATCATGATGTATGGACATGTAATGTTTTAGCTGGGGAAAATAAATCCCGTAGCTGCTGGAGAATAGAGTTGAATTCTTCGTTTCCGCTGGGGATGATGAACGAAGATGATAAACCTGTAGGAGAGGACAACTCCGTTGGGGATAAACTGAGGAAGAGATTACTCTGAGGGGAATTATTCTGTGGGGAAGAGATGTTCTGCTGAAGATTTTAACGATAAACTCCGCTGGCGGTTCCGCTGATAAACTCTGTTGGGGATTTTGATGATGAACTCCGCTGGGGATGGATTACCGTTGCTGGTGATATAGAATCGATTGAGGATTAAAGTCCTGCCGGGGGGGAAAGAAAGAACTTCGCTGGGGATGATCTTTCAGTTGCGACTTGCTGAGGATAACCCGGTTAGACTCCTGTAGGGATAACCCTCTGAATTTGGCTGGGGGGTTGATTTTTGTACTCCACTGGGGGTAAGCTTCCAAAGTCTACTGGGGATGATGATTCAACTCTGTTGGGCAAGCTTTTTAGACTGCGCTTGGGAAATGACTCCACTGTGGATATCTTGTATTCTTCCGGGGAACATTCTTATATTCTGTTGGGGAATATTAAGACTGTCGGGGATTCTCTTATACCTGCTGGGGAATATCTTTATGCTCCGCTGGGGAAGATTAAGACCTTCTGGGGATACCAAACCTTTTTAGTGTTGATGGTAGATCAACTCTGCTTGGGGAGAGTATTGTTGATTTGTTCAACTGCAAGTCCTAGTTGGGAGAGCTACCATTACTGTCTTACTCTGCGGGGAGTGATGGTATCTTGGTCATATTCTTCAACTGAACCTACCTTGGTACCTTGGTGGACATAGCAACTAGACAGCTCAGACAATTCTTATTTCCCCTGCTTCTGATATTACTAGTAATTCATCCTTTGTTTCACATGTAAACATTTATGAGCAGCAATTAATGTCAAATGCATATATCAAAAATGAACTCTGGACGTTCTTTGCAAAACAAAACAGGTAAAGGAAAAACAATTTGGAATTTGTTTGAGAAATGAATTTGTATTGATTTTGAAGTTTGCCTGTAAATAGGCGTTTTTGTACAAGAGGTTGACGTCCTAGTAAGAGAACACCGCCGAACAAATAGAATTTATACAATTTTGTGAAAAGAAAACAAAACAGCTTATGTGAATAATCCCACTGGGTTCCAACTCTGCTATTGCCTTTATATCTTCAAGCATCTCATATCTTTGCTGCTTAGTTGAAGATGAATATGATCGATTAGTGTCGTCCGAGCTTGATAGTCGATACCGAAGCCTGGATGCGAGGTGATCCAATGAGACATAGTGTTACGCTTTAATCCCTAATTTTTGCCTGGACCGCCCTTTAGGGTTTTCAGTCCACCGGGATACCCTTTTTTGCCCAAGCTGCCTTTTCAGGTTTTCAACTTGCCGGGTGTACAAATTTTTTTATTTTCATCCCTTATTTTTGCCCGAACCCTTTTGGTTCACCGGGAAGCCCTTATTTTTGCCTAGGTCAGTCAACCTAGCGGGTCTTTGATTATGCGTAGTATCTTTTTACTATGTCTGCATTGACGGGGTGAGGAAGATCGTCACCATCCATGATGGTTAGAATCATAGCTCCTCCTGAGAAAATGTTCTTAACCACAAATGGCCCTTCGTAAGTAGGGGTCCATTTGCCCCTAGGATCACCTTGAGGTAGAATAATGCGTTTGATTACTAGGTCCCCAACTTGATACTCTTGTCGTCCGACTTTCTTGTAAAATGCCTTGGTTATCCGTTTTTGGTACATCTGACCATGACAAATCGCAGTGAGTCTCTTCTCGTCAATTAGGTTTAGCTGATCAAGCCGGGTCTGCATCCAATCATCTTCACTCAAACCTGCATCCTTTATTATCCGAAGAGAGGGTATCTGAACTTCAATAGGCAAGACTGCCTCCATACCATATACCAAGGAATAGGGTGTTGCCCCTGTTGACGTCCGTGTTGAGGTATGGTACCCATGAAGAGAAAACGGTAACATCTTGTGCCAGTCTTTGTATGTCATTGTCATCTTCTGCACAATCTTCTTAATGTTCTTATTATCCACTTCAACAGCCCCATTCATCTTCGGCCGGTAGGGAGAAGAGTTGTGATGTTGTATCTTGAATTGCTCGCAGAGCTCAGTGATCATCTTGTTGTTAAGATTGGTACCGTTGTCCGTAATGATCCTCTCTGGTACACCGTATCAACAGACCAGGTTATGCCGAATGAACCATGCCACGATGTTCTTGGTTACCGTAGCAAAAGAAGTTGCTTCAACCCACTTCGTAAAGTAATCAATCACTACCAGGATGAAATGATGCCCGTTGGATTCCGTAGGTCTGATCTCGCCAATCATATCAATGCCCCACATTGCAAAAGGCAAAGGCGTTGTCAAGACATTTAGAGGAACTGAAGGTATGTGCACCTTATCAGCATAGACTTGACACTTGTGACATGTCTGAGAATGCTGATAACAGTCGGCTTCCATTGTAGACCAGTAATATCCTTCCCGAAGGATTTTCTTTTCCATGGTATGTCCACTGGAATGGGTTCCGAAAGTACCTTCATGTAACTCCGCCATGATCCTTTCTGCTTCATTCTTATCCACGCAACGCAGTAAGGTCGAATCATGGTTACGCTTGTAAAGAAGTCCATTGCTGATGAAGAACTTTGCCGCGAACCTCCTCAGAAACTTCTTGTTATTAACAGATACACCCTCGGGGTACTCCTGAGCTTCAAGATACCTCTTCACCTCATGAAACCAGGGCTTTTCTGTTACTTCTTCAATCTCAAGATCACAACAATGTGCAGGTTCATCCAATCTTTCAATAATGATCCGGGGAGCCTCGTTGTCCCAATTGACTTCTAACATAGAAGACATTGTACCCAGCGCGTCCGCCAACTGATTCTCCTCTCTAGGGAAGTGTTCAAAGGTTATCTCCTCGAAATGGGGAAGCAATGTCAACACATACTCCTTATAAGGAATAAGATTTGGGTGTTTCGTATCCCACTCGCCTTTGATCTGACTGATCACGAGAGAGGAATCTCCAAAGACACTCAGAAACTTAATCCTTAGGTCAATTGCTGCTCGAAGACCCATGATGCACACTTCATACTCCGCCATGTTGTTGGTGCAGTTGAAACATAGTCGGGCGGTAAATGGAGTATGAGAGCACTTAGGAGATATGATCACGGTGCCAATGCCATTACCCAAAGCGTTCGAAGCTCCATCAAAGTACATAGACCATCAGGATCCTTCCTCAAGTCCTTCATTCGGTCCAGGTGTCTCACAATCAGTTATCAACATGATATTCTCGTCCGGAAATTCAAAGTTCATAGACTGGTAATCATCCACTGCCTGGTGCGCCAAATGGTCTGCCAATACACTTCCCTTGATTGCCTTTTGGGTCGTGTACTGGATGTCATACTCAGTCAAGATCATATGCCATCTTGCTATTCTTCCGGACAAGGCAGGCTTTTCGAAGATATACTTGATTGGATCCATCTTTGAAATCAACAGAGTAGTGTGAGTCAGCATATACTGTCTCAGCCAGCGAGCAGCCCATGCCAAAGTGCAGCAAGTTTTCTCAAGCAGTGAGTATCGAGTCTCACAGTCGGTAAACTTTTTGATAAGGTAATAAATAGCATGCTCTTTTCGGCCAGACTCGTCATGCTGCCCCAGCACACACCCCATTGAGTTGTCAAGTACTGTCAAGTACAAGATCAGAGGTCTCCCTTCAACTGGTGGCATTAGAATAGGTGGCTCCTGGAGATACTCTTTGATCCTTTCGAAAGCAGCCTGGCATTCATTGTTCCAATGTACTACTTGATCTTTCTTCAGTAACTTGAAGATTAGCTCACAAGTAGCAGTTAGGTGCGAGATGAATCGTGCAATGTAGTTCAGTCGTCCCAGGAAGCCTCTGACCTCTTTCTCTATCTTGGGAGCTGGCATCTCTTGTATGGCTTTCACCTTGGCAGGGTCCACTTGAATACCTTTGTCACTTACAACGAAACCCAGCAGCTTACCAGACCTTACCCCGAAGGTGCACTTGTTCGGGTTCAATCTCAGCTTGTACAACTTCAATCTGTCAAACAGCTTCTGTAGATGGTCAAGGTGTTCTTCCTCAGTCTGGGACCTTGCAATCATATCATTGACGTATACTTCAATTTCATGATGGATCATGTCATGAAACAAAGCAACCATGGCACGCTGATATGTTGCCCCGACATTCTTTAGTCCAAAAGGCATGACCTTATAGCAAAAGGTACACCACTGAGTAACAAAGGTTGTCTTCTCCATGTCTTCGGGAGCCATCTTTATCTGATTATAACCGGAGAAACCATCCATAAAGGAGAATACCTTGTGTTGAGCAGTATTGTCAACCAGAACGTCGATGTGAGGTAGAGGGAAGTCATCCTTGGGGCTTGCCCTGTTCAAATCCCTGTAGTCAACACACATTCGAACCTTCCCATCCTTCTTCGGCACAGGAACCACATTGGCGACCCACTAAGGGTAAGAAGTAACTGCTAGAAAGCCGGCGTCAAACTGTTTCATAACTTCAGCCTTGATTTTCTCGGATATCTCTGGGCGCATATGGCGAACCTTCTGTTTTACTGGAGGACAATCTTCCTTGGTAGGCAGGCGATGAACCACAATGTCAGTATCCAAACCAGGCATATCCTCATAAGACCAGGCAAAGATCTCAACATAGTCACGCAGCATCTGAATCAACCGCTGTTTCATACTAAGCTCCAAGTTTGCACCGATCCTGACTTCCTTGTTGTCTGTCTCAGCACCCAGATTCATTGTTTCCACTGGCTCTTCATGTGGATGAATGGCCCTCTCTTCCTGGAGTAGCAGTCTTGCAAGTTCAACAGGCACTTCACAATCATCTTCACCTTCGTCTTCGGCTAAGTTGATTGAATTTTCGAAGTCATAACTGGCAGTAGCAGAGTCGTTACCAGTGAGATCCAGAGTGGATGTGGACCTGTATATGTGAGTGTGTGTAAAATAGCTGTTTTGCAATATATAATAAAGAAAGACAAGGAGCACGAAATTTGAAATGCAAAAGACGTCCAATGCTTTTATTAATGATATAGGAAAATGGCACACGAAAGCCCTCAAAAATGAAGCCACGGTGCCCCGGGTAAGACACTGGGCCATAAAGTTTCAAAACATTGTCCATTACAAATTCAAAACAAAAGTTTCATTACTGGGTAACAAAAGTAATAGGGATGAAGTCCTTTGTGGTCCAGTTGCTTGGTCCACCGTTGGTCGTAGGATAGATCCAGCTGTCGAATTCAGACTCTTCTACATCATCTTCAATGGCATTCACTCCCGAGTTGCTGATGAACACGGGAGGTCTTCCGATCCTTGCACTTCGAACAACCCTTTGAGCTTCTGCAGTGAAACCCAAACCAAACTTATTAGTCTTCTGTGTAAAATCAGGAAGTCGACCCCAATTTGCACACTCATCCTTCTCAATAACAACCCGAGCATCTTTTAAGGAAGCCATCTTCATAGGAGAATCTTCAACCACAGTCTCAGCTGATGCCAGTGTCTGAGGAACCTCTTCAAAGTGCTGAAATGGGGTTTCAATGAACTCCCCATCTATCTCTACGTATCGGAACGAGTTGAGGTGGCTGACCATATACTCTTCCTCCCCTTGAACTGTCACAATCTTTCCTCTGACAGGGTACTTCAGCTTCTGGTGGAGCGTTGAGGTTACAACTCCAGCTTTGTGGATCCATGGACGACCCAGCAAATAAGAATAGGATGGCTGAATGTCCATCACATAGAATGTAGAAATGAAGACTTGAGAACCAACTTTAATTGGGATATCAACCTCACCATGCACCATCCTTTTAGACCCGTCAAAGGCCCTGACAACGATGTTACTTGGTTTTAACTCTAACCCTTTGCAATCTAACCGGTCTAGAGCTTTCTTGGGCAAGACGTTCAATGAGGAGCCAGTATCAACCAATACATGGGCAAGAGTAGTGCCCCTACATTCAATGGAGACATGCAGGGCATCGTTGTGGTTCTTTCCCTTAACAGTCAAATCGGAATCGGAGAAACCCAAACCATTATCAGCAGTTAAATTGGCCACACAATCGGTAAACTGATCAGCTGACGTCTCTTGTGGCACGTGGGCAGTCTTCAGAAAGGTAATCAGAGCCTTAGCATGGGCCTCTGAGCCCAACAATAGTGACAACATAGAGATCTTCGATGGGGTTTTCCCCAGCTGCTCAACTACGTTATAATCACTCTTCTTAATAATCTTCAGAATCTCTTCCATCTCCTGTTTGGAAGCTTCAACAGTAATTGTCTTTGGTGCCTCCGTCTGGGAAGGCGCATCAGTGATGATCCCTTTGCCCCGAGCATTAGATGACTCGGCGACAGGGGTAGGACTAGGAACTTGATCAGGAATGGCAGTAGGTACACTTGCAGGTGTAATGACAACAGGTCTTCGAACAGTTCGTGGAACAATATCAGGTGAGAAAAGTCTACCGCTGCGGGTGACTTTAGCAGGCCCAGTAATGTTGTTGACGTCAGTATCAACATACAACTCTTGCTTAACTCCCAGAATATAAACATCAGCCCCATAGTGCCAAGGGACAGCTTTATCAGACGTGTAGGGGATGGGCCCCAGAACAGTGATAATTACAGGTGCGATCTTTGGAACAGATGTAATTCTAACAGGCTTCCTCGAGGGAACCTTGGAAGAATTATCAAAAATGGTAATAATAGCAACTTCTTCAGAATGAATGGAAGGAACATCAATCTTCTCAAACAGGATATCCTTATTATCCATCAGGTTTTGGATACCTGACTTCAGGAATGGGCAACCAGTAGGTAAAACAGAACACATATGGCAACCTTCGCCACAGCCCAGAAATAAACCGACTAGCAACAGGTTCTTCTTGACAGTCATCAGAGGGGTAACAATGTCATCCACATAAACTACAAACAAGTCTTCCTCTACAGCATTTACTCCATGTTTGGGCATGGGAGCAGTCACAACATTAGGCCTATTGTGCGCCTCGAACTCAATCTCCTTTGCATCAATTAAGTCTTGTATCTTGTTCTTTAATGCCCAACAATCATTTGTATTATGCCCCGGGCTATCAGAGTGATAAGCGCAGCGGGCATTAGGGTTATACCTTGGTGACGTGGTATTTGCATTCTTTGGAGGTTCCCTTATAGTCACCAGATTAGTCTTCATCAACTGTGGCAGAATCTGAGATAAGGTCATGCTGAGACGAGTGAATTGCCTCTTAGGTCTCTCGTCTTTCTATTGATTTTTGTACTGAGGAGCACCAGCAGGTTTTGAAATAACAACCGCATTGACAACTTGGCGGTGTTCAGGTCTATTCTGTCTTCTTTCACTGTAGACAACACTGGACTCTTTCTTAAATGGCTTCTTCTCGATGCTCGATGAGGCACCCTTCTGTATTTTCCCAGCCTTAATACCAGCTTCAATCCTCTCACCAGTCAAAATAAGATCTGTAAACCCAGCAGAAGAGCTTCCAATCAGATGGTTAAAGAATGGACCAGACAGGGTCCCCAAAAACATATCAACAAGTTCACGATCAGCCAAAGGTGGTTGCACCATTCCGGCAAGGTCTCTCCACTTTTGCGCATACTCTTTAAATCCTTCACTCGTTCCTATTGACATACCCTGGAGTTGGGTACGTGTAGGAGCGAGGTCGGAGTTGTACCGATACTGCCTGTAGAATGCAGAAGCCAAATTTTCTCAGCTGCGGATACTGGCTCCATCCAACTGATAGAACCACTCAAGCTGAGTCCCTGAGAGACTGTCTTGAAAGAAATGGATCCATAAGTTCTTATCAGCAGTGTAAGGCTGGATCTTCCTCACATATGAAAGGGGGTGCAACTTTGGACAGGAAGCTCCGTCATACTTGGCAAAGGCAGGTGCCTTGAATTTGTGGGGAATACCACCCCAGATGATAGACCTAGATCTCCAAAATCCAGACCGGGTACCTTCTGTATTTCCATAGTGCTCAAACGGTCTTCCAGCTGCTTGTACTTATCCTCAGCAAGAGGATACTGTTCTTCATCATAGTCTGTCTCGTTGTCGGAGACCATAGGGCTAGGAGCCCTCCTTTCTTGTGGACTTTCTTTCCCTCCAGATGAGGTGGTCAGATCAACTTCATTCTGCAACCCACTTCCAAACCTGCATCCAGTATTGAACAGGATGGTCCTCTTCTTCTTCTTCTTTTTCTCCTTCAGAATCAAGGTCTTCAGGTCCTGCTGACCCTTAGCTAGATTCATGAACAGTTCCTGAAATTGGGCATTCTGGGCCTGGAGGGCCTTGATAGCTTGCTCAGTGGAAGGTTCAGCAGACATGATGAGGGAGTGCTGAAATAAACAGCGAAGAAGATAAGAGACCTGTAAAGGGTACCTGCTTATGGAGTGCATGGGATGAAATGCGTATGATTATTAGGGGTGTTCGCGGTGCGGTTTGGGCGGTTTTGAAGCAAAAAATCATCCGAACCGCAAGAGAAAAAACATGCGGTTCGGTTTGGTTCGGTTGGCTTTTAAAAATAAATCCGAACCAAACCAAACCAAACTAATGCGGTTTGGATTGGTTCGGTTGTTTCGGTTTTTTACAAAAATAATTATTATGTCATACATACAAATATATAGGAAAATATAATATTATATTTAATTGTTCATACATTACCATAAAAAATTTATAATTGTCAAAATAAATTTATAATTTGATACATAAAATTGTGTATTATAATTTTATCTAAATCTAAATAATGATATCAACAAGATTGCATTCTTAAATAAATATTATACAAAGAATATGATAAAATATATTTTGTGAAAATAGTATTTATAAATGAATAATATTTTATTTTTTATGATTTGTAAATTAAAATGAATATAATACAAAGTATGATAAAATATACACATAATACATGTTGATTTCTCTAAAGAATTATAGAAATATATATTGATTAGTAAGATTTTATAACATAATGCGGTTTTGTTTGGTTTGGTTCGGTTTGTAAAATACAAACTGCAAACCGAACCGAACCATGCGGTTCCACGAGAAAATGACCCAAACACATCCGAACCAAATGCGGTTTTTTGCGGTTTCGGTTTGGTTCGGTTTTGCGGTTTTCTATTGGGCTGGTTTGGTTTTGAACACCCCTAATGATTATAATTTTAAAGACAATCGAGATTCAAATTTGTAAACAAGAAAGGAAACACACTTTATTAGATTTAAACTTCAAAATTTAAATTGTTCAACAAATCGCCCTTAGGCGTTACAAGAATGGAAATACTAAAAAGCAAATAAAAAATGTAAAAGAAATCATCAAAGGTCCATCAATGCTCCCATGGTCTCTTCTTCTCAGTGCGGACATAATCATTCAGGATCCGCTCGTTCTCCAGTTGCCTAGTCAGCTTCTGAATCTTCTGCTCTTGTTCATTGAACTTCTCCCGGTACGAATCTCGTTCATTCCTCAACTGCATCCAAGACCTCTTAATTGTCCCAATATCAGTGGGCATATAAGGGTGGAGAATAGTTGGAAGGACCCCGTATTCATTAGCAATTTCAAGAGTGACAGGCCTGACAGCTTCATATGGCATACCTAGCTTCTGGGCACGGATGCGGACCCATCTGAGATATGGCTCTATTGGCAGAGAAGTCTTTGGACCCAACTCATGTGGGTCAGATTGGTGAACTCTGTCCCAAGCCCTTATGAATCTACGACGTAGTTCGTCTCTATCTCCCTGAAAATCAAAGATGATATGAGGCATCAACATTTCATGTGGTCCTTCTCTTCTAGCTCTTCCAAACTGCCAGAGAGCTAAGCATGGGTTGTAAGAAATCCGTCCATGGGTTCCAATCAACGGAACATTAGGATACTCTCCACAGCGATCAATGACAGTCACCTCATCCATACCTTTAAGAGTCCAGATAATGTCATTATTAGAAAGAGACATTACCCTATAAGCTCAACCCATTCCTTCTTTGTTTTTCAGCACTGACTTCGGGAGGTGTGAAATAAACCACCTCAATAATAAAGGAGCATAGCACATCAAAGTTCCCCGCTTTCGAGCAGTACGAGCATAGAGCTGATGAAGGATGTCACCCAAGAGAGTGGGTACAGGGTTCTGAGAGATGAAGATCTTTATGGCATTAATATCAACAAAAGTATCAGGATTCGGAAACAATACCAAACCGTAAATCAAGAGAGCCAGAATATCCTCGAACGCCTTGAAGTCTAAGTTGTCCCAGAAGTAATTAGCCTTGCCAACCAAGAACTTAGTAAGAAAACCCTTAGCTCCACTTCTAGTCTCCCAGTTAGCCATTACCTCTTCTTTGGTCAAGTGAAGGGCTGCATCAATTTCTTCGGGCTTAAGAGTCTTTTCCCAACCATTAAACGGAGTCTGCTCCAGAACAGAGATACCGAGTAGCTAAGAGAACTCTTCTAGGGTAGGAACCAGCTGGAAGTCCTGGAAAGTAAAACAATGGTACAACGGATCATAGAATTGGACCAGGACACTCATCATTTGTTCGTCCAATTTTGAGGTGACCAAACTGAGAAGAGAATCATGTCTCCTGATGAAGGAAGTAGTGTTTGGTATCCTGATAACCAACTCTTTAAGCAGGGTAGGTACTTGGACAAAGTTGATCCGAATAGTATTCTTACGCATGGGCATCATGATGACCTATAAAACAGAGCAAAGATGAAACCCTCCTGTCTTTGAAATAGGTTAGTCCTTATGCAAGATGTATACAATGTTAGGATGTCATGATGTCATGGTAAAGGCACACCACAAGTATCCACAAAAAGAAAACATGGTAAAGGCACACAAGTCACACAAAAGAGCCCTTAGATTTCAGGCTGGCATGGAGCTTAGGTACTACCCTCTTTCAGTTCAGTTGGTTTAAACCTGTCCTAAAAATAGTAACCGGGTTCTAGAGGATCTCAATATCACTGACTACCCTCAATCGGTCATAATTCCAGTTTAGCAACCTTTTCTTGCAGCCGGAATCATCGCGAGAGTTTAGTCTCAATGAGTGTAGCATACTGCTACTGTTCTATGGCCAAGTTGGTCAATTTAAGGGTTCTACGGTCAGTTGGTGCTTAATGACCCCTTAGAAGACCCATATTCTCCTCGTTCCAACACAAGGGATATCAGTACAGACTAAAGTGCCACACCAATGTAGCTACTACTTCAACCGTGTTGGTCTACACCGGACAGTTCCCTCACAGTTTATTGCTACTTACCTAAAGGGTACCCCCAAATCCGGGTTAGGATCCATAGATCTCCGATACAAGCCCACAAATATAAATCATACAAAGTATACAATTGAAAACACAATGATCTAATCCTAAGGTACACCTCACTTATAATATTCCCCAGCAGAGTCGCCAGTTCTGTGATCGGTGGGAATGAGAACTGACTGTTTTGGAATGCTGGTTCGCGTTTGCGTTTGTTTTTGCAAAATGTCACGGTAAGCAAGAGTCGGCACCGTCTTTTATTTTATCCAACAAGGAAAGGAAAAAAGCACAGAGAAATTCCTTTTTGAGATATTTCTCGGGTTCGGGAGGTAGATTATAGAAAGGGAATGTGTTAGCACCCTTTCTATCCGTGGTTATCCACGGGCTCTTAGGTACTTACTGATTGTGTTTTCAAAATTTTGCTTTTCTTTGTGTTTGTGGGTTTGAAAAGAGTTTTTTGTTTGAAAGGGGTGTAAGTGCGAAAAGTTTTGTTTTGTTTTTAAAAGGAGCAAGTACTTAAGAACCATCTACCTACTCAAAAAGGAATTAATCTGTACAAGTGTCTTTTAGACAGTGTTATCCCACTATTGAGGAGTAGGTAGCATCATCGTTGGAGTTTTCGGGTCAATTCGATTAAGGGACGTGTGGTCACTAAAGCAATGTTAGGACGCCTTAGCGGTAACCCTAATGTCTTAGATCATTTTATCAGAGGCAACCGTTTCGAGGAAACTTATGATCTTTGGACAAGAGGGCGACCTCTAAAACTTCCTATACTCAATGACCACGTTTGAGGCAACCAAGTGAGGTGTACCCTAAGAGTGCGCATGTGCGAGTGTGTTATTTTTCAGTTATATTATCTTTGTACATGTTATGGTGAGCTACTGTTGATTTTAAGTTAAAAATTGATCTTGTCATGCATTGCCTAGTTATCGAACATCTAACAGTTAATATTAAGCGGAAATTAAATTGCGGGAAATTAATCTAAGCTATTATAAGGCGTCGGGTATTTACATCACCAAAGACAAACCCTTTAAAATTAAATTGTGAAAATTAAATAAAAGTGATAAACAAATAAATAAAATCTTAAGTTAAACTATTACATTCCCGAAGCAGTTACAATATTGAGATATGGATAAAAAATAATACGCGCGCGATAAAATTAAATCGAAGTGTCTTAGGGTTTTGACCCTTTTTATTAAATAAAGCATATTTTTGTTATTTTTTGAATTAAAAATTGTTCTAAGTTAATAATTGAGTTAATTAATTAATTAAATGAAAATATTTTTGGGTTTTATTTTAATTAAGGAAATAAAATAAGAATGGTTAAAAATATTTAAAAAAACCTAATATTCTAATTTGATTTTAATTTATTGCAAAATATATTATTGTTAAACCTATTTAAACTAAATTAATTAATTAATGTTTATTTACAAAAATAAATAATGAAATCAATGGAATTAATAAAAATATTATTTTTTGTTGTTTCTGATTTTTTTTATATAAAAAAAAGGTTAATTGGTTAATTAATTAATTAAGATAATAATAATAATAAAACAAAAATAGGAAAATAATGAAAAGAAAATAAAGAAAGAACAAACTCAGGGGGTATTGGGCTCAAAGAGGGTGTTTGAATCAGAAAATACTTGGCCCATTAATGCTCCAGCCTGTTTGACCTTTTGAATCGCCCACATGCTTGTTGACTGGAGACCATGGTAGTCCCTCATTCATGACCACCAGATTTGGCCAGAAGGCCATCTGGCATGTTGATCCTTGAGGCGCATGGTGGTCTTTATGCTTGAAGATTCACTGGAATAGCTGCAAGAAAATATTAATAAGCGTTTTGGGGGACCTGGGATTCGAACCCAGGTCCCAAGGGGTTTTGCCATAGCGTGCTTGCCAACTCAACTGTGCTGCATATTTGTTATTGGAATAAGAAGTAAATATCATATATAAAATAAAACGCTAAGCCTGAAAATAAAATAAAAAAGCGCCAATGATTTGAACTGGCCAATCACGCCCAGCCACGTTATCATCTTCTTCAAATAACCCTGATTATTTACCTGCGGATTTTTATCCGCAGGAAGATTCGTAGGGTATCTCAAAAACCGTCTCCAGGCCATGTAAACGAAACCTAAGAGTACCAATGTGTTCGTCTCTTCCTCCTGGTTATCCCTATACCCATCATTAGCATTGATTTTGCCTGTATCAAAAAGGCCTAAAAAACAAGAACAAGAACCCTAGGATCGGGCATCATGATACATGTTCTAAAAATAAAATTGAATAATGCGAAATCGTTCTAAATCAAACAACAAACACAAATATGCCAAGATTTTAAAGAAAAGATGCAAGAATTGGAGATTCGGATTCCATGTTCAGAGCTTGGTTCGTGGACACTTACAGCGAGTTTTAGGCAATGAGAAGGCTTGATTTTGATTGGTATCGCTTCAGGGGATTGCCAGCAAGGGATTAGTGTCCAGCTTTTACTTTGAATCGAGCTCTAATGTGGATTTCAAATTCCAAGTTTTCAAGCTTTTTTTCAAAATTTGTTTTTCCGTTTCTGCGGCTCTTTCAACGTGTTCCTGATCCCTAATTCTTGTGTGAGTGTTATAGAATGAATTTAGGTCAAAACTTGGGCCATAATCCATATACATTGAAGATGGAAGATTTGATTTTGATCACCATTATCAAACTTCCCAAAATATCTCAAATCAGATTTTTTATGCATGAATAAGCCTTGATACGAATTGATTTGATGAATAATGACAATTGAAAGTTGTACCAATCACAAAGATATTATTTCATCAATTTTTAGATTTTATTTGATTTAATATTGATTAAAAATGAATTAAATTAATAAAAATTAAATAAAATAGAAAAATAAATGAATGGCCATGAAATCAAATATGGGACACATGTGTGGCATGACAAGACCATATCAAGTGGAAAAAAGTGGGCCCTTTTGTCAAAAATTGGAGTTTTGAGGATAGTTGACTTTTGGCAAATTTGGAAAAATTCCCAACTTCAACAATGCATAACTTCTTCAATTTTGAACTTTTGGAAGTGTTCTTAGACTTTTTAGAAACCTTGAGATGTACCCTAATCAACCCTTTTGGTATCATATTATTTTGATATTCCATGTTCAAGTTATAAGCTTTGGAAAAAAAGGTGTTTTTGTTGACTTTCAAAAATGACCTATAATGTCCAAATTTGTAACTTTTTGTGAGAGCATTTCTTGATCTTGGGGTGTGAAGATGGTTTGTAGGAAATTGCATCCTCTTAAAAATTAGATTTGGATGGGTCATTTCTCATAAAGTATGAGAAAGTTATGCTTGGTCAAAGTTGAGTTGACTTTTCCTATAAAACCCTAATTTAGCAACTTTTGAATCTTGATGAATCTTGGGAAATCCTTGATGAATCATGATCAACCATTGATAAAATGATGAATTATCCTTCAAAATGAGAATTTTGACAAAAAATCTTGAGGTTTGACTATTTGTAGGTCACAGTTGACTTTTGCCCTAGCACAGTCGATTTTGGACCTCTTGAGTAATTGACTGACCAAACTTCCTCTGCAAGGCTTGAAATTTGACATGGATGAATTTAAGAATATATTAGGACATTGGGGAGCACTTGAGGTCATTTGGATGTAAGGACCTTGGTGCAACACAAAACCCTAATTTTGACTTGACTGCCTTAGGAGGTGATTTGACTGTCCAACTCTTGAGCCATTTTGAACAACTTGGAGATAATTCTTGACATGTCTTGAGGAATATGGGAGGGCAAATTTTAGGGTACAACAGGTACTATACCAAATGTCATATTCCGTCAAGATCATCTGCCATCTCGCTATTCTCCCAGAGAGGGCAGGCATCTCGAATATGTATTTATTGGATCCATTTTGGATATCAATAAGGTAGTATGGGTCAGCATATACTGTCTTAGCCGGCGAGCAGCCCATGCTAGAGTGCAACAAGTTTTCTCGAGCAGTGAATATCTTGTTTCACAGTCGGTAAAATTTTTGCTCAGGTAATAAATAGCATGCTCTTTTCGGCCAGACTCGTCATGCTGCCCCATCACACACCCCATTGAATTTTCCAAAACAGTTAGATACATGATCAAGGGTCTTCCCTCGACTGGTGGCATCAAAACAGGAGGCTCTTGCAGGTACTCTTTAATCTTGTGAAAGGTAGTTTGGCATTCATCATTCTGTTTGACTACTTGATCTTTCTTCAATAACTTGAAGATTGGTTCACAAGTAGCTGTCAGGTGAGAAATGAATTTGGCAATGTAGTTTAACCGTCCCAAGATTCCTTTGACTTCCTTCTAGGTACGAGGAACAGGCATTTCTTGTATCTCTTTCACCTTGGCATGGTCCACTTTGATACCTTTACCACTGACGACAAAGCCTAGGAGTTTACCGGACCTCACCCCGAATGTGCATTTATTTGGGTTCAACCTCATATTATATATCTTTAGTATCTCAAATAGTTTCTGTAAATGATCAAGATGTTCTTCTTCTGTTTGAGATCTGGCTATCATATTGTCCATATAGACCTCTATTTCATGATGTATCATGTCATGAAATAGAGCTACCATGGCACGCTGATAGGTTGCCACAGTGTTCTTCAACCCGAATGGCATAACCTTGTAACAGAAAGTGCCCCATTGTGTAACAAAAGTTATTTTCTCCATGTCCTCAGGCGCCATTTTGATTTGATTGTAACATGAGAAACCATCCATGAAGGAAAACACCTTATGTTGTGTTGTATTTTCAACCAAAATATCAATGTGGGGAAGTGGGAAATCATCCTTAGGATTTTCCCTATTCAAATCTCTGTAGTCCACGCACATTTGTACTTTACCGTCCTTTTTAGGCACGGGAACAACATTGGTGACCCATTGCGGATAGGAGGTGACGATCAAGAATCCGGCGCTGAATTGTTTCATGACTTCAGCTTTGCTCTTCTTTGACATGTCTGGTCGCATGCGACGAACCTTTTGTTTTACCGGAGGGCAGTCTTCTTTTATTGGCAGACAATGTACCACGATATCAGCATCAAGTCCTGGAATGTCTTCATACGACCAGGAAAAGACCTCAACATAATCATGTAGTAACTGAATCAGACGCTTCTTGACACTGGATTCCAGATTGGCACCCACTCTGACTTCTTTCTTGTCCTCTTCGGTACCTAGGTTAACTGTGTCCGCTGGTTCTTCTTGGGCATGTATTGTTCTCTCTCCTTGTTGTAGTAACCTGGCTAATTCCCCTTGGACTCCACAATCTTCCTCACCTTCGTCTTCGACTTGGTAGATTAGATTCTCAGAGTCACAAAAAGCCATAGCAGAATCGTTACCCATGGGATCCCGAATGGATGTAGATCTGCATTTTGAATATGAGTGTGTGTAAGAGAATAGCTATCTTTGAAAGAAATAAAAATGTAAAAAGAAAGACAAAGAGCACAAGGTTTGTATGCAAAAACTTCCATGATTCATTGATTACATTTGAAAATGAAGTAACAACCCTTACAAATGGACCTTTGTGCCTCGGGTAAGACACAAGGTTTAAAGAGTATGAATTATTTAATTATTACAGGTCCGACAAAATTTAAAGACAATTACTGCGGGATAAAAGTAATTGGGACAAATTCTTCAGCTTCCCAGTTGTTGGGTCCTCCATTTACAGTTGGGAAAATCCATTCCTCCAGGTCATAGTTGTCCTCATCATCCTCCACTGTATTGACTCCGTGGTTGCTGATCTTCAAGGGTGGTCCCCCGGCACGAGCACGGCGTACGGAATTCTGGGCTCCTGAAGTGAAACCCAAACCAAATTTGTCATACTTGTATGGGATACCCTGGAGCTGGCCCCAAATAGTACACCCACCTTCTTGGATCACTGCCTTGGCATATTTCAGAGAAGACATCTTTAGCGCAGGTCTTGTAATCTTTGGGACTTGGGATACAGTCTTGGTTACTGCCATGGTTTGTGGGACCTCCTCGAAGTGCTGAAATGGAGTTTCAATGAATTCACCATCCAATTCCACATATCTGAAGGAGTTTAAGTGAGTGACCATGTATTCCTCTTCTCCATGGACAATAATGATTTTCCCCTCGGTCGGGTATTTCAGCATTTGATGCAATGTAAAAGTAATAGCACCATCATTGTGAATCCATGGTCGGCGCAACAAGCAGGAATAGGAAGGGCGAATTTCCATCACTTAAAAAGTTGAATCAAAGGTTTGAGTTCCAACTTTTATGGGGATGTCCACCTCCCCAAGCACCATTCTCTTTGAACCGTCAAAGGCCCTTACCATTATGTTGCTGGGTTTTAAGGTCAAGCCTTCACAGTCGAGTCTATCAAGAGCCTTCTTAGGTAGCACATTCAAAGACGAACCAGTATCAACCAAGACATGGGCCAAAGTTGTTCCCCTACATTCGACAGAGACATGCAATGCCTCATTGTGCTTCCTCCCTCTAGGTGTCAAGTAAGCATCAGAAAATCCTAAACCATTACTCGCGGTCAAGTTGTCCATACAGTCTTGGAACTGATCAGCAGAGGTTTCTTGTGGTACATGGGAAGTTTTAAGGAATTTCACCAAGGCCTTCACATGAACCTCGGAGCACAATAATAAAGACAACATGGAAATCTTTGACGAAGACTGCCCTAGCTGTTCGACTACGTTGTAGTCGCTTCTTTTTATAATTTTTAGAATTTCTTCCATCTCCTTTTGGGATGCCTCAGGGATAGATACTGATTGCGCCTTCATCCGGACAGGCTTAACCAAAACGCCTTTGCCTCGAGTCTCGGTCGACTCAGTGGTAGGAGGATCAGCAGGTGTGACTATAGGAATTGTAGTTGTAGTGGTGTCAACAGGAACATGAACAGGGATGATCACAGGACCGGTAACAGTCTTCGGAGGAGCAATCTCTAGAGATAAAATTCTTCCACTTCGAGTTATCTTGCTGGTTCCTGCAATATTACTGATGTCGGGGTCAACCTTCTCAAGAATTGAGTCCTCAATAGCTAGCCAATCTTTCTTAACACTGTGATAGTAGACATCGCCCCCATAATTCCATGGGACAATTTTATCTGTTGAGTACGGGATTGGACCTGGCATAGTAATTATTAATGGAGCTACTTTAGGAATTGATGTAATCCTAACGGGTCTTATAGTGGAGACCTTGGAAGGATTGGCGGAAATGGTTACTATCGAAACATCATTGTAGGAAATGGTTGGAACGGGAGTCTTTTCAAACAAAATCTCTTTGCATCCATTAGGCGTTGAACACCTGCTTTCAATAAATGACAACCAGTTGGTAGGAATAGACAGAAGTGGCAGCCTTCATCACAACCTGGAAATAAACTGGCCTTCAATAGGTTCTTCTTGATGGTCAGGAGAGGAGTAACAAGTTCATCAATAGCAGTAACAAACATATCATCTTCTACAACGTTAACACCACGACCATGCTTGGGAATAGGAGTGGTGATAACATTCGGGATCTCAGGAGCACCAAATTCAATTTCTTTGGCTTCAAGAAGGTTTTTCACCTTGCTTTTCAAAGCCCAACAGTTGTTAGTGTCATAGCTTAGACTTTCTGAATGGTATGCACAACGAGCATTAGGATGGTAGTGAGGAGAGGTTGTGTTGGGATTCTTTGGAGCTTCTTTTAAAGTTACCAGATTGGATCTCAACAAATATGGCAGTACTTGAGATAGTGTCATATTAATCTGGGTAAATTTTCTTACTGGTCTTTTTGTTCTAGGCTGATCGTTCCTTTGTTGAGTAGGTGCAGGCTTAGGGATCATGACAGCCCCTACCATTGGACGGTGTTCAGTTCTTTCTTGATTTCTTTGAGGATACACAACACCAACTTCTTTCTTCCCGATAAATGGATTTCTTACAGCAGCAGAGGATGCGTCTTTTTGAATCTTCCCACTCTTAATCCCAGCTTCCACTCTTTCTCTGGTCAAGATTAATTCAGTGAAGCCTACTGAGGAGCTTCCAATTAAATGATTAAATAAAGGACCGGACAGGGTATCCAAAAACATTTCTACTAGCTCTCTTTCAGAAAGGGGAGGCTGGACTCTTCCTGCTAAGTCCCTCTATTTCTGAGCGTAGTCTTTGAAACCTTCACTTGACACTATAGCCATACTCTGGAGTTGAGTACGGGTAGGAGCAAGGTCTGTGTTGTATTTAAATTTCTTATAGAAAGCAGCGGCAAGGTCTTCCAAATTGTGGATATTGGCCCTTTCCAGTTGATAGAACCAATAAAGCTGAGTTCTGGATAGACTGTCTTGAAAGAAGTGTACCCACAAATCTCTGTCAGCAGTGTGATGCTATATCTTCCTCACATAGGATCGGAGATGCATTTTTGGGCATGAAACTCCATCGTATTTAGAAAATATTGGTGCCTTGAATTTTGGGGGAATGACAATCCCAGACAGTAATCCTAGCTCCTCAAAGTCTAGCCCATGCACTTTCTGAATTTTCATTGCGCTTAGTCGTTCTTCCAGATGCTTGTATTTGTCATCGGCCGGGGGATACTGCTCTTCATAGTAATCCTCTTCTTCTTCCTCTTCAGACTCTAGCTGAACAACTGCTTCCCTTCCTTTCACTTCTTGGTTATCCTTCTCACCAGATGACGTTGCAAAGTCTAGGGTCCGTCTGGCTTGTCCTTGGAACCTTCTTCCGATATTCAGAACTCCAGTTACTTTCTTTGCTTTCTTCTTCTTTTCTTCAACTAGCAAAGTTTTCAGATCCTCTTGTCCTTTGGCTAGAGTCAAAAACATCTGTTGAAACTGAGAATTCTATGCCTGGAGGTCTTTAATTGTCTGCTCGAGACCCATCTTACTGAAATAAACAGTAGAAAGATGAGGAGACTTGTTGTGATAAAACCTGCTTATGTTATGATGAATGGTAAATTCATATGAAATGATTTCAAGGAAATTAGAGATTTAAATTTGCTTTAGACCAAAAAAGGAATGCACGTTATATTAATAAATTAAAGCTTTGAGTACATCATGCCTCTTTTGGGCTTACAAAGAAAATACAAAAATTCTAAGATAAAAAAGTTGTACGCATCCTCTTTGGTGTGATGTAGGCGTTCAGGCTCCGCTCCTCATGAAGTTGCTTAGTGAGTTCCAAAACCTTCTTCTCGCTGGCATAGAATTGGGCTTCGAAAGTGTCTCGCTCCCCCTTAATCTGTATCCAATCTCTTTGTAAGTCTTCAAGAGAAGTGGGCATATCAAGATGTAGGATAGTGTAGGGAACATCTCTTTCCACAACAGGCTCTATGATAACTGGGAGAATGTAGGGGTAAGGCATTATAAGACTTTGAGCATGAGCTGGTACCCATTTGAGGTAAGGCTCAAGAGGGATTGAATTCTTATGCCCCAATGTCTTTCTATCTACCTTGTTCAACATCCTCCAAGCTCGGATAGATCTCTGGCGATGACCTTGATCGTCATTCTCGTAGTCAAATACTAAACCTTGAATGAGCATCTCATGTGGGCCATCCCTTCGGGCGTAACCAAACTGTCTTAAGGCTAAGCAGGGATTGTAGGTGATACCTCCTCTAATGCCAAGTAAAGGGACATTAGGGAATTCTCCACAACGGTCGATAATAGTAACATTCTCTATAGATCGGGAACACCAATGAATGTCTGAATGTTTGAGTGTCAAAAACCTATGTGACCACCTTGAACCTTGCTCGTTCTTTAGTGCAGATTAGGGAAGATGCGAAATAAACCATCTTTCCAAGAGAGTAGTACAACACATATGGATACCTAGTTTCCTCATAGTGCGAGTGTGAAAAGAATGTAGGATGTCCCCTAGAAAAGTAGGCACCGGGTTACGAGACATGAAGATTTTGACGGTGTTCACATCTATGAGTTGGTCAGGATTTGGAAACAAAACCATCCCATAGATGAGGAGAGCCACAATCTCCTCAAAATATTGCAAATCCAAAGAGTTCCAACAGTTTTGGGCTTTCTCAAACAAGAACTTTGCTAGGAAACCTTTGACACCACTCCTTGTTTCCCAATTAGTTGTAATATCAGATGGTTGCAAGTGTAGAGCTTGAGCAATCTCTTCTAGTTTGGATATCTTTCTGTACCATTGAAAGGTAGTTGATTGAGAATGGGAATCCTCAAGAGTCAGGATAATTCTTCCAAACTTGGCACTCGTTGATAATCGAGAAATGTGAAGCAATGGTGTAAAGGATCAAAGAACTGGAAGAGTACCTTCATCATGTCTTCATCAGTGTTAGAGGTAACCAAGTTTAGTAGGCGACCATGTCTTTCAGTAAATGGAGAGTTTTCAGGAATCCTTGATGCTAGCTCTTTAAGTTGAGAAGGGATCCTTACAAGGTTGAGTTGAATGGTTTTCCTGCTAATAGAATCCATGTCCTACAAAATAGAACAAAGATAAATCCCAAGATCCTTGAAATGGTTAGTGAATATGAGTATGATGTTATGATGTTTATGATGTTATGTACAAGTATATATACACAAACATAGCAAACAAGTCCTTAGGTTTAGGCTTGCATGGAGTCTCAGAGGTAAGTACCCTCTTGAAGTTTAGTTGGCTCAAACCTATCCTAGTAATAGTAACTGGGTTCTAAGGAGCTCAATATCATTGATTTGTTTCCTTGGGCATTGTTTCAGCGTAAGCCTCTTTAATGGCGACCGAAATATCCCAAAAAACCAAACCTCAATGAGTGTAGTATCGAGTATCTACCAACTTCGGACTACACCAAAGCCGGTCATCTCACTATGTCCTAAAGGCCAAGTTGGTCAAGTAAAGGTTCTAAAAGTTCCTTAGTGCTTCATGACATCACTCAGCGGCCCCGTATTCTCCTTGACTACTCAAGGGCTACCGGTACCCACAACGTCGGTATACCCCACACAGTTTCCACAATGTATTGCTACTTACCTATAAGGTATCCAAAATCCAGGTAGAGGATTCAAACCCAAACAAAGAACCATAATGTAAAGCATACAAGTTAAACAATGAAATCAAGTAAATATGATATAACCCTAAGGTAACCCCACTTTTTAATAGTCCCCAGCAGAGTCGTCAGTTCTGTGATACGGTGGGAGAACTGACTTGGGTGTTTTGCGTTTGATCGCAAATGTTGCGGTTAGAAAGAGTCGCCACCGACTTCTCTTTTATCCAAAAGAAAAGGTGAAAAAGCACAGGAAAGACCTTTGAGATTGTTTCTTGAGTTCGGGGGGTAGATTATGAAAATGGAAGGTATTAGCACCCTTTTCTTCCATGGTTTTTCATGGGCTCTTAGTTACTTTCTAGATCACTTTCTTTTGTTTGAAAATATGTTTTGTGTGGTTTTTGAAAGTATTTTGAAAAGAGGCCATTGTTTAGGTAAAATTTGTAATGATTCTCATTCGTAAGAATGTATACAAAGTGTTTGATCTTTTGAAAATGTTTTCAAGTTTGAAAGATGTTTTTGAAAGTGTAGGTGTTTGTTTTGAAAAATAGCAAGGATGTTTTTGTTTTGAAATGGAGCAAGTAACTAGGAACATTCTACCTACTCAAAATTCTTTCGTGTTTATTTCCTTTTTCCTTTGACATTGTTATCTTACTATTGATTTGGTAAGTAACCCTATCTTTGGATGTAAAAGGGACGGGAGTGGGTCATCGTATAACCATGATTAGCAATATTGCAAGGTATCTTAGAATTTTCTTTAGGGACTAAGATCATTTTGAAAGGCAACATAGATAGTGTCATCGAGGGACTATGATCTTGTATTTTGCTTGTCTTTGCTAAGATACATCACATGCGTAATATGGCCATTTTTGTAAGGCAACCAAGTGGATTTACCCTAGGGGTGCTTGTCTGAAAGTGGATTGATTTTCGTGCTTGATTTATCTTTGATTTGGGTTTGCTAATTTATTGCTTTTAGTCTTTCCATACAAAAACCATAATTACTAGCATTTGTATATAAAGCGATAAATTGCGGAATTTAAAATTACTATGCTATTACATCATTTAGGGGAGGGGGTATACAAATTAAAAATGGGGAATATTGCAATAATTTAAATCTAAATAAATATTACAACCATGTCGAATTTTGAATAATGTACAAAAATAAAGATAAGAATGCAAGAATGTAAATGTAAAGAAATATGATTTTTTGTTTGATTTTCATGAAAAGAGATTCCTAACCTAATTTGAAGAAGATGATTAATCAAAAACAAACAAAATTAAGTTTAAACTAGTTAAGGAAGAAATTAAATTAAAAATGTTTTTTAGATTTTTTATGAAAAAGGTTTTAACTTAAATAAAAATTAAAATTAAAATTAAAAAATTAAAAGAAACCTAAATATTAAATTAATTTTAATTAATAAAATAATATAATAAATAAACCTAAGTATAAATATTTATTAATTAAAAAAGAAATTAATTTATTTAAGAAAATGTTTTTAGTCCTTTTGTTTTTTATAAGAAAATAAAATAAATAAGTATAAATAATAAATAAAATATTTTTGGATTTTTTCATTAATAATAATAATAATAATAATAATAATAATAATAATAATAATAATAAAAATGTTAAAGAAGAAAAGAAATAAAACAAAAATAAGAAAAAAAAGAAAAAAAAATAAAAGAAATTGGGCCAGGGGTGCACAAGTAAGTCAGGGTTAGTAAAAGAAAAAAAACAATAGGCTTAATTGCTGGAAGCGGAGGTGCTGCAAAAAACAAACAAAAAAGTCAAAGAAGTGAAAAAAATGGAAAAAGGTCACGCTGGGGCTTGAACCCAGGGCCTCATAGTGACAGACGCGCGCTTTAACCACTGGGGTGGTGATACATCCATTAACTTGTATGAAATGATAAATACATAACATAAAACATGCTCTGACTGTACTTCATCTTCAACCTCCAGCCAAAGGATCTGTAACTTGCTCATTTATCAACCATTTGCAAAAATGTAAACATGGAAATTACTCCATTTTTTCACACGAACCAACCATATAAATATCATAAGCTATAAATCAAAGATGAATGAGAATTTCTAAAAGTACCAAATTTTGACCTAAATATTTCAGCAGGTTTAAACTCAAAATTCTCCATGCTCAAGCAACATAAATGAAATCTATGGACATGTATAGTTTCAGGGCGATGATATCTATATTCTATCTTCATAAATGCAAACCTAAGAATGCCTAAATAATGAGATATAAGTTCAACAAAAATACCTCCAAAACTGGAAATCGTGAAATGATTTTGAGCTTGTTTCAAGTGATGGTGATGATCAGGTTAGCTTCCTTGAACCTATAGGAAGCTAATGCAATGGCTGGCTTGAGCTGAAGGTGGCTGGAATGGTCTGGAGAAGTCCAACGGTGATGCTCTATTTTTGAACTTGGAAATGGATCAAGATGGTGTTACATTCGTGTAACAGGGATATGGATGGCTTATGTGTGATGTTTGGAAGCTTTTGTAAAGTCCAAGAAATGCGCGAGTGAAATGGAAGTTTGAAGTTCTTGGTCAGAATCTGCAACAATGGTGGTTTGTGATGCAGTTCTGAGTTTGGGGAAGTTTTGGGGATTTTTTATCCGTGTGTTCTCTTACAAATAGTATCTCTATTTATAGAGGAAAGGTTTTGAGGTTTGAAATGATCAGAAACAAATAATCACATGTTATGAGTTCTTGACTTGTTTTTGAAGTTATCTTGACAAACATGGTTTCAATGCAAGGTACATGTCTTGTAGGGTGGCTAGAAACTTTAAACATGTTTGTTCAGAATTTATAGAGTATGCTCGTGCAGAAAGAACAAGTGCAAAGCTCAATACAAGTTGACTTTGTGATTAAAGTCACTTTTCAAGAATAACAATGGTGCATTTCTTCCAAAAATGGAAATGCAACTTGGATAATGATTCAAATGCTTGGAAAATGGCTCCATATGTTGTGTAAACATTTAATTAAGGAGTGAATTGCAAGTTTGAGGCCTGCAAAGTGAAGATTATGCAGCATGGCTATGGATTTGGTTCATTGTGCATCACAAATTTTGCCTTGCAAAACAACTTGAAACCCCAACTTCTGACCTTCGATTCTCCTTGCTCACAAATGATCTCAAGGAGTTCTTGGACATTTTGAAAAGCTTGTAATGTGCTATAAAACCCCTCTTTGAATCAGTTTTGAAAATTCCCTTGGAACTATATGAATAAAGGGCCATGAAGTTAGGTTAAAATCCTGTCCAAAACTAGGGCAAAATTTCAGTAAGTGTTCAATTTAAAGACCATGACTTTATGAATTAATAACTTGAGATATAGGAACTTTTAGAACGAGTTGTGTAAAGTTATGTTGTATATCTCATGGAGATCTACAAATTTCATGTTGAAAGTTTCTTCTGAATCATCTTGCATTATGGTGAAAAATTTGCTCAAAGTTGTGAAAAAACATGAAGTTTTAAACACTTAGAAAAATTTCTAAGTTAGAAAACTTTGACTTTTCAAAATGAAATCTTGAATTTTTTATTTCTTGATGAATAAGTTTCATATTTTGACATGTTTTGATGAATTGTGATCTTTGACATTGGATTTTGACCAAAAAGTCAAAGTTTGACTTTTCAGTGTACAGTTAACTGAAAATTCACTATCAATCCAATTGATTTTGAGCAATGTTTTGGGTCATGCCATTAGGTCAAAATGATGCAATTGAATTCTTGTGATCATGCTTCAAACCAATTGATCATTTTCTAGGTCAAAAATTAGAAATTGCCTTTCTTCAGTCAAAACCCTAATTTTGACAATTTTGCCCTTTTGATGATTTGATCAAAATTCTTGAGGAATTATGGTCCAAACTTGATCATATGATATATATGAGTTTATAATGTTGATGTGGATCAAAAATTATTAAGTTTGACTCTAAATTGGCCAAAGTTGACTCTTTCCCCAATACAGCTGATTTTTAAGTCAACTGCTCAATTGATTGAGCAAAAGTGTGATCCAAGGCTTGAAATTTGACATGAGTAATCTTGGGGGTCCATAATGATCCATGAAAGTCATATGAGGCATTGAAAGTTCAATTATCCTTGTGCAATCTCAAACCCTAATTTTGGTCATCAGTGCTTAAGGAAGTGTCTCGAGTTGATCAACCCTAGTGCAGTCTTGAACCAAGAGAGATCTTTTGTGAGAAAATAATTGATAAGTGAGAGGGCAAATTTTTGGGTACAATACCTGGTAACCTTAGGAACATTAGGAGTAACTTTCTTAACAGGGGTTGTCTGAGGAATAACTTCAAAGGTCTGGCAAGGAGTCTTGAAGAATCTGCCATCCATCTCAACATACTTGAAGGAATTCAAATGGCTCACAATGTATTCTTCTTCGCTGCAAACTATAACGAGTTATCCTTTTACGGGATACTTCAACTTTTGGTGTAAAGTAGAGGTAACAACGACTGCCCCATGAATCCAAGGGCGTCTAAGAAAACAGGAATAGAAAGTATATTCGAAGACCTGGGAACCCACTTTGATTGAAAGATCAACCTCTCCATGCACCATTCTCTTTGAACCATCAAAAGCTATCACCACAATGTCACTGGGTTTTCGCACAATCCCTTCACAGTCCAGTTTGTCTAAAGCAGATTTTGGAAATGCATTCAATGAGGAACTTGTGTCCACCAATAAATGAGATAAGGTAGTGCCCCTACACTTAATAGAGACATTCAGGGCCTTATTATGGTCCCTTCCTGCGGGAGTTAAGTCAGCATCAGAAAAGCCTAGCCCATTATCAGTTGTCAGGATAGCAACACACTTTTCGAACTGATCTGGAGAGATTTCCTACGGTACATGAGAAGATTTCAGAAACTTTACCAGAGCCTGAGCATGGGCTTCAGAGCACAACAACAGAGATATCATATATATTTTTGAGGGGGTATGCTACAACTGTTCAATGATCTTATAGTCACTCTTTCGAATAATTTTCAGTACTTCCTCCATATCTTGCTTGAAGGTATCTTCAGCAGTAACTTCTTTTGGCACCTCGGTCTGGGCAGGCTTAGTCATCTGTTCTTTGCCTCGAGTCTCAGTAGTTGACTCAGTGGTAGGGATATGAACTGGTGTGGTAACGACCTTTGAAGAGATATCTAGAGAGAACACCCTTCCACTTATGGTAACTTTACTAGTCCCAGCAATATTGCCAAAATTGGGATCAGTAATGTTAGTGTTTTTATCTTCGATAGTCAACGGTTCTTGCTTGACGCCATGATAGTAGACATCAGCTCCATAATTCCAAGGGATAGCCTTGTCGGAGGAATATAGAATTGGCCCAGGCACGTTAATGATCAGAGGAGAAACTCTAGGTTCGGCATTAATCTTCACAGGACCCTTAGAACTTATCCTTTAAGGAGTACCATAAATTGAAGACATGCCATCAGGCTTCAGATATTGAGATATACTCTCCACATAAGGAATCTTCTCAAATAGAATTACATGGTCATCCATCATATGTTGAATAACTTCCTTCAGCAGTGTACAACCATTGGATTGGGACGCACAGTAGTAGCACCTTTCAATGCAACATGGAAATAAACCGGCTTGCAGCAGCTTCTTCTTAACAATCATCAGAGGAGTAGTCAAGTCATTCACAATAGAAACATAAGAAAAATCATCAATAACATTAATTCCCTTGTCGTGTTTAGGCATAGGTGCAGTGGTTACATTAGGAATCTCACGAGGGTCTAATTCAATCTCCTTAGCATCAATCATGTCTTGGATCTTATTCTTTAGAGCTCAACAGTTGTTAGTGTCATGTCTGGGACTATTGGAGTGATATGCACACCTTGCATTGGGATTATAACTAGGAGAAGAAGTATTGGGATTTTGAGGAGGATCTTTCAACGTGATCATCTCTGCCTTCAACATGTGTTGTAATGCTTGAGACAGCGGCGTGTTTATTTTTTTGAAATGTCTCATGGGTGCGACCTTTCTACGCTGATTATTCTGTTATTATTGTTGCACTGGCGCAGGATTAGAGATCAGAACTGCCCCACAAATTGGTTGTGGTCACTCTTACTACGACCCTTCTGGCCATACACATCATTAGATTCCTTCTTACCATTATAATACTTCTTCACAGTATTCAAAGATGTAGTCACCTGAATTTTACCGCTTCTGATTCCATTCTCCACACGTTCCCCTGTTAATATCAGTTCAATGAAACTAGTTGAAGAACTTCCAAGTAGGTGATTATAGAAAGGACCTATTAGAATGCTCATAAACATGTCAACCAATTCCCTATCATCCAAAGGGATATGAACTCTGCCTGCAAGATCTCTCAATTTATGTGCGTACTCTTTAAAGCCTTCCTCATAACCCATGGACATACTCTGTAGTTCCATGCAGGCTGGTGCCAAATCAGAATTATATTGATATTATTTATAGAAAGCTGTAGCCAAATCTTCCCATGTATGGATATTGGTACCTTCAAGTTGATAATACCATTCTAGTTGTGTTCCAGACAAACTCTCTTGAAAGAAATGCATCCACAAATTCTTGTCAGCAGTATGTGGTTGGATTTTCCGAACATATGATATCAAATGGAGCTTCGGGCAAGAAACACCATCATACTTAGCAAAGGTAGGAGTTTTGAACTTAGGAGGAATGGAGACTCCTCAGACTAAACCCAATTCTTCAAAGTTCAAGCCAGACACCTTCTGGATCTCCATAGCTTTCAGATACTTTTCTAACAGCTTATACTTCTCGTCAGCAGGAGGATATTACTCATGCAGATAATCTTCTTCTTCTTCATCAGAACATTTGTCAGAACCATGGTTGTCATTTTCCTCAGCTTTAACACTCTTATCATCTTCATCTTGGTTGTCATCTTCATTCGATGGGATATCAAAATCTATAGCTCACTTGACCAGGCCTCTGAACCTTCTATCCATGTTAAGGATGTCAGGTGGTTTCTTTGTCTTCTTCTTCTTCTTCTCTTTAGTGATGATCTCCTTTAGTTCTTCTTGCCCCTTGTCTAAGCTTAGGAACATATGTTGGAACTGGGCATTCTGAGCCTGGATATCTTTGACTGTCTATTCAAGAGCCATCTTTTTTACTGAAATAAACAATAAGAAGATGAGAAAACCTGTCTTGGGAATACCTGTTATGTAATGATATGCATGACATGTAGATGCATATGCAATGTTTTCAAGGATCTCGCGGGATTAAAAAATTTAAAATATGAATCTAGTTGCAGCTTTGTCTGAAGAACTTTGTATCTTTGTTTTGAACGTCCTTCTATAAGAATCAAGCTCACCATATCAAGTGGTTCATAGCCTCTGACTCAAGAGAACGTACTTCGATCTTTGACGACATATGGTTAGAGGAAAATAAATTCTCTTGCCCCTTGCTAGTAATCCGTCTTATGATAATCCAGCACCAAAGGTCCCTAAGATCTTTGAAATGGTAAGTAAAAATGCCATGTCATGATGATATGATGTTATGATGTCATGTTTAAACAAGTAGCAAACACAAACAAATCAAACAAGAGCCTTAGGTTTAAAGGCTTGCATGAATTCCATAGGTAAGTACCCTTCCCCATTAAAGTTAAGTTGGCTCAACCTGTCCTAAAATAGTAATTGGGCTCTAGGAATCTCATATCACCCATCTTTCTAGCAAGCTTTATTTTAGCATGACAACTAGCTTTCCACCAAACATCCCGAAAGTAAAATCTCAATGAGCGTAGTTTCGAGTATCAACCAACCTTGGACTGTGTAACACCCCAATTCTACCCGACAATTATATAAATAAATCAGAGTTATAAAATCATTCATGCAAACGAATCAGGATGCCAGCAATTCATCATTAAAAACTCATTGCATTCATTGTGGGAACATAACACTTTAAAACCTCGAATGAACCATCAGCATAATAATTAAATCTCATAAATCAACAATTTAACATCTACGCAGCGGAATTCTTAATAACATCTTTATCATCGTTACAGCAACTTCAAAACAACACATACTTAATAATAATTAACTTAAAGTTCAACAACTGAATAATCAACAATCAAAAGCAACAAGCATTCATCCCCCCAAGGGTTACATATCAGAGCAATGACACTGACTCGAACTATTGAAGGTATACAACCTTCACTCTCGATTACCTGCACGTTACCGACATAAGGGCAACATTCAAACAGAAGGGGTGAGATATCTAACAATATAATAAAGTGTATAATAATTAATATATTAAATTAGATCACATAACATCGCCACTTATCATCTTATAATCAACAATAATTGTAACAAATAATACACATTCACAACATCAAAACACAACTTCTTTATGCATTCGTATAATGCGACTCAATACTATGCGAATGCATGTGGTACCATTGGAGCAAAACTCCCATCTTAAAAATCTTCCAATAAATAGAGGCATTAACAAGGCATAATCCTTCATCTTAATATTCGCCAATAAAGGCCATCTTAACGAGCATAAGCTCCATCTTAAAATGAAATGTATGCGACACAATCATGAATGTAATGACAACACCATAATTATCAACATCTCAACACAACATCATTGTTGGCCAAAAGCCTACATCTTAAAAGCTGCCAATTATTAGAGGCATCACAACATATTTCATCATATATTATCATAATTCATCAAACGTCATATATCATCATAATTCATCAAATAAAATCCCATTAGCATCATCTCATCAACAACTCAGTTGTACAGTAATATAACAGTAACTCATCAATGTCACAACATTGACCATAGGCCTTCAACATGATATTGCATATAATTAATTAATCATCAAAGGCTTACTTATAAATCATTATACCTCTACATATTACTATTCTATAATACTACATCATTATCATCATTAATCCCACTGTTACAAACCCAATAGTAATTTATACTCATCTCATTCTCCTCATTCTTCACAAAAGTCAACATAGCGATTAACGCGAGAATTAACTCTAGTCCTAATTGGGATACTAGGATTATACTTCCTATTATTCATTTTAATCCTTAAGAATAAAGTTCATTGCGTTAGCTATTTAACGCTTCGAACGACACCTCAAACGGAGTCTGAAAACTCAAGTTACAGCCTTCTCAAACTGATTCTGCCAAAAACCAGACAACATGGATCGACGCGTAATACCTTGGGTCGACACGTACCGAGTTTGACACACTACATGATTCGATGCATCCTCTCTTGTATCGACTCATACTGAGCCTTCCACACTTCATGTATCGACACATGCTCCTACGTATCGACTCATCCTGAGTCTGAAAGTCCTCATGTATCGACACATGACTCCTTTGTGTCGACTCATCCTGAGTCTGAAGACCTTCTTGTATCGACACATCATGATTGGGGTCGACACATACTGCTCTGTCATGAATAATTCCTGCGATTTTCTCTGTGTTTTCACTACGGGTTCCATACTTTAAGCCCTAAAAACATCTCCTAATCATAGATAATCATCAATTATAATTATCCTATAATTCCACATCAAATAAACAACATTGGGACATCATCATACATCTTTCAATCATCGATTTACTTCATACAACATCATATATAATTCAATCATAAACCAAACAAGATTTCACCTCTAACCCCATATACCAATTATCATGACCCTATTATAGAGTCAGAACCCCACCCTTACCTTGGATTGAAGGTTGCTCTATAATTTTTGGTTGAATTTCCATTCTGCTCTTTTCTCTTTTCCAACAGCTTTCACGTTCTTCCTCTAACCCTTATTCTTCTATTGCTTCTTCTTCTTATTACTTCTAACAATAATAAAATAACCTATTATTCTCTTTATTCCTTAATGGGCTTAAAACTACTACACCCCCTTATTACTACTTCTATCCCTTTAAAACAAGCCCACATCAAATAATATCATTCTTCTAATATTATTTCACCACTTAATAAAATAAATTAAATCTAACTAATCACAACATAACTTCACAACATTCCAAAAATAATTTAATTAAATTAATTAAATTACGGGCGTTATAGACTGCACCAAAGTCGGCTATCTCACTACCTTCTAATGACCAAGATGGGTCAGTTAAGGTTCTAAAACTCAGTTAATGTTAATGACACCACGTGGAAGCCTAATGTTATCCTTGAATGACTCAAGGAACATCAGTACAAACCAAAGTGTCACACTAACGTAGCCATCATATGATCCATATCGGTCTACACCGTACAACCTTTATGATATATTGCTACTTACCTAAGGCATCCCTAGATCCGAGTGTAGGATCTTACACGAAATTAAACCCAAGCAAACCCCTTAAAGTAAAGCAATCAAAGAAAATAATTAAAGCAAGTAAAAATGATCTATACCCTAAGGTAACCCCTCTTTTTTAAGAACTTCCCAACAGAGTCGCCAGTTCTGTAATACGGTGGGAGAACTGACTTTTTTGGTTTTATCCAAATATGCAGATAGCAAGAGCAGCCACTGACTTTTATTTTATCCAATATTTAGGAAAGGGTGAAAATAACAGGAAAGACCTTGATAGATTTTAAGTTCGAAGGGGTAAGATATGAAAAGAGAAGGTGTTAGTACCCTTTTCATTCGTATTTATCTACGGGCTCTTAATTGCTTAGCTCATTTTTTAAACTTTGCTTTGTGTGTGTGAATTGTTTGAAAATATTTTGAAATGCTAATGTAAGGCAGACTTTGTAATAATTCTTGTATCAGTCCTCAAGAATGTTTATAAATTGTTTGTTTAAAAATATTTATTTTGAAAGTGTGATGGGAGAAAATGTTTTGTTTTATGAGCAAGTATTTAAGAATTCTTACCCACTACAGGTCATTCTTATTCTTTTCCCTCTCCTTTAAAGACAATACTATCCGTACCATTAGTTGGTAGGTAGTCCTATCTATTGGATATGAAGGGACATACGTAAGGTCATCGTATGGTCATCGAAGGCAACATGTAGAGATACTTTATCAATTTTATTGGAGGGACTAGATCATTTTTTGTAGGAAACATTGAAGGTTCATCGAGGGAATATGATCTTTATTCAAGAGTCTTTTGCTAAAGGTATCCCTACTTTCAAGGGACATGACCATTTATTCGAAGGCAACAAAGAGAGGTTACCATAGAGGTGCAAGTGTGAAAAATGTGTTCAGTTCAGTTATATTTATCTTGAATTAGGATTTTCTATTGATTGATTTTAGTCTTTTCATACAAACACTAGTTACTAGCAGTTAAATAAAAATATAAGTGTGGAAGGTAAAGTGCAGAATTTAAACCTACACTATTACATGGCTTTAGGAGAGATACATAATAGGAAAATGCACGAAAATACCTATGCTATTACATACTTGAAGCAGTTACATAATAGAAAAACGTAGAAAGTAAACCTAAGTTGTTTACATTTGAGGAAGCATCCTATACACTTGATATAGAAAAGTTAAATAGATGTAAGAAAAAGAAAAATATAAAATATAAAAGAAAATGTTTTTGTGATTTTTTTAGAAAATAGTTTGAAGTAATAGTTAATTAAAACCTATATTCTAATTAATTTTAATGTTTTAAAAAAACTCTAATTAATTAATTAATTAAAATAAAACAAGAAAATTAAATGTTGATTATAAAAAAACTAACTAAACCTAATTCATTAGTATTAAGGAAATATTAGGCTAGTGTAATGGTTAATTAAAAAAACAAATTAGGGTTAGGGGAAGAAAGCCAATGAAATAAGGTAAAAACCAAAAAAAGAAGGAAAACTGCATGGGGTGGGTGTTGAACCCACACCCTCCTAGCCTTTTAATGTCTTGCTTGCCACTGCGCCAAGTGTTGGTTTGTATTTGGAAACAGGCGCTGCACAATATGTTGAAAACCTGCATGAATTAGAAAATAATAAAAAAAGATGCAAAAGGCAGGGATCGAACCCACACCCTTAGAGACCAAAGCCTTAGCACGTGCATTCCTGCCACTAGGGTGGTTGTTTCATCCGGTATCATAAATGAAACTATTAAATATAATATAAAATAAAACAAGTGGACCAGAGAGGCGCCGGAGCCCTAGCTCCGGTCGTCTTCTCTAGTGATTTGTTTTTTTGAAACCTGCAAAATAACGCATGTTAATGCACAAAAAGGAACCTACCCCCTAAATCAACCCTTGTAAATTTAATGGTGGCCTTGGTTTTTGCTTAATTGTCCTGTACAAAGAGATATAATCAGAATAAAGAAAATCGGTGTAAACATGGTGATGCATGATTCTGACATCTTGGGCTTCATGCAAGGGTTCAGACGCGTGCTATTACATCTCAGGAACATATTAGAAACGTTAATATGAATCAAAACATTATAAAACTCAAAACACGAAAGTCACAAAAAACATGTAAATTGGCCATGCTTGGGATGTTTGTTTCATGCACTTTTGATCATCAAGAGTGATCAAAACTTACTCTATAACACCTCAGGAGTTGATTTGGATGGCTGGTTTGCTTTGAGAAGGGCTGAAAATATGATTGCAAGTTTTCCCTAATTTTGAAAAAATTTGAGGTTTTGAGAGAGTGTCTTTATGCATCTTTTTCTCGTTTCCTTGTTGTCTGAACATGAAGGGTATTTGTAAGAGAAGCAATTAGGTCAACATATGGGCTTGGACCTCTTGCAGACAAATCTTTGATTTTGTTTGAAAATAACTTGGAATAAGACAAAACCCTAAAGATTTGTTTCAAGAATATGTTCACACTGTCTCTAATGCAATCTTGGGCCTCCAAAAGATTTAAATAAAAATCCTTTTATGCCTTACACCTCCACTTAATATTTATTTGACTTAATTCTGAATTTAAATGAATAAAAACGAAAATAAATGAAATAAATATTAACATGGTGCATGAATGGATTTAGAGGTCCATTATGAGGTTAGGAACACATTTGGGCTACAAAAGATAACCCCATTAGCCCAAAAATTCAAATTTGCTCAACTTGGATTTCATGCATTTTCTCAAAATTGCCCAACTTGTACCAATCATAACTCTCTCAAATTTTGTCATATGAAGGTGATCTAGGACTTTTTGGAAACCTCAAGATGTCCCATACAATTTTCATGTTGGTCATTGTTTCTTTTGAAGGATTTATCTTGATGTAACTTACTTTGACAAAAAGTGTCTTTTTGTTGACTTTTAAAATGACCTATAATGTTTTGGCCCATATCTCTTAAATGAAGCATTTTTGGACTTGAGCTTAGAAAGACAAAGTTGTAGAGAATTTAATTTCCCTTAAAATGAACTATGGTTGAGAAAAATCTGATGAAGTATGTGAAAGTTATACTTGGTCAAAGTTCAATTGACTTCTCCTAAAGAAAACCCTAATTTAGTAACTTTTGACTTTTGATGAATCTTGAGTTTTCTTGATGAATAATGATCAAACCTTGATAAAATGATGAATGTGACTTCAAAGTTTTGATGTTGAGAAAAAATCTTGAAATTTGACTATAAATTGGTTGAAGTTGACTTTTTGCCCAATACAATTGATTTTCAATCATATGAGCAATTGGCTGAGCAACCTTGTGATGCAAGGATTGGAATTTGGCATGAGAATACTTTGAGACATATGAGAAACCATGTAATCCACTTAAGGAATTAGAAGTCCAATTTACTTTTAGAAAACAAAACTCTAGTTGTAGGTCACCTGCTTAAGAGGAGAGTTTGTCTGGCGAACCCTTAAGTAGTCTTGAGCATTTGAGAACCCTAGGAGCCTGAAGAGTTGTCTTGAAAAATAGGAGGTGAAATTTTGGGGTACAATAGCAAGAAATGAGCCTACTTAGTCAACCTATCCACAATCACCCAAATCAAATCATTTCCTTTACTAGTCTTTGGAAAACCTGACACAAAATACATGGAAACACTGTCCTACTTCCATTATGGAATACTCAAAGGTTGCATAAGACCCATTGCCTTCGGATTCTCAATCTTCGACTTCTGAAATGTCAAGCAAGCATAAACAATTTTGGAAACTTCCTTTTTTATACCAGGCCTCCAAAACAATTTCTTCAAGTCTCGCTACATCTTTATAGCACCGGGATGAATACTCAACCCGCTTCTATGGCCTTCCTCGAGAATACCCTTCTTAAGTTTGGGAATATTTAGGATGAAAACTCTATCGCCAAACCTCATCACACTATTCTCATCAATTCTGAACTTATCTCCTTTACCTTGGTTAATCAGAGTCAATTGGTCGACTAATCTCAAATCAAACTTCTGACCTTCTCAGATTTCCTCTATTATTCCACTAGTCAATTTCAACATTCCTAACTTTACACTATTAGGAGTATCTTTAAACACCAAGATCATATCTCTGAACTGTTAAATCATTTCTAACTCTCGAACCGTAAGAATTAACATATGCAAGGACGTTCTACTTAACGCGTCAGCAACTACATTTTCTTTACCAGGATGGTAACTCAAATCAAAATCATAATATTTTAGAAATTCAAGCCACCTTCTATGTATCATATTTAACTCCTTCTGATCAAACAAGTACTTCAGACTCTTGTGGTCACTAAACACTTCGAATTTAGAGCCAAAAAGGTAATGTCTCCAAATCTTCAATACAAACACTACAGTTGTTAATTCCTTTCATGAACTCTGAGTTGTCTAGAAGTATAAGCAATAACTTGCCCATTTTTCATTAGCACACAACCAAGACCCATCTTCGAAACATCATAATACACCACAAAAGCATTACTTGGGTTAGGCAAAATTAATACTAGAGTAGTCGTCAACCTCTTCTTAATTCTACAAAGCTTTCTTCGCATGCAACATCCCACACATAAGCTTGACCCTTTCAAGTCAACGTTAAAGCCAACTTAGAAAAATCCTTCAATGAACCTTCGGTAATAACCTGTTAAACCAAGAAAACTTCAGATCTCAGTCGCAGACTTCAGAGTCTCTCGTTGAAACACTGCATCAACTTTAGAAGGATCCAAAATAATTCCACCACTAGAAATCACATGCCCAACAAAACTAACTTCCTTTAGCCAAAACTCACACTTTGATAACTTTGCATATAATTTCTTTTCCTTTAACACTTGCAACACCATTCGCAAATGCTTAACATGCTCTTCTTCTGACTTAGAATAGATCAAAATATCGTCAATAAAGACTACTATAAACTTATCCAGGTAAGAATGAAAAGTTATATTCATATACTCCATGGAAACACTTGGCTCATTCGATACACTAAACGATATCACAGTGTATTCATAATGACCATACCTCATTCAGAAAGTCGTCTTCAAAATATCATCTGGTTTAACATGAATCTGATGATAACCTGACCTCAAATCAATCTTGCTGAAAACACAAGCACCCATAAACTAATCCATCAAATCATCGATCCTCATAAGTGGATACTTATTCTTAATAGTCACCTTATTCAACTGTCTGTAATCTACACAAAATCTCATACTTCCATCTTTCTTCTTGACGAACAACATAGGTGCACCCCAAGGTGAAACACTCGGTTGGACAAACTTCTTCTCGGGCATCTCTTCCAGTTGTTTCTTCAACTCACTCATTTCAGAGGCCAACGTCCTATAAGGATCCATCGATACTGGACTCGTACCTGGAACCAAATCTATAGAAAACTCCATTTCACATTCAGGGGGTAAATTACTAAAGTCATCTGGAAACACCTATGAAATTCATAGACAATCGGTAATTCCATATTCACATCTTTACCATCAACTTGCAATGATGCAAACACTGCAAACATCAATACTTTGTCTTCTAAAAGTTCATTCACTTTCTTAGCAATCAACAACATCAATTCTCTATTATCTCCAAACTTAGCGAACCTCAGTCTTATTATAATAATTGATATGAACATAGTTGAACTCCAACCAGTTCATCCCAAGGATAACATCGATTTGGTGTAAGGGTAGACACACCAAATCCATCACAAAAATCTTGCCATAGATAGTCAAGGGACATTTCAAACAAACATAAGTACTAGTAATAGAACCACTAGCAAGAGTATATATTTCCATCCTACCATTCATATCAGATAATTTCAATTCCAACTTAGTAGCACATTAAAGAAAAATAAATGAATAAGTAGCACCGGTATTAATAATAACAACCAGTTCAACATCATTAATAAAGCAAGTACCTCAAATCAAGTTGTCATTCTTAGAGTCCTCTGGTCCACTCAGCACGAACACTCTACCATTGGTCTGAGTAGCAGCATCCCTCTTCGGCTTCTGACATTGGGTACTGATATGACTCTGCTCTCCATAATTGAAACATGTTATACCATCATTCTTGCATTCAGGATCATGATGAAATGAGTTACCACACTTGTAGCACCTCGGAACTTTATTCTCACACTTATTAGATCAGTGACCTTGTTCACCACACCTATAACATTTTATAGAAGCGGGAGCTCCTCCCCCACTTGTCTTCTTCCCATTATAAGTCTTTGTTTCCCTTTATCAGTTTGAGTATCATAAGTCTTCTTATGATCTTGATATTGCTTTCCTCTTTTCTCATTTAAACTCTTGTAGTGAGCTAAATGAGCTTTGTTGTCTTCTTCATAGATTCTACAACTGTCCACAAACTATGAAAACACACAGATCTGCTGATATCCAATCTCCTGCTTGATATCTGGATGCAAACCATTCTTAAACTTAATACACCTCTAGAATTCAGTAGTCGCTTCACTGTAATATGGATAATATTTGGCCAGTTCAAAAAACCTCGAAGCATACTCAGTCACAGTCAAGTTCTCTTGTTTCAACTTCAGAAACTCAATCTCTTTCTTTCTGCGCACATGCTCTGGAAATTACTTCCTCAGAAACTCTCTATTGAATACAACCCAAGTAATATCTTCACCTAATATTTTTAGTCTCTGACGGGTACCAACCCAATAGTCATTAGCTTCCTCTGTCAGTTGATGCGTACCAAACCGCACCTTCCGCGCTTCTATGCAATCCATGACTCAAAAGATCCTATCAATCTCCTTGAGCCAAGTCTGTGCTCCATTAGGATAATATCTACCTTTGAAAACAAGCGGATGATTCCTCTAAAACGTCTCTCAAACATGAGATCCATCATTCCTTCCAGCATTAGGCTGATGCTGCACATCCTGAGCCATAGCCTGTAAAGCAGCAATAATCACAACATCATTTCTTCCAGCCATTTCTTTGTTTTCACATCAATAACAGTCATAATGGTTAGAAACTACCTAGACAGTATTCTACTTTCATACACTACATACTCAATAACGTAGCCGGACAAACCAACCTGCTCTGATACCACTAATGTAACACCATTTTAAAACCCCATAATTTTCACAAATATTTTTAATAAGTAAATAAATGTAAAACAATAACAAGGATGTCACATCTTTACATAAACATCATTTCACAAATAATCCTGCTTTGTAACACGGGTTGCAACAACATTTAAAACTTAAATAGAATCCTTGGTATTCACAACCATTTCATTTCGAACTTTGAGCAGAAATAAGGGTCTTAAACTTCTTCATAAAATAATCTCAATACCATGAAAGGTAGTTCAAATATTAATAAAATCATCACACTTCGTGGTTATAACAACATGATCCAAAACATGGAAAAATTCATGAAAGTAATACTAAATCTCAATATAACAAAATTATACATGGTTCAAAATCAATCGATCCCAACCCCGATGTGATATATCCGAGCAAGACTCCCTTTATTCGATGAAAAGAAAATAAAATCACTATGAAGCTATCCTCTAAGCTTCGACGAGTTATTCCCGACCACCTGCAAGTTACCCACGGATAGAGGCAACATTTCCAAGTATAAATGGTGAGTAAATCATAATCATTATAAAAGACATAAGGAATAAATATAGTAGACATGGACCTCAAGTTATACTCATGCCTTCACAACATCATCAATACATAACAATACATCATCAAAACACCAATTATCAACCAGGATCGTTTAACCACATCATTATGCAATGTCACTTATAATGTAATGCAAAAATAGACTCATGCGTCTAGTACCAAAACTTCACGGATGACCCGGTCATTGTTATCTCCAAAGATCCCCATCAATAGGATCGATTCATACTTAGAACCAGAGCACTTCACAATTTTTCACTCAATCCACACCATGGGATTAATGCCTTCACTAGACTATTGTCCTATTATCTTCACTGGACTGAAGTTCTAACAACATCACTGGACCAAAGTCCTAAACTATGCCATGAATGCATGATGCGCAACAACATAATAAATATGACCACGGCTAGTCAAAATGCATCATCATTCATGAATTCATCACAACATAGTCATATCATCATAATAAAAAAAACATCATCACAACATCGTCATATCATCATAATAAACAAAACATCATCATAACATCATAATAAACAAAACATCATCACAACATCATCATAATCTAACACAGGAAACCAAACTTCATTCTAACTTAGGTATTTGGAATATACTTCTTATTTCTCCTTTTATTACATCAAACTAAAGTTAATTGCATTAGTTATCCAATTCTTTGAACGGCACCTCAAACAGAGTTCTAAAACTCAAGTTATGGCCTCTTGAAAAATCTTGCACAACCCTTCCATTCTGGACACCATCGCTCAACGACACCAGTTCATCGCTTGGCAACGCACCTTTGCGTTCTCTTTTCCGGTGATGATTGGAGCGATGCACTCCAGTAAAATTCATATTTTCTGCCTCTCGTCGCCTCTTGGTTTTCCCAGCAACGGCCAAGTGCATCACCATCACCCGACGATGATACTCCATCGCCCGACGATCCTGCACGAATAGGGTTTTCCTGTTGCGATTTCCTGCATAAAAATTAGTCTTAATTCTTTCAATTTTGCACCAAAACAGTCCCAATTCTCATAGATTTGAACACCTAATCATCATATAACAACTATACCATATGATAGGAATTATATGCACAAAATCATGGAAATTCAACAAGGTATTTTCACCAATTCCAACATAAATTCATCAATTGCAACACAATCATCAAATCACCAAAACCCAACACAAACCTACATTTATCTAGACCTTAGATCGATTATAATAATTAATATAAAACTCCCATTACCTTAGATTATTACTAGCAATCAAATCCTCTCCGTGCTCTACTGAAATTCCTATGATCCTTCTTGCCTCTTTGTGCCCTAGTTCTGCCTCTTCCTTTTCTCCCACAAAATGAGCGCTTCTAAAATTCCAAATATCTTTTGTCTCACTTAAACCTTGGACCCTTAATTGGACTTCCACTTTATCCTCACTTATTTTCCCCAAATGACCACCATGCCCTCGTAGTTTCTACCTCATATTTATTTCTAATTATCTAATTAAAATAATTCTAACTAATTATTCTAATTATTCTAAATTACTAAAAATCTTCTTAATCATCTTAATTCCCACTACACCACACATACCATCGCATCAAATATCATATTTAACCATCATATTCATCTCATCATCATAAATCATCACAAGGACTCGCATAAAAATACCAAAACATCAAATACTTCACAATGACTCATATGTTCATGCTAAATTAATTAAATAAATAATCTAGAATTAGGGGTGTTACAATAACAACTACAATGAATAGTATTATTATTATACTCTTTTCTTCTTGACTAAGTTTCTTGATCTTTATCTTCTGATGATGTACTTCTGGTTCTGAAGTATTAAGCTTGGAAGAGATCAATCACTTTGTCTTTGTTCTTCTGATGACTGACTTATGAGTAGTTCAAAAACTACTTTGTTATTGTAGTGCAGGAACACCAGAGTGTCAGAACCAAATCTTGTCTTCGGAGTTATGGGCAACAACCTATCTGAAGCACAAAGCTTTTCTTCTGATCTAGAACTACTCTTGAGGGCATATTTCTTTTTTGATATGAGAGATGAATATTATGTTGAGAAGAGGTTTTTACTTCAGTTACTTTTAATAGTGGATTCTTGTCTTCAAAATGATCGATAACAGCCTATCTGAATAAAATAGGTCTTGATTGTACGTGAAAGCTTTTCTGATGAAGATATCAAAAGCTTTTCTGATGATAGACATTGAAATCAGATATTACGATAACAACCTATCTGATTCTCAAGTATTTAAATTCTTGAGCTTTGATTCTTTTCTTCTTGTTGGATTGTTTCTGATCTGAGGAGTGATAATGATCCAGGAGATTCTTCTTTGTTGAATAATCAGAGTCTTTCACATGGTTGAATATTGCCTTCATATATATAAGCAACAACTTATCTGATGAGCAATGTCTTCTTGAGAGTGAAAGATTTTCTGATCTTGACTTGGTCTTGTATTTGAATTCTTAATAATCAGATTTTCTAAGTTACATATCTAATGTCTGATTTAAAAAGCAACAACTTATATCAGTACATCTGATTTTTCATGTTGATTTCCTTCTTTCTGATCCCGACCTTGTATTGATTCCTTGATAATCAATTTTTCTAAGTTGCACATCTGATGTCTGATTTCTGAAGCAACAACTTATATCAGTACATCTTATTTTTCATTGAGTATCTTCATTCTGGTCTCTTTACCTTTGTATTGATTCCCTTTCTGGTCACAATATTTATTTTATTGAGTGGATTGGTCTTTCTGATGATATTTATCTTCTAATGAATATTAATTCTGTTGAGTAAATTAGCTTGAGAAGATATCATCCTTTGATCTTGTTTTCAGTTGGACTTTGAGATGTTGATTAGATGCGAGTCCACAAGATCTTTCTTCATTTATTCTTATGGAATACTTTCGATGCTGAATGAAAGTACATATTCCATGAAATCTCGGAGTCTTCAGAATCTTGACTTTATCTTCAGAACTATGAGCAACAACTCTTCTGATGAGCAAATCTTGACTTCTGATCTTGGAGTAGAATCTTTTTTCACATATGTTCAGAGTCTTCACTTCATCTTAAGAATCCAAGCAGCAGCTCTTCCAATGACCGAATCTTGACTTCTGATCTTCTATGTTGTAAGTTTGCTTCTTGTATACTCTTGATTTCTGATCTTGTAGCAGCAAATTATCAGAAAATCTTTCTTCTTGGAAACTCATTGAGATTCTTTTCTTGTCGAACATTCAGCATCCCATAGAACTACCTACGTTTCATTAGAAACAAACCTCAATGGTTCTTCTTCTGAGTTGTAATGTGATTCTGATGATATCTTGACTAAGGCTATCCAGAATTATAATCATGTATCTGCACACTCAATGAAACCATTAGAACTAAACATGTTCTTCATAAAATATATGCTTGTTATCATCAAAACTCGGAGATTTAAACATATATCCAAATCTTGTTCTTACAAATTGCCTCTTAAACTTATGTTTTTTCTCTTGTTTTACAAAGCTTGGGTAGAGAGCTTCACTCAAGTAAAAATTCCCACATATGAATATGACAAAACAAAATAAACGAAATAAAAATATTCAAGAAGGAATGAAAACAAATCTAACAAATCAATACAAAAACAAACTAAACTAGGGTGGACTCGCTTTAGGAGAATCCCCAGCAAAGTCGCCAAATTTCGCGTCGCGAAAAATACTTGAGTGCATCGCACACTCAAAATACAACTGAGTCTCCACCAAATTTAATTTATTTCGAAGGAATGGGAAAATATCATTAAGACCCATTAATGCTAAAATAAATTATCATTGCAACCAAATTAGGGTTCGGGAGTCGGTTATGCAAGGGGAACATATTAGAACCCCTCATATCTATTGTACTTAATGAGACCCATTTAGTTAGTTTCGTAATCGAATATTAGCTTATGCTAATCGTTTCCTTCTAATTATTAAGTGAGAAAAAGAAAAGAAAATATTTTTGGGTTTTTTATTTATGACCTCGACAAGATTTTGAAATCATGTACCTATGTATTCCTTTGTGCAATGGGAAATTCAGAGCTTACATAGTTCTTAGTTGAAAGAACTTTGTTTGTTGGTTGTTTTTAATTGTGAAAATGAGCTTAATTGCACTTGGGTGATAAGACTCGTTGCTTGAATGGGACTCTCATTTGAGTGATAGAAATCACATATGAGCGATGGATTGCGAAGAACTCGCACTTGGGCGAAATTTGATGTTCATGGTGTCAAGATGAAGGATGTTGTGATCGGAGTATACAATACTACAAATAACACGTCTTACCTCGGACGTGAAATGACTTTTACCTCAGATACACTAGAGAGGTAACAAAGGGTGAAATGAAAACTTACCACTTTACCCCTCGATTTTTGTCAAACCGAGGTTCGAAAGCAAATGGTCATAGGTTCGATCCCTAGCAACAACATATTTTTATTTTCAAAATTTTGTAGCGCGTGCCACATACCTCTCGATTTTATTTTATAAAGGAGATAATAAGGTATATTTTTACCTCAGTTTTAATTAATTATCGAGGAGCTAAATATTATTTATTGCCATATATAATTTGTTTTTATATCTCATTTCATTGGGTTGTATCAGAATCACTAGTCTATATCAAATTTACATTGTTTTAAATCTTATTTTTACTAGCATGTATCATTTTTTACACAGAAACTATAAAATATGGGACAAAATCATATTCATGTAATTTTAAATCTTGTAAACATGGAATACAAAACATATATATATATATATATATATATATATATATATATATATATATATATATATATATATATATATATATATATATATATATATATATATATATATATATATATATATATATATATATATATATATTGTTTTAAAAACAAATGTACAAATTTACAGTGTTCTCATCAAAACAGAATACAAAACCTATGTATATATATACAAATTAAGCTTATAACAACCAAGAAAAACTATTGTTGTCGAGATTCAAAACAAGATAATAAGACACCGGTCCAACGGTCATGAATGTCGTCTATATCTTCTTTTGAGTATGGTGTTCTACCGTTAAACTCCTATAACTAGAACAAAATTTAAATTATGAAAATCTAACAACGACAACAACATTAACTTAAGAAATATAGATTTGTATATAGGAGAATACTTAGATACAATTCCATAGGTGTGGCTCATACCTTTTTTCAATAAAAACATGACAAATATACCTAAATATCTTTTAAGGAGTAAAAATATAAAGAAATTGCATATGTGTAAGAGGAAATTATACACTTGTCATATTTTCATTGGAAAAAAGCATAAACCACACCTAAGGAAATGTACCAAAGAATGGTCGTCGGGTTGTTTTCGCCTCTGCAAATAATATAGAGCATATAGAGCATATATCCATTTGTAATGCCTTCGGAGACAATATAGAGCATATATCTCATAACATAGTATCCACAAGAATGGTCGTCGGGTTGTTTTCGCCTCTGCAAATAATTTTCATATATTTATATCACTAATACAAACAAATAATTTAATGTCAAAAAGTACAAGTAATATACTTACTCTTGGGAAATAAAACTTTGGCTTTCTACCAAGTACATTATGTTTGATTACAGTGTATCCCTCCACCGCTCTACACTTATCAGTTAAATTAAACATGAATAAAAACTTTTCAAATATAAAGGTAAATTGTGAGTATTAAAAATAATACCACTTACGCATTCAAAGCGTTAACCATAACTTCAAGAAGTTCATAGTACAACGAGCAAAACAAATATATTGAATTTTCCTCAGACATATAACAATGAGTTGTTAATGTTCACTGCATAAACATTCAAAATAATTATATATATATATATATATAGATGAAAACACAAATTAATATATACTTACTTGCGGTAAAACAGAGCCAAATAACATTATTTGTTCTCTTTCAACTTGTCTTATAAATAAACCAAGATATTGTTTCCTGTCAAACCATGATGCATACCAATATGTGGTGGATCTAAGAAACAATATTATCTTATATTCCTTTTAACACAGAGCTCATGCAAGAACCTGTAGGAGTCAAATCTTTATGTTAAATACAAGAACGTGTGAATATACAACATAAAAAATTATACTTATGAGCACCAAATTTATAATATAGAATTGTCTAGGTATTCATCTCCCTTCAAAAATTCCATAATATAAATCTTAGAAAGTACGAATAACTAATCTGGATCATGACTTAATTTAATACCCATGTATGGGTCTAGAATATTATCTAATTTAATTGATAGTATCTTAGTGTTATCTATTTTTGGTGGTGTGCTTTTAATATTGTCCTGGATGGTAGAAAATCTTTCTTTCGTGCTTGTACGACTCTTAATTTTCTCAACTATATTCTCATGAATTTCCAACTTATTTGAATTTGTGTGGTTGACTAAACCCAACGAATTCAATTTCTACATCGTAAAAACAATAGAAATACATTACAAAATCAAAATACACAAACAATAATAACAATAACATACAACATGGTTCTTTTAACTTATACTTATACCTCAAACAAATCACGGGTACACTTCTCGAACATCTTCTCAAGATCCTCCTCATCCGACTTCTTTCGCTCCTCCTCAACCATCATCTCTAGCTCCTCTTGCTCCTTCTGAACACTCTCTCTCACCTTCTGTAACAACCTCCGCCTCTCCTTCTCCAGCACCATCTCCCTCTCATCCTCCAATATCCTCTCCCTCTCCTCCATCCATTTCTTCCTTTCCTTCCACAACTTAACAAACAATCTCTTTAATCTCTCTCACAGTTTACTTGTATATATGGTTTAGATGGTCCACAAAATAACTTGAAGCCAACTTATTTTCCAAGACCACAAACACGCCCATGATGCTCCTCAGATCAAATCGCTTTTACCATGATGTCACGAAGATCTTGTGAAAGAAAGAGGTCAACTTTGGCTTGTTCAACCAGATCATCCTACAACACATATGAAATTTCATCTTTACCAAAGTGATTTATAACTAAAATAAATATTGTTTAAAAAAGTATGTACTAATAATATTTTGAGCTACTTTATGTGTAGCATATGATGTGAACTCGCCGTATTTTCTTTGACGTGCCCTCTTCCATTTCTCGTGATGTGATGGTGGAGATGTAGTGCGATCAAGACTTATAGAATCTCCCAACTCTAGTTCTCTTTGTTTTCTTGTTTTTTTCAATTATATTCTTTTCAAGTTTTTAATATCCTCACTACTACAAAAAAACCCATTTAACAGCGGTTGGAAAACCCATATGATCACGCGGGTCCAGGCGTTATTATGTAGAGTGTTGTTGTAAATACATAACTTACAATCACAGTTCTGGGACCATTATAGTATATTGAAAAGTTCACGTCATATCACAACGATTAGTTAATTTAACCGTTGTCGTATGTATTTTAATAAAATAATAAAAAAAATAGCAGTAGAACAACAATAACAGTAAGAACATTAAGAACAACAACAAGAACAACATGAAAAATAACAAGAACAATAACAAGAAGAACAACAACAAGAACAACAAAAACAAGAAGAAGAACAAAAACAATAACAACAACAATAACAACAACGTACAACAACAACAAGAACAATAATAATAAGAAGAACAAGAACAACAACAACAACAATAACTAAAAAATAACAATAAGAACAACAACAACTAATGTTGCTAACTTGAATCCATACTTTCTTGTCTCATTCAAGATGGAGAATAAATGACGGAGTTCTGAAATTTATAAATTAAAGAAATGCTGCTTTCGAGTTTTGCTTATGGAAGAAATGATAATTTTGAGCTTGGTTTAATGGAAAAATAGAGTGTCGTAAATGAAAGAGGATGTTTGAAGGTAGAAGATGAAGTTAGTATAAGTTGGAAGTTTGTATAAGTTTTAGGTTTCACGCGGATCACTAACAGTGGTGTCCTGAGTGTTGATAGTAACTGTAATGGACGGTTGATATTTATTTAAGGATGGTGAATATAATATGGTGGGAGAACTGACTTGGGATGTTTTGCATTTGATCACAATTGTTGCGATTAGCAAGAGTCGCCACCTACTTTTCTTTTATCCAATAAGGAAAGGCTGAAAAGAACAGGAAAGACCTTTGAGATTATTTTTTTTGAGTTCGGGGGGTAGATTATGAAAAGGGAAGGTATTAGCACCCTTTCCATCCATAGTTATCTATGGGCTCTTAGTTTCTTGCTAGATCACTTGCTTTGTTTGAAAGTGTGCTTTGTGGTGGTTTTTAAAAGTATTTTTGAAAGGCGCCTTCATTTAGGCAAATTTTGTAATGGTTCTCGTCTTATAAGAACGTATACAAAGTGTTGGACTTTTGAAAATATTTCATGTTTTGAAAGCGTTTGGTGTGTGTTTGCAAGGATGTTTGTTTTGAAAGTGAGCAAGCAACTAGGAACGTTTCTACCTACTCAAAAGTCTTTTGTTCATTTCTCTCTTCCTTTGATATTGCTATCTTACCATTGATTGATAAGAAGCTTTATCTTTGGATGTAAAGGGACGGGCGTGGGTCATTGTATAGTCATGATAACAATGTTGTGAGATAACTTAGCATTTATCTTGAGGGATTAAGATCATTTTAAAGGCAATATTTGAAGCGTCATCGAGGGACTATGATCTTGTATTTTGATTGTTTTTGCTAAGACATCCCACATGCATAACATGACCATTTTTATAAGGCAACAAGTGGAATTATCCTAGGCATGCATGTGTGAATAGTTTATTTGATTTGCATGCATTTAGTCTTTGATTAAAGGTTTTCTACTTGTTGATTTTATCTTCTCATACAAATCCTACTTTACTAGCATTTATATGAAAGCAATAAACTGCGGAAAGTAAATATTCTACGCTATTGCAATCATTAGGGGGATGGGGTGTACAAATTTACAAATGGGGATTGCAAGAAATTAAAGTCTAAATTATCTATTACAACCATATTGAAGTAATACATAAGAAATGTAAAATGGACTTGTTTTGTTTTTCTTAAGAGAAGAAACAAATTTGCTTAAGAAAATATTTTTTAGTCTTTTTGTTTCAAAAGAAAAAAAATAAAGTATGTGAATATAATAATATTTTTGGTGTTTTTGATTAATGAAAATAAGAAGTGCTGATAAAAATAATAGAGAGAAAAAGTCATAATCAGCGTAGTGCTGAAAGAGGAGAGTGCAGAAGTTATGACTCAGACGCGCTGCATATCATAAAATAAACGTTAGCAGAAAGGGGAAATGCCAGAAGTTTTGGATCCAGACGCACTGAAGTTCTGGGGTTGTTGGGAATAGGAAAAAGCATAGAAGTTATGATTGTTTGTGAGAACCTAGAAGTTCTAGTGTTATTGGAAGGTCAGAAGTTCTGGTAAGGGGTCTGTGAGGTGTCAATGCTGCTAGATGGGAATGTCTAGAGGTTTTGGTCCAGGATCACTGTTTTGGAAATCAATTAAAAGGGATTGATCTAGAAGTTCTGATCCAACTAATGGGGTAAAAATTTCAGGAAAGAAACATAAAAAAAGGTATTTCTAGGGCTAGAACTCAAGACCCTTAACACTAATGTTTTATGCACACGCTCTCTACCACTGGGTGGTCATACATCCGATATTAGAAGTAAAAACATAAACATATATTACAAAGTAAGCTCTGATGATGGGCTTCATCCCCTTCTCCATGCCAACCAGAGCATCTGCAACTTAGTTATTCCTCAACAAAAATGATGAATGCAAACATAACAATTATGGCAGTTTCCATCATGGTTTCAGAAACATAAAATATTAGGACTGTAAATCAGAAGCAAGCATGAATTTTACTAATCCTAATTCTGAATCCTAATTTCCTCAAGAAGTCCTAAACTAAAATTCTCTCTACTTAGGAAAAAATACATGAACTAAGAATATGTACATCATCAGAGTCAGGATGTCTACATTGTATTTTTGGACATGCAAGTCTATCAATGCCTAAGTAATGTGATAAAAGTCAGAAGAAGCTTACCTTGTAGCTGAAAATTATTCTGTGAACTAAGTGTATATCAGAAACTATGTTGATGATTTGGTCAAGAAACACTTTAGGAAAATTGGAGTTTGAGTGCAAAAATCAAAAACTAGCAGGTTTTGTATTTGTGTTTGCAGTTTCGGATTCTTGGAATTTTTAGCAAGGTTCCAAGGCTTTTTCTTTTCAATTTTTCGACCTCCTTACAGTTGCAAATGAAGTTCAATTTATAGGCAAGGATTTAGGAGCTTGGAGAAGCCAAGAGTACAACCATCATATGCTAAGGCGCTGACTTGTTCTTGAAGCAAGTTTAAACAAGTATGGTCCAAGGCACAAAGCAGGGTGGTTAGAAGCTTTTATCGTGCCTAATCTGAATTTGTAAGCATGGATTATGGAAAAGTACCCTCAGAAGCAAGAGTAGAACATGGGCCCAGCATAAACTTTGTACAAAAGTTTGCTTTTCAAGGACAGCCATGGTACTTCTATGCCACACGTGGGGAAATCCTTTAGATAAAGACTCAAAAGTGGGTGTGAGCATTAAATGATGATGAGATTTATCAAACCAGAAATCTTGCAATATGATATTATGCATCATAGCTTAATTCTGGGTCAGAAGTTCAGCATCAACGTAACTTAGAACGAACATACAACTTCTGATCTTTGAAACTCCCTGCTCCAATATGTTCTAAAGGAGTTTTCAGACTCTTCATAAAGCTTGTAACATGCTTTGAAGACCATCTTTGAATTACTCTTGCAAATTCTAATTGAACCTTCGTGAAAACTGGCCCAGAAGTTCTAACCAAAATTTGTCTTGGACATTTCCAGAATTTACTGAGTGCTTCACTTTCAGGGACGTGTCTTCAAGGATTTATAACTTGAAATCTCAACATTTCTAGGAGAAGTTCTATTTTGCAATGTTTTAGATCTCATTGAGATTTACAACTCTTATGTCAAAAGTTCTTCCAGAATTAACTTGCATCATGGTGAAAATATGGCCAGAAGTTTTGAACTTGTCATATTTCTTGAACACTTAGAAAAATTTATAAATATTTAGAATTTTGACTTTTCCAAAGAAATTTTGACTTTTGACTTTCTTAATGATACAAAACTTCATATCCTATCATGTCTTGATAAAATATGATTCTTGAAACTTGATTTTGATCCAAACGTCAAAGTTTGACTTTTTAGTGTGCAATTGACCATTTCGCCCTTATGCCAATTCTAAACCTAAATTGATGTATCAGTACTGCAAACTTGATGTCATGGAAGATCTTGTGAGAAAATCCTTGAGAAAAGAGAGGGCAAATTTTGGGGTACAACAATTGCCCTTGTTCAATCTTCTTAAACCTGAAAAGTTAGACTGGCGAGCCTGCCATTCGTGACTTGAAGGTGGAAGATGATTGAACAATAAAGTGCCCAGAAATTTGCACTTAATGATATGGTGGTTGATTGTGTAGGGAATGAGCTTAAAGATGCCATTTGGAGGGATGATGGAAAGTTGTTGGATATGGGTTTATAGATGTCATCCAGGGTGACTGTGGAAGGTATCAAGATAAATCTTTTGGTTAATTTATATTGAAATAGTAGATGTCTTTTTGCTTGTTTTTTAATCTGGAAGAGATAAATCTAACCAGAAGAGGACTTTGTTTGCCTATTATTTATGATGAGCCAGTGTAGGGCTGCTTTTAGGAGACATATGAGAGGGAAGCCTGGGTAAGGCTGCTTCAGGACGAGTCCGTGTAAAATTGCATTTGGAAATGTAGCAAAGGAACCTGGGTATGGTGTCTTCATGATGAGTCTGTGTGAAACTTCATCTGGAAATGTATGAGAAGGAACCTGGATAGGGTAACTTCATGATGAGTCCGTGTAAAACTGCATCTGGAAATGTATGAGAAGAAACCTGGGTAAGGTAACTTCATGATGAGTCAGTGTAAAACTGCATCCGAAAATAAGGAGGAACCTGGGTAGGGTTGCTTCCTGATGAGTCCGTGTAAAACTTCATCTGGAAATGAGAAGGAACCTGGGTAGGGTTGCTTCATGATGAGTCTGTGTAAAACTTCATCTGGAAATGAGAAGGAACTTAGGTAAGGTTGCTTCATGATGAGTCCGTATAAAACTGCATCTGGAAATAAGAAGGAACCTGGGTAGGGTTGCTTCATGATGAGTCTGTGTAAAACTGCATATGGAAATGAGAAGGAACCTGGGTAGGGTTGCTTCAAGATGAGTCAGTGTAAAACTGCATCTGGAAATGAGAAGGAACTTGAGTAGGGTTGCTTCGTGATGAGTTCGTGTAAAACTGCATCTGGAAATGAGAAGGAACCTGGGTAGGGTTTCTTCATGATGAGTCTGTGTAAAACTGCATCTGGAAATGAGAAGGAACCTGGGTAGGGTTGCTTCATGATGAGTCTGTGTAAAACTGCATCTGGAAATGAGAAGGAACCTAGGTAGGGTTGCTTCATGATGATTCTGTAAAACTGCATCTGGAAATAAGAAGGAACCTGGGTAGGGATTCTTCATGATGAGTCTGTGTAAAACTGCATATGGAAAGGAGAAGGAACGTGGGTAGGGTTGCTTCATGATGAGTCTGTGTAAAACTGCATCTGTAAATGAGAAGGAACCTGGGTAGGGTTGTTTCATGATGTGTCTGTGTAAAACTGCATCTGGAAATAAGAAGGGACCTGGGTAGGGTTGCTTTGTGATAAGTCAGTGTAAAACTGCATCTAGAAATGAGAAGGAACTTGGGTAGGGTTACTTCATGATGAGTATGTGTAAAATTGCATCTGGAAATTAGACGAACCTAGGTTGGGTTGCTTCATGATGAGTCCGTGTAAAACTGCATGTGGAAATAAGAAGGAACCTGGGTAGGGTTGCTTCATGATGAGTCCATGTAAAACTGCATCTAATAGTCAGAAGGAACTTGTGTAAGATTTCTTCGGGATGGTTATGTAGATAGCTTTCCTGGCTTGTTACATGTATTAATCCATAGTCGGTCGTCTATAGATAGTTCTCTTGGCTTTTTACATGTGTTAATCTGGAACTTGAAAATTGTTGAAGATAGCCATATGTTGATTGATCTTTCCTGACAAGGTAAAGGGTTAGTTGTATGCAATGTCATAATGTATGAAATGGATTATGTAGTGATGTTCTAAAAAATGAGGTTGTGTTGTATGCATATATCATGTATGTTATATGGTATATGAGTGTGATGTGTTTATTGCAGTGCGTCTTTGTCTAGGAAAATAAATCCTTGACAACATGATGGGGAATTCTGGGAGGCTGAATCCCTAACTGTTGTTTGAAGAGTAGGTGGGTCTTTTTTGCTTAGAATGTTTCCACTGGTGATTCCTATTTTGTTGTTTGATGAGAAACCCCGTTGGGGAATACTGATTTCGCTTGAGAAGAAAACTCTGTGGAGGATGTTGATTTCTTCTTGGGGAAAGATGTTCAGGAGTCTCAGTCGTCTGTTGGTCTATTGGGGAATTATCTTGGGGAAGATTAAATTAACTGTTATCTGGTCGTATTCCAGGCTTTGCAGAAAATTTCTTAGGGAGAGTGAAGTTAGGTTGTTATCTGGTCGGATTCCAAGCTTTGCAGTAACTTACTTGAAAGGATGAAGTTGAACTGGTATCTGGTCGGGTCCAAGCTTCACAACAACTTACTAAAGTTAATTATTATTTGGTTGGTTTCCAGGTTTCGCAATAACTTACTAGGGATTGTAAAGCAGTCTGCTGGGGAAAAGGAATTGTGGTCCCTTGATTTGTAGCAATCGGAGAGGCAAACTCAAGCTGGGGAATTTGTAGACTGTTAGGGAAATAAATCATGTCGCCAGTCTGTTGGAGAGGTGTCTTATTTTGGTAGAACTCCACGAGGATTCTCGAGATCAACTCAGTTGAGGAGGAGTTTTCGGAGATCGAAGCCCTGGCTGGGGGTCATCCTATGAACAGGATTTTGGGGGAGATTTGTCACTGCCCCTGGTAGCAGGTGTTGCCACACTTCCAGAAGATGTTTGTTTGATCGTACATGATTCGTTGCTGGAACTCATGTCCAATGCCCCAAGTGTTTCAGATGGAGACCTGCCCCTGGTATATTCAGCTTTTCTTGAGACATTTCTTGGAATCTTGACTGGACTGCCCCAGGTGTGTTGGACAGTGATCATGCTGATGCCCCCTTGCTTACAGGAGATCTGTCATTGGGAGTGTCATCCCACATGAAGTGATTTTGTTCATTGAGAGGTTTTTTTTTTGTTCATTGGATATTCGTCGCGCGAATTTCTCTGCTGTCAAAAAAATATCCAAATGAAAACAATGATATTAAAATAATGCAAAGTTTATGCTTGTCTTGAAGTTTTGAAAATGCATTTTAGCAGATAAAATAATTTTTGTAAGAAAATTCAACTCAGGATTTAGAGTAAAGCCTTACAGGAGTTAGGATACCTTTTGTAATAGTATGCTTTCGAATTAACCCATGCTTCAATTAGGACTTTTGAAGAGTTGTAACGTGGCTTGGATCACGGTTTAAGAAACAAAGGATAAAGGCTCAAATTTCATTTGTACCCGCCCGTTCTTCGTGGTTCTTCAGTCGTAAACTCAGTTAATTATGCTTTTGAACTCCAATTGAGTCTGGAATGACGTTTTGATGATGGTTCGGAAATTTGGAAGTTTATTTGTTGGAAGGAAGTCATTTTTGTAACATTTTTCGTGTTGTTGAGGATCTGTAGTGACCTTTTTTTTGTTATTCCGGATTTTTGCCTGACTGTTCTCATTTTGAGATTATGGTCAGCGGGATGTCCCAGTTTTTTTCTTAAGTCTCCTTCGTAGGTTTTGACTTAGTGGGTTTTTCTTTTGAGAGATAATGACTGCATATTCGATAGGGAACCATCACCATCTTTTGGTTCAGAAGGAATGTTTTTGATGTCATTCATTGTATATGAAGTTAATGTTTACCATTGAATGTGCATTTGAATCAACTGAGAGACTACCCTGCCCCAGGTTTTGATTAAAGGTTTTAATTTGTGTGAAAATGGAAACTCCTACTTCTTTGACTCGAAGGGGTTGAATAGGGACTATCTTTCTTATAACTCCAGTGTTTAGGATTTGAAAGAAACGCCTGTACATCGTCAGCAAGGTTTGTTCAAAAGCATACTGTATGAGATCATGGCATTGTTTTCGTCATCCTCCCTCTAAAGGCTTGTAACTTTTAAAACAAGAGTTGAATATCATTAAGGGAGTAACCAGCATAGTTTAAATGTAATGAAAATGAATGGATCAATTCAAGATAAACATTTGCAATGCATTAATGAAACAGAGTTTGACATTAATAGATAAGTGTTTGAACGAGCAAAAGAAATTACAATTGAAAATTCAAAATGAGAAGGATGCTCTCAATGATTTGGCATAAGAGCAGTGATCATGTTTGAAGTCTCAGGAGGACCGAACTCAATCACCTTAGCGTCAATCATATTCTGAATCTTATAGTTCAGCGCCCAATAATCGTTAGTATCATGCCCGGTATTGCCAGAATGATAAGCACACATTACATCAGGATTGTAGTTAGGGGAATAAGTTTTGGGGTTTGGATGAGGTCCTATTAATGTAATCATATTCATCTGCAACATGTGTTACAATGCTTGAGACAGCGGCATGTTGATGTTGGTAAACTGTCTTTTGGGCCCGTCTAGCCTTTGTTGATTTCCCCTTTGTTGTTGTTGCTGTGATGCCGGACCGGAGATCAAGACTGCCCCCACATATTAGTAGTGGTGGCTCTTGTTATGACCATTTTTACCATACACAGAATTGGACTCTTTCTTCCCATGGTATGGCTTTTTCTGAGCATCAGAGGATGTAGCTCCTGGGATCTTTCCACTTTTGATGCTAGCTTCGACCCTTGCGCCAGTCAGTATTATATCGGTGAACCCGGATGAGGAGCTTCCGATTAGGTGATTGAAGAAAGGTCTTGTCAAAGTTCCCATGAAGATTTCAATCAGTTCCCGGTAAGTTAATGGGGGTTGCACCTTACCAGCCAGATCTTTCCACTTTTGGGCGTACTCTTTGAAGCCCTCGTTGGAACGCATGGTCATATTCTGCAATTTCACACGATTTGGTGCAAGATCAACGTTTTATTGGTACTTGTTGTACCCTAAAATTTTCCCTCTCACTTATCAAGAATTTTCTCACAAGATCTCCTTGGGTTCAAGACTACACTAGGGTTTGATCAGCTCAAGACACCTCTTTAAGCACTGATGACCAAAATTAGGGTTTGAGTTTGCACAAGTACTTTTGAACTTTCAATGCCCCATATGATTTTCATGGATCATCATGGACCCCCCAGATCACTCATGTCAAGTTTCAAACTTTGGATCACATTTTTGCTCAGTCAATTGAGCAGTTGACCTAAAATCAAGTGTATTGGGGAAAAAGTCAACCATGGCCAATTTACAGTCAAACTTCATAATTTTTTATCCACATCAACATTTTAAACTCATATGTATCATTTGATCTAGTTTGGACCATAATTCCTCAAGAAATTTGATCAAATCCCCAAAAGGGCAAAATGGTCAAAATTAGGGTTTTGACTAGGAAAGGGCAATTTCTGATTTTTGACCTAGAAAATGATCAATTGGTTTAAGTCATGATCTAAAGAGTCCAATTTCATCATTTTGAACTAATTACATGGTTCAAAACATTGCAAGTCCATTGGATTGACAGATGAATTTTTCAATCAACTGATCAAAAGTCAACTGTATACTAAAAAGTCAAACTTTGACTTTTTGGTCAAATTCAAGTGCCAAAGATCACAATACATCAAAATATGAAACTTATTCATCAATAAATCAAAAGAGTCATGATTTCATTTTGAAAAGTCAAAATTTCTAAACTTAGACATTTTTCTAAGTGTTGGAAATTTCATGTATTTTCATAATTTTGAGCAAAATTTTCACCATGATGCAAGATGATTCAAGAAAAACTTCCAAAATGAAAGTTGTATATCTACATGAAATATACAACTATTATTTACACAACTCCTTCTAAAAGTGCTTGGATCTCAAGTTATAATTTTAAGAACATGTGGTCATGAAACTAAACACTTAGTGAAATTTTGCCCTAATTTGGTCAGGATTTTGACTCAACTTCATGGCACTTTTTTATATAGTTCCAAGGGGATTATTCAAAAGCAATTCAAATATGGGTTTTAGAGCATATTACAAGCTTTCCAAAATGTCCAAGAACTTCTTGAGATCATTCTTGAGTAGGGAGAATCGAATAGATGAAGTTAGGATTTTGTCACTTGAATTACAAGTCATTTTGTGATGAACCAAATTCAAAATTCAAACTATGCTGCATAAATTCTACTTTGCATGCCTCAAACTTGTTAGAAACTCCATAATTAATGGTTTACACAGCTGTTAGAGGTCTCACTTCAAGCATTCAATGCATGGACATGCTTTATATCCATTTTTGTAAGAAAGGTTACATTGTCATTTTGATAAAGTGTTTTTTTGTACAAAACTTGTTCTTGAGCCTTGCACTTGTTCTCTTCTGATCATACAAGTCCCACAATCCATAAGAAATGGTTTAGACACTTACCATCACTCATCCTTAGACACTTACAATCACCCATCCCATGCTTGTACTACACATTGAAACTTGGTCTCCCTCTTTTCTTCAAAATCAAGTAACCTATCCAAAAGCTAAAAACTTATACTTTTAATCGTCCAAATCTCTAAAACACTTTTGTTTATACATACACAAACTATTGGCCACAAATACACGAATGCTCAAGCCCTGAAAACAACTAAAACTCAGAATCACATTCCATACTTCCATTTTCACACAAACTGATCAAAAACTTGAAACTCATAATCTACTCGTGCGTTTCTTGGAATTTTGGTTTCTAAAGCTTCTAAACATCATATAGAATTGATCCCACACCCTGTTACAGAACTGTAACACCATTAACACCATCCTCCATTTTCAAAAACTCGGCTTTGCACTTGGACTTCTCTGGGACTTCTCAGGCCCTTTCAGCTCAAGCTAAGCATTCCATTAGCTTCCTGGGAACTTGAGGAAGCTAACCTAACTCTTGGAACTCCTTGAAAGCTGCTCAAACTTCAAACTCGATACCCTCTTGCAAGGTAAGTTTTCTAACTTTGGAACTTCTCATACAAGAATCATCAATGATTTATTTGTGAACAAAACATGTAGATATCATTTCCCTAAAGCTAACCATGTTCATAGTTTCCATTAATTTTGCTTGAGCTTAGAGAATTTTAAGTTTGAAGTCTTCTGAGATTTTTAGGGTTCAGATTAGGGCTAATAAAATTCATGCTTATCTTTGATCTAGTTTTAATGCTTTACATTTTTGAAACCGTGAGGAAATTTGCTACAAGTTTCATGTTTACAGTTTCCATTTTTGATGAGAAATGAACAAGTTACAGTTGGTCTGGCTGGAGGTTGAAGATGAAGTCATCAGGGCGCATTTTGCATCATATATTTATTGTTTTGCTTATGTTAACGGATGTATAGCCACCCCAGTGGTAGAAGCGCGCGCCTGTAACCTTTGGGACCTGGGTTTGAGCCCTACTGGTACCCTTTTGTGTTTTTTCAAATTTTTTTGCTTTTTTCTGACCTTTTTTTTTGCAGGCGCTGGGCTCTATCTTTGGGCCTCTGTTTTTGTTTTTGCTAGCTAACCCCCTGTTTCATACTTGCGCCCCTGACCCAGTTTATTTTATTTTCTTATTTTTATTTTATTTATTTTCTTAATATATTTTCTAAATATTAAAAAAAATCTTAAAAAATACAAAAAAAAATAAATTTTTATTTTAACTTAGTTTATTTTATTTTTCTCACAAAAAATATTTTATTTAACTATACTTTATTTATTTTTACTAACTAGTCTTGTAAATTTAATTTAAAACTAGGTTATTATTTATTTTCTTTTACACAAATTAAAATATATTTATTTTAATATTAAAAAGGCCAAAAATATTTTATAATACTATAATTTATTTCCAAGACAAAAATACCAAAAATACTTTTCTTACAAAACTTATTTTCTTTTAATCAATTAATAGATTTAGGGTTTTATTTAAAATCTTTTTTTAATAAATTTAGGTTTAATTAATTATTCTCTTTTAATTAATTAGGTTAAAACAAACTCCCTTCTCCTAAAAAATTTCGAAAAATATTCATTTACTTCACATTTCACATTTTTGAACATTTACTCATTTTGTACATTGTATTCATTTAATTCCTTGTGCATTGATACCAATTCAATATGGTTGTAATAGACTAATTAGATTTATTTTCTTGCAATCCCCATTTATAAGTTGTACACCCCTCTCCCACAAATGTTGTAATAGCGTAGTAACTTTAAATTCCGCAATTTATCGCTTTATATATAACATGTTAGTAATTAGGGTTTATATGGAAAGACTAAAACCAATACTTAGAAAACCCTAATTCAAGACAAAATCAAACATGAAAACAATACATTTGCACACAAGCACCCCTAGGGTTATTCCACTTGGTTGCCTTATACAAAATGGTCATATTACGCACGTGGGGTATCTTAGCAAAAATAAAGCAAATACAAGATCATAGTCCCTCAATGACGCTATCTAAGTTGCCTTTCAAATGATCTTAGTCCCTTAATGAAAATGCTAAGATACCTTGCAACATTGCTAATCATGGTTATACGATGACCCACACTCGTCTAGTTTACATCCAAAGATAGGGTTACTTACTAAATCAATGGTAAGATAACAATGTCAAAGGAAAATAAAATGAACAAGGAAGACTTTTGAGTAGGTAGAATTCTCCTAATTACTTGCTCCATTTCAAAACAAACATCCTTGCTATTTTCAAAACAAACACCAACACTTTCACAAACATCTTACAAACTTGAAAACATTTTCAAAAGATCAAACACTTTGTATACATTCTTACAAACGAGAATCATTACAAAGTTTGCCTAAACATTGGCCTCTTTACAAAATACTTTCAAAAACAATACAAAGTACAATTTCAAACAAAAGCAAGTGATCTAGCAAGTAACTAAGAGCCCATGGAAAACCATGGATGAAAAGGGTGCTAATACCTTCCCTTTTCATAATCTACCCCCCGAACTCAAGAAATAATCTTAAAGGTCTTTCCTGTGCTTTTTCACTTTTCCTTTTGGATAAAAGAAAAGTCGATGGCGACTCTTGCTAAACCGCAACATTTGCGATAAAACTCAAAACCTTCAAGTCAGTTCTCGCACCGTATCACAGAACTGGCGACTCTGTTGGGGAAAATTCTAAAAGTGGGGTTACCTTAGGGCTAGATCATATTTAATTGCTTTCATTGTTTGACTTCTATGATTTACATTATGGTTCTTTTTTTGGGTTTGAATCCTCTACCCGGATTTGGGATACCTTATAGGTAAGTAGCAATACGTTGTGGAAACTGTGCGGGGTATACCGACATGTCTAAGCAATAACTATGTTAGTGCGACATATTTGTGGGTATCGATAGCCCTTGAGTTAATCAAGGAGAATACGGGGCCGCTGAGTGATGTCATGAAGCACTAATGAACTTTTAGAACCTTTACTTGACCAACTTGTCCTTTAGGATGTAGTGAGATGACCGACTTTGGTGCAATCCGAAGTTGGTAGATACTCGATACTACACTCATTGAGGTTTGGTTTCTTGGGATATTTCGGTCGCCATTAAAGAGGCTTGTGCTGAAACAATGACCAAGGAAACAAACCAGTGATATTGAGCTCCTTAGAACCCGGTTACTATTTCTAGGACACGTTGAGCCAACTAAACTTCAAGAGGATACTTACCTATGAGACTCCATGCAAGTCTAAACCTAAGGACTTGTTTTCTTTTTTGTATATACATACTTGTACATAACATCATGAACATAATAACATCATACTCATTCACTAACCATTTCAAGGATCTTGGGATTTATCTTTGTTCTGTTTTGTAGGATATGGATTCTCTTTGCAGAAAAACTATTCAAGTCAATCTTGTAAGGATCCCTCCACAACTTAAGGAGCTAGCTTCAAGGATTCCTGAAAACTCTCCATTCACCAAGAGACATGGTCTCCTACTCAACTTGGTCACCTCTAACACTGATGAGGACATGATGAAGGTGCTCTTTCAGTTCTTTGATCCTTTAAACCATTGCTTCACATTTCCCGATTATCAACTTATGCCTACCTTGGAATAATTCTCTCAACTCTTGATAATTCCATTCTCAATCAACTACCTTTCAACGGTACAGAAAGAGACCCAAATCCAGAAGAGATTGTTCAAGCTCTACACTTGCACTCATCTGATGTCACAACTTATTGGGAAACAAGGAGTGGTGTCAAGGGTTTCCTAGCAAAGTTCTTGTTTGAGAAAGCCCAAAACTGTTGGAATTCTTTGGACCTGCAAGCTTTTGAGGAAATTGTGGCTCTCCTCATCTATGGGATGCACTACAAGAAAAATGATAGATTGGGACGGTTATTTTGGCTAATTACGACGGTTAAAACCGTCGCAATTTACAATCTACGACGGTAGAAGTACCGTTGCAGAATCGTGCGTCCCCAGCCTATTTCGCGACGGTTGCAAAAACTGTCACGCACAACAGATAGCGACGGTTATATACCGTCGTGAATTTGACTTTATTTTTTGTTTTTGTTGTTGTTTGCGACGGTTACTCTACCGCCGTAGGTTAGAAATTGCGGTGGTTTTAACCGTCGTAATCTGATTTATAAATTTCAAATAATATTTTTATTTAAATTATTATTTAGTAAAATAATTTTAAATATACTATTATTTTACTATAATATTTTACTATTATATTTAAATTATTATTTACTTTAATATTTTTTTATTTATAGTATTTTTATTTTATTTTCTATCACTTTTCAACATAATAAAGTTAATTACAATAAAAACATTTAATATCAAATAATCATCAATAATATCAAAAAAAAGTGATCAAAGGTAAAAAGAAGTGCAAATTTTACCAATAAACAAGAAAAATTCAAATATCATCAAAGGCCAAATTTCATTTTAATATTTACATTGGTTTGCTACAACTTGAGAGAATTACAAAAAATGTTACAATATTCTACAAAATTCATGAAAGTCCTTAGTGTTAAGTGATTTTGTGTTAAACTTCCATGCTAGGACCATGATCCTTCCTTGACTACCATTTGGTCCAATTCTACTTGTCCATTTTTACTTGTCCATTTTGCGCTTCTTCTTGTACCTGCATTACAAAACTAACTGTCAATTATGGGCTGGCAGAATAACTCTCACAACAGTTTGCCTAACACAATGACCAGATCTGTTATTCAATAAAAAAACCATTGTTAGCAGGATTCCTGATATTGAGATTAGAACTGCCATTATTTTACCTTTGCAGTTCGGTCAAGTGAACCACTGTAAAGTCGGTCACCAGATTCTGAAATTGTCAAGCTTGTCACAGCCTTAGTATGTTCTTGGATCTCTTGCAACAGAAGTAACAAGTTATCTTTTAACGTCCAGACCTTCAAAAGTTACAAAGTATTTTCAAGTAAGCTATTCATTCAATCCCAGTAAAGTTGTCATATGAAACCAAGAATCAAACATTTTGCTAATGACCAGGTATATATGTCACAGTATTCATATAGCCATTCAATCTTTCAAGCAAATGGCGAACACCATGTCATGAAAATTTTCTCCTTTTTGTGAAACCTTGTATGTTTTATTTTAACGCATTTAGCTCATGCTAGCACAAAATTTAAATAAGCTATAATAGGTAAAATAATTATATATATTATCTGACATACCGATATAAAACTTATAATATTTGTTTCAATAATTGTAATCACGGCACGTTAAAATTTACACGACATATGAAATCCCAAATTTTATTACCTTGATTCTTCCATCTGTATGGCCTGAAATAATTTTATCCTTGAACCAAATGACTGACAACACTTCTCCATTATCTCTGCAATCTACTTGAATTAGCTCTTTATGTCTCCAAATGTCCTGTTACAGTAAAGAATTTTAAATCATCTGCTATCCCTACACTAGGAAAATGGTTTAAGAATACACCAAACTTAACTGTATTAGACTGATTCTCATCAACCAAAACGTTGAGCATTTCAGATGCCAAGGGAGAAAATCTCTTTAGCTCTCTCAAACCTTTTAAGATATCCTTAGCGTAGGAAGCAGTTAGATCACGTATGCCATCTGAAATTTACAATTTCAAGTACAATCATCATATATTGTTGCTTTGCATAAATGACATGCAGGCTTTTGAACACAATATAGAGAAGCCGGAATAATATCATCTTATCTAAATCTGTTGAAGACTGTATTTGAGTAATTTATGATGCTAACAGAAACTGCAAATTCGATGCTATTTTCCTTCATAGACTATTTTTTTTTGTTATTATTATCTTTCTGCTCTAATTTCTTTAAATCAAGGTTGTAATAAATTGCCATGTTTGTGAAACTTACCAGAAAAATGAAGAAAGCTGTTGAGAGCAAGCATAGAAAGGATTCGGTTCTCTATGTCCTTGGCAGAATTTAATTTATTTACAAACTGCTTTAGCAGACAGACACGGGCTGCTCCTTGTATCCCTGTATCTGGTAGAATGGTTAGCATGTTTACGAGCCAAGTAGCGGATATAAAGCATGCTGAACGCAGTTCTGAAATTCTGCTCTTCATGCCATCTGCCAAAGCTTCAAAAAGTATACCAAACTCGTGGCTAACTAGAACAGACGCAATTTTTCTTTCCCAATCATCTGCTGCCTTCTCTTCTTCCTGTTGATTCCGAGTACACATATAATTCTTCTTCCAAGTGCCGATTAGATAGTAGCATCCAATATTTACATATGCCACAAATACTTGCCATCACATGATGCAATTAATCTTCAAAAGTTAATCTACTTCCGGGTTCACGAACTCATTCACTCCAAACTTCTTAGCTGTGAACAAGATTGATTATTACTAAAGTTAGTCCTTGAATTTATGTTGTTGACCAAAATCTTAAATCATTAGATGGAACACAGAAAGTGTTGTACCTAATTCAAATCGGCTGGAAACTAAATCAACTCCAATTATTCTTGATGCACCAGAGATCCTTGCACCTTCAGCATGCCTACATTATGGTTAAAAAAGAAGAGCAAAAATTAATATTGTCTCATTTCATTTCCAATCATAGCTACAATGCAACACACACATGCAGACAAAGATATAAGAGTAATAACATACAGCAAGGCCAACAACTCCAAGCCCAAAGATAGCAACTGAAGAACCTGGCTTTGGTTTTGCAACATTCACAGTAGCACCAAGACCTATAAGCATCAATGCAAATTGAATTAGGAAATCACAGACCAAGCCTGGTAATATATAAATATCTGAAGCTAGGGATCTTGTATATATATACCTGTGCATATTCCACAACTGAGAATACAAACTTTGTCAAGTGGTGCTTCAGGATTGATCTTTGCAACACATCCAACATGAACCACTGTGTACTCACTGAATGTAGAGGTGCCCACGAAATGGTTTATGGGCTCTCCATTGATAGAGAATCTAGACTTGTTATCATTGAGCATGACACCTCTGTCAGTGTTGATCCTAAGAAGATCACACATGTTGCTCTCCTCTGACTTACAATGTGGACATTCACCACACTCCCCTGTGAATACAGGCAGGGCTTTATCCCCTGGTTTCAGATGAGTCACACCTTCACCTACGCTCTCCACGATCCTGATAAACATCATTCATTCACATTACATACTAAATTACTGATACACTAAATAATCAAGACATTTTATCAGAAGAGAAGCATATACCCTCCAGCTTCATGACCAAAAATACGAGGAAACAATGGAGTCTGACCCTGAAACAGTGGCAAAAAAGAGAAAACCATGTTAAGCTATTGCGATTCATAACAACATACAGAAACAAAACACACTATTTTCTTAACTGTACGACCAACTTCAGAACCATCAGATTCATCCAGCTGCAGCTGATTGTGTTCGACCACACTATTTTCTTTAAATTTCTAAGAGACCATGGGCTATGGAACTCAGAAATGAAGAAAGGTGATATCCTATCAGCATTACAATTAAGCTATGATCAAATTCCGTCTTATTTGAAGCAATGTTTTGCTTTTTTTTTCCCTTTATCCCAAAGGTTTTACCTTCAATAGTGATGAAATTATAAATCTTTTTGCAGCCCTTGGGTTAGTTCAACCTCGAAATGGAAGTGAAAAGATAGAGAGTATTCTAAGAGAATATATAGACGAGTTAAATTCACGATCATTTCTTGAGGATTTCAAAGACTATGGCTACTATTACAAGTTCAAAGTACATGATTTGATACATGATCTTGCAATACATGTTGTGAGAGACTACTTTGTATTGGTAAGCTCGAACACTCAAACTATACCAGAGAAAGCAAGGCATTTATCAATTTTAGAAAATGTTTTACTTGACTCTAGTTTGATTCCGGAGTCCAAAAGAGTGAGAACTATACTGTATCCTGTTCAAGGAGTGGGTCTTAAAAGTAAAGATCGTTTGCACACATGGATATTAAGATACAAATACTTACTATACTTAGATTTAAGTAGTTCTTCATTTCAGACTTTGCCAACCTCAATTGCCAAATTGAAGCACCTGTGTGTTCTCTATATTAGAGATAACCACCAAATTAAAACACTTCCGCGCTCTATTTTCAAACTCCAGAGTTTGCAAGTTTTGTCCCTCGTTGGATGCACGGAACTTGAAACATTGCCCGAAGGATTCGGGAAGTTGACAAGCCTTAGAAAACTGTATATAACCGCAAAACAACTTTTTCTGTCACTGGATGAATTTGCAAGCTTGAATCATCTTCAAGTTTTGGGTTTATATAATTGTGACAATATGAAGCATTTGGTCAGCAGGGCAGAAACACTATTCACTTCTCTTGAAGCATTGTATATTCAATCTTGTAAGAGCTTGGAGTCTTTCCCTCTTTATATTTTCCCGAAATTGCAAACTCTGGTAATTAAAGATTGTCCGATGTTCAGTCTGTCGTTGAACTATGAAGGCCCAATCCGGAGGCAGAGATTGAGGTTGAAACATCTGCATCTTAAGAGTTTTCCACAACTTTTGAAACTGCCTAGATGGATTGAAGATGCAGCAGAGACTTTAGAAACCTTGAAAATTCGAAAGTTTCCAAAACTCAAGATGCTTCCTGAGTTTCCAACATTAATGACTCATCTCAAAAGCCTATATATTGATCTATGTCCCAAACTTTTGAGCCTTCCAAGTGACATGCATCGTCTCACTGCACTTGAAGAACTTCGCATTTATCGTTGTCCTGAGTTGTGCCAAAAATTACGGCCCCCATCTGGAGAGTACTGGCCCATGATTGGCCGCATCAAGCGAATTTCTATTGGAAAACATTAATATAGGCATCAAACTTGAAGGTAAACATGTTAGGGTCTGTTTACATTCTAAAAGCATTTCTAACATTAATTGCTTTCTGTAGTGATTGTCCATGTAGAAGTTTCTTAGCATCTCGGCGGAAATATCATTGAACACAGTCATACTCCAATATTTCAGGGGACCATTCTGCAACATCCAAGGACAACAAGTTCTTCAGCGGGTGTCTAGTTAAAGTATTAGTTTTTCATGTCTTAGATAGTTGAAAAGAAGCAGGAAAGGTATGAGCGATAGTGAGTGGAGAGTTTAACCAAATACATTAATACTAAAAAAATAAAAGTTATTTATAATAATGTTCAGCTACTTTTCTTATATATCACTCTCATAACAATAACTCACCATCCCAAAAATGAAAATCCACTTCATCTTCTTGTTCTTCTCACTCTCTTTTTTCCATGTAAGAAACACTCCACAAAAATGCATAATAGTCATATACTAGTACATATTTACTTCAGTAATCTGCATTATATATTTACTTTCCTTTGCTAAGTTTGTTATTTTCCTACATGTAAATTATGTCTTACTAATTTTGTATGAATGCAGGGTTTTATAGCAACCATTGGCAGCAAGGAAATCACTGAAACACAAGAATATTCATTCAAACTAAAGACAAAACCTTTCAGCCCCAAAGCCTCACTCATTCGTCATTGGAACACAAGAATCTCTAACAACCTTCCAAATTCAATCCCTAATTTCTTTCTCTCTAAAGCTTCCCCTCTCACACCACAACACTACGCCAACTTAGTAAATCTCCTTAAACAAAAGCCCTTATCTGCAAATTTCCATAATTCCCTCTGCTCCACACCATACTTATTCTGCTCCTTCGACCACCCAAACCAATATTACCAATCCAAAAAAAACACCAAAGATGATGCCAACTTCGCAGTCTACTCAAACAAAAAATTTGCAGCTTATGGATATCTTCTGAAATATGTGCATACAGAAACACAGCGCATATTGCGGTCACTGTAATCATACTGCAACATATCTTTGTTAGAATCAGCTTAGTAACTGATGGTAGATTAGACCTCTAGAAATAATGCGGTCACTGTAATCGTTCATTCATTTTCCATATAATACAAATCCGAAAATTGATGAAAAGGTTTACAAAGTTCCACTTCTCTCTGTTTTCTCAGTCATCTCCTTCGGATCATTCAATTATCATTCTGTCTCCAATACTATTTTCTCAATAAATCCAGCAGACTAAGATAGTGTTTCATTATGTTCATAGGTAGGACGACATGATTTCAATGAGGATTACATAGTTTCCTTTGAAAAAGTAAAGATAATACATATCAGGAAAATCTACATAATCATCCCTTAAAGTTCGCACAAATTTAGTACGAAATGTAAAATAGAACTCACCCTTCCAGGTTCTTAGCCTCACAGAAACTTCTGAAGGCGGCACAAATATTTGTAACTTTAGCAGCGCCAACACTGAAACAAACAATTCACAAATAATAAAATAAGAAGAAGAATAACACAAAAAAATATATTTCTTCAAGCTATAGCAGTAATACACTAAATATATAATCGAAAACAAATACAACATCAAGTATACCCATAGATGATGATTTGTTTTATCTATGACATCCTCCCATTTATGGTTCTGATTTAGAATTTCATCCATTAAAAACTTCAAATCAGCATCAGTGACAGTGTTTGAGGTTCTGCAATTGTAAACCCTAAAAAGCCCCAATTTCAGTAAAGCGTATGAAATTGAACGAAAATAAAATGAATAAAGTAGAGTAGTAGACCTTGGGTTTAAATTGCTAGAATCGGAGATCAAAGAGGACGCCAACAGGGATCTGCTCTTACGGTTCAGAAGAAACAATAAAGTAACAACAAGAAGAAGAAGAAGAAGAATAGCGCAGCCACCATAGAAGTTGCTCAAATTTAAAGGGAAGCCATCGAAGCTTCTTAAGGTTCTCATCGAATTGATGTGGTTGAAGTTTGTACAGAGAAAAATCAAAAGTATGAAGAAATTTGGAGAAAGATACGTGAACAATAAATAAAAAGAGAAATAGACGAATTCGGGGGGACGACGGGTGTGGTTACCGTCGTGCCCTTTCATAACTTTTGCATGTTTTTTAAAGGTTTAGGGGGGCGACGGTTGTTTTACCGTCGTGATGTCTATTTTAGGACGGTTTCTTAACCGTCGCAACATTCATTTTAGGGCGGTAGGTGTATACCGTCGTGACATGGGTCCCTATATTAGAATTACGACGGTTATTAAGTAACTGTCGCAATTTTTGTGTCGTAAAATCCTAATTTTCTTGTAGTGATGGTTTTGTTTCCAAATCCTGACCAACTCATAAATGTGAACGCCGTCAAAATCTTCATATCCCGCAACCCGGTGCCTATTTTGCTAGGAGACATCCTACACTCTTTTCACACTCGCATTATGAGTAAAAGAGGTGTCCTTATGTGTTGCCTTCCTCTCTTGGCAAGATGGTTTATTTCGCATCTCCCCTAATCTGTATTGAAGAACGAGTGAGGTTCAAGGTGGTCAAAAAGGTTGATGACGCTCAAACATTCTGACATTCATTGGTGTTCCCGATCCACAGAGAATGTTACTATTGTCGACCGTTGTGGATAATTCCCTAATGTCCCTTTACTTGGAATTATGGGAGGTATCACCTACAACCCCTGCTTAGCCTTAAGACAATTTTGTTACGCCCAAAGAGATGGCCCACACGAGATGTTGATTCAAGGTTTGGTATTTAACTATGACAACAACGATCAAGGTCTTCTCCCGTGATTTATCCGAGCTTGGAGGATGTTGAACAAGGTAGATAGCAAGACATTGGGGCATAAGAATTCCATCCCTCTTGAGCCTTACCTCAAATGGGTACGAACCCGTGCTCAGAGTCTTATGATGCCTTACCCCTCCATTCTCCCGGTAATCATTAAGCCTGTCATGGAAGGAGATATTCCATACATTATCCTATATCGTGACATGCCCACCTCTCTTGAAGACTTACAAAGAGATTGGATACAACTCAAGGGGGAGCAACATGCTTTCGAAGCCCAATTCTAGGAAAGCGAGAAGAAGGTTTTGGAACTCACTAGACTACTTCATGAGGAGAGGAACTTGAATGCCTACATCGCACCAAAGAGGATGCGTACTACCTTTTTATCTTAGAGTTTTTGTATTTGTTATGGCCCAAGGAGGCATTGAGGTACTCAAGCTCTAATTTATTAATATAACATGTGTTTCCTTTTTTTGCATAAAACAAATTTGAATCTCTAAATCCTTGAAATCATTGCATATGCATTTACCATTCATCATAACATAAGCAGGTTTCTTGCAACAAGTCTCCTCATCTTTCTATTGTTTATTTCATTAAGATGGATCTCGAGCAAACGGTGAAAGACCTCCAAGCTTAGAATGCACAGTTTCAATAGATGTTCTTAACTCTAGCCAATGGACAAGAAGAGTTGAAGACCTTGCTGGTTGAGGAGAAGAAAAAGAAGACAAAAAAGAACCGGAGTTCTAAAAATGGGAAGAAGATTCCAAGGTAAGACAAGAAGGACCCTAGACTTTGCAACGACATCCGGTGAGAAAGACAATCAAGATGGGAAAGGCAAATAAACAGTTGTCCAGTTAGAGTCAGAAGAGGAAGAGGAAGAAGAAGACTATTCTGAAGAACAATACCCTCCAGCTGATGACAAGTATAAGCATCTAGAAGAACGGTTAAGTGCGATGGAAATCCAAAAAGTGCTTGGCCTGGACTTTGAGGAGTTGGGGTTAGTATTGGGGATTATCATTCCTCCAAAATTCAAAGCACCTGTGTTCTCCAAATATGACGGAATTTCATGTCCCAAAATGCATCTCCGGTCCTATGTGAGGAAAATCCAGCCTCATACCGCTGATAAGGACTTATGGGTACACTTCTTCCAAGACAGTCTGTCTGGAACTCAACTTGATTAGTTTTATCAGTTAGAAAGAGCCAATGTTCACAACTGGGAAGATCTGGCCGCTGCCTTTTACAAACAATACCAATACAACGCTGATTTTGCACCCACCCCTACTCAACTCCAGAGTATGGCCATGGTTTCAAGTGAAGGCTTCAAGGACTATGCGCAAAAATGGAGGGACTTAGCAGGAAGAGTCCAGCCTCCTCTATCTGAAAGAGAATTGGTAGAAATGTTTTTAGGCACCTTGTCTGGCCCCTTCTTTAATCACTTAATTGGGAGTTCATCGGCAGGTTTTACTGAATTGATATTGACCGGAGAAAGGGTAGAAGCGAGGATAAAGAATGGAAATATTCAAAAAGATGCATCCTTTACTGCTGTAAGAAAATCATTCACTAGAAAGAAAGAAGTTGTTGTTGTATATGCTCAGAGAAATCAAGATAGGGTCGAACACCGTCTAATGGTGGGGGCTGTTATGATTCCTAAACATGTACCTGATCAACAAAGAAACACCCAACCAAGAATGGAAAGACCAATCAGACAATTAACCATAATTAATATGACAATGTCTCAAGTATTACCACATTTGTTAATATCCAACCTAGTGACTTTGAAAGAAGCTCCAAAGAACCCTAACACAACCTCTCCTCACTACCATCCTAATGCCCACTGTGCATATCACTCTGAGAGTCCCGACCATGACACTAACAACTGTTGGGCTCTAAAGAACAAAGTACAAGACCTCCTTGAAGCCAAAGAGATTGAATTCGATGCGCCAGAAAAGCCCAATGTCATTTCTGCCCCTATGCTCATGCACAGCCATAATGCCAACTCCATTGAGAAAGATCTATTTGTTGCTTTAGTTGATGAAATTATAACCCACTACAAGAAAATTAGTGTTTAACGACACAAAAATTGCGACAGTTATGTGATAACTGTCGTAATTGACATATAGAGACAGTGTTTACGACAGTTGACACCAACCGTCCCTAATATTTATTTTGCGACGGTATATTTAACCATCATAATATTATTATTACAACGGTAAAACAACCGTCGGCCCCCATTTAACACTTTTAACATTGATTTTTCACCAACAACTAGTCATGACGGTAAAATTAACCGTCCTAAAAGGCATATCACGACGGTAAAGCACCCGTCGCACCCTTAAACCTTTCACGACGGTAAAATTATCCGTCCTAAAATTCATTTCACGACGGTAAAACATCCGTCGCACCCAAAACCTTTAAAAATTCTCATGGGCACGACGGTAAAACACCCGTCGCAGTAAAAAAGTTAAAAAGCTCATAAAACATCGATTAGAATGTTTCTTTAACAGTATATTGGAATTCCTTGAACAAGTTCTGTTTCCGCGGCATCCTCGACGAATCAATCGGCGAGGGAACCCATTTCCTCATCCCATGGGTTCAAAAACCCTACATCTTCGATATCAAAACCCGCCCCCATACTTTCTCATCAATATCCGGCACCAAAGATCTTCAAATGGTTAACCTAACTCTCCGAGTCCTCTCTCGTCCCGACACCGCGAAACTCCCTGTCATCGTTCAAAACCTCGGTCTCGAATACGACGAGAAAGTCCTCCCTTCGATCGATAACGAAGTTCTGAAATCTGTTGTGGTGCAATTCAATGCTGATCAGCTCCTTACTGAACGTCCTCAAGTTTCTGCCCTTGTTAAGGAGACTCTTGTCCGACGTGCTAGGGATTTTAACATCCTTCTCGACGATGTGGCGATCACACATTTGTCTTATGGTGCTGAATTTTCGCGAGCCGTTGAGCAGAAGCAGGTTGCTCAACAGGAAGCTGAGAGATCTAAATTTGTAGTCATGAAGGCGGAGCAGGAGCGTCGGGCTGCAGTTATTCGAGCTGAAGGAGAGAGTGACGCTGCTATATTGATTTCCGAGGCTACTGCTGCGGCTGGGATGGGGTTGGTTGAGCTTAGGAGGATTGAAGCTTCCAGGGAAGTTGCTGGAACGCTTGAGAAATCGCCTAATGTTACTTATCTTCCTGGTGGAAACAACATGATGATGGCTCTTAATCCTACTGGTTGATTATCACGGTAATCATCTTTTCCTCACTTTTCAAATTTTTATTTATTTATTTATTGAGTTTGGTTTTTCATTGCGGTTATAGTCATGAATTGAGGCACACTGCAGTCCATATATCAAAAACCTTGCTGTCACAATTGAAATTGCAGTGGCAGGTGGCAGACCTTTTTAAAACCCTAGTTCCCACCACTATGGTTACAAGCAAAAACTAAGAAGAGAAATGGTTTTTATTCTTTCCAAGTTTCGACATCTTGATCTAAATTTCCTCACTATGAAAATAACTTTTTTTCTTCTTCTTGTATTTTGCAGACTATGTTTAAAACTCTTGCGATATCATTTTCAACAATGACACTTTTCACTGGAATCACACCTTTGTATGGTTCTAGCCTTCAATATGCAGGCCCTGCGAGTCTCGTCTGGGGATGGGTAGTTGTTTGTTTCTTCACTTGGTTTGTTGGGATTGCTATGGCTGAGATATGTTCATCTTTCCCGGTTTGTCTCTTCTCATAAAGTTTATGCATGTACCAGTGAATTAGTGAATAATTTATATAACTAATTTTCAATTTTGATTCAATCTATAACAGACAACTGGTTCTCTGTACTTTTGGGCTGCACATTTAGCCGGTCCAAAATGGGGACCATTTTCTTCATGGTGCTGTGCTTGGCTTGAAACCATAGGTCTTATTGCTGGGATAGGGACTCAGGTAAAAGGACTAATTCGGTTAAACTTCGACTCAGTGTTTTCATAGAATGTGTGCATCGTAACTCATACTTTTCATGGTTGGAATTCGGAAAGGCGTATGCAGGATCACAAACATTGCAGAGTATAATCCTACTCTCGACAGGCACGAATAAAGGCGGAGGGTACTTTGCCCTGAAATGGCTATTCTTATGTATGTACATTGGCCTCACTGTTATTTGGGCAGCATTGAACACATTTGCGTTAGAAGTTATCGCCTTCATCGATATAATTTCAATATGGTGGCAGGTACTTTTGCTTCTTTATCTAACTATTCCAACTTACTGATTACAGTGAATGCGTTGTATCTTGACTCTAAAATGTACATCACAATTTACTCATAATCATTTTTACTGTGACAGGTTATTGGTGGAGCAGTGATAGTTATAATGTTACCTCTAGTGGCACTAACTACACAATCAGCTTCATATGTATTCACAAACTTTGAATTAGCACCTAATACAACAGGAATATCAAGCAAACCGTATGCGGTGATTCTATCGTTTCTTGTGAGCCAATATTCCCTCTATGGATACGATGCTGCGGCGCATCTAACCGAAGAAACTAAAGGCACAGACAAGAACGGACCTATTGCAATACTAGGTAGTCTTGCCATCATTTCAGTATTTTGTTGGGCTTATATCTTGGCACTCACATTCAGCATTCAGGTATAAATAAATATAATCAACCAATTAACACTTCAGTTTTTGATAGAAGAGTGATAATTAACACCGGTTTCCATCTCTGATTCAGGATTTCGCTTATCTTTATGATCCAAACAATGAGACTGCTGGAGCATTTGTGCCAGCACAGATATTGTATGATGCATTCCATGGAAGATATCACAATTCTGCAGGAGCAATAGTTCTACTATTTATAATTTGGGGTTCTTTCTTCTTTGGTGGACTTTGAATCACCACAAGCGCTACCAGAGTCGTAAGTACTACGACCCTACGAGCCTTTTTTATTTTGATTAATTTATTTGAGTTTATCTTAAACAATGTAATTTTCAGGTTTATGCACTGTCAAGAGATAAGGGAGTGCCGTTTTCGTTCCTATGGCGAAAATTGCATCCAAAGCACAAGGTTCCTACAAATGCTGTATGGCTATGTGCAGCAATATGCATTCTTCTTGGTCTACCAATATTGAAGGTGAATGTGGTATTTACTGCAATAACTTCAATATGCATAATTGGTTGGGTTGGTGGTTATGCAGTTCCAATATTTGCAAGAATGGTAATGCCTGAGAAGAATTTCAAGGCTGGACCATTTTATTTGGGAAAGGCAAGAAGACCAATTTGTTACATTGCAATCCACACAATGTGTGTTCTTCGTATTTATGGTTGCCATTGGATATAGATATATAATCAATAGTTAATAAGTTACTTGAGTTTCAATTGTAGTTAAGTAGCAGGTGTTGAAGTTGTTGGTAAATGCCACAGTGATATTGGTAGCGATGCAGTTTTTGAGACATGTTGTGATGTTGTTGCTGTAATATTGTTTGACGTAGAGTGATCTGGAAGAAAGTGGGGTGTTGCTTTTTAGTCTTCCAGTTGAATTAATGGATTATATGGAGGGTTCTTGTGAATGTGGTTGTTTGTTTTGGTTCTCGGTAGGTTGTACTTATAGCTTTTAGGAGGATTAGACTTAGATAGAGTGCTTATAGCTTTTAGGAGGATTACACTATTATAAACTTACAGTGTCTGTTCCAAGTTAGAGATAAGCCTAGATGAATCGCGGTAGTAGAGAGTGACAATTTCCTCAACAAAATTAGGATTAGCATCATCTTGCAATTCTTCAAGTTGGATAAATTGTTCATCAAGAAGCCCCTGCATATTTCATTATTACTTAGGTAACTAACTAGCTAGCCATCAATATTAATCAAGACTACAAGAGTCTAATAACATTCTATATCATTTGGTTTCGTTTTTAAATATTATTGTTGAATATATTTTTGTGCTAATTGTATTTTTCGTATAAGTTCTAAGGATTTTTTTGTACTTTCATATGACTTACAAGAATTTTTTTTTATTAATGAGTTAGGAGATGGTGGATATGTTGTATGTTATGAGATGGCAGAGATTGAAAATAAACTTGGATTGGGACGGGATTCATTGGTAAATTTCTGATTGATGTTTTAACATAAGAGTCACAATGCTTTCTTAGACGATCTTTTGTTGTTTCTTGTCAATTCAAAATTCAAGGGTATTGAGTTCTTGTTCTGGTGAAAATCAGTAACCGAGTAACCCATGATCTTCAGATTGCTCTCTCTTTGCTTCTCGGCAGTGACTATCATCAAGGAGTTCATGGTTTAGGTCCGGTAAGTCCTTAAACACGTCCTTCATGATCATATTACTTTTTGCCTTTTCACCTCTTGTTGTTTAGTAGGGTTGAATATTTACATATTATATGGTTGCTTGTGCTTTTGCATGATTGTTTCCATGGTTGTATTGTAGGAGTTAGCTTGTCAGATAGTAAAATCAATTGGGGAGAAAGATGTTCTAAAAAAATTTGCTTCTGAAGGACTTGGATGGGTGAAAAAAAGAAAAGGTATATATACCCTTGTCATATCTATATTGCATTTTAGTTCCATTTTGCAACTTTTTTTAATCACTTTTTCTATCTTTTTTGTTTATGCAGGAGCTAAAAATAATATAGGAAAGGACGATACCATTTTACAAGTGATTGATGCTTATTTGAAGCCAAAATGCCACTCAGCTGATTCAGACTTTGTGCTCAAGTATGTTATTTAATTCATTGCTTCCAGTTCCTTTACTATACTCAATATTGATTGGAATTTAGAATATACTAATCAGAACCTACGAAAGCTATATGTTAATGGTAAAGTTTATCTGCTATAGTTCTGAATCTGGTTACTAATTAGATACGCACTTAAAATAAGAATTTGCAAAAATTTCTGTAGGGCTCATTCTCAGTATCCATTTCAACGTACTAAGCTCCATCATATATACGCTGTATACTTCGAATGGCCTTCGGAGAGAACAGGTACTTTATCTAATTTCAAATGCTTATTCTTGTAACTCAAGAATTTGTGCTCCGAGTCATGTCATTAGTCTTAGTCAAGAATTGGTATATGCTACCTCTTGGATGAAAATTTGGAAGTTGTTTGAAATGCTGATTGTTGGTTCATGAAATAGATGGATATATCCTTCCATGTATAGTCGAAAGGGATTTACGACGATTTGCCAATTTGCGATCAACTTCGTCTGAACTTGGGTTGAACCTTCCTTTACATGAGGTACTGCTAACTCTATTCCAATGGAAGACAGGTATATTAATTTGACGCATTTAAAGTTAAATTTTATGAGTATTATTTTAAAGATTATTATTTTAATACCTTTTTTTAGGGATTGGAATCACCCGCTGATGGTAGACGTTCATCTGAGTCTAGCTATCGTATTGGAGATAATGGAACTTCAGGGGGGACAAATTAGACTTTGCTATGATCGAGATAATTAGATTGTGAACTTTCTCATGTATTTTTGGCATAATGATACTTATTATTATAAGATTAGGAATTGATATATTTTGGGTTTTTTGTACTACTTGACATGATTATGGAACTCGCATTTTACATGATTATGGAACACACATTTTTTTGGATATTATAATGCTTATTTGATGTTAAATATTTTTTATTGAAATTATTTTTACTATATTACAAAGTGATAGAAAATAAAACAAAAAATAATACTATAAATAAATATATTAAAGAAGAAATAATTTAAAGAAAAAAATAACACAAAAAAAAACTATATTTAAAATTTTTTACATAGATAATAATTTAAATAAAAAATATATATAATAGAAAAATAAAAAAAATCAAGACATAAACAAAAGTCATGGCGACAGTACCGAACCGTCGTAATCAACAAAAGTCATGACGGTATCGAACCGTCGCCATAAACAATTTAATCAATTTCAAAAGATATTCACGACAGTATCGAACCGTCGCCATCAATAATTAAAAGAAACTCAAAAGATAGTCACGACGATATCAACCCGTCGTAAACTTGAACGACAGTTTTTGTAACCGTCGCGAAATAGGTTGGGGACACACACTTCTGCGACGGTAAAGCAACCGTCGTGGAAAGCAAATTGCGACGGTTTTAACCGTCGTAATCTACAAAAATACCTGTCGCAATCTGCCAATTTTCTTGTAGTGACCCCACTTCTGGCTATCAAAAAGAACTTGTTGAATGTCGATGTATTCTCAGGATGTGATGAAAATTGTCATTTCTGTTTGTCCTCACCAACCAGTTGTCCTTTGTTAAAAGCAGGCGTTTAGTGCCTAATAGATAACACGGGAATTTTGTTCGAGAAGACTTCTATTCCAACTGTTTCTTATAATGATGTTTCCATCATGACCATTTCCGACAATTCTTCCAGGGTCTCCACCAAAAGACCCGTTAGAATTACATCTGTAAGTGTTTGTTTGTTAACATTAATTTTTGGTAAAAACAGATTTGCGAATGTCATGACTGATGTCATAACATTCTGGGATAAAGGTAAATTCTGCAGAAGGAATGTTCTATAGGAACAACTCAGTATGAGTGAATATCCTGATGATTAAGCTATGATCATATGTACTGAATTCTACCAAAATCAGTGAGCAGGATACATGATGTCATAACCAATGTTAAGACATCCTGTACTGATCAAGTTGTTGTGCAGATTTATTGTTCTTGAGAATTTTCAGGAATCTGGTGTGCTACTCTGAGTTGAAGTATATTGTCCAGATCAGATGCTCACGTGGATATTAGGTTAACCTTGCTTAACCCTAATCTGTTATGATGAAAACTCAAGACCAAGTCTTTAGGTTAACTTTGGTTAACCCTATCTATTTTTATGGAAGCCCTAAATGAAGAATAGACTGCATATATATTTCTCATGAATCCTAATGGTGAGAAGCGCTTTTGATAGAAGATCAATAAGGCATTGTATAGTTGTGATAGTTTTAGTAACTACTGTGAGCCAAGAAATTATCATTTTGATAAGTGACTTGGAGTAGGATTTGGTTGTAAGGATTGTTTATCACTCAAAGCTTTGAAGCACGAGTTTTGTGTCTCTTGATTAAAGCTTTGAAGCAAAATCAAGCGTGTGTATTGAAGAATGTCTTCATAATTTTATTAATCAGTAGATTAGTATCACTGCTGTGATTGAGGGGGAGTGAGTAGGGACTCAAGTTTAAGTAGGACTTAGATTGAAGTTGCATTGGGTAGGTCTTAAGTGAAGGAGATAAACTGGTTGGTTTATTCCTAAATTAATACCTCTTATAGTGAATTTCCTCCCTGGCTTGGTAGGCCCCAGATGTAGGTGTTGTTATACACTGAACTGGGTTAACAATTGATTGTGTTCTTTACTGTCTTTTAGATTACTGTTTGATTGGTGTACAATTTTTCAGATACAGTGTCATAACATTCACTGTGACATTAAGTATCTGTTGCCAGAATTTCAATTGGCATCAGAGCAGGCACCCTGCCTGTCTTTCTGGGTGAGATCTAGGGATATTATTTTCTGGCGCTATGGACAAGGAAGGAGGATTTGGGAAAAAACCACCTATTATGGATGGATCAAACTATGACTACTGGAAACCTCGTATGATTTCCTTCTTGAAGTCACTGGACAAAAAGCTTGGAGAGTTGCTGACAAAGGATGGAACCATCCCACCATAATTGGGAAAGATTGAACGACTAGTCTGAAACCTGAGGAAGAATGGAGCAAAGAAGAAGATGAGTTAGACATGGGTAACTCTAAAGCATTGAATGCCTTGTTCAATGGAATTGATAGAAACATATTCAGACTAGTACATCAATGTGAACTGGCCAAGAATGTTTGGGACACTCTCAAAACCACCCATGAGGGTACATCCAAAGTAAAAATGTCAAGACTTCAGATGCTCACTACCAAATTTGAGAATCTAAGGATGATGGAAGATGAGACCATTCATGAGTTTAACATGAACATCTTGGAAATTGCCAACACCTCAGGAGCATTGGGAGAAAAGATGTCAGAAGAAAAGCTGGTGAGAAAGATTCTCAGATCCTTGCCTAAAAGGTTTGAAATGAAAGTGACTGCTATAGAGGAAGCTCAGGATATCTGCAACTTGAAGGTTGATGAACTTATTGGGTCACTTCATACATTTGAGATGGGGATCAGTGACAATGTTGACAAGAAAAACAAGAGCATAGCCCTTGTATCTAAAACTGAAGATGAAAGCAAGGAGAGTGATGAAGAGAATATTTCAGAAGTTATAGCTATGCTTGGAAGGCAGATCAACAAACTCATCAAGAGAATGGACCCAAAGTCAAGGTCAAATGTCAAGAACATTTCCTCGGACATTAGCAGATCCTATGACTCCAGCATAAGAACTAAGTCTGAAGAAAAGGGAAATCAAAGCAGAGGAATCCAATGCCATGGATGTGAAGGATATGGGCACATTCGAGCTGAATTTCCTACCTTTCTAAAGAAACAAAAGAAAGGAATGTCTGTTACTTGGTCTGATGGTGACTCAGAAAGTAACTCTGAAGAAGAATCTGCTAAACTAGTTACTGCAATATCTGGTATTTGTAACTCTGATAATGATTCTAGTGATGAGGAAGTGACATTTGAAGAACTTTCTAACTCCTACAAGAAGCTATGTATCAGAAGTGCTGAAGTCTGTCAGCAAAATGAGAAACAGAAAAAGCTCATAGTGAAGTTAGAGGATGAGAAGAAGGCAGACACTGCTACTATAAGCCATATCGAAGGTGAAGTTCTAATGTTGAACTCCAAACTTGATCAGATGACTAAGTCTGTCAAGATGTTAACAAATGGAACTGACAAGTTGGAAGAAATCCTTCAGGCTGGACAAAATGCAGGAAACATGTCTGGTCTAGGATTTGTGGCTGCAAAGAAATCTGTTGTTGACAAGAAGAAGACCAGGCCTGATAAACAAATGTCAAAGCAGATGTCACAACATAGGACTCAACATCAAGAACAGAGAAATATAAAGAAAAAGTATCAAAGATGGAGATGTCATTATTGTGGAAGGTTTGGTCACATAAAGCCATTCTACTTCAGATTATATGGATATCCTAATCAGACCCCATATGTCAAACCTAAGACTAACAAGGCACCATATACTCAACAGTGGAAGAAAAAGACTGCAGCCCTGATAGCTCACACCTCCCTTAGAGTTTCTGCCAAGGAAGACTGGTACTTTGACAGTGGATGCTCTAAACACATGACTGGAATCAAGAATCTGCTGAATGATGTCAAACCTCATACTACTAGTTATGTCACTTTTGGAGATGGTTCTAGAGGAGAAATCAAAGGAGTTGGAAACTTAGACTTCCATGGAGTTCCAAACCTAAATGAAGTGTTGCTGGTAAATGGTTTGACTGCTAATCTCATAAGTATCAGTCAATTATGTGATCTAGGATTCAAGGTCAACTTCACCAAGTCTGAATGTCTTGTAACTAATGAAAAACAAGAAGTTGTAATGAGAGGAGTCAGATCAAAATACAACTGTTACTTATGGGAGTCTGAGAACACTAACTACTCTTCTGTGTGCTCTATAGCCAAAGAAGAAAAGGAAGTGAAACTGTGGCACCAAAAACTTGGCCATTTACATCTTAGAGGGATGAAAAAGATCATATCTATGGAGGCTGTCAGAGGGATTCCAAGGCTTCAGATTGATGAAGGGAGAGTCTGTGGTGAATGTCAGGTTGGAAAGCAAACTAGAATGTCACATCCAAAGACAAGACATCTGACCACCTCTAAGGTGCTAGAACTTCTACATATGGATCTGATGGGTCCCATGCAGGTGGAAAGTCTTGGTGGAAAGAGATATGCCTATGTTGTTGTGGATGATTTTTCCAGATTCACCTGGATAAACTTCATTAGGGAAAAGTATGATGTATTTGATGTATTTAAGGAATTGTGCAAAAGAATTCAAAGAGAAAAAGAAGGATGCATTGTCAGAATCAGAAGTGATCATGGTAAGGAATTTGAAAATAGTAAGTTTGATGAGTTCTGTTCCTCAGAAAGAATAAATCATGAGTTATCTTCACCTATAACTCCTCAACAAAATGGAGTTGTGGAAAGGAAAAACAGGACTATACAGGAATCTGCCAGAGTAATGATACATGCCAAAAAGCTTCCTATTCATTTTTGGGCTGAAGCTATGAATACAGCCTGTTATGTCCATAACAGGGTCACCTTGAGAAAGGGAACATCATCCACCCTTTATGAACTATGGAAAGGAAGAAATCCTACAGTGAAGTACTTCCATGTCTTTGGGAGAAAATGCTATATTCTGACAGATCGTGAACAAAGGAGAAAGATGGACCCTAAAAGTGATGAAGGAATATTCCTAGGATACTCTACCAACAGCAGAGCATATAGGGTGTTCAATTCCAGGACCAAAGTTATGATGGAGTCTATAAATATCATAGTTGATGATCACCATGAGGAAACAAATGTCCCATATGATGTTGAGACATTCTTTGAGACTTCAACACAAGTGTCTAAAAAGGATGATGTGCCTAATCCTACTCCATCAGAGTCTGAATCAAAGGAAGCTAACAAAGATCCTTCCATCAGAATTCAGAAAGATCATCCTAAGGAACTCATCATAGGAGATCCTAACAGTGGAGTCACTACAAGATCTAGAGAAATCATCACAAACTCTTGCTTTTTGTCTAAGATTGAACCAAAAAATGTTAAAGAGGCTTTGACTGATGAATACTGGATTGGAGCAATGCAAGATGAATTGAACCAGTTCAGGCAACATGAAGTATGGGAGTTAGTTCCTAGACCAGAAGGAACAAACATCATTGGCACAAAGTGGATCTACAAGAACAAGTCAGATGCTGAAGGAGTTGTCACCAGGAATAAGGCAAGGCTTGTTGCTCAAAGATACACTCAAGTTGAAGGGGTTTATTTTGATGAAACTTTTGCTCCTGTAGCCAGACTGGAATCAATCAGACTTCTATTGGGAGTTGCTTGTCTCCTTAAGTTCAAGCTGTTTCAGATGGATGTGAAGAGTGCCTTCCTAAATGGGTACTTAAATGAGGAAGTGTATGTGGAACAACCTAAAGGATTTGTGGATCCAAACTGTCCTGATCATGTCTACAAATTGAGGAAAGCATTATATGGTCTGAAACAAGCTCCTAGAGCTTGGTAAGACAGGTTGACAAAGTTCCTCACTGACAAAGGATACAGGAAAGGAGGTTTGGGTAAAACTCTTTTTGTCAAGGATGAAGGAGAAAATATAATGGTAGCTCAAATTTATGTTGATGACATAGTGTTTGGAGGAATGTCAGATAAAATGGTTAAACATTTTGCTAACCAGATGCAAGCTGAATTTGAAATGAGCCTCATGGGAGAATTGACCTACTTTCTTGGACTACAAGTCACACAGATGGAAGACTCAATTTTTCTGTCTCAAAGTAAGTATGCAAAGAATATTGTCAAGAAGTTTGGGATGGAGAATGCCAGTCATAAAAGGACTCCTGCACCTACTCATTTAAAGTTGTCCAAAGACACAAGTGGGGCAAATGTGGATCAAAGCTTGTACAGAAGCATGATAGGAAGTATGCTATACTTAACAGCCAGCAGACCTGACATTGCCTTTGCAGTTGGAGTATGTGCAAGATACCAGGCTGAACCCAAAGTAAGTCACATCAACCAGGTGAAAAGAATTCTGAAGTATGTGAGTGGAACTTACAATTATGGCATGTTGTACTCCCATGGATGTGAACCAATTATGTCTGGTTATTGTGATGTTGATTGGGCTGGCAATGCTGATGATAGAAAGAGCACCTCTGGAGGATGCTTCTTTTTGGGAAATAATCTTGTTTCTTGGTTCAGTAAGAAACAAAAATGTGTATCTCTATCTACTGCTGAAGCTGAATACATAGCAGCTGGTAGCAGTTGTTCTCAAATGATCTGGATGAAACAGATGCTAACTGAGTATAATCTCACACAAGATGTCATGACATTATACTGTGACAATTTGAGTACTATTAACATATCCAAGAATCCTATACAGCACAGCAGGACTAAGCATATTGACATTAGACATCAGTTCATCAGAGATCTTATGGAGGAGAAGGTGATTAAGCTGGAACATGTTGCCACTGAACTACAACTGGCTGATATTTTTATCAAGGCACTCGATGCTAGTCAGTTTGAGAATTTAAGGGGCAAGCTGGGTATTTGCCAATATAAAGAGATGTAGCAATTAATTTTGCTTAATACAAGTATTGAAAGAAATATTTTAATCAAGTTTCTTCTGATTGGGCTAATCATTTGTTTCCCTCTTTCTTTCCAAAAGTTTAAGAAGAGGAATAGACATATTTATATCTCCCTCTTCTCAGTTTGCTGCATCACTCTCCATTCCCTCAAAAGAAAATTTCACACTCGCTGTCACTTGTATTCTCAATCTCTCAAAATGTCTCAAAAATCGGTGTCATCATCTTCATCAAAGGCAACTGCATCTTCCTCACCCTCTAACACCAAACCTAGGGCAATCGTAAACCCCATGGATGCTGATGTCCTTGAGGTAACTCCACTTTATGCAATGGCAGCTGATCCTACTAAGGTCAAGAAGCTGCGAACCAGACATGCAAGAAGATCACAAGCTTCTCCCTCTGGTAAATCTTCTCAACCATTATCCTCTGTTCCTCCAGAGATAGCTAATAGGGAAGGTTCTGCTTATGTTCATCAAGCTATTGCTAGACTAGTCACTAGGATTCTTAATGAGAATCACTCTGTTCCTGGTATATCTGTACCATTGACCCAAGAAACTGCTAGCCCGAATTTAGAAAGTGATCCCAATGTCACTCAGAATGTTGAGACACCTGATGACAACATTGGAAAATCTCCAGAGAAACCTGATGATCACCAGACCACTACTGACAAAGCTGTTGAACCTCCTGTCATTAATGTTGATGAAGAATTTTCTGACAATGATTTAATTGCTAATATCAACCCTAGCATAGCAAGAAGGATGATGAGTAGAAAAGAAAAGCAGAGTGCTGCCCAAAGCCCCTCCAAAGAGAAGGCTACTGAAGTTGTTCATGAGAAAGCTAGGCCTGAGAACAAGGCTAGAGAAGAAGCTAAGAAGGATCAAAAGGCTGGAACTTCCAAAGGGAAGGGTAAGGTAAAAGCTAGGGTATCTGTTGGTAGTCTCTCAAAACCCTTGAGACAACCTATAGCCAAGAAAAGAAAGGCTCCTGAACCCTCTGAATCTGATAAGGAATCAGACTTTGATTTTGATGTTGAGAGCAATGTTCCAGACATTTCTCTCAGGAAGAAACCCTCTTTTAGAAAACTGCCTAAGGTTCATGAGGTTGCCATTGACAACATCTCCTTTCACCATCCAGAAAATGCAAGCAGGTGGAAGTATGTATTTCTGAAAAGGATTGTCTTAGAGAGGGAGTTGAACAGAAGTGCTATTGAGTGTAAGGAAGTCATGGATCTCATCAAGGCTGCTGGCCTGATGAAAACAGTGGTCATGTTTTCCAACTGCTATGAGATTCTTGTCAAAGAATTCATAGTAAATTTGTCTGGTGGATGTGCTGATGGAAAGTCAGCTAATTTTAAGAGTGTTTATGTAAGAGGAAGGAAGGTAAGTTTCTCTCCTACTGTGATAAACAAATACCTAGGGAGGCTTGATGATGCTCAGCCTGAGCTTGAAGTTACTGACAACCAGGTTTGTCAAACCATCACTGCCAAGCAAGTCAAGCACTGGCCCTTGAAAGGGAAGCTAACTGCAAGCAAGCTGAGTATGAAGTTTGTCATACTGCACAAAATTGGTGCAGCTAACTGGGTTCCCACCAACCATAAATCCACCATTTCCACTGGTTTGGGAAGATTTATCTATGTTGTTAGAACCAGAACAAACTTTGATTATGGCAACTACATCTTTGATCAAACATTGAAACATGCTGAGAGTTGTGCTATTAAAGTCCCTATTGCTTTTCCCTCTCTCCTGTGTGGTGTAATTATTGATTAGTATCCTGATATCCTGGTTGAAAAGGACTATGTATGCAAAAGAGCCTCTGCACTTGGTTTTCACTATAAGCTGTTTCAAGGAACACATGTCCCTGACATTGTTATGGCATCTGCTGAGACATCAAATGTCAAAGCTCATTCCAAGAAAGTTGATCTTATAGCTGTTCTAAAAGAAACCTGCAGAGAGCTTGATGCAAGAAAAAGGACTCTTGAAGAGCTGATTGCTAGTCTGGAACAGGAGGAGAATGAAGAACAAATGAGGGAAGAGGATGCTAACGAAGAACAGCATGATGGTTCTGCAAGAAGCTCACCAGAAGATGCTTCTGAAAATAGTGCTTCCTCAGGGGATGACAGTACCTGAAGGTCTGTGTTTGCTGAGTTGAAAAGATTGATGCTGGAACTTGTTGTTGCTATTTGATACCTTCTCTCTATCTCTGTGTATTTTGGATTTCCTTTTGATGACTGTATAACTTGAAGTACTAGTACCTTTGGCCTCTTTATGGCTACAAAGGGGGAGAAGAAATTATGGTAATTTTGGTAGAATTAGATATTGGTAGTTAGATTAGTTGTTATTAAAAATTCTGCTGCATTCTAATCTCTGATTGTTTAGGGGTTTTAGCCAAAAAATTTCCAAAGGGGGAGTTTGTAAGTGTTTGTTTGTTGGCATTAATTTTTGGTAAAACCAGATTTGCGAATGTCATGATTGATGTCATAACATTATGGGATAAAGGTAAATTCTGCAGAAGGAATGTTCTACAGGAACAACTTAGTATGAGTGAATATCATGATGATTAAGCTATAATCATATGTACTGAATTCTACCAAAATCAGTGAGCAGGATACATGATGTCATAACCAATGTTAAGACATCCTGTACTGATCAAGTTGTTGTGCAGATTTATTGTTCTTGAGAATTTTCAGGAATCTGGTGTGCTACTCTGAGTTAAAGTATATTGTCCAGATCAGATGCTCACGTGGATATTAGGTTAACCTTGCTTAACCCTAATCTGTTATGATGAAAACTCAAGACCAAGTCTTTAGGTTAACTTCGGTTAACCCTAGCTATTTTTATGGAAGCCCTAAATGAAGAATATACTGCATATATATTTCTCATGAATCCTAATGGTGAGCAGCGCTTTTGATAGAAGATCAATAAGGCATTGTATAGTTGTGATAGTTTTAGTAACTACTGTGAGCCAAGCAATTATCATTTTGATAAGTGACTTGGAGTAGGATTTGGTTGTAAGTATTGTTTATCACTCAAAGCTTTGAAGCACGAGTGTTGTGTCTCTTGATTAAAGCTTTGAAGCAAAATCAAGCGTGTGTATTGAAGAATGTCTTCATAATCTTATTAATCAGTAGATTAGTATCACTGTTGTGATTGAGGGGGAGTGAGTAGGAACTCAGGTTTAAGTAGGACTTAGATTGAAGTTGCATTGGGTAGGTGTTAAGTGAAGGAGATAAACTGGTTGGTTTATTCCTAAATTAATACCTCTTATAGTGAATTTCCTCCCTGGCTTGGTAGCCCCCAGATGTAGGTGTTGTTATACACTGAACTGGGTTAACAATTGATTGTGTTATTTACTGTCTTTTAGATTACTGTTTGATTGGTGTACAAGTTGTCAGATACGGTGTCATAACATTCACTGTGACATTAAGTATCTTTTGCCAGAATTTCAACATCAGTTCCAAAAGTAGCTCCTTTGATAATTACAAAGCCTGGACCAATCCCGTATTCATCAGACAAAACTGTACCATGGAATTATGGAGGGGATGTCTACTACCACGGTATCAAGCAAGATTGGCCAGCTACTGAAGATTCAAGTTCTGAGAAAGTTGATTCCAATATCAGTAATATCGCAGGGACTAGTAAGATAACCCGAAGCGGAAGGATATTCTCTCCAGAAATTTCTCCCCCAAAAGCAGCTTCTGGACCCGTAATTATTCATGTTGTTGTCGCTCCTCCAAAGATTACTCTCGGTCCTACAATCATCTCTACTGACACTCCTGTTGACAAAACTGTTACAATCACTCCTACTGACATTCCTGCTGTCGAGTCAACCGAGACTCGAGGTAAAGGTATTCTGATTGAGCCTGTCCGGACGAAGGCACAATCATTGGCTATCCCTGAGACCTCCCGGAAAGAGATGGAAGAAATTTTAAAGATCATAAAAAGAAGCGACTACAATGTAGTAGAGCAATTGCGGCAAACTCCATCAAAAATTTTCATGCTGGCTTTATTACTATGTTCTGAGGCGCATGCAAAGGCCTTGGTAAAATTCCTAAAAACTGCCCATGTACCCCAAGAAACATCTACCGATCAGTTCCAAGACTGCGTAGCCAGCTTGACTGCAGATAATGGTTTAGGATTTTCAGATGTTGATTTAACGCCAAGAGGGAGGAAGCATAATGAGGCATTGTATGTATCAATGGAATGCAGGGGCACAACTATGGCTCATGTCTTGGTGGACACTGGCTCGTCTCTGAATGTATTGCCTAAAAAGGCTCTTGACAGGCTTAACTGTGAGGGATTGACATTGAAACCGAGCAACATAGTAGTGAGGGACTTTGACGGCTCAAAAAGGATGGTGCACGGGGAAGTGGATATCCCCATAAAGGTTGGAACCCAAACATTTGATTCAACCTTTTATGTAATGGATATTCTCCCTTCATATTCCTTCTTGCTAGGCCGACCATGGATTCACAATGTTGGCGTTGTCACCTCTATGTTGCATCAAATGCTGAAGTATCTGATTCAAGGGAAGATTATCACTGTTCATGGAGAGGAAGAGTATATGATCATCCATCTCAATTCCTTCAAATATGTGGAATTAGATGGTGAATTTATTGAAACTCCATTCCAGCACTTTGAAGAAGATCCGCAAGATGTAGAAGTAACCAGGTTATGTCTCAAGTTCCCAAGATCACAAGGCCTCTGCTCAAGATGTCGTCTTTGAAGGATGCCAAGGTAGTGATAAAAGAAGGTGGGTGCACTATTTGGGGTCAACTCCCAGATATATCATACAAATCTGACAAGTTTGGTCTGGGTTTCACTTAAGGTGCCCAGAAGGCTGTACGTCGTGCTCGTGTTGGAGGACCACCCTTGAAGATCAGCAACCACCAAGTTAGCATCGTGGAGGATGATGAAGATAGCTACAACTTGGAGGATTGGATTTTCCCAACTGTCAGTGGAGGGCTCAGCAACTGGGAGGCTAGAGATTTTGTCCCGATCACTTTTATCCCACAGTAATTTGATTTTACATTTTGTTGGATGTGTAATATTAAAACAATTCAGACTCTTAAAACCTTGTGTCTTACCCAAGGCACAATGGTCCATTTGTAAGGGTTATTATCTCATTTCCATATGACATCAATGAATCATGGACGTTTTTGCATACAAACTTTGCGCTCATTGTTTTTTTTTTTACATTTTCATTATTTCAAAGATAGTTATACTCTGACACACACTCACACTCACAATGCAGGTCTACATCCATTCGGGATCCCATGGGTAACGGTTCTGCTATGGCCTTTTGTAACTCTGAAAATCTAATCTACCAAGCCGAAGACGAAGGTGAGGAAGATTATGAAGTACCAGGGGAACTCGCCAGGTTACTACAACAAGAAGAGAGAACCATTCAGCCCCACGAAGAGCCGGTGGATACAATCAACCTAGGGACCGAAGAAGACAAAATAGAAGTCAAGATGGGTGCCAATCTGGAACCCAGTGTCAAAGAGCGTCTGATTCAGTTGCTACACGAGTATGTTGAGATCTTTGTCTAGTCGTATGAAGACATGCTAGGACTTGATGCAGACATCGTAGTACATCGTCTACCTACAAAAGAGGATTTCCCTCTGTTGCACCCTAAAATTTACCCTCTTGATTTAGGCTTATGTTTCATCATGAACATCAAATTACATTGCATTCATACATTGTGATAGGATCAAAGTACTTTGGTTACCATGTTTTCCTCAAAGCTTTGAAGGTTGATTACATGGACAAGTTGCTCAAGAAATATCTTACCATCCAAATATCTGGATCTTTTGAGCTCAAAGGTTTTGGCATATTTCAAGATGTTTTTATCCATCTCTTTGGATCATCAGAAGATTGAAGTCTGTGATTGTTTACAAGAAGAACCACTCTTTAGATGCACTAGTCAAATTAGGGTTTGTTTGAGCAAGATTATTGGCCAATGTACAAGTCTTTATTTAGGGATCTACAACATTTCTTTGATATTTGGAAGGTCTTTGTACAAGGATATGGTCAAGATGCCCAGAGGATTTAAAGTTTTAAAGATAATTCATCAGTCTCCTAATGTGTTGACCAAAATTAAGGTTTGGGATTTCATCAAGATTTCTTGAGATTTTTAAAGTGAAACTTTGCACATGGCCTTTGTATGATTGGAAGATCATATGGTTGAAGTTTTGACCATCAATTTTGAAGGGAAGTGGATCAATTGATTCAGAGGGGCAAAATGGTCATTTTGGTCAAAATCAGTCAAAGTCAAGGTTGACCAAGGGAACTTTTGGTAAACCATCAATTCAAGGATGTAATTTTCATATTTCAAGTCCATTTTGGTCATTAGATTAAAGAGATTGAAGTTTGGATTGAAACTTGTTCCTGAAGAAACACTAAAAGTTACTAATTTTGGAAAATAAGGACTTAATTTCAAAAAATCATATTTTATTCATTCTTGATCAAGAAGATGAAAATGAAATATGCTTGGAAATCTAAGAGAATGATATTTCATCTCCTTTTGGTCTCATGTCCAAATTGGCAAGGAATCAAGAGTTATGGTCTTTTGAAGTCACAAAATTATAGGTCATTTTTCAAAATTATTGAATTTCAAGCCAAATTTTAAAAACCTTAATGGACTCAATTGCAAAAACTCAAAACTAGGGGATTGTATATATTTTCAAGACCTTTCCAAATTGTGTTCATTTGTGCCAAAATCCAAAGGTATGAACAAGTTATGAGTTTTGGAAATTTGAGGCATTTCATTGAAATTTGGCAAATGTGCAAAATGGCCATTTCTTGCAAACTCAAGTTTTAGCCATTCTTCTTGCTTATAATCAAGCCCGTTGGTAATTTGTGACATGCTGAGGCCCATTATACTCACTATTTCGTGCCCCACATGGTATTGCACATGTTGGAATCAAAAAATGCAAAACTTGCTCAAAATGGCCAATTCACCAACACTCTCTCATTTCAAGTAATCGTGGGTTGGCATGTTGCGCATGCATTTCTGACTTCATTTGGCTCACAAAAAGCATAAAAGGCAGAAGAACACACGAGCAAAACAGATGATTCACTATGCACCTCATTTTTGTCCAAAATTCCCAATCCTTCCCTCCAACGGTTTTAAGGACAAACTTCCACTTCTATCCTTCTCTACAAACTGTATATAAGTGAAAGCAAGCAAAGAGAGAGAAAGAGAACGTGCCATTTGCAAGAATTCCAGATCTGAAAATTTTCTTCCTCTTCTGCAATTTTATTCGATTCTCTCAATTCCTTGGTGCTTTCTTCAAAATTCTTGTGGATTCTGCTTCAGCAAAGCAAGTAGATCAAGCCAGCACCGTTTGTTTGCATCTGGAGTGAAGGAGACAGTAGATCCATTTTTTCTCAAAGGTATGAATTCTCAACTTTGAATTCCGATTTCTAGCCATGCCTCGTGTGATTTAAGTTCATGATCATGTTGTTTGAAGTTTATGGAATGATTCTGAAGCTTTATAGCATTTAATTTGATGAATTATGCACGTTTGGATGTTCTGAAACTAGCAATTCAGAAGGTTTTTTTCATGTTCATGTCTTGATTATGGATAATGTGGTTGATGATTTAATTTGATTCAAATTGCTATGGATTCCTTGCCATGCTAGCTTTAATTTGCCTTTGATTTCATCAAAAATGATGCAAAATTGAGTGAGTTACATTGATCTGAAAGTGAGCCCTAGGCCTGAGAATATGCGCGCGTTTTGAACATCCGGAGGTTGAAGATGATGTGGTGGCACATCATGATTGGTTCGTTTGAAATTTTTGGATTATTTGAATTTTTGTTTTATAAATTGATTTCCATGATTTTATTTCTTACTCAAAAATGATTGGAAAATTCTGAAAAAATTACCATAAATTCAAAATAATATTTCTGACTCTGTGTATTTTTTTTGATATTTTTTTGAAAATATTTTGATTGGTTCAAAAATTGTTAGGTTTAATTAATTAATTGATCAAAGACAATTTTTGTTTTAATAGTTCCTTGGACCTAAAAAATCCACAAAAATTATTTGAGACTCCCAAAATGATGTGAAAATTTATTCTGACTTTGGTTCATCATTTTTATTATTTTTGATTTTAAATTTAATTTCAAAGGATATTTGTAATATTTGTTTGTTTTTTATTTTATTTTTAATACTTCTATTAATTCAAAAATTCCAAAAAAAAATCATGTAATCTTGTTTTTAGTCATAGAACGATCATATTTTTGTTTTGCCTTTTTTTTTATATTTTTGGTTATGTTTTGCATTTTCTTGCCTTTAAATAATAATTTCATTATTGATTGTTTGTTTTTTTAGTTTTTAATATTTTCCTTTTATCCAAAATTCACAAAACAAAATCAGGGATGTATGTTTTTAGCCCTAATATTTGAATATAATTTTGGTTGGCCATTCTCCTGACTTTTTGATCTAAATATCATTTTGATATGTGGATATTTGTTAATTACCTAATTGCTTGAATTTAATTCCATTCTTTGACTTTTCTTAATTCAAAAAAATATAAAAAAAAATGTATATTCTGACATTTAGGGTTCCTTGATGATTTTTATGATCTTGACTCAATTTGTTTGAATTTTAATCTCATTTAATCAATATTTGAGATAAAAAGTCAAAAATTAGGGTTTTGTTGCTTATGATGCAAGTTTATTTTCAAAATTCACTTTGCCTTGGTTTTTCTTGGGATGCAGGTCTTGATTATGGTTCATGAATGTGTTGGGAATTTTAAAACCATTTTTATTGAATTATTTAACTTGGTTTGACATTTTTCCACAAATAATTTTGAAAACTTGTCTAGTTTGGTGTTTTTGCTAACTAGTCTTAAACTTTGCACTTCACTTGGCCCCCTCCCAAATCATTCATGAACTTAGGGCTTTCATTCTGACTTCTAAACACCCCCAAGATGTTGAGATATTTTTGGTTTGAATTATGGATCCTTGTTTCTATTTTTTGTATAATTTTAAAGTGAAGGTACCCAATTATGTTTGCATGTTTTGTTGCAATATGTTTGATGGCCAATGAACTTGAGTGAGGCCTATAATTTGGAACCTAATGATCATGTTGGTTCTGACTTGTCCATGATAGCTCAAGCCATTTCACTTAGGAGCCTCATGTTTGAATATTTTGAACCATCTAATGCATTATGTAGGTTTCATTTTCTATTGTGTCCATATAGTTGTGTTTAAATTAGCCATGCATGATTAAAATATGTTTTCTACTGACTTCCATGGTTCTTGTTCATATTATTCTCAAGATCTTATGATCCTTGATTGACACTCAATTGTCAATTCAACAAGGTGATAGGAAAGAGCAACATTCCTTTGATTCTTTTTACCTAATATGTGCATATGCTTGTCTCCTCTTGCTTATGATGTATAATATTTGGTAATTGCCACGATGATTATTCTCACTTCTTCACCTTTTGGAATACTAAATTGGTTGTTCAATATGCGAGGTACTCTGAGAAAGTTGCCACTTTTGGCTTGAGGCTTTTGTGTTCCACTTTATTTGTGGAACAGTTTATTATATTGGCATTACTTTTTGTGTTTGGCATGCTAGATGGTTTATGCAGGATATACATATCTATGATTGTGAATTCCATACATTTCCCATGGGATTTGTTCATATCTGATAAATTACTTACATCTTGATGGTGCAATTGCTGACTCAATTTGTCTACTGATGCCAGCTTGCTTGAAGTTTCTCTGGGTTTCTTTTATTCTTGCTTGATTGCTACATATAGTTATCTGTTTGGTATTATACTACTTCCTTTCTCCCATTTTCATTTTGCATAATTCTCTGATTGCATGATGGAATCTTTGTTGCTGATATATGTCAGGAGACCCTCTGGTTTTTTTATCTGATGCATGTGTTGTAATTGTTGATCGATGAGTCACTCAATTTAGATATTGAGATCACGACTTCGATCTCATTGCATTTTCCCTATAGGATGTTTATTGTTTTTCTTCTTTAATTGTTTATCGATGAGTCACTCAATTTAGATATTGAGATCACGACTTCGCTCTCATTGCATGTTCCCTATAAGATAGTTTTGTTGAGTTCCCATTAGCATGCAAATTAGGATAGGATTTTCCCTTTATCCTCAACCTTAGGGTCAACCATTGTAGGATAACACTAGGGATAGCACTAGGTTAGTTTCCCTTAGCTGTTTTCCCTTTCTTTGCATTTTGCATCTTAAAACAAAAACTGTTTTCTTGGTAAATCATAAGACATTTCTAATGAACTCAAATCCTTCTTCAAAGTAAAAGATACAAACCAATCTTACTTTGTCTGTATTATCTTGAAGCCGATGTTTCGCTATCGCACATTTGTTTGAAGCCGATGTTTCACCATCACACATGCTTGTTATCCTACTTTGATTCTCAATATCATTGATAGGTGTGATATTTTGCCATCTATTTTATTGATGTTTTGCCATCTTTGCCATTATTTCTTTTTTATCTTTTATTGATGTTTCTCCATCGCACATTTGATTGAAGTCGATGTTTCGCCATCGCACATGTTTGTTATCCTACTTTGATTCCCAATATCATTGTTAGGTGTGATGTTTTGTCATCTATTTTATTGATGTTTCGCCATCGCACATTTGTTTGAAGCCGATGTTTCGCCATTGCACATGTTTGTTATCCTACTTTGATTCCTAATATCATTGTTAGGTGTGATGTTTTGTCATCTATTTTATTGATGTTTCGCCATCACACATTTGTTTGAAGCCGATGTTTCGCCATCGCACATGTTTGTTATCCTACTTTGATTCCCAATATCATTGTTAGGTGTGATGTTTTGTCATTTATTTTATTGATGTTTCGCCATCTGTGCCATGATATATTTGTTATGTCTTAGCCGATGTTTCGCCATCGCACATGTTTGTTATCCCACTTTGACCCACAATGTCACTGTTAGGTGTTTTATTTTACCATTTGATGTCTCACCATCTTTGACATGTTACGTTTTTATTTAGTCGATGTTTGATCACCTCATTTGTTTGTTATTATTTTCGATGTTTTGCCATCTTGATTGTTTTTGTTTACATTAATTAAAAAACACAAACCAACCAAAACACATAAGCCAAACTACGGCTACTCTGATTCCTTAAAAGGGATACGTAGGCATTGGGGTAGGGCCCAACCAAGCACATCTTTTTATTTTCCCTACATTGTTTTCTTTTCTTTCGCATGCATTCCCTTTTTCAGTTCTAAGCCATAGACATAGGATTTGACCACACCCATTAGATTAGACAACAAGAGTGGATACTGTAGAGTACTACGGGCGTGTAGGGTGCTAACACCTTACCCTCGCGTAACAGACTCCCTTACCCGATCTCTCGGTCGAAAGACCGTGATTTCTCTCTTTCCAGGTTTTCTCGATGTTTACCTTTCCCTCCATATGGGATAAAAGACGTTCGATGGTGACTTCATTGTTTGATGATTTTCTTCCGGTGGTTTTAGCTGGCGACTTCACTGGGGACAGGTTGACCTTTCGCTGGTCCATCCCAGAGTCGATCCTAGCTCTTGTTTGTGTTATTCTTGGGTGTTTATTTTTACCTCTTTGCATATTTACCTGTTTGCATTGCATCCTATATGCGCTTTACTTTCTGCATACTGGATTTGGCTGGACTGTTTGGTTTCTAGATTTTCTTGGTGGGTGGGTTGTTCCCCGAGGTAAAAGGCCTCGTACCCAGGCTATGAGTGAAATCCATAGGAACTAGGAATAGAGTGGTCGTGGAAGCTATAAGGCGGATTCTTTGTAGACCTGACCATGAGACCCATGACTTCGGAGGTAGTTCGGATAGGTGTTATCATATGGTAATACCGACATTCGAGCTCTCGTACTCTGATTTGACTTTTAACCTTACCTTGACCTAGATTACACCTGTGAGAGGGGCGGGAAAATTTTTCTTACAGGTACAGGTATTGTTGGTGACTTTGTGTTGCAAAGGTGACTCAGGTTCCCATGATAGTTTTGAAGCCTCGAGATTCTCTTTTGATCTTGAGTAGTGTTGTTCTGTAATGGTCCAGCCACGATCCAGTGTGAAACTTTGATCCTATCATATTGCATCATAGCATATTTATTTCTAAAAAAAATGATGTAAAAAAAATAAATAGCATGCGCATGTCATTTTCCAGGGACATTCAAGAGTCTTCTTTCTGTCAGAAATGGCTGATCTCCCTCCAGTTGAGTCTGATTCAGTTCATGTTAAAGAGCTTACCAGGCATACTTTCTCATATCAGATTTCTACCATTGATGTGTCCGAATTGAAGATGTTGGGTTCTTATCTAAAGGGTGATGTTTTGAGTAATTTCAACCAAAATTATGGCAACTTGCTACTAGTCCTTAATACTCCAGTTGACCCAATGGCTTTAATCACCCTCCTCCAGTTCTATGACAGAGAATTACGGTGCTTTACTTTCCAAGATTATCAACTGGTTCCCACCTTAGAAGAGTATGCGTACCTACTTAATATCAAGTTGTCTGACGAAGTTCCTTTTGTCCAAGTACCGGAGAAGCCGAAGTTTGAAGTTATTGCTGAGATTCTTTGTTTGAGTTGGAAAGAGGTGAAAGACAATTAGAAGTCCAGTGAGGGTATTGCAGGGTTTTATTTGGATTTCTTAGTGAAGAAAGTTGAAGATTGGGCAAATAAATGCAATTGGAGTGACTTCAGCTCTCTGTTTGCTCTTATGATATACGGGATCGTCCTCTTCCCTCACAAGAGAAATTTTGTGGATTTGGCGGCCATCTGTGTTTTTAGAAACAGGAACCCGATACCGACACTCTTGGCAGATACTCTCCATACCATCCATTCCAGGCATGGAAAAGGAGGTAATGTAGGTTTATGTTATTCGATGTTGTATCAATGGCTTATGTTGCACCTACCAGTAAGTGGTCCTTTTGTGGATACCAGGAATTCTCTCCGATGGTCATCAAGGCTTGTCAACCTTACTTCATTTGATATCCGTTGGAATTATGACATGGGGGAAATACGAAGTGTTGTCACTAGTTTCATAGATTTCCCTAATGTTCCCCTCATAGGAACTAAGGGGTGTATCAACTATAATCTTGTGCTTGCTTATCGACAATTGGGATATGCAATGGATGGACCGCCAAAGGTTGAAGAGGTGTCTGAATTAGTGTATTTCGCTAGAGGAAATGATCCTGTGATGTTGGAAAGAGTGACAAGTGCTTGGAAGGGAATTCACAGGAAGGATAGAACTACTTTGGGAAAGAAGGTTCCTATTGCTAGAATTCCTTACTTGGAGTGGGTTAAAGCCATGGTTAAGATCTTACGGTTACCATTTGCAAGGTCGGCTCCTCTATACGAGCAACCTCCTGCTGTTCTAAGTAACACGGTGCCTACCGATATGTTTACCCAGGTTCATGTTGAGAACATTCAGCTTCGTGCAAAAGACCGTGAGGCGGGGCTGAAACTTTATTGGGTAGATCAAGAAAAGGCCGACTTAGCTCGTAGACTCAAGGAAGCTCAAGGGGGAACTACTGATGCAACCGGTTTTAGGAAGAGATCCCATGCTGAAATAGAAGAAGAATTGAGTAAGACTCAGCAAGAGTGTCGGAAGCTTCAGGCCTCAGAAAATAGTTACAGAAAGAAGATTCAGAACTTAGAAAAATAGCTCAAAGACAAAGATGCTCAGCTTGAGAAGGAAGTGGCCTAGAAGCGTGTCGCAGAAGATCAGTTCCAAGAAAGTAAAATGGTCGCATCTCATCTTTTGAAGGAGAAAGCCAGACTTGAGGAGTACTGTTAACACCTTGAAGCATGTTTAGTTCCGGAGATTTAGTTCTGTTATTTACTCTTGATATATTTGGTCACCCCTAGAATTGTTGGAAGGGGTCAATTGATTGTTGTTATTATGCAGTTCTTTTTACTTTTTATTAAGACATGTATTTAGTTATTTATCATTTTACTCTTAAATTGTCCGAAGTCACTTAGACATCGTTTCTTTTGTTTGTAAATAATTTGAAGTGTTCATCTTATTATCTATCCTCTTTTGATTGTGTGGTTGCATGCCGTAATTGATGAGTAAAAGGACTCTTGGATACCTGGAAATGACAAACATATCATGCACATCATGCATTTCATAATATTACAGGTTATCTCAAGACGGTTTTGTTATTCTGCTGCTTTTCTTATTCAGAATTCAAGACAACTACTCATCGATATTCCACCAGAAATAACTTACCGAGACAGATGGAACAGGTTCAAGCTAAACTCGTTGAAATGAGTGCCCAGATGGCTACTCAGATGACTTAGTTCATGGAGGTTATCACCAACGTGAATCACCGACAGGAAGAACTGGCTGCTATCATCAACAACCAGCGTCGCCATCCAGGCAATGGTGGAAATCAAGGGCTCTATCAGGACATTTCTGTAGGATTGGGGGATGTGCAAGATCAGCCTGCTGGAAATTTTCACGGGATGCCGGGAAACCCTTTTGTGTGCAACGCAGGGCAGTTTCCTCCGTCTCCTGGACCACGTCTTGTGGGGAACAGGAGAGCTAATCAGGGCGGTGTAAGGAATTATCATGATCAGGATTATGACTTTGACCAGGATGAAGACCAGTTTTCTGTGCGGTGTTCAGTGTCGGGGGTTCAGGTTGAGGATATGAAGTATCATTTGTTGGAAGAGCGTCTGAAGGCTGTGGAAGGGCAAGGAGTCCTTGGTATGGATGCTAATGATCTTGGGTTGGTGTCTGGGGTAAAAGTCCCTCCAAAGTTTAAGCCTCTTACATTTGAAAAGTACAACGAAACATCGTGTCCTATTACTCATGCAACTGCTTATTTCCGGAAGATGGCGGTGCATACTGAGGATCAAGGGCTTTTGATTCACTTTTTCCAAGATATCCTGTCTGGGGCATCCCTGGAATGGTACATGAAGTTGGAGAAAACCCATATTCGTTATTGGAATGATCTTGCTCGGGCTTTTGTCAAACATTATCAGTACAATGTGGATATGGTGCCCAATCGCACTCAGATACAGAATATGTCACAAGGACCAAAAGAATCTTTCAAGGAATACGCTCAGAAATGGCGTGAGTTGGCTGCGAGGCTTTAACCTCCACTCATGGAGAGAGAACTCATTGGTATGTTTATGGGTACCCTGTAAGGACCGTTCTACGAGCACCTGATAGGAAGTACTTCGGCAGGATTTGCAGACCTGGTAATGGCTGGTGAAAGAATTGAAGTAGGCTTTGAAATTGGGGAAGATTCAGGTTGGAGGTTCTAGTGGCTCATCCGGGGGAAGTAAGAAACCATTCAACAATTATCCTAAGAAAAGGGAAGGCGATGCAAGCGCGATTTACTCTCATAGGATACATAGAGAGGATCGTCATCACCAACAAATCAATGTTGTTTCCATTCCTGTTAATGCTCCTCCGCAGTAGAGACTAAATGCAGTGCCTCATCAACAAAGGCAGCAAGATGCTCCTCGTCAGTATAATAATCAACAGCAGAGACAGCCAAGGAAATTTGATCTCTTGCCAGTAACCCTTACTGAAGCGCTCCACCACTTGCTTGATTTGAAGTTGATCAGATTGAGAAATATGCCGCCACCACCCGCAAGGCTCCCTGTTAACTATGATGTTAATGCTAGATGTGAATTCCATTCAGGCGGAGTTGGTCATTCTACTGACAATTGCTTTATGTTGAAGTGCAAAATACAAGACTTGTTGGATGCTAAGGCAATTGAGTTTACTCAAGTGACTGGTCCGAATTTTACTCAGAACCCAATGCCTAGGCATGGAGGAGGTGTTGTTAACATGATTGATGATAATGGTGAAATGTTGAACTTAATCATGAATGTAGAACAAGTAACTACTCCATTGAGTTATGTTAAGAGGTATTCGCTTGACAATTCTATTTTCCCAGGTTATACTTCAGGGTGTGCCAAGTGTAGAGAACAACCGAAGGGCTGTGATGATTTAAAGGTCGGTATCCAGTTGATGATAAATGAGGGTTCCCTGCAGTTTGATAGAAAACTGAGCTACCGCGAGGTCACCGAAGAAGGTGTTACTATGATATCTATTCCTTACACCCCTGCACGTATTCCTGCCCCATCAAGGGCACCCCCTCTGATGATTACAGTACTTGGTCCTATGTCGTACACTAGTGAGAAGGCCGTCCCATGGCATTACGGTGCCGACGTTTATTACCATGGGGTAAAGCAGGAGGTTAATGCTCGTTTGTATGAGAAAGAATGTGCTGAAGGTGATGAAGAGGAAGTCCATAACTTTTTTGGTGTGGGTTGAATGACTAGAAGCGGGAGAGTATTTGGTCCTTCTAATGTGCAAGATGCGGCAGATGCTTCTGTAAGAGAAAAAGGAAAACAACAGGTAATGATTGGTAATCTGAGGGTTACGCCAGCCAATGTGACTCAACCAATTCCGATACCAGGAGCTTTTTCAGTTCTCGATGAGGTTGAAGAGTTGATGTGAATTATCAGAAAGAGTGATTATAGCATAATTGATCATTTAAGCCATACTCCTTCTAAGATGTCTATCTTATCTCTGTTGATTTATTCAGAACCTCACAGAAATGCTTTGATGAAGTTGTTGAAAAATGCATTTGTGCCACATGAAATAACGGTCAATCAATTTGAGAATGTATGCGCTAATATATCTGCCGGGAACGGTCTGGGTTTCATAGATTTCGATCTTCCTTCGGAGGGACCAGACCATAACAAAGTGTTGCATATTTCGATGGAGTGAAGAGGCACTACTTTGTCCCGGGTTTTGGTAGACACGGGATCGTCTTTAAATGTATTGCCCAAGTCCGCATTGATGAAGATTGATTATTCTGGACCAGAGTTGCGCCCTAGCGATCTGATGGTGAAGGCATTTGATGGGTCTCGAAGGTCAGTATTTGGGGAGGTGGAGCTACCAATCAAGGTTGGTCCTCGCACCTTCACGGCTACATTTTTTGTGATGGATATACAGCCAGCATACTGTTGCTTATTGGGGAGGCCGTGGATTCATAGAGCAAGAGCAGTCACTTCTACTCTTCATCAGAAGCTCAAGTATCCCGCAGAAGGAAAGGTGATAACTGAATGCGGCGAAGAAGAGTACATCATAAGTCATTTGACATCATTCCGCTATGTTGAAGTTGAAGGAAAAATACATGAAACTCCATTCCAGGCATTTGAAACAGTTCATGCTGTCAATTTTCCTCCTCCAGAGCAGAAAAAGAAATCAGAAACTGTTATGTCTTCTCTCAAAGATGCAAAAGCGGTAGTGGAAGGTGGTAACCTTGAAGGTTGGGGTCAGGTGCTTAACGTTACTCCAAAGTTTGACAAGTTTGGTCTTGGTTTCAGCCCAGGTCAGCAGAGTGCAGCTCCCAGAGCATCCAGTTTATCTACTCCTGTGAAGTTTTCCCGCCCTTGTGCTGCTCAAGAAGGACACATCAATGCGGTTGGCAACGATAGGACTGATGGTTACAATGTTGAAGATTGGATTCGTCCGAGTGTTCCAGGCCAGACACTCAACAATTGGACTTCTGTGGAGGTTATCCAAGTTTCAAGCGCTGAGGAGTAATTTTCTTGTTTCTTTTATAATCATATCATAATTCCTACGCTCTGCCCAAGGCGTAGTGAATCATTTGTGTAGGGACACCATGTTTATTTTGCAAGTTTATCATGAAATAAAGGACGTTTTTGCATTCAAAATTTTGCTTCTTTTCCTTTTCTTTTTATTTTTAAATGGCAATGTTTCTCTTTCCACACACTGTCACTAAAAATGCAAAATGTCATTCATGCAGATGCACTTCCACCACTGATTCTATCGATAACGATTCTGTTATGGCTCATTATGACTTTGATACCCCTATTTATCAAGCTGAAGAGGAAGCATATAAGGATTGTGACCTTCCTGAGGAATTAGCAAGATTGTTAAAACAAGAGGAGAAGGTTATCCAGCCGAATCAGGATTCGATTGAGGTGGTGAATATTGGTATAGAAGAGGTAAGAAGAGAAGTCAAGATAGGGGCCGATCTCGAAGAAAGTGTAAAGGTCAGATTGATTGAGCTACTCCGTTAGTACTCTGATATCTTCGGATGGTCTTATGAGGATATGCCTGGGTTGGATACAGACATAGCGGTGCATCGACTACCGCTCAAAGAAGGTTGTTCTCCTGTCAAGCAAAAGCTCTGAAGAACTCATCTTGAGATGTCCAAGAAGATCAAGGAGGAGGTCCAGAAGCAGTTGGACGCAAATTTATTAAAGGTTGTCAATTATTCGCCATGGATTGCAAATATTGTGCCTGTTCCCAAGAAATATGGTAAAGTCAGGATGTGCGTGGATTATAGGGATTTGAATAGGGCCAGCCCTAAAGATGATTTCCCTCTTCCGCATATTGATGTGTTGGTTGATAACACTGCTCATTCCAAGGTGTTCTCGTTCATGGATGGCTTTTCGGGTTACAATAAAATTAAGATAGCCCCGGAGGATATGGAGAAGACAACATTCATCACGCCTTGGGGAACTTTTTGCTACAAAGTGATTCCGTTTGGTTTGAAAAATGTCGGGGCAACATATCAGCGCGCCATGGTCACTCTCTTTCATGACTTGATTCACAAAGAGATTGAGGTTTATGTAGACGATATGATTGCTAAGTCCGACACGGAAGAGGAACATCTTGTTCATCTGGAAAAATTGTTCGGGAGACTGAGGCAGTTCTTGCTAAGGTTGAACCGAATAAGTTCACCTTCGGGATGAGATCCGGCAAGCTATTGGGCTTTATTGTAAGTGAGAAAGGTATCGAGGTGGACCCGGTGAAAGTCAAAGCGATACAAGAAATGCCTGAGCCAAAAACAGAGAAGGAAGTGAGTGGATTCTTGGGAAGGTTAAACTATATTTCCAGATTTATTTCTCATCTCACAGCCACTTGTGAACCTATGTTCAAGTTGTTAAAAAAAAGTCAGACAGTGAAATGGAATGGGGATTGTCAGAAGGCCTTTAACGAGATAAAAGAATATTTGCAAGAACCTCTGATACTCATGCCACCAGTGGAAGGAAGGCCACTAATCATGTACCTAATTGTGTTGGAGACCTCAATGGGTTGTGTCCTCGGTCAGCACGACGAGACAGGGAAGAAAGAGCGAGCTATCTACTATTTGAGTAAGAAGTTTATGGAATGCGAGTCAAGGTACTCATTGCTGGAAAAGACTTGTTGTGCACTTTCCTGGGCCGCCAAACGTCTGAGGCAGTACATGTTAACTCACACCACCTACTTAATATCCAAAATGGATCCAATCAAGTACATTTTTGAGAAACCAGCTCTTACAGGCAGGGTAGCCCGTTGGCAGATGATACTCACTGAATATGACATCCAATACACTACTCAAAAAGCAATTAAGGGTAGTGTACTGGCCGACCATCTTGCTCATCAGCCCATGAATGATTATGAACCAATGAAGTTTGATTTTCCAGATGGGGAAATTGTGTATATTCGGGATTGTAACATACCAGGCCCAGACGAAGGACCCGAGCCAGGATCACGTTGGACGCTCGTTTTCGATGGTGCCTCCAATGCCATGGGCAACAATGTCGGAGCTATTATCACTTCTCCTGAGGGATACCACATTCCTTTCATGGCTCGTATCTGTTTTGATTGCACTAACAACATGGCCGAATATGAAGCTTGCATTTATGGCATTGAAGTAGCGATCGACCTGCGCATCAAATTCTTGAAAGTTTACGGGGATTCCAATCTTGTTATCATCCAGATTAATGGAGATTGGGAAACTCGCCATCAGAACCTAATTCCCTTCGTGAGCATGTTATGAAGCTGATTCCGTACCTCGAAGAGATCACGTTTGAGCATATTCCCAGAGAAGAAAACAATCTAGTTGATGCACTGGCGACTTTGTCCTCCATGTTCAAGGTTAAGTGGGCTAATGAGGCACCTTCCATTACTGCCAGAAGTTTGAGTGAGCCAGCTTTCTATTTTGAGGCCAGTGTGGAACCAGATGGTAATCCTTGGTTTTATGACGTTAAGCGATATCTAGAAACACGGGAATACCCTGAAGAAGTATCCGTCACAAATAAGAAGTTCTTGAGAAGATTTTCAGCCAAGTTCTTTCTCAGTGGTGGTGTGTTGTACAGAAGGCATCATGACGGTTTACTGCTCAGATGTGTTGACAAGAAAGAAGCAGCTAGGATCATCGAGGAGATACATGAAGGTTACTTCTGGACCCATTCCAACAGGCATACCATGGCTAAAAATATTTTGCGAGCAGGTTATTATTGGTCCACCATGGAGACTGACTGTTACAATCATGCACGGGTTTGCCACAAATGTCAAGTCTATGCTGGCAAGGTGCATGTGCCACCAGTACCTTTGAATGTCTTGATCTCCCCTTGGCCGTTTGCAATTTGGGGAATTAATATGATCGGCAAGATTGAACCGACTGCGTCCAACAGACACCGTTTTATTCTAGTTGCCATCGATTATTTTACCAAATGGGTCGAAGCTGCATCCTATGCCAATGTCACCAAGCATGTGGTAACTCGGTTCATTAAGCACAATATTATCTGTCGCTACGGAGTGCCTGAGAAGATCATTACCGACAATGGGTCTAATTTGAATAACAAAATGATGAAGGAGCTTTGTGAGTCCTTCAAAATCAAGCATCATAACTCTTCCCCATATAGACCAAAGATGAATGACGTTGTAGAAGCAGCCAATAAGAATATCAAGAAAATCGTGCAAAAGATGGTGATAACCTATAAAGATTGGCATGAGATTTTGCCTTTCACTTTGTACGGTTATCGCACCACAGTGCGTACTTCGAATGGGGCAACCCCATTTTCGTTGGTTTACGGCATGGAAGCAGTGTTTCCAGTAGAGGTCGAGATCCCTTCTCTTAGGGTTATGAGAGATGTTGAGCTAGATGAAAGCGAATGGGTACAGAATCGGCTGGATCAGTTGGAACTTATTGATGAAAATAGATTGACGATCGTATGTCATGGTCAGGTATATCAGCAAAGGATGAGAAAAGCTTTTGATAAGAGGGTACGTCCCCAGTGTTACAAGCCAGGTGACCTTGTGCTAAAGAGGATAATTCTTCCCCAGGGAGACCCCAAGGGCAAGTGGGTTCCAACTTATGAAGGTCCTTTCGTGGTCAGAAAAGTTTTCTATGGAGGAGCGAAGATACTCACGACTATGAATGGAGAGTACTTCCCTCTCCATGTGAATGCTTACGTAGTTAAAAAATACTTTGCATAAAAAAATAAAAATAATAAAGAACCCGCTAAACTGAAAACCCGAAAGGGCGGTTTAGGCAAAAAGAGGGTGTCCTGGTGAATCGAAAACCCGAAAGGGAGATTCAGGAAAAAGTTAGGGACTTAAAGCAAATGACTATGCTCAACATGGGATCCTTTGTTTCTTTCCTTTGTTCCATCACCTGGCATAAGCTCGGAGCTAATCCAAGATTGTTTTGTCTAAAGGCAGGAAGATGAGAGTCATCAGAGTCATGGCAGAGTCGGGACTTGATGGATATTCACATTCACATTGCCATCTGTAAACACTTGTTTGTTTTAATTTTGCAATTTCTTGTTTCCCATTATAAATGCCTTTTTCACAGACTGATTTCTCAAAATCAATAGAATATCTTCTTTCCAGTATACGTTTACGTCTCTTTTCTCCCCTATTATTATATTGTTTGCAAAAAACGTCCAATATTTTTGATAAGCATGTGCATATAAACTCCGTGGACCTTACGCGAAAATGGTAATACAAGTCATGGTTGGTTGATCGCTTGAAATACGAATAACAAACACCACTACTACTGCACAAGGGGCATGTTTGTTTCTCTATTTGGTGGACTTCTCTTTCACTCTTTTAGGCATTTTTGCCTTGCATTTTTGTTTCACAGCTCCGGGCCGTTGTTAACAATCATAGGTCAGGGTAATATCAAGGATACGGCAAGGCAATGGGACCGGTGAACCTGGTTGGAGATACTTCTTCCCCATAATGACTTTTATTACGCTTCTTTGCCGCACTTTCATGTGTCATCTTGATTGATTGTTTTAAGCATTGTCTGCATATAGGATTTTGTTTATAGCTGAATGCCAGTCCTGATGCGTTCAATATTTTTGCCTTGAAAAATTGTTTCATTTTATTTAGTCCATCCAGTATCACTCTTTAATCGTTTTTTCTGGGCAGCTTGATACCAACTGTGCCAATTCTTTTGCATGACCAAGAATTTGGAGGAAGGAGTCTAAAAAAAAAAAGTGACTGTAGTGGTATGCTTTCGAGTAAAACCATGTAGATGATGTACATGCATTGTTTCAATCCCCAAACACTGGATATATAAGGGAGTTAGACCATCGTTAACCCCTCTGAGCCTTCGAAGTAGGAGTTTTCTTTTTGTTCGAAAAATAAAAATAAACCTTTTTTAAGAAGGGGCAGGGTAGATGTTCAGTTAATTTGCCCAAGCATTCAAATTTCAGAAGGAATGTCCCCTCTGAGGATCACTGCATTTTATCTTCCACATCATAAGATCAAAAATGTCTAAACCACGATGTTCATCTCCTCACAAAATCCTGAGGTCGAGTTCGAATCGATACAATAATGGCAAAATTGTAGTTTTGAGGCATTTGTTTTATTCAAAAAAAAAGAGAAAAGAAAAGAAGGAAAAAGTTCAAGGACCTAAAGTCACGTTGACTTGTTTAAAGTGGGAAACATGAAATGAAAGAAACAAAAAGCCCCGCTAAGTCGAAACTTGAAAACAAGTCACTTAGGCAAAAGTTAGGGCATCCCGCTGGACTCCCAAAATGGAAATTCAAAAGATATTGTCCAGGCAAAAGTTAGGGAAAAGAAGAGCCTAAAAGGCCAAAAAAAAGGGATTATTCAATAAAAATTTTCATCAAAAGAAGAGGAATAATGACAACAAAAGCAGCAGAAGTTAAGTGACAATCATGTTGGAGGATTTGTCGCAATCACTCAACCATCACAAATCCTTTTGGAATATGAATGCTTGTGATAAATCAACTGAATTTAGGACAGGAGAATATCACGAAGGGGGTGGGCACCAAATAATAACTTGAGCCTTAAAAAAACTTTTTTTCAAAAGAACCTTGAACCAGGCCACGTTACAACCTTTAAAAGTCCTAACTGAAACAAGGGTTTAACTCGAAAGCATACTACAACAGGATAACATTTCCTAAACTCCCCAAATATGTATTGCATATCCGTGTTGGTATCTTATCGCTCGCATTTTAACTCGTTTTTCAAAAAGGGGAAAGAAAAGTTTTAAAACCTTTTTGCACTCTAGCCAGTGATTCATTCACAACAGAGACGCGACACTTTGTTAAGGTTTTCAACTTCAAGGATTAAATAATCATCGCATCAGGTCTATCATTCTCAATAAACATCTGTATGCAAAACAGTTGTTTGACATCAAAAGAGTTTACACGTTGAATACCTGTAAAGAGCTTAATGATGGTCAAGAAGGGAATGTTCGGCTTTCTTCTTCTGCTTATCCCCTGTGAAGTTTCGTTTCCCAGTGAAGTTTCCTTTCCCTGGTGAAGTTTCATTTCCGCAACAAAGTTTGTTACTCCAGGGACTTTCCTTCAAAAGCCTCGTTCCAAGACTTCAAGTTTGGATATGTCGCCTATCCCCAATGGAGTCTTTAGGCAGGGACCTACATTTTGAATAAGTTTCAACTCCCCTTTTAGATTGCCATTAGAGGTCCCTCGCCTTGACCCCTAATTTCCCGGCCAATCTGTTGATCGGGGCATCTTTATGTTAAGGACCTTCATTTATTCCCCAGTAAAGTTTTGATACCGTGTGACTGTCTGCAGGATTCATCCTTTGGTTGCGTTCCAAGAGAATATCTCTCCAGCAAATTAATCCTCAAAGGAGTTCTATCTCCCCGGTGAGGTCCCATCTCTTCGGCAAGGCTTTGTTCCCCCAACAAAGGTTTTCGTCCCTTTCCAGAAGCTGCAGTGTTGATCTGATTTTCTCCAGGAGTTTGTAAATTATTTTTGCGGCTCCTCTCAATGTTTATTGCCTGTTTGTTATTCTCCGTGAAGCTTCTTCCCTTTGAGGTTCCTTCCCTAGTGAATTCCCATGTTTCTTCCTCTCTTTGGGATTTTGCAATTTATTTTTGCAAAATCATGTCAGATCCTGACTCTTTGGTCATTGACTTTTCAATTGGCCATTCCCCAATGAAACTTTTAAACATACATCATTACATTGCATCTACCAAAACGCGTAGCATTTCCTTTATATGGAGCATTGCGCTATAAAAAAGAATTCAAAACATGCATCGGAATATAAGCCATTATTATTTCCGTCATCCCCAGTGATTTGCTAACACTTCAGATTTAATCCCCAACGAGGTCTTCATCCTCATTATCTCAGTTTCCTCCCTATACCAATATCCTTTTGACGTCAGTCATTTGTTTGTTTGAGTGTCTACTTTTGACTATAGCTCAGTTTCGCCCTAGCAAGGTCTTCTCGGGTTTAGTCTTTACTACCCTCTCTGGTTCATTCCAATGTCTTTTAATGCACCTTTCAAATACCAGTTTCGTCTTGATATTCGCTTTTTGCAGGTTTTTAGGTGTACGCCCTAATCTCCTCATTGTGGGTCAAGTTTCGTCTCGACGCCTGTGCATGAAATCCAGTTTCGTCCGGGTACTCATCTAGTTTAGTTTCATCTAACTAATTGTTGAGTCGAGTTTCATCTCGTTCTTACTTTCCTACCCTGGACTCTTTGACGGTGTTTGTTTACCGAGTGCAGTGTTCGTGCTGCGTCCCTGGTTTGAAATCAGTCTCCTTTGTTCCTTGGATTCTCCTATCAGTTTTTGTCGCTGTTTATCCATTGATCTGAGACCAAGAGGTGCTCTGAGAAACATGCACTCTCATCACTTTGCTTTGGGTCGAGTTTCGTCTAACTGGTCTTTGAGTCGGGTTTCGTCTCGCTGTTGTTCCTTATTTCTGAGATTCTGTCAGTTCCTTCATATTGTCTGTCTTAGTTGAGATTGGTAAGTGTTGTACCCTAAAATTTGCCCTCCCATATTCTTCAAGATTTGTCAAGTCAAGGTCACAAAATTCCCCAAGGGTTGCACAGTGCAAAGGTCTCCTATACAGTCAAAACTAGGGTTTGTGTTCTGATCAAGAAAATGAAGTTTTCAAAGGCCCAATCAAATCTCATATGCCTACAAATATGGTCAAGTATCCTCATATCAAGTTTCAAGGCATTCAGCACAAAATTGCACAGTCAAAACCCTAAATTGCGCTACAGTCAACTGTAGGGGCAAAATGGTCATTTGACAGTCAAAAGTTCAAATTTTTGGTCAACATATCATTTTGAAGCCACAAACATCATTTGATCAATGCTTGATCATGATTCTCAAAATTTGGCTCAGAAATCATCAAGATGCAAAAGTTTCCTTATTTGGACAGCTGAAAAAGTCAACTGAAATTGACCAGGGCATAACTTTCACATGGATTATCAGAAAAAGTCCATCCAAAGCTCATTTTGAAGAGAAAGACATTTCCTACAACTCATCTTCATACTTCAAGTCCAAGAAATGCTCTCACAAAAAGTTATCAATTTCAACATTATAGGTCATTTTCAAAAGTCAACAAAAAGGGACTTTAAGTCAAAGACCATAACTTGAGATTGGTAAATCAAAATGACATGGGACCAAAGGCATTGGTTAGAAGACTCAAAGACCTTTCCAAAATGTCCAAGAACATGAGAAAAGCTTAAAAATTGAGCAAGTTATGCCTTGTGGAAGTTGGGAAGTTTTTGGATATTTTGAAAAGTCAACATTGATGCAAATGACTTAAAATTGCTAATGGGCCCATTTTTTTTCCATGATTCATCATTCCAAGCATGTGCACGACCACTTGGCCCAAAGGGAAGTATTCTCTCATTTTTTATTTATTTATTTGAATTTTTATTTATATTAATTCATTTAAATCATGAAAAATATCTAACTTGACCTAATAAATCTTTTCATGCATATTTTACCTTCAATATTTCGTGCATAGGTCAATAGGGAAAGATTTGGTTTGATTTGAGCATAATTGATACAAAAGCACATGAAAAAGATATGAAAATAATGTTGAAAAAAATCAAATCTTCAATTCATGAATACAAGAGATTCTAGTCAATTTTCTTAACCTAATTGATTCACTACAAATGCCTGGTCACAACCCTAATATCCATACACTCTAAACTGCGCAGAAGAACTAAGAACAAACTTGGAAAAATTCTCTAAAAAGTCAAAACTGAAATCATTGTTAGAGGTTGATTCAAGGCACGAAATTGATTCCAATAGCTTCCTCAAGGATTACTGATCACGTTCCAATCAGAAACAACCATCAAAACATCAAGGATTGGTATACAGAACTCTAAATTTTTCATGAAATAAGCATAATCGTATTTTGATTTTCAAGCATAATCATTGCATTCTTCTTATGGACTATTACTCATTGATGTATTCTGATGCTAACTGTACCATTTAATTGCGTTTTTATGCACTCAATGCGATTTCACCATTATTGAGCATTAGGATTTTGCAGCTTTTGAATTAGGGGTTTCCAGGTATGGCAAAATTGGACGTTCTTAGGACCATAATTAGACTCAGCTCATCTAGACGAAGAGATCCCAACCCTCGCGCCTAATTTATGTTCAAAGATAACCTAATCGCTATTTTCTGGTATATGGTCTTAGGCAACGCGTCTAAAACCGTTGCTCAATGTTTTATATTTCAGGGAAGGTGGAGAAGATGATTACATGTCACACGCTGACTGGCTTATTCAAAATCTCGCGCGCATTTCCAAGCCATTAACCCACTTTCTTTTTATTATTTGTTTGTCTAATATATATAAAACGCGTTTGGTTGGCACAGCTGGTCAGAGAAAACATTGGCAAGGCATATGACCTGGGTTCGAGTCCCAGGTCTTCAATATTCCCATTTATTTTTCTTCAATTAACGTTCACGTGCAGTACTGAGGTGAGGGATCATGATACACCTCCTAATCCAAGCGTCCACGCGTCTAGCATATCCAGATCAAAGGCTCAAGGTTGCTGAACACCATAAGCGCTGGTCAACATGTCCGTAGGCCACCTGGAAAGTCAAACGGACCCAGGGTTTTTTGGGCCAGATTATTCAAAGTCCTACCTCCACTTTGGGGCCTGAACCCCCCCCCCTGGTTTGCCTTCTCTATATTTTTCACATCTTATTTTCAATTGTTATTTTACTTGTTTTATTGTTTTGATTCAATTAATTATTTTTACCAAATATAAAAAATGCCTAAAAAATCAGAAAAGATAAAAGAAATAATAAATTTTTTTTATTTTCATATTTTCTTGTAAATAATGCATATAAATAAATTTAGTTTTAAATTAGGTTTGATTTAAATTCTTTTCATAACAAAAATCCAAAAATATAGACTTAGGTTTAATTGATAATTTTTATTCCTTTTAATTTTTCCTTTTTTATCATAATATTATTTATTTATCTATTTTCATAATTAAATTGTACATAAAAAAATTTAGGGTTTCATTTAGATTTAAAAACTTCAATATTTTCTTAATAACTTAAAAATAATTAGAATTAGGTTTAGCATTTTATTTTAGTTTTAATTAATTCTTTTTTTTATTAAACCTTAAAAAACATAAAAATACCAAAAACATTCTCTTTTAATATTAATTCTAATTCCTTATTAGTTTAATTTTTGCAAAAAGGGTCCAACGCCCATATTTTTAATTGTTTAATTTCGCATATTTATTTTATTTCGCCCAAATAATTATGTACCTCTCCCAAAGCTTTGTAACATCCACTTTTCGCACTTTTCAATTTCATTATTTACTTTGCTTTATTTATTTTTCTGTCAAATCGGGTCCGGTTTAATTTTGGCGATGTGGACCCGCGCCATTTGTAATAGCTTTAGAATTTACTTTCCCGCAACTTTTAACTGTTAAACAAAGCATGCAAGAATGAATGGACATAATAAAATCAAGCGTAGATCACTTTAACATGACAAGACAAATACAAATGAAAACGACACACAAATCACACACCACCCCTAGGGTACGCCTCACTGTTGCCTTGCCTCGAAAGGTGATCGTCGAGTAGAGGATGTCTTAGTAAGTCCTCATGATCCGGGAACCTGGCATGAGGGTAGCTTCTAAGGTGTCTTCCTATTGCTCCGGTGATCACCATGTCCCTATAAACTCGAATTGACCCGAACACCTCCAACGGTGGTGCTACCTACCTCTCAATGGTGGGATGGCACTACTTTAAAGGACATTTACACAGACGAATTCCTTAGGGTAGGTAGACGACTCTAGATACTTGCTCTAATTTCAAAACACATTCAAAAATACTTTTCACACCAACACATTTTCAAAAAAGCTTTCGAAAGCAATTTTTCAAACACTCTTGAGGACCGATACAAGAGTCGAACTGGAATTTTCAAAGAAACTTTTTAAAACCCACATTGAAAAGCAAACAAATCAATTTTGAAAACACAAATGAGCAAGTATCTAAGAGCCCATGGATAACCATGGATAGAAAGGGTGCTAACACCTTCCCTTTCTATAAATCTACCTCCCGAACCGAGAGCAATCTCTATAAGGAATTTTTATGTGCTTTTGTCCTTTCCATTTGGAGAAAATAAAAGACGGTGGCGACTCTTGCTTCCACGACATTTCGCGAACCAGCTTTAAAACAGTCAGTTCCAAATCCACCGATCACAGAACTGGCGACTCTGCTGGGGACATTTAAACTTAAAGTGAGGTGTACCTTAGGGCTAGGTCATAACTATGTTTTCAATTGTTTTCCTTGTGTGCTTTAAATTGTGGGTTGCTTGGGAGTTCTATAGATCCTAACTCGGATCTGGGGATACCTTTCTTAGAAAGTAGCAACAAGGCTGTGAGGGAACTGTGCGGGGTATACCGACATGGTTGAAACAGTCTGCTACGTTGATGTGGCACTTTGGTGTGTACCGGTAACCCTTGAGTTCAGTCAAGGAGAGTACGGGGCCTCCGCGTGGTGTCGTGAAGCATCAACAGACCTTAGGAACCTTAATTGAACTATCTTGGCCTCTTTAGGGTAGTGAGATAACTGACTTTGGTGCAGTCCGAGGTTGGTTGATACTCGATACTACACTCAATTGAGGATTACTTTCCTGGAATATTTCGGTCGCCAGTTCAGTGGCTAAATCGAAACGATGAACAATGAAGGCAATCCCGTGATATTGGGAACCTTAGAACCCGGTTACTTTGATTAGGACAGGTTGAACCCACCAACTTCAAGAGGGTACTACCCAGACCCCATGCTGGCCTAAACTCTAAGGGCTTCTCTTGTGTGACTTGTGTGCCTTCGTACTTGACTAATTGCATGCGTGTTATCTAACACATAAGCTACTTGCAGGTTTTGTTTATAGTCCTTAATCGGGACTCATAGCAGAGTATACTAGGTTTCTTACAGGTTTTGTTTATAGTCCTTAATGGGGACTCATAACAGGGTTTACTAAGTTTCTTACAGGTGTTGTTTATAGTCCTTAATCGGGACTCATAACAAAGTATACTGAGTTTCTTGCAGGATTTGTTTATAGTCCTTAATTGGGGCTCATAACAGGGTCACTTACGTTATCCCATGCATAGCATGACATCATACCATTGCATACCATTGCATACATCCTAACCCATTTCAAGGATCGCAAGGGCTTGTGATGCAGGTCATGATAAATCAAACATCTAGCCAGGGGCAAAGAGGATTTATTTTCCTCTAGCCAAGGTTGTCAGGGGCTATGACCCACTGGATATGGTGAGCCTTTGACCCTTGAAGGAGGACTCTCTACAATATGCAGCTCCTTCCATCAAGCTACCGGACCCAAATTCTAACAAATTTTCTTGTTTATCCCGCGAGGTCCTTGAAATCATTGCATGCATATCATACATCTCATTGCATTGCAGGTATCCCTGGGACAGGTTGCTTACCCTTCTTCGCTGTTTATTTCAGCCGATCGTCATGAATCCTGAATCATCAGCCGAGCAGTCCATCAAGGCCCTCCAGGCTCAGAATGCCCAGTTCCAAGGGCTGATCATGAATTTGACCCAGGGGCAACAAGATCTGAAGGCTCTGCTCCTGAAGAAGGACAAGAAGAAGAAGAGGACTGTGTTGTTCAGCCCTAGACGCAGATCTAGGAATACCCTGCAGGATCAAACTGAGAGGACAACTCCATCTGTGGGGAAGAGCAGTCATCAGGAGGAAAGGGTTCCCAGTCCAGTGGTCTCCGACAACGAGACAGATTTCAACGACGAACAATACCCTCCTGCCGAACACAAGTACAAACAATTGGAGGATAGGCTGAATGCTATGGAGATCCAACAGGTACCTGGGCTGGATTTTGGAGATCTGGGTTTGTCAACTGGTGTGATTATTCCTCGGAAGTTCAAAGCACCATCCTTTACCAAGTATGACGGGGCGTCTTGTCCCAAGTTACATCTCAGGTCCTATGTTCGGAAGATTCAACCATATACGGTGGATAAGAATTTGTGGATCCACTTCTTCCAGGAGAGTCTTTCAGGGACTCATCTCGAATGGTTCTATCAGCTAGATGGGACCAAGGTACGTAACTGGGAGGAGTTGGCTACTGCTTTCTACAAGCAGTATCAATATAATGCCGACCTTGCTCCTACGCGTACCCAACTCCAGGGTATGTTGTTAGGATCAAGTGAAGGTTTTAAAGAATATGCGCAGAAATGGAGGGATCTTGCTGGAAGGGTACAACCACCTCTGACTGATCGGGAACTTGTTGATATGTTCTTGGGGACCCTGTCTGGTCCGTTCTACAACCACCTAATTGGGAATTCGTCTGCTGGATTCACAGATCTTATCTTGACTGGAGAGCGAATAGAAGCTGGCATCCGGTCTGGGAAAATTCAAGAGGCGGCACCTTCTGATAAAAAGCCTCATCATGGAAAGAAAGAATCCAATGTTGTGCACGGTAAAAAGAGCCGTCATGAGGTGGGGGCAACCCAGATCTCCAATCCCGGACCTGCTCAACAAGGACAGGGGCAGCAGCGAAAGGAGAAACGACAGTACACCAAAATCAACATGTCGCTGGATCAAGCACTGCAACAAATGTTGAAGGCAGGGCTGATCACCTTAAGGGCTCCTCTCCGGAATCCGAACACTTCTGCTCCCAACTATCATCCCAATGATAGGTGCGCATATCATTCTGATAGCCCGGGGCATACTACGGACAACTGCTGGCCTCTCAAGAACAAAATTCAAGACATGATCGACGCCGGGGAAATTCAGTTTGAAGTGCCTGAGACTCCGAACATAATCACTACTCCGTTGCCCAATCATTGAAGCCTTTTGTTTATTTGAATTTTTTGAGTTGTATTTTTCTTTGCTTATACAAACAATTAATGTCATATCAAACTCTTTTATTCTATCAATGCATCGCATACGTCTGTTTTGGGAATTAATACAATTGTTTTCATTATGTTCGAATTTCTTTTCATATTTTTTCTGATGTCAACTCTGGATCTAAAATTCTAAGCCTCTTGAGGGAGGATGACGAAAACGATACCATAATCTACAGTATGCTTTTGAACAGACCCCGCTGATGAGGTACAGGCATTGTTTCAAATCCTAAACACTGGAGCTATAAGGAAGATAATCCCTCGTCAACCCCTCTGAGCCAAAGAAGTAGGAGTTTTTCTTTTCGAAATTTAAAACCCTTTATCATAACCTGGGACAGGGTAGTTTCTCAGTTGATCCAAGTGCATAACGAATGGCACCAAAGAGGTCCTTACAAAACAAAGAAAAACCGTGATGGTTCTGAATAATCAATAAAGAAAGGCAGTCATTATCTCAAAAAATAAAAAGCCCATTAAGTCAAAACCCATGAAGGAGACTTACAAAACTGGGGCATCCCGCTGACGGTAATTCCAAAAAAAAAAAGGAAACAGTTCAGGCAAAAAAAGAAAGGGATAGCAGAATCAAAAAGAAAGAGGTCTTACAAACCCTCAACAAAAAAGGAAATGACTGCCTATTCAAAATAAATCATCAATATCCGAACCATCACCGGAAAATCAGAGCAAAGACTCAAAACAAGGTCTAACGTATGGTCAACTGAGTTTAGGTTTGGAGAACATCACGAAGAGCGGGTGGGTACAAATAATTTGAGCCTTTATCCTTTGTTTCTTAAACCGTGAACCAGGCCACGTTATAACCCTTAAAAGTCCTAGCTGAAGCATGGGTTAGTTCGAAAGCATACTGTTACGAAAGGTATCCTGACTCCTTAAGGCCTACGGTAAATACGGAGTTGACATCACGTTTTACAAACATTCACTTGTTTTATGAAAAAAGAATGCATTTTCAAAATCTTCGAGACAGACATAAGCTTTGCATTTTTAACATAACTTTGTTTGCATATGACTTTTTGTTTGAACAGCATAGAAATTCGCATGACGAAAGTCTAATGAACAAGACTATCTCCAATCAAGGGGCACGGCATGATCATGGTCTACCATCTGGGGCAGTTAAGCCAAGATCCATAGAATCTCTCAAGAGGCCAAAAAGCCTGGGGCAAATCTCTGCCTGAGTCACTTGGGGCACTCCAGCAACGGATCTTGCACGATCAGACACCTTCTGGTAATATGGCAACACAAGCAGCCAGGGGCACCTACCTGCATTCTAAGAGCGTGGACATAGTCGAAAAAATACTACGCAAAATCAAAGACCCGCTAGGTTGACACACCTAGGCAAAAATAAGGGCTTCCCGGCGAACCAAAAGGGTTCGGGCAAAATGAAGGGATGAAATCTGTACACCCGGCAAGTCGAAAACCTGAAAAGGCGGCTTGAGCAAAAATAGGTATCCCGGTGGGCTGAAAACCCGAAAGGGCGGTCCAGGCAAAAGTTAGGGATCAAAGCGTATGACTATGTCCCGGCATCTCGTCGCTTGCCTACCAGAAGAAGATTTGTTAATCGGCAGTCATCAAACACCTTTACAGGTCTTCCTCCCCAATATCAGAAACTGGGGCAATAATGAGTTGTCTAAATGATCCGATTGCTCTATCCTCCAAGGTATCAGGGTAGGTTCCGTTGAAGAACATAACCCATACAGTTCAATACTTCCCCAGGAGAGTCCAATCCAGCTTCCCCAGGAAAGTTGGAATTCATCTCCCCAAGCAGTAAGCTTATCCCCAGTAAATTCTGGAAGCTTATCCTTCGCAGAGCACGAACGCGTCTCCCGGCTTATTTCAAAGAGTTATTTCCTTAACAGGATATAACTGGGTTATCCTCAGCCAAAAGCCACGGAAAGATCGTCCTCGGCAAAGTCTCCTTATCCCCAGCAAACTATCATCAACAATTCAGCAAAGCATCTCTATCCCCACAGAGTATTGCTTCCCAGCATGGTCGCTAGAGCATCTTTTCTCCCCGCAGAATCCTTCATTGGCCAAGTTTATTCCGCAACAGAGTCATCTTCTCCTACCGGTATTCTTGCAGTTATCATCCCCAGCGGAAGCAAAGTCTATTCTCCAACATCAGCCCAGGATACGACTTCCCGGCACCTGTCAAGGATTTATTTTCTTAGACAAAAATACATTCATAAACATCACATCTTCATACATTATAGCATGCATATGCATCATACTACACGAATCTCATTAATTTTGAAGACATACAGTTCATGCATCATGATTTTGCATACAATTATGTTTTGCCTTTTCAGGAAAAAAGATCAATACAAAATGATTACTATCAACTATCGCAATTCTTTCTAGATATAGTTTCAGATATGACCCAGATATGGTGACGTTCTGATACTGCTTCCAGATTGCCTTCCAGATATAGTTTCAGATGTAAACCAGAGACGGTGACGTTCTGATACTGCTTCCAGATTGCCTTCCAGATATAGTTTCAGATGTAAACCAGAGACGGTGACCTTCTGATACTGCTTCCAGATTGCCTTCCAGATATAGTTTCAGATGTAAACCAGAGATGGTGACGTTCTGATGCTGCTTCCAGATTTCCTTCTAGATATAGTTTCAGATATGACCCAGAGATGGTGACGTTCTGATGCTGCTTCCAGATTTCCTTCTAGATATAGTTTCAGATATGACCCAGATATGGTGACGTTCTGATACTGCTTCCAGATTTCCTTCCAGATATAGTTTCAGATGTAAACCAGAGACGGTGACGTTCTGATACTGCTTCCAGATTGCCTTCCAGATATAGTTTCAGATGTAAACCAGAGATGGTGACGTTCTGATGCTGCTTCCAGATTTCCTTCTAGATATAGTTTCAGATATGACCCAGATATGGTGACGTTCTGATGTTGCTTCCAGATTGCCTTCCAGATATAGTTTCAGATGTAAACCAGATATGGTGACGTTCTGATACTGCTTCCAAATATCCTTCTAGATATAGTTTCAGATATGACCCAGATATGGTGACGTTCTGATGCTGCTTCCAGATTTCCTTCTAGATATAGCTTCAGATATGACCCAGATATGGTGACGTTCTGATGCTGCTTCCAGATTTCCTTCCAGATATAGTCCAGATATGAACCAGTCAAAGGCCTTCTCTGGTTCAGTCAGATCGACCCTAAGATCTCCCTGATGCTTATCCAGTTGAAGATATGTCAAGACCTTGTCCGGTTCATCTAAATCGACCCTAAGATCTCCCTGATGCTTATCCAGTTGAAGATATTCCAAGACCTTGTCCGGTTCAGTTAAATCGACCCTAAGATTTTCCTGATGCTTATCCAGTCAAAGGCCTCCTCTGGTTCAGTCAGATCGACCCTAAGATCTTCCTGATTCTTATCCCAGTAGAAGACACCCAAGATTTTCTCAACGAGCGTTGTTGAAGTTAAAATCACCCAAGGTTCTCTTACCGTTCATACTAAGATGGTAACCATCCCTGGTTCGTTCATCGCCGTTTGAAGCTCCAGACTCAGCTCCTGTAACCAGTCAGGACGCATCTATACCAAGCATCTGAAAACCAACTCCTCCGACGTGTCAGGTACTTATTTTCTTTTGCAGGTATGCAGGTTCGCGCTAAGGAATCTCCTACGCGATCAACATCCAGATGGCATCTATAAGCCCATCATCCTATCCAGCAATCTCCAAATGGCATCTATAAGCCCATTCCCCCATCACTGTTAACATGTGAGCGCAAATTTCTGGGCACTCTCGTGTCCAATCATCTTCTACCCTCGGATTACGAAAGGCACGTCCGCCAATCTGCATCCCCAGGTCTAAGAAGATTGAACAGGGGCAACTGTTGTACCCCAAAATTTGCCCTCCCATATTCTTCAAGATTTGTCAAGTCAAGGTCACAAAATTCCCCAAGGGTTGCACAGTGCAAAGGTCTCCTATACAGTCAAAACTAGGGTTTGTGTTCTGATCAAGAAAATGAAGTTTTCAAAGGCCCAATCAAATCTCATATGCCTACAAATATGGTCAAGTATCCTCATATCAAGTTTCAAGGCATTCAGCACAAAATTGCACAGTCAAAACCCTAAATTGCACTACAGTCAACTGTAGGGGCAAAATGGTCATTTGACAGTCAAAAGTTCAAATTTTTGGTCAACATATCATTTTGAAGCCACAAACATCATTTGATCAATGCTTGATCATGATTCTCAAAATTTGGCTCAGAAATCATCAAGATGCAAAAGTTTCCTTATTTGGACAGTTGAAAAAGTCAACTGAAATTGACCAGGGCATAACTTTCACATGGATTATCAGAAAAAGTCCATCCAAATCTCATTTTGAAGAGAAAGACATTTCCTACAACTCATCTTCATACTTCAAGTCCAAGAAATGCTCTCACAAAAAGTTATCAATTTCAACATTATAGGTCATTTTCAAAAGTCAACAAAAAGGGACTTTAAGTCAAAGACCATAACTTGCGATTGGTAAATCAAAATGACATGGTACCAAAGGCATTGGTTAGAGGACTCAAAGACCTTTCCAAAATGTCCAAGAACATGAGAAAAGCTTAAAAATTGAGCAAGTTATGCCTTGTGGAAGTTGGGAAGTTTTTGGATATTTTGAAAAGTCAACATTGATGCAAATGACTTAAAATTGCTAATGGGCCCATTTTTTTCCATGATTCATCATTCCAAGCATGTGCACGACCACTTGGCCCAAAGGGAAGTATTCTCTCATTTTTTATTTATTTATTTGAATTTTTATTTATATTAATTCATTTAAATCATGAAAAATATCTAACTTGACCTAATAAATCTTTTCATGCATATTTTACCTTCAATATTTCGTGCATAGGTCAATAGGGAAAGATTTGGTTTGATTTGAGCATAATTGATACAAAAGCACATGAAAAAGATATGAAAATAATGTTGAAAAAAATCAAATCTTCAATTCATGAATACAAGAGATTCTAGTCAATTTTCTTAACCTAATTGATTCACTACAAATGCCTGGTCACAACCCTAATATCCATACACTCTAAACTGCGCAGAAGAACTAAGAACAAACTTGGAAAAATTCTCTAAAAAGTCAAAACTGAAATCATTGTTAGAGGTTGATTCAAGGCACGAAATTGATTCCAATAGCTTCCTCAAGGATTACTGATCACGTTCCAATCAGAAACAACCATCAAAACATCAAGGATTGGTATACAGAACTCTAAATTTTTCATGAAATAAGCATAATCGTATTTTGATTTTCAAGCATAATCATTGCATTCTTCTTATGGATTATTACTCATTGATGTATTCTGATGCTAACTGTACCATTTAATTGCATTTTTGTGCACTCAATGCGATTTCACCATTATTGAGCATTAGGGTTTTGCAGCTTTTGAATTAGGGGTTTCCAGGTATGGCAAAATTGGACGTTCTCAGGACCATAATTAGACTCAGCTCATCTAGACGAAGAGATCCCAACCCTCGCGCCTAATTTATGTTCAAAGATAACCTAATCGCTATTTTCTGGTATATGGTCTTAGGCAACGCGTCTAAAACCGTTGCTCAATGTTTTATATTTCAGGGAAGGTGGAGAAGATGATTACATGTCACACGCTGACTGGCTTATTCAAAATCTCGCGCGCATTTCCAAGCCATTAACCCACTTTCTTTTTATTATTTGTTTGTCTAATATATATAAAACTCGTTTGGTTGGCACAGCTGGTCAGAGAAAACATTGGCAAGGCATATGACCTGGGTTCGAGTCCCAGGTCTTCAATATTCCCATTTATTTTTCTTCAATTAACGTTCACGTGCAGTACTGAGGTGAGGGATCATGATACACCTCCTAATCCAAGCGTCCACGCGTCTAGCATATCCAGATCAAAGGCTCAAGGTTGCTGAACACCATAAGCGCTGGTCAACATGTCCGTAGGCCACCTGGAAAGTCAAACGGACCCAGGGTTTTTTGGGCCAGATTATTCAAAGTCCTACCTCCACTTTGGGGCCTGAACCCCCCCTGGTTTGCCTTCTCAATATTTTTCACATCTTATTTTCAATTGTTATTTTACTTGTTTTATTGTTTTGATTCAATTAATTATTTTTACCAAATATAAAAAATGCCTAAAAAATCAGAAAAGATAAAAGAAATAATAAATTTTTTTATTTTCATATTTTCTTGTAAATAATGCATATAAATAAATTTAGTTTTAAATTAGGTTTGATTTAAATTCTTTTCATAACAAAAATCCAAAAATATAGACTTAGGTTTAATTGATAATTTTTATTCCTTTTAATTTTTCCTTTTTTATCATAATATTATTTATTTATCTATTTTCATAATTAAATTGTACATAAAAAAATTTAGGGTTTCATTTAGATTAAAAAACTTCAATATTTTCTTAATAACTTAAAAATAATTAGAATTAGGTTTAGCATTTTATTTTAGTTTTAATTAATTCTTTTTTTTATTAAACCTTAAAAAACATAAAAATACCAAAAACATTCTCTTTTAATATTAATTCTAATTCCTTATTAGTTTAATTTTTGCAAAAAGGGTCCAACGCCCATATTTTTAATTGTTTAATTTCGCATATTTATTTTATTTCGCCCAAATAATTATGTACCTCTCCCAAAGCTTTGTAACATCCACTTTTCGCACTTTTCAATTTCATTATTTACTTTGCTTTATTTATTTTTCTGTCAAATCGGGTCCGGTTTAATTTTGGCGATGTGGACCCGCGCCATTTGTAATAGCTTTAGAATTTACTTTCCCGCAACTTTTAACTGTTAAACAAAGCATGCAAGAATGAATGGACATAATAAAATCAAGCGTAGATCACTTTAACATGACAAGACAAATACAAATGAAAACGACACACAAATCACACACCACCCCTAGGGTACGCCTCACTGTTGCCTTGCCTCGAAAGGTGATCGTCGAGTAGAGGATGTCTTAGTAAGTCCTCATGATCCGGGAACCTGGCATGAGGGTAGCTTCTAAGGTGTCTTCCTATTGCTCCGGTGATCACCATGTCCCTATAAACTCGAATTGACCCGAACACCTCCAACGGTGGTGCTACCTACCTCTCAATGGTGGGATGGCACTACTTTAAAGGACATTTACACAGACGAATTCCTTAGGGTAGGTAGACGACTCTAGATACTTGCTCTAATTTCAAAACACATTCAAAAATACTTTTCACACCAACACATTTTCAAAAAAGCTTTCGAAAGCAATTTTTCAAACACTCTTGAGGACCGATACAAGAGTCGAACTGGAATTTTCAAAGAAACTTTTTAAAACCCACATTGAAAAGCAAACAAATCAATTTTGAAAACACAAATGAGCAAGTATCTAAGAGCCCATGGATAACCATGGATAGAAAGGGTGCTAACACCTTCCCTTTCTATAAATCTACCTCCCGAACCGAGAGCAATCTCTATAAGGAATTTTTCTGTGCTTTTGTCCTTTCCATTTGGAGAAAATAAAAGACGGTGGCGACTCTTGCTTCCGCGACATTTCGCGAACCAGCTTTAAAACAGTCAGTTCCAGATCCACCGATCACAGTAAGTGTTCCTAGAATCACGCATTATAGCCACTTTGCTTTGGGTCGAGCTCAGAGTTTTGTCTCCTCACCCGCGTACGTTTTCTGTTACGGAGCTTAGTTTCGTCTATACTCTGTTGGTTGAGTTTTGTCTCACCCCTTCCTTTTGAAGCCCAGTTTTTCCATGGCACGTTTGTCCGGAAGTTTAGTTGCGTCTACTCTTCTTTGTTTTTGCTTTGTTTCAACCTGCATTATGGCTTCATTCTGACACATGTCTTGGGAGTTTTGTCCCCGTTTCTTTCAAGATTGTAAATTTTCGAGTTCTCTCGTATTCAAACATCGTCAACCCTGAATGCTCAAAAGTTATCACTTTTCTCACTTATCATGTTGAAGATATTTGAATAGGGGAAGCTGTTGCACCCCAAAATTTACCCTCTTGATTTAGGCTTATGTTTCATCATGAACATCATATTACATTGCATTCATACATTGTGATAGGATCAAAGTACTTTGGTTACCAAGTTTTCCTCAAAGCTTTGAAGGTTGATTACATGGACAAGTTGCTCAAGAAATATCTTACCATCCAAATCTCTAGATCTTTTGAGCTCGAAGGTTTTAGCATATTTCAAGATGTTTTTGTCCATCTCTTTGGATCAACAGAAGATTGAAGTCTGTGATTGTTTACAAGAAGAACCACTCTTTGGATGCACCAGTCAAATTAGGGTTTGTTTGAGCAAGATTATTGGCCAATGTACAAGTCTTGATTTAGGGATCTACAACATTTCTTTGATATTTGGAAGGTCTTTGTACAAGGATTTGGTCAAGATGCCCAGAGGATTTGAAGTTTTGAAGATAATTCATCAGTCTCCTAATGTGTTGACCAAAATTAGGGTTTGGGATTTCATCAAGATTTCTTGAGAGTTTTGAAGTTAAACTTTGCACATGGCCTTTGTATGATTGGAAGATCATATGTTTGAATTTTTTACCATCAATTTTGAAGGGAAGTGGATCAATTGATTCAGAGGGGGAAAATGGTCATTTTGGTCAAAATCAGTCAAAGTCAAGGTTGACCAAGGGAACTTTTGGTCAACCATCAATTCAAGGATGTACTTTTCATATTTCAATTCCATTTTGGTCATTAGATTAAAGATATTGATGTTTGGATTGAAACTTGTTCCTGAAGAAACACTAAAAGTTACTAATTTTGGAAAATAAGGACTTAATTTCAAAAAATCATATTTTATTCATTCTTGATCAAGAAGATGCAAATGAAATATGCTTGGAAAGCTAAGAGAATTATCTTTCATCTCCTTTTGGTCTCATGTCCAAATTGGCAAGGAATCAAGAGTTATGGTCTTTTGAAGTCACAAAATTATAGGTCATTTTTCAAAATTATTGAATTTCAAGCCAAATTTTGAGAATCTTAATGGACTCAATTGCAAAAACTCAAAACTAGGGGATTGTAGATCTTTTCAAGAACTTTCCAAATTGTGTTCATTTGTGCCAAAATTCAAAGGTATGTACAAGTTATGAGTTTTGGAAATTTGAGGCATTTCATTGAAATTTGGCAAATGTGCAAAATGGCCATTTCTTGCAAACTCAAGTTTTAGCCATTCTTCTTGCTTCTAATCAAGCCCATTGGTAATTTGTGACATGCTGAGGCCCATCATACTCATTATTTCGTGCCCCACATGGTATTGCACATGTTGGAATCAAAAAATGCAAAACTTGCTCAAAATGGCCAATTCACCAACACTCTCTCATTTCAAGTAATTGTGGGATGGCATGTTGAGCATGCATTTCTGACTTCATTTGGCTCACAAAAAGCATGAAATGCAGAAGAATGCACGAGCAAAACAGATGATTCACTATGCACCTCATTTTTGGCCAAAATTCCCAATCCTGTCCTCCAACGGTTTTAAGGACAAACTTCCACTTCTATCCTTCTCTACAAACTCTATATAAGTGAAAGCAAACAAAGAGAGAGAAAGAGAATGTGCCATTTGGAAGAATTCCAAATCTGAAATTTTTCTTCCTCTTCTGCAATTTGATTCGATTCTCTCAATTCCTTGGTGCTTTCTTCAAAATTCTTGTGGATTCTGCTTCAGCAAAGCAAGTAGATCAAGCCAGCACTGTTTGTTTGCATCTGGAGTGAAGGAGATAGTAGATCCATTTTTTCTCAAAGGTATGAATTCTCAACTTTGAATTCTGATTTCTAGCCATGCCTCGTGTGATTTAAGTTCATGATCATGTTGTTTGAAGTTTATGGATTGATTCTAAAGCTTTATAACATTTAATTTGATGAATTATGCACGTTTGGATATTCTGAAACTAGCAATTCAGAAGGTTTTTGTTCATGTTCATGTCTTGATTGTGGATAATGTGGTTGATGATTTGATTTGATTCGAATTGCTATGGATTCCTTGCCATGCTAACTTTAATTTGCCTTTGATTTCATCAAAAATGATGCAAAATTGAGTGAGTTACATTGATCTGAAAGTGAGCCCTAGGCCTGAGAATATGCGCGCGTTTTTGAACATCCGGAGGTTGAAGATGATGTGGTGGCACATCATGATTGGTCTGTTTGAAATTTTTGGATTATTTGAATTTTTGTTTTATAAATTGATTTCCATGATTTTATTTCTTGCTCAAAAATGATTGGAAAATTCTGAAAAAATTACCATAAATTCAAAATAATATTTATGACTTTGTGTATTTTTTTTATGTTTTTTTGAAAATATTTTGATTGGTTCAAAAATTGTTAGGTTTAATTAATTAATTGATCAAAGACAATTTTTGTTTTAATAGTTCCTTCGACCTAAAAAATCCAAAAAAAAATTGAGACTCCTAAAATGATGTGAAAATTGATTCTGACTTTGGTTCATCATTTTTCTTATTTTTGATTTTAAATTTAATTTCAAAGGATATTTGTAATATTTGTTTGTTTGTTTTTTATTTTTAATACTTCTATTAATTCAAAAATTCCAAAAAAAATCATGTAATCTTGTTTTTAATCATAGAACCTGATCATATTTTTGTTTTGCCTTTTTTTTGTGATTTTTGGTTATGTTTTGCATTTTCTTGCCTTTAAATAATAATTTCATTATTGATTGTTTGTTTTTTTAGTTTTTAATATTTTCTTTTTATCCAAAATTCACAAAAAAATCAGGGATGTATGTTTTTAGCCCTAATATTTGAATATAATTTTGGTAGGCCATTCTCCTGACTTTTTTATCTAAATATCATTTTGATATGTGGATATTTGTTAATTACCTAATTGCTTGAATTTAATTCCATTCTTTGACTTTTCCTAATTCAAAAAAATATATAAAAAAATGTATATTCTAACATTTAGGGTTCCTTGATGATTCGTATGATCTTGACTCAATTTGTTTGAATTTTGATCTCATTTAATCAATATTTGAGATAAAAAGTCAAAAATTAGGGTTTTGTTGCTTATGATGCAAGTTTATTTTCAAAATTCACTTTTCCTTGGTTTTTCTTGGGATGCAGGTCTTGATTATGGTTCATGAATGTGTTGGGAATTTGAAAACCATTTTTCTTGAATTATTTAACTTGGTTTGACATTTTTCCACAAATAATTTTGAAAACTTGTCTAGTTTGGTGTTTTTGCTAACTAGTCTTAAACTTTGCACTTCACTTGGCCCCTTCCTCAATCATTCGTTAACTTAGGGCTTGCATTCTGACTTCTAAACACCCCCAAGATGTTGAGATATTTTTGGTTTGAATTATGGATCCTTGTTTCTATTTTTGGTATAATTTTGAAGTGAAGGTACCCAATTATGTTTGCATGTTTTGTTGCAATTTGTTTGATGGCCAATGAACTTGAGTGAGGCCTATAATTGGGAACCTAATGATCTTTTTGGTTCTGACTTGTCCATTATAGCTCAAGCCATTTCACTTAGGAGCCTCATGTTTGAATATTTTGAACCATCTAATGTATTATGTAGGTTTCATTTTCTATTGTGTCCATGAGGTTGTGTTTAAATTAGCCATGCATCATTAAAATATGTTTGCTACTGACTTCCATGGTTCTTTTTCATATTATTCTCAAGCTCTTATGATCCTTGATTGACACTCAATTGTCAATTCAACGTGGTGATAGGAAAGAGCAACATTCTTTTGATTCTTTTAACCTAATATATGCATATGCTTGTCTCCTCTTGCTTATGATGTCTAATATTTGGTAATTGTCACCATGATTATTCTCACTTCTTCACCTTTTGGAATACTAACTTGGTTGTTGAATATGCGAGGTACTCTGAGAAAGTTGCCACTTTTGGCTTGAGGCTTTTGTGTTCCACTTTATTTGTGGAACACAGTTTATTATATTGGCATTTGTTTTTGTGTTTGGCATGCTTGATGGTTTATGCAGGATATACATATTTATGATTGTGAATGCCATACATTACCCATGGTATTTTTTCATATCTGATAAATTACTTACATCTTGATGGTGCAATTGTTGACTCAATTTGTCTACTGATGCCAGCTTGCTTGAAGTTTCTCTGGGTTTCATTTATTCTTGCTTGATTGCTACAGATAGTTATCTATTTGGTATTATACTACTTCCTTTCTCCCATTTTCATTTTGCATAATTCTCTGATTACATGATGGGATCTCTGTTGCTGATATAAGTTAGGAGACCCTCTGGTTTTTTTATCTGATGCATGTGTTGTGATTGTTGATCGATGAGTCACTCAATTTAGATATTGAGATCACGACTTCGCTCTCATTGCGTGCTCCCTATAGGATGTTTATTTCTTTTCTTCTTTAATTATTGATTGATGAGTCACTCAATTTAGATATTGAGATCACGACTTCGCTCTCATTGCATGTTCCCTATAGGATGTTTATTTATTTTCCTCTTTAATTGTTGATCGATGAGTCACTCAATTTAGATATTGAGATCACGACTTCACTCTCATTGCATGTTCCCTATAGGATAGTATTTTTGAGTTCCCTTTAGCATGCAAATTAGGATAGGATTTTCCCTTTATCCTTAACCTTAGAGTCAACCATTGTATGATAACACTAGGGATAGCACTAGGTTAGTTTCCCTTAGCTGTTTTCCCTTTCTTTACATTTTGCATCTTAAAACAAAAATTGTTTTCTTGGCAAATCATAAGACATTTCTAATGAACTCAAATCCTTCTTCAAAGTAAAAGATACAAACCAATCTTACTTTGTCTGTGTTATCTTGAAGTCGATGTTTCTCCATCGCACATTTGTTTGAAGCCGATGTTTCGCCTTCGCACATGCTTGTTATCCTACTTTGATTCTTGTGATACGGTGGGAGAACTGACTTGAGGTTTTGCTTTTATGTTTGCAAATGTTTCGGTTTAGCAAGAGTCACCACCGACTTTTTATTTTATCCTAAGGAAAGGTCAAAAAGCACAGGAAAGACCTTTGAGATGTTTTCTTGGGTTCGGGGGGTAGATTATGAAAAGGGAATGTGCTAGCACCCTTTTCATCCATGGTTTTCCATGGACTCTTAGTTTTTAGATCACTTGCCTTTGCTTTTCAATTGTTTGAAATTGTGCTTTGTGTGTGTGGTTTTGAAAATGCTTTGAAAAAGAGGCCTTGTCTAGGCAACCTTTGTAATGATTCTTGTTTGAATATATACAAATGTGTTTGTCTTTTTGAAAAGATATTTCAATGTTTTGAAAGTTTGTTTTGAAATTGTGTTGTGAAGTGTGTTTGAAAATAGCAAGGATATTTTTTGCAAGCTTTTGATCAAGTAACTAAGAGCTATCTATCCTATTTTACTCAAAGATCCTTCCTAATGTTTTTAACCATTTTGACAGTGTTGTTTCACCATTGTATTTGGTGAACAACCTTGTGTTAGGATGTTAAACGGGACAGGCGCGGGTCATCGTATAGACCATGATAGCAATTGTGCCAAGTATCTTTGCCAATTTTCTTGAGGGACTTGATCATTTTTGTTTAGGAAACCAAGATAGCGTCATCGAGGGACTATGATCTTTTGTTTTATTTTTGTTTTGCCAAAGTACCCAACATGCATACCATGGCCCATTTTTGAAGGCAACAAGTGGATTGTAACCCTAGGGGTGCAAGTGTGTATTGTGTTTGATTTTCAAGCATTTTTGTCTTTGATTAGGTCAAACTATTTGTTGATTTTGATTTTGCATACAAACCCTAATTCTCTAATCATGGCATAATTGAAAGCGTAAAGTGCGAGAATTTAAATTCTAAGCTATTACAACATGATTATGGGGGTAGGGGTACAATTTTGAATAGGGGATATTTGACAAGAAATATAAACCCTAGTTTAGTATTACATCCAAATTGAATTTCCAAAGCATAGGTATTAAATGGACAATATTTAAATAAACAAAATAAATAAATATTAAATAAAATGTATTATGCAAAAAAAAGAATTTAATTTGTTTATGTATGTAAAAAGTATTTTTAGTGTAAAAAGTATAAAGAAATAAATAAATAAATAAAAGATTAATTTTATTTGTTTTAAGAGTAAACCCTAATTTCTTTAAGAGAATAAATATTATATATTATTTATATACAAAAATATATTAATATGTGTAAAAAAATAAATATACTTAAAAGGGTATTTTTTAGTATAAATAATAATAAAAATAAAAATGTAATATTTTTTATTTTTATTCTAAGTATTTAATGAAATAAAAGTATATATATTTTTATTATGTGTATATTAATCAAATTAAATATGTACAAAATAAAATAAAATATGTACAAAAATAAAATATATTCAAGAAAATATTTTTAATATAAATAAAAGTAAAGAACAAAAAATAAAAGTATAAAATGTAAATATTTTTCAAGTCTTAATAATATAAAAGAATATTTAAATACTTTGAATGTTAGAAAAAATTAGAATAAAATGCCAAATAAATTAAAAAATTATGAAAATATTTTTTGAACATTTATTATATTTGGAAATAAAATAACAAAGTCAGAAAAGAAAACAAAAATTCAAAAATGCAAAAATATAAGAAATTGGGCCAGGGGGTGTGAAACTGAAAAGAGGGGTGTTAGAAGCAAAACTGGCCAGGCCCAGCCCAAGCCAACTTCATCTTCTTCCTCCAGACAAAAAATGCGCGCTTGCCCTGTTCAAATGCTACATCCTGTATACGTAATCTTTTGTCAAAACTCACAACATCAAACTTGTAGAGAATTTCAATACGATTTTAACCATATAAAATCTGAGAGAATTTCTCTGGCCCTAAAATCTGACCTAGTTTTTTCAGCATGTTCATGGATGAAATTCTCCTAGCACACTTAATATGAATGAAAGTTGAGCATATGTAGGGCTTCCTAGCATTGAACACTACATTTTTTATTCACAAACCTAAAGCTAAATGTTCCTAAATAGAGAGATAGAAAGTGAAGAAAAACTTGTTTCAGTTGGATTCGTGTAGGGCAATGTAGTGCTTCTCAACAAGTTTTGAGGTGTCTGGTAGCTTGCCTGGACTTCACTTGATCTTTTCCAACAGCTAGCTTGCCTTGAAAGTCCTTGAATCAGCCTCTAGAACTCAACCTGCATAAGCTTGAAATGAAAATGGTGGTCACTGTAAATGGAGTTACAGTTAGCAATGGAGGTTTGGGATAGCTTGAGTGAGTTGAATGGAAGGTGTTTGAAGCAAAAAGGAGCAAAACGCACAAGCCAAATGAGCTATGGCACTCAAGTTGCAGCACCTGCCCTGTTTTGCTAAAGAAGAGTGATTTCTGGCTATGGGAGGTTTTGAGGCTCAAGTGCTCGTGTTTCTTTCTCAAAGGGTTGTAATTTCTTGTGAAAAAGGGAGGGCAAATTTTGGGGTATAACAATTGCCCCTGTTCAATCTTCTTGAACCTGAAGAGTTAGATTGACAATTTTGTCGTTCGCGACTCAAAGGTAAAAGATGATTGGACACTAGAGTGCCCATAAATTTGCACTTGTCAAAGCATAGTTGAGGGAATGGGCTTAAAGATGCCATTTGGAGATGTGATAAAACTTTGTCGGAGATGGGCTTAAAGATGCCATCCAAGAATGTTTGTCGAACTGTATGTTGTAGGTGAAAGAATGAGTATCCGAAAGGTATCCGTGTTTGGACCGTCTATGAGCTGGGGGTCTGAATAAGCAATAGATTAACAACCATGTTTGGAGAATCTGTAAACTGTTTTCAAAATTTGAATCTGAACAAGCGATAAATTAACATCCATGTTGGGAAGCATCCGTAAACTATTTTCAGAAATCCTTAAAGTTTGAAGCTTGCTAAACTTATCCTGTGAAGGGTAAAATATTAGCTGAAACACAAAGTTATGTTGCATGAAATGTATGATGCAATATATGTGTTTTATCAATGTTTATGATATATGGATGCAATGTATGCGTATGTGAGCTGATGAGCTGTCTTGCTGAGGAAGATAAATCCTGGATAGCTGGAGATAATAAAATCTTTGACCGCTATCGGGGAAAATAAATCCTTGACTGCTGTTGGGGATTGAAAATCCTTTGATCGTTTGAGAATGAGAAGTCCTGGGACCACTTTTGAAGAGTATGCGTGTCTTCAAGCTTTTTGACAACCTCTGCGGGGAGAAGTTATACTGCTGGGGAAAGTCAGAAGTTTGGGTTGTATGCCAATCTACTGGGGATTCCTGTTTTGAGGAGAACTTCGCTGGGGAATATTTGAAAATTGTGGGGAAATGAGAATGAGAATCTTCATTCTGCTAGGGGAACGGGTGCTGAGGAGTCAAGAACGAGAATCTTCGATCTGTAGGGGATTAAAAACTCCGACAAATTCAATGCTGAGAGTAAAGAAAGCTCTGGAGAATCAAGGATGAGAATCTTGATTTTGCTGGGGAGTAAAAACTATGTGGGGAGTAGCTGTACTGCTGAAGAGTAGCTATCATGTTGGAGATTAAAACTCAGGACTCTGGGAAAAGCTTATTCCTGTTTGGAAGAAGTTCATGAGTTAATGTTGTACGCCACATTGAGAATGAGAATCTTCATTCTGTCGGGAATATTGGGGATTCAAGTTATATACCATTTTGAGAATGAGAATCTTCATTCTGTCGGGAATATCAGGAATTCAAGTTATATACCACTTTGAGAATGAGAATCTTCATTCTGTCGGGAATATCGAGAACTTAGGTGTGCGCCACATTGGAAATGAGAATCTTCATTCCGTCGGGTTAGGAGGTTGGGTGTATGCCAATCTACAGAGGAAGCAAGAATGAGAATCTTCATTCAGGAGTTTGGGTCAGGAGGTTGGGAGTATGCCAATCTACTGGGGAAGAAAGAATGAGAATCTTCATTCAGGCGTTTGGGTCAGGAGGTTGGGAGTATGCCAATCTACTGGGGAAGCAAGAATGAGAATCTTCATTCAGGCGTTTGGATCAGGAGGTTGGGTGTATGCCAATCTACTGGGGTTTTAAGGATGAGAATATTCATTCTGTTAATGGTATCAGGAGCTTGGGAGTATACCAATCTTCTGAGGTTTCAAGGATGAGAATCTTCATTCTTGAGAGAAAAAGAATTTTAGGAGCTTCATTTGTCCGTTATTCTGCTGGTGGGTTGTTTCTGCTGAGATTTAGGAACTCGTCCGTAATTTAACTGAAGTAAATGCTTTAACGCTTGAATTTGATTGTACCTTTCCTGAAAGGTAAAGGTTAGTGGCATATATCAAACAATGATGTTCTCAAAATAAATGAGATTGCGTTGTATGATGGTCGGATGTACATAGGTGTAATGTCTTCAAGACGACCTTTCGCTGGGGAAAATAAATCCCGAGCTGGTGAAGGAGAAAATAATTGGATTCTTCATCTCTGATAGTGAAAAGTCTGGAATAAATCGCTGAGAGATTTATCTGAAACAGCAAAAACCCAGAATATCTTCCACTGGAATGAGAATCAGGGAGATCTTAGTGTCGATCTGACCAAAATAGAAAGGGTCTTGGATTAACTTTGACTCAACCGGATGATGGAGGAATCTTTGACGACTGTATCTCCAACAGGTGATGAAGGAATGAACGTAACTTCCAACAGGTGATGAAGGAATCTTCGACTACCGTAACGTCCAACAAGTGATGAAGGAATCTTTACCTGCTGATCAATCTGCATATGTCATGAATGTTGTTGAAATGTAACTTCGTTTTGGAGAATAAATCCTTGACGAGTGTTGGGGAAATAAACCCATGACTGCTGGTCTTCTAGAGAGGTGATGAACTTCTCGAGGATTCTCGAATTTCTTTTCCGAAGGATTTTGGAGAGATTCGTCATTGCCCCTACTATCAGATGTTTGTGACACTGCCAGGAAATTTGGACTGTATGTAAACCTTTGATGAGATTGACATTCAATGCCCCAAGTGACGATGACGGAGACTTGCCCCAGGTTAATCTGCAATTGAGAGATTTCTTGAAATCTTGACTGGACTGCCCCAGGTTAACTGGACTTTGAAAGATTTGTTGAAATCTTGACTAGACTGCCCCAGGTTTACTGGATAATACCATACCAAGTCCCCTTTTGTTGATAGGAGATTTTTGCAACGGGAGTGTCATCCCACTTGAAGTGATTTTATTCACTGAGAGAGCTTTCACTTATCCGAACATTCACTGTGTGAATTTCTTCTCTATCAAACAAATAACCATGTGCAAACAATGATATTCAAATAATACAAAGTTCATGCTTGTCTTAAAATTTTGAAAAATGAGTTTTTTAGTAGAAAAACTTTTTTTTATAAAAAATTCAGCTCAAGATTTAGAGCAAAGCCTTACAGGAGTTAGGATACCTTTTGGTAACAGTATGCTTTCGGACGAACACATGCTTCAATTAGGACTTTTGAAGGCTTGTAACGTGGCTTGGTTCACGGTTTAAGAAACAAAGGATAAAGGCTCAAAGTATATTTGTACCCACCCGCTCTTCGTGATGTTCTTCAATCCTAAACTCAGTTAATTGTGCGTCGAACTTTATTCGAGTTTGGAACGACGTTTTTTGGTGATGGTTCACACAAGTTGAATTTGTTGAAAGAGAGTCATCATCATTTTTTCGCAACATTTTTCATGTTATTGAGGATTTGTAGTGGTCTCGTTCTTTTGATTTGTTATCCCTAATTTTTGCCTGACTGTTCCTGTTTTCGAGATTACAGTCAGCGGGATGCCCCAGCTTTCTTAAGCCTCCTTTGTAGGTTTTGGCTCAGTGGGATTTTCTTTTTTTGAGAGATAATGACTGCCTATGAGATAAGGAACCATCATTGTCTTTTGGTTCCAAAGGAATGTTTTGATGTCATTTGATGTTTTACAAAATGGGAGTTTGCGGCTGTTGGCTCCTAAATTCGACACCCTTGTTTTTATTAATATAAACCATTAATCACGAGGGATGGCTTCGACCAGCTGATTCTGTCGAAGTGCTCATCAGAAGATGGCAAGGCTTGGAGAATTTCTTCTAAGAAGGAATCTTGTTGCCTTCGACGTCGAAGGTGCCTCTCGACGAAGGTGTTCGACGCTCAGAGTGGGACAGTTTGAGATTCAAATGTTTGGAGGGAAAACGGTTCCCAGCGGTTACCAAGTGCAACGTGCCAAGATCTGGGGCGTCGAATGCTATGAGCGTGCCAAGTGGAGTCATCTCGAAGCAGCGTAACTGCCCGACGGTTACCTGAGACATGTTTAGTATAAATATTAGTAGTTCACGCAGTTTTTCGCGTGTGTTCACAATTATATACAAGTCACTCATATAGATTCGAGTACCCAGTGTGAGAGAAAGAATTGTTGAGAATGTATGTGTGAAACACCACTTTAATTAATCAAAGTCATTTATTTTCCAGAACTTTATTGCTTTTCATTTACTTTTCCAGTCGAAGCCTTCATTTCAAGCCTTCCTTTATTCTATCAAGTTTTCTTCTTCATGCAATTTACATAAAGCTTCTTTATTTTCTTGTCATTTAACCATTATTAAACTTAGTCAAAACCCCCAAAATCAACCATGTCTTAGGATCAATCTGATCGATCATGCGAGTCACCAAATAACTAACCTTTTGGAAGATCAACGGTTGTTTACCAATTCCCACGGTAAACAAATTGGCACACCTGGTGGGACCTCGTGTTGATTTTGAAGTTTAACCTTTTTACACAGAATATCATCTTTTTCGAGAAGTATTGCATGTTATTGAGAAGTGGTAGAATATACACTAACAATACCAATACTTCCAGAAGAAGAGAAGCGATGGCGAATCCGCCAAACAATAACGAAATCCCACAAACGAATGTGGGAACAACGGTTATCCCAACCGTAAGTGAAGCGATAACCGCTAGTTCAACACCAGCAGTAACGGTCACAACAACGGGGCCATTACCTCCGTTCACTGGCCCCAGAGCGCCTTTGGGAACTCCCCCACCAAGGGGAAATCCAGGGACTAGGCCTTATGTTCCCCCAGGATTTATGACAGGCGGTCCAAATCGAGAACCACTCTATGGCATGCCAACGTCTGAATTGGCTAGCCTAACGAACGTTGCGTCCACTTTTTCAGACCCTTTAGTGAGTGCCTCTTCTCCACTCCAAGGCTCTGGAGTAGGTATGGCGAACAGAAATAGGACCCAACTCTTAGGAGGAACGTCCCAAGTAGCGCATGGCCTTACAAATGCCTCGACAGCAGTCTTGAGGCAACAAATGGACGAAAGCAACCATGATATGGTTCAAATGTTGGCACAAACTTTAAGTACAGTGCTGAATCCTCTAATACAAAACACCACCCAGTCGAATCAGCAGATGACAGCACAAATGACGCGTTTGGCTGATTTATTTGGGGTACCCCAACCTATTCGACAGCCCCAAAGGGCGCAAATAAGGGGAAACCAAGGTATACTTTTAGAGGAAGAAACCACTATCAACCAAGTCCAGCAGCCTGTCGAAGAACCTAGGGTCATAGCCCCAGAGGTAAGGATAGTCAACAGAAACTAAAATGCCGACGAAGTAGTTCAGCATATCCAATACCAGAATATGGTTTTGGAAAATAATCTGGCAGCCATGATCGAAAGAATCATGACGCAAAATGGGATGAATATGGGCTTTCGTAGGCCCAACTTCACATCCCCACTGTCAGAATACGTGTTACAAACAGACTTACCTCCTAGATGTAAAGTCCCTAAGTTCACTAAATTCGCTGGGGACACGACAGAATCTACTGTCGAACATGTGGCGAGATACTTGATCGAAGCAGGAGATATTTCAAACAACGAAAACCTGAGGATTAAGTACTTCCCAAGTTCTTTAACAAAGAACGCATTTACTTGGTTTACAACTCTCCCCCCCAATTCGATCCATCATTGGACCCAGTTGGAGAGATTGTTCCATGAGCAATTCTACATGGGACAAACCAAGATAAGCCTGGAGGAATTGGCCAGTGTAAAGAGACATTTCACTGAACCTATAGACGAATATCTGAATAGGTTTAGGTTGCTCAAAGCAAGATGCTTTACGCAAGTGCCAGAACATGAGTTAGTCAAAATAACGGCAGGCAGTTTAGATTATTCCATTAGGAAGAAATTAGACACTCAATACCTGAGAGACATGGCCCAACTGGCCGATAGAGTTCGACAGGTAGAACGCCTTAAAGCTGAAAAAGCCAAGGCGACAAAAACTCATAAAAGAGAGAGGATAGCGTATGTCGAGATGGATGATGAAGATCCAGAAACCTTCGACGAAACTATAACCGTCGAAGAAGGCGAGGTCGATTTAGAAGAACTGAAACAAGGGCCACCATACTCTTGCAAACTGTTAGTCCCCTCAAGTGGAAAAAATCCCACTGGTCCGGAAAGGACCAACGATAGGTTCCCCAAAAAGACTTATAGTTTTGATATTACAAAATGTGATGAAATCTTTGACTTACTTGTAAAAGATGGCCAAATGATAGTACCTCTAGGGGTGAAAGTGCCTCCTCTTGATCAAAGAAAGAAATGAGGCTTTTGTAAATATCATAATTTTCTGGGCCATAAAACGTCTCAATGTTTTCTTTTCAGGAATCTTATGCAAGACACTATCGAAGAAGGGAGGTTGAAGTTTGCTGACAAGACCCCCATGACTGTGGACTCCAACCCTTTGCAGGCTGAAGCCCATTATGCTGAACCTTCAGAGGTGAACGTGATCGAGGCATCCGGAAGCCAGTCGAAGAGGCCAGGAATCACAATGGTCAAAGTCACAAAGGACCATGTCAACATGCCAATCTTTGGCAGTTTTTCTGGGAATCTATCTAGAAAAACAATTGAAGCGGTCCAAAAGGCGGTCGAAAGCCCAAAGCTGGAGACAGTTGGAGCCCAAAAATCTGGAACAAAACCCAGTTCTTACTTGGCTGCAGTTCAAGGCCAGACAGAGGACTTGGAGATTCAGATGAAGCAGTTGACTCTTGCCACCAAAGACACCATGAATGTCAACATGGTCGAAGTCTCTGAACCAAAAGCATCAGAGGAGGCCATTAGGCAAGAACAAGCCAACAAAACTGCTTTCCCTCGGGAAAATGAAAATCTGGCAGATTTCCTGCAAAGATGCCAGAAAAAGAAGTCAGAAGTGATGTTGTGTCCTCGATGCAGCTCGATCTTCGACAAAAAAGCTGCTGAACATATTCAAGGTGTAAGAGCAGCAAACAGAAAAAGGGAAAGTGTTGATACTCGACATGACCCCAGAAGAACCCACCAAAAGGGTTCAAATCAAGAAAAGAGGCCACTGACTTTCAGGCCTCCAACTAACGTGCCAGTTGATACATGGTACAAAACATCTGGTCGAAAGAGGCCAAGCGAGGAAAGATGGCACTCCTTCGAAGTGCCAAGAGGTTCATCTTTTACACATAAGAAAGAACCTCAAGTGGCTACCCCTAAAGTGACCCAGGTATCAAGCAACTACAAAGGGAAGAATCCCATGTCTCGATCTCAATGGAGGAGATACCAGAGGCGGCGAAAAGCTGAGAGGGAAGCTGCTAATGAACCAAAGGCGGAATCAAGTTCAAATGTTCCTCAGAGAAAGCAGAGGAAACCTTTGGAAAGACAACCAGTGACCAATAGGCTAGTCTGGCCTAACCAGGGTGAAGTTGATAACGAAGATGGCTCTGAGTCTGATGACACTTTAGATATCATGGTGAACATAGTCTCAGTTTTGCCAAGAGAGTTCAACCGCCAGGTGGAGGTCGAAACAAGTGATTGGGAAATTAAACAAGAAATGGCCAAGCATAGGCCAGTGTGCTACTTCGTCATGGATAATGGCGCTACTGAAGAGCAAAATGGGTTCTTCGAACCTCCTACAGAGGCGATGAAAAATCACCTTAAGCCTTTATTTATAAGGGCTAAACTCGAAGAAACCACAGTAAATAAGATCTTGGTAGATTGTGGGGCAACCATCAACATCATCCCTCACTTTATGCTAAGAAAAATAGGCAAAAGCGATGAGAACATCAAGCCTCACAACATGGTCCTGTCGAATTATGAAGGCGGCATAGGGACCACTATGGGTGTGATCCAACTGGACATCAAGGTGGGATCTATCCTTCGACCAACGATTTTTATGGTCATATCGGCCAAACCTAACTATAATCTTTTGTTGGGCCGTGAATGGATACATGGTGTTGGAGCTGTACCATCATTAATGCACCAGAGGTTGCTACTGTGGTGTCCTGATGGAATGGTCGAAAACATAGAAGCGGATCAAAGCTATTACCTGGGCGAAGTAAATCACCTAGGGCTGGCAGACTTCGACAAAAACCTGGCTCACATTGGGCCATGCCCAACACCTGACTTCGACTTGGCGCCAGCGCCAAATACTTTTTGTTCCCTATACCTGCACCCTGAGCATGGTTTTCAATGGGACAGAGAAGACTTGTCCCACATTGACTTTAGTGGGCTAACTGATATCTAACCAACTGGTTGGGGAAGTGAATTCAGTGACAATGACTGAGTCACAATCGTTGCAGCGAATTTCGGCTTACGTAGCCGAAACAAGGATGATAACGGCTCTCGAAGCCGAAGTAAAATATATGGCCACACAGGCCAATGATCAAGAGTTACCTTCTGCAGGTCCTGGAAAGGATTTCGATCCAGAACCTCCTGATATCATGCCTGAAGGAATGCAGGAACAAAGGCTCGACGCTATCTACGACGATGAGCCTTTGGGATTCGAAAAGGACCCCTTAGCGAACAACATCAAAATGTTAGCGCAGGATCCTTTAGAAGAAATCAACTTGGGCGAAGGGTTAGAGAGAAAGCCAACTTACGTTAGTGCAAAAATAGACCCAGAACTCAGGTTGGAAGTAATCCAGTTGTTAAAAGAGTTCAAGGACTATTTTGCATGGGATTACGACGAGATTCCTGGTCTCGACAGAGGATTGGTAGAACTTCAGTTGCCAATCAAACCTGGGAAGAAGCCAGTCAAGCAAAGTCCAAGACGCTTCGCTCCAGAAATACTGTCGAAGATCAAAACGGAAGTCGAAAGACTGCTGAAGTGCAAATTCATAAGAGCTACGAGGTATGTCGAATGGATTGCAAACATTGTGCCAGTGATTAAAAAGAATGGTACATTGAGGGTGTGCATAGATTTCAGAGATTTGAATGCTGCTACACCCAAAGATGAATATCCTATGCCTGTGGCGGAAATGCTAGTCGATTATGCCGCTGGCTATGAGTACCTGAGTATGCTCGATGGTTATTCAGGATATAATCAAATATTCATTGCTGAAGAAGATGTGTCGAAAACAGCTTTTCGATGCCCCGGGGCTTTAGGCACTTACGAATGGGTAGTGATGCCTTTTGGCCTAAAGAACGCTGGGGCAACATATCAGCGAGCAATGAATTCCATCTTCCATGATTTTATTAACACTTTTATGCAAGTATATATTGACGACATTGTTGTAAAATCTGTTTCCAGGAAGAGCCATATAGACCACCTTCGTCAATCATTCGAAAGAATGAGAGAACATGGTCTGAAAATGAACCCTTTGAAGTGTGCATTCTGTGTAAAAGCTGGAGATTTCTTGGGCTTCGTCGTCCACAAGAAAGCAATCGAAATCAACCAGAACAAGACAAAGTCAATTCTGGAAGCGAAAGCGCCAGCGAACAAAAAGGAACTGCAATCTCTGTTAGGCAAGATAAATTTCTTAAGGAGATTCATATCTAACCTAAGTGGGAAAGCTCAAGCCTTTTCACCCTTACTTCGATTGAACAAAGAGAGATTCGAATGGGGGCAAGAGCAACAAGAAGCCTTCGACAAAATCAAAGGGTATCTCACAAAGCCACCTGTTTTGGTGCCTCCTTGCAGCAACAGGAGTATGAGATTGTACATAGCTGCATCCGACAAAACTTTGGGAAGCATGTTAGCCCAAGAAGATGAAAATGGAGTCGAAAGACCCATTTACTATCTTAGTAGAGTTTTGAACGATGCAGAAACTAGATATAGCGAAGTTGAAAAATTATGTCTATGTCTTTATTTCTCTTGTACAAAGCTCAAACAATATATAAAACCAGTTGATGTGTATGTTTCGTCTCATTTTGATGTTTTCAAGTACATGTTGTCGAAACCCATCCTGCACAGCCGAATTGGCAAGTGGGCGCTAGCATTAACTGAATACTCCTTGACCTTTATGCCTCTTAAGGCAGTGAAAGGACAAGTGGTGGCAGACTTTATAGTCGACCACTCAATCCAGGTTGAGAGTATCAATTATGTGGAGATAGAGCCTTGGAAATTCTACTTCGATGGTTCCAGCCATAAAGATGGAACAGGAGTAGGGGTCTTGATTATTTCTCCAGAAAAAATTCCAACAACATTCAAGTACAAGATATCAGGTATTTGTTCGAACAATGAGGCTGAGTACGAAGCTCTAATTACTGGCCTTGAGATATTGTTGGAATTAGGGGCAACTCGAGTCGAAATAATGGGAGACTCAGAGTTAGTCATTAAGCAAGTCACAAAAGAATATAAGTGCATAAGAGAGAATCTCATTATGTACTTTGTGATAGCAAATCGTTTATTGAAAAAATTCGAAATGGTCAACATTCGACACATACCCAGATTGGAAAATCAAATAGCCAACGATTTGGCACAAATTGCATCTGGGTACAAAATTTCAAAAACGAGATTACAAAGAGCAATCGAAGTTCGAGAAAAGATAAAAGCAACTTGTCTGTCACCAACAGATTTGATATCGACAAGACTAGGGTATGCTGATCAAAGGAACTTCGAAATTTCATTCATAGACAATTTGTCAGAGCAAGATTGGAGGAAACCCATTGTGGATTATCTACAAAATCCAGCAGCTTCGACAGAACGAAAAATAAAATATAGGGCGTTGAGTTACGTACTCATGGGTAATGAGTTATTTAAAAAGACGCCTGAAGGGGTATTGCTAAAGTGCTTAAGTGAAACTGAAGCATACATAGCCCTTTCGACTACGCACACTAGAGCATGTGGGGCTCACCAAGTAGGCCATAAAATGAAATGGTTGTTGTTTCGACAAGGACTATACTGGCCCACCATATTGAAAGATTGTGTCTAGTTCGCCAAGGGGTGTCAGGAATGTCAAGTCCATACAGGCATCCAGCATGTACCAGCAAGCGAACTTCACTCAATAGTGAAACCTTGGCCCTTTAGAGGATGGGCGTTGGACCTTATTGGAGAGATTCGACCAGCATCATCAAAGAGCCAGAAGTATATATTGGTAGGCATTGATTATTTCACTAAGTGGATCGAAGCTATTCCTTTAGTCAATGGTAACCAAGAAAATGTCATTGAATTTATTCAAAAGAACATTATCTTTAGATTTGGAATCCCTGAAACTATAACGACTGATCAAGGATCAGTTTTCACCGGTCGAAAGATGCAAGAATTCGCTCAAGAAACAGGATTTAGACTCCTAACGTTAACGCCTTATTATGCACAGGCAAACGGTCAAGTCGAAGCAGCGAATAAAATAGTGATTGGCTTGATAAAAAAGCATGTTGGGAAGAAGCCAAAAAATTGGCATAAGACGTTAGACCAGATCTTGTGGGCCTGTCGAACGTCCCCAAAAGAAGCCATAGGTACAACACCATATCGGCTAACTTTTGGCCATGACACAGTGTTGCCAGCGGAAATTTGTCTTCAATCTGCAAGGGTTCAGAGACATCATGATATCCCCTCTGAAGTTTATTGTGATATGATGTTAGACGAACTAGTAGATTTAGACGAAGAAAGACTACGCGCTCTCGACCTACTAAGGATTCAGAAGAAAAGAGTAGAAGACTCTTACAATAAAAAAGTGAAACCTAAGGCATTCTCGCCTGGAGAATTAGTTTGGAAGGTGATTCTCCCCATGGATCGAAGGGATCGAAGCATGGGAAAATGGTCACCCAAATGGGAAGGACCATTCAGAATTATCCAAACTTTTTCTGGTGGAGCTTATGAAGTCGAAGAGTTAGGTGAAGATAAAAGACTCTTGAGAGTAAACGGCAAATATTTGAAAAAGTATAAACCTATGCTCCAAGAGATCAAAATAAATAACAAGTAATGATCAAATTAACCATAAATAGCCAAAATGGAAAATTTTATAAGAATTAGCCAAAATGGCTACATTGTCAAATACATATTACAATACATGGTTAATAAATGGCTGAGTAAATCAGAAGGGGATAGAATCTCTGAGTCGAAGGTACATGGCCTGCTGCAACTCCAGTCTTTTGTTGCACAAGGCATTCGCCTGGGCAAGCTTGGAAATTTGGTCATCGAAGGCTTGGGCTTTCTCAGCAAACTCTAGGCCTCGCGTAACTTCAGCTTGGCTCTCTGTGTCTGAAACAGTCGAGAGAAGCTCCTCCTTGCGCTTAGTATTAGCATTCATCTTAGCCTCCAGCTCTTCGATTTGCGCCTTTAAGGAGGCATTGTCTCGATCTATGGCGTCAATTTCTTCTTGCTTGGATGCCTTTTGCTTCGACAACTCTGCAATTCGAGAAGTCGTCTCAGCTACTGCAGTCCAGGCAGAAGAACTTTTGCCATGTAACGCTTCGAGTTGGCTGTTGAAGCCCCTCTGACGTCGATAGTCTGCTGAGACTTGATCAACAATGGAGTATAACTCCATGATAAAGCTCGAAACCTCTGGAGTCACAGCAAGCAAGTCGACTGCATTCAAAACAGCTCCCAAACACGACGGAGCAGTAGGGTCCCCCTCCAAAGCCTTCATCAAATCTTCTTGAAGAACTGAGCCTTGACCTTCATCAAAGCCTCATCGAGAGGAGAAGTCGAAGTGGACTTCCCCGATTGAGTAGAAGCATCCTGACTAAGGTCAGATGAACTTCCCCTACTCTCGATAATGGCATTCAAGTAGCCAATGGGATCAGTTTGCTTCAAGAGTGCTAAGTCTTCTTTAGACTTATGCTTTGTCGAGGTGGTAACCTTTACAGCAGCGTTGTCTTAAGGTTGAAGTTGTTGAGTAGAGTTTGCATCGACATGACTCTCTTCGACCTGAAGTTCAGCAGTGCCAGCATCAGCGTGATCCCCTTCGTCATGTTGTTCCTCTGACAGATCGACCACTTGAATTTCTTTTGGTTGTTGTTCCTCTGTTTCGGCGTTGGTTTCATCGTTCGCTGATTCCTTCTCTTGTGGCCTACTGTGTTCAGCAGAGTCTAGTGTTTCAGAAGTCTTTGGTGCTGAACTTTCAGTGGTCTCCTGAAAATAGAAGAGGAATAATCTTCTAGTTTAGAAAAAGACACAATCGAATGTGAGTATCGACACCTGAGTTAAAAAATGGTCAAAGAAACTACCTGCAGAGGAACTTCATCCCCAGGGCTGGAATTATCACTTTCGACGGGTTTATCGAGCAAAACATTTAGCTCCTCCTCCGTTGGCTCTTCGATAATCATTGGAGGTGGCCTGGGTCTTCTCCCTGCAACCTTTATTCTGATTGTGGGTCGAGTCTCAGGAGAAGGAGCATCTTTCTTCAGTTTTCTCTGTTTAAGAGGAGCGGGGGGAGATTCGTCCTCATCGTCACTCCCAGATTCGACTGTCAGTGCAGGTCATTTCTTGGGTGAAGGTGCCTGAAAAACCAATTGGAGTTCGATTTAGAACGCTACATCGAAAATCAGAATGTTAAAATCAGAAGGAAATAATAAAAGTTTGGTTACCGGTGCTGAAGATTTTATCGAAGGACCTTCCCCCTGATGGCTTGTTGTAGTTTTCGCCGGTGTTGGAGGTTTTGTCAAGGGACCTCCTCCCTGTGAGCCTTCTGCGGCTTTCTTTGCTGCAGGCTTTCGAACAACTGAAAGAAGACAAGTTATAATTAACAAGTTACCAGTCGAAATGGAAAGAAAAAATAATTTGAAGAGTGAACGTACATTTCTTTATTTTGTCAAGGACTAGAACGAAAGACTTCTGAAGTTCGTCCACAAAATCTTTCTCGTCGAAGAACTCTTCAGCATAGTAACTCTTCCACCAGTCTTCGAAGGATGGTGAACAGAGGAAGTTAAGTTGATAATCGAACAGTGAAAGTACTGTTTAACCTGCATACCTGCCAATATGCTTGGTGGCAGCATCTTCAGTATAGTCATTGCAAAAATATAACATGGACTTCTCCCTAGGAAAAATAGGAGAAGGAAGTGATTGAATGATACCAAACTGTCGAGAGACCAAGTTTGGTTGGTAAGCGATCAAGCTCAGGTGAGTCTTGGAGCTCTTAAAGCGCAGTGGCATTATTCTAGGTGTGAGAAATGCTTCCCACATTATTGTGTGTTCTTCGACATAAGGGTCACCTGACGACTTGGGATGGGGCCTGGTGAACCATTCTGGACCAACCTTTCGTCGAGCGAAGGGAGCCATGGTCGAAGTGAGTTCTTTTCTTTTTGCAAACATCAAGACGAAGTTTGCAAAAGTCTGTTGAAGCTCCAGCCCATCTTCAGTCGGGGTCAGTAGAGCTAATCTGGTGCCTTCGATACGCCTATTTGCTATCTCAGGAGCTTGCTCATTTATTTGAGTCTTCTGAGGTAAGAAAGACTCGAAAGTGGCATTGAGCCACAGCTGAAGTAGCCAAAAGGGTCCTGCAAGCAACAGACTGGCTCTATTTTCGATGACCTTTAACAGAGTCGCTCCGCTGCTGATCAATTCGTACAGATTTGCCAAGATTAATTCTGCCAAACAAATATTTTGGCCATGGTAAAGCTGAGTGGCGAGGGTGACCATCTTCTTTGTCACCTGTAAAGACTTTGTATAGAACACAAAGCGTGATAGCCATAGGGCTAGAAACGCGATATGTTCTACATCCGTCACATTGGCTGTCGACCTATCATGGTAATGGTTGATATAGGTGGTATAGGTGGGTTTCGTAGCTGAGAATCCAATCTGATCCTCCGACATTTCCTCTGGGTCGAAATAATCCCCAGTGGGTCAAAGGCCGGTGATGGCAGCCACGTCGAAAAGCGTGGGTGTTAGCATTCCACAAGGAAGGTGGAAAGTGAAATGAGTGTAATCCCAGAAAAGCAAGGAGGCTATCAGCATCTCAGGGGAGTAGTTGAGACCCGTCTTCGACAGCATAACTAGGTCGTATATCCCCAGGTTCTTCCAGATCGAAGTCTGGCTTTTTTCCATCTTCTCTAGCCAAGCGCTGTAGTCAGGTGTGAGGCTAGGGATAGACCTAAAAGCCCTAACACCCCTATTGAAGAAGCGAAGATCTATCTTCTCCTTAATGGGATCTTCGTTGTCATCTGCAGCTTTTTTAGAGCACCCAACAGGTTTGAGCGCCTCAAGCACTGGAAAGAAGTTCTTGATCTTCATGGATTCATCAATGCATGGGGATAACGGGCCAGACATGGCGAAGATTTGGTTGGAGTATCCAACCGGAATCATTAGTTGGTGTGAATAAGCTTCACGCTCAGCGGTTTCCAGGGGTTCAGGAACCCTTCGCTGGCCTGTAGGGGTAACTGTTGGAACAGTTGAGAAGATTTTGGGTTTAGCATTTCTGGAAGGGATGTTAGAACTAGGAGCGTTAGAGGACCCTGAAGCCATTGTTGAGTTAAGGTTGAAGGTGAAGTGAAGAACAAAGTGTTTGCAAGTTTGCAGAGATTTTGTGTTCAGCAATGAGGTTTTGAATGCAGATAGCGTGAAAAAGTCCCACAATGGGTACCTAGCGCTATTTATAGTGGTTGGGAAATCACAAAATTCGAGGCCATTTAATGTTGCAGAAGATAGTGGGACACGTGGCGTTCCTTCGCTGACATAGCCGTTCTGCAGAAACGAAAAGGTGCAGCGTGCGTCCTCGTTTTTAGGAAATTGTCATGATGACAATTTGTGAAAAGACATTGGGCACGCTAAACGCCGTACTGAGGTGACGTCTTAGGTACGGATGGAATGATGGATTTTTCTTGGGATTGTCAGTGGTTGGTAGAAGACAAAAAGCACACAGTTTAATTTGTGGCTAAGAATGAAGGACAGGTGTCGAATGGAATCTCAAAGAATGCCTTTTTCTTTTCAGCATCGAAATAAGGCATTCTTGGGGGGCAATTTGTTGGCTCCTAAATTCGACACCCTTGTTTTTATTAATATAAACCATTAATCATGAGGGATGGCTTCGACCAGCTGATTCTGTCGAAGTGCTCATCAGAAGATGGCAAGGCTTGGAGAATTTCTTCTAAGAAGGAATCTTGTTGCCTTCGACGTCGAAGGTGCCTCTCGACGAAGGTGTTCGACGCTCAGAGTGGGACAGTTTGAGATTCAAATGTTTGGAGGGAAAACGGTTCCCAGCGGTTACCAAGTGCAACGTGCCAAGATCTGGGGCGTCGAATGCTGTGAGCGTGCCAAGTGGAGTCATCTCGAAGCAGCGTAACTTCCCGACGGTTACCTGAGACATGTTTAGTATAAATATTAGTAGTTCACGCAGTTTTTCGCGTGTGTTCACAATTATATACAAGTCACTCATATAGATTCGAGTACCCAGCGTGAGAGAAAGAATTGTTGAGAATGTATGTGTGAAACACCACTTTAATTAATCAAAGTCATTTATTTTCCAGAACTTTATTGCTTTTCATTTACTTTTCCAGTCGAAGCCTTCATTTCAAGCCTTCCTTTATTCTATCAAGTTTTCTTCTTCATGCAATTTACATAAAGCTTCTTTATTTTCTTGTCATTTAACCATTATTAAACTTAGTCAAAACCCCAAAATCAACCATGTCTTAGGATCAATCTGATCGATCCTGCGAGTCACCAAATAAGTAACCTTTTGGAAGATCAGCGGTTGTTTACCAATTCCCACGGTAAACAGCGGCTAAACGCGCATTTTGAATTAACTGAGAGACTACCCTGTCCCAGGTTTGATTAAAGGTTTCAATTTGTGTTAAAACGGAAAACTTCTACTTCTTTGGCTCAAAGGGGTTGACTAGGGATTATCTTCCTTATAACTCCAGTATTTAGGATTTGAAAGAAACGCATGTACATCGTCAGCAAGGTCTGTCCAAAAGCATATTGTATGAGATTATGGCATTTTTCATCATCCTCCCTCTAAAGACTTGTAACTTTTAGCAAGATTTAAATATCATAAAGAAAGTAGGAAGCATAATTCAAGAATAGTGAAAACGAATGGATGAATTCAAGACAAACATATGCAATGCATTAATGAAACAGAGTTTGACATCAACAAATAATTGTTTGAATAACAAAAGAAATTACAACTTGAAAATTCAAATGAAACAAAAGTCTCTTAGTTCAAACTTGTCATTTCAGGTGGAGAACCCTCAGCAGAAGATTTTCATGTGGCCATCCTCTGTGAATTTCAGCACTCCTCTGTCAATCAAATCTTGGGTCTTGTTTTTCAAAGCCCAACAGTCGTCGGTGTCATGTCCAGGACTATAGGAGTGGTATACACAAAATGCGTTGGGGTTATAGCCAGGATCAGAGGTATTGGGATTCCGAAGAGGATCCTTTAAAACAGCCAGATTGACCTCCAACAAGCGTTCCAGTATTAAGATAATGGTATGCCAATCTCAGTTAAATGTCTTCCAGATGTATTTTGCTTACGCCGATTACCCTGTTGACGCTGGAGAGGTGGTTGTTGGGCTTGTGAACCTGAAGCAAGCTGGGGAGCCTTTCCCTTGTCTTCTTGTCTCAAAGGAGGTTGAATGATGACTTGATCTTCAACCCTAGTTGTTTTCCCCACTTGGTTATCTTGAAGCAGTTTGTTAATGAGGACCCTTAGCTCTTCTTGTCTTTGAGCTAGGTCTTGAATGAGAGCCATCTGGCCCACCAGTTGTCCCATCATCTGGATCTTCATTGTTGCCAACTCAATCTGTAGCCCTTCCAACTGATCATTCCTGATGCCGCCTGGATTCCCTAGGACCATGCCCTTTGTGAGGAGATCTTTCACTTCTTCTTGCCCCTGGGACAGGTTCAAGAACATTTCTTGAAGTTGAGCGTTTTGATCCTGGAAATCTTTGACAGTCCTCTCTAGAGACATCTTTACTGAAATAAACAGTAAGAGAATAAGGAAACCTGAAAGAGAAAACCTGTTATGATGCATGATATGTGGATGCGTGTTTTCAAGGATCTCGTGGGGTAAACACAAGAAAAATGTTAGAGATTGAGCTTCGATCAACATATTTGATTGGAGAACTTTGTATTTGTGGATGTCTTTCCAGGAGAATCAAGCTCACCATGTCAAGTGGGTCATAGCCCTTGATTTAAGTTGTTGTACTTGATCTTTGACGGTGTTTGTTTAGAGGGAAATGAATCCTCTTTCCCCTTGATAGACGTCTGGTTCAACGTGACCCTGCATCAATGACCCTCGAGATCCTTGAAATGGTTATTGAAAATGCTATGGTTATGATGTTATGATGTTATGTACAGGTATGCAAAAGTAAGGAAGTGTATATACAGGTAATCATATTCACACAAAGCAGACAAGTCCTTAGGTTTAGGCTTGTATGGAGTTCGTAGGTAAGTACCCTCTTGAAGTTAGTTGGCTCAAACCTGTCCTAGAAATAGTAACCGGGTTCTAAGGAGCTCAATATCACTGGATTATTTTCTGTGTTCATTATTTCAGTTTAGCCACTTAACTGGTGTTGTACCCCAAAATTTTCCCTCCCATATTCTCCAAGAATTGCCAAGAGCATGCTTCAAAATCTCCCAAGGGTTGCACAGTTCAATGGCCTCCTAACAGTCAAAAATTAGGGTTTTGGTTCTGGCAAAGAAGTTGAAGTTTACAAGGGTCCAAACAAGTCCCACATTCCTACATACATGGTCAAGCATCCATATGCTAAGTTTCAAGACTCACAGCATAAAATTGCACAGTCAGAAACCCTAATTGCTCAACAGTCAGCTGCAGGGGCAAAATGGTCATTTGACAGTCAAAAGTCCAAATTTTTGGTCAACATCTTATTTTGAAGCCACAAACATCATTTGATCAATTCTTGATCATGATTCTCAAGGCATGGCTCAAAAAGTCCCAAGATGCAAAAGTTTCCATATTTGGACAGTTGAAAAAGTCAATTGTAACTTGACCAAGGCATAACTTCCACATGGTTTATCAGAAAAATTCCATCCAAATCTCATTTTGAAGATAAAGACATTTCCTACAACTCCTCTTCACACTTCAAGTCCAAGAAATGCTCTCATAAAAAGTTATCAATCTCAACATTATAGGTCATTTTCAAAAGTCAACAAAAAGGCACTTTAAGTCAAAGACCATAACTTGAGATTGGTAAATCAAAATGACATGGGACCAAAGGCATTAGTTAGAGGAATTCAAGACCTTTCAAAAATGTCCACGAACATGATCAAAGCTTAAAAAATGAGCAAGATATGCCTTGTGGAAGTTGGGAAGTTTTTGGGAATTTTGAAAAGTCAACTTTGCTTCAAATACCTCAAAATTGCTAATGGGCCTCAATTTCTTCCAAGAATCATCATCCAAAAGCTATGCACGACCCATTGACCCAAAGGGGAGTTATTTCATCATTTTTTATTAATTATTTGAATTTTTAATGTTATTAATTCATTTAATTAAAATTAAATATGAAAAAATACTCAAGCATGTATTTTAAATCCTTTTATGCAGCTAATAGGTCTATCATAACCTCAAGATTTCATGCATACTCAATATGGAAAGAATCTTCAATGATTGGCATGTTCTCCATGAAAGAGATTGAAAAAAGATTACATGAAAATCAAATCTCAAAAACATCAATGCAAAGGTTTCTTGGCTTGAATTTTTACCCTAATCCATTCCTCATATAAACACAAACCTAAACCTAATCAAAGGAACCTGAAGGCTGCGCTCAGAACCAAATACAAACTTTGCATTTTTCATCAAAAAATTCAAATCTGATTTCATAGCTAGAACACTTTTCCAAGCAAAAGAACGATTCCATTACCTTCCTGACGCATCAAGGAAGCTTTCTGAATCAAAACCACAGCCTCTAACCTCAGGAAACGGTAGCACGAAGTCGCCCTGTCCATGAACATTTGCATATTCGTATTTTGATTTGCAGGTATATTTCATACATTCTAATGATTGTTTTACACTAATATGGACTCATTGAAACTTATGGTACCATTGAATTGAACTAATATTGCTTGTATAGAAAATTGCCATGGCTATTTTTTAGGGTTTCAGGAACCATGAATTGGGGCTTTACGCTTGAGGAAAAATTGGCCAACCTAAATGGCACCATTGAAACCAAAAGCTCACGACGAACAGAACCATACCATCGCACCTTTTTTATAATTGCTCAAATCCTATTCGCTATTTTTTGTTGTCTCAGATTGTGGGGGTTTAAAACCCCCGCTATCTAGTTTATTTTTTCAGGCGAAACGAATGGCAAGTGGAGAAGATGATGCGTGGAGGAATGTGGTTGGTGGATTCAAACATTGGCGCTTTTTTTGTTGACTATCCAGCATAAGGCTTTTTCTCTCTCTTATTATTCATTTCCCACTAAAAATACAACCAAATGCGCTAGTTCAGTTGGTGGCCAACGTGTAATACAGGTACTGGGACCTGGGTTCGATTCTCAGGTCCCCCATATTTCTCTATATTTTTCTTTGTAACATGTTCAGGTACCTTGGCCCTTCAATGATCTACCATGCACCCTACGCTCAAGCTGGCCACGCGTCCAACAACATCAATCCAAGGGCCAGCATAGGAGGACTACCATACGCATTGGTCAACAGATCCACACGCATCCTTGAAAAGTCAAAAAGGGCCAAGAATCAGTGGGCCTAATTGCTTTCTACAGACCTCCAAAAGGGTCAACAAACCCCCTATGTTTGTATTTCTTTTCTCATTCTTTTTTCTTTTTGTTTGTTTTAATTTAATGATTATTTTATTTTAATTCATAAAATAAGTTTTATAACATAAAAATACATTAAAAAAACAGAAAATCATAAAACAATAAAAAATATGCTTTGTTAATATTAATTAAGATTATTTTGTAAATAAATTTAATAATTAACTTAGTTTTAATTTTAGGTTTAATTCTAATTTTGTAAATAAACTAAAAAGTTTAGAGATTAGGGTTTTAATATTTTTCTTCTTTTTCTTAATAAATAATTTATTTCCTTATCATCATTATTATTATTCTTAATTATTTTATAAATGACTTGTAATTAAATAATTAGGTTAAAACTAGGTCAAACTTAAACATTTTTTTAATAAATTATTAACAATTTAGAATTAGGGTTTTAATTCCATTTAATTTTCTCATTAAATTCCATAAGTACAAAAACTCCAAAAAATAAGTTCTTGCTTTTATTTAATTTAATTAATTTATGATTTCGATGTAATTTCTTTAAAAGGGTCCAACGCCCTCGCATTCTCAATCTTATTTCTTTTCGCACATTTGCTTTTATTTCCTTTTTTTTTTAAATTTCATGTACTTACCCTAAAGCCTTGTAATAGATTAATTAGGGTATTTACTTTCCGCATTTTTTTATTTATTTCAAATCGGGTCTTGGTTTAATTTGGCGATGTAGACCCGCGCCTTTGTAATAGCGTAGGACTTTTATCTTCTCGCATCTTTTAACTGTTAATAACCACATGAAAGAATGAATGCCAAAAATAAAAACAAAGCGTAGATCACCAATGCATGACAAGATAAACATAATTGAAAATGACACACAAATCACACACCACCCCTAGGGTACGTCTCACTGTTGCCTTGCCCCTCGAAACGTGGTCGTCGAGTAGAGGATGTTTTAGTAAGTCCTGATGTCCATGAACATGGCATGAGGGTAGCTTCTAAGGTGTCTTCCTATTGCTCTGGTGACCACATTGTCCCGAACCCTCGAATTGACCCAAACACCTCCAATGGTGGTGCTACCTACCTCTCAATGGTGGGATGGCACTACTTTAAGGACATTTACACAGACGAATTCCTTAGGGTAGGTAGATGACTCGTAGATACTTGATCTAATTCAAAACAAATCAAAAACTTCTTTTCACACCGACACTTTTCAAAAAAGCTTTCAAAACGACTTTTCAAACACTCTTGAGGACTGATACAAGAGTCGAACTGAAATTTTAAACGAAACTTTTTTTCAAACCCACTCTGAAAAGAAAACAAACAATTTTGAAAACACAAATGAGCAAGTATCTAAGAGCCCATGGATAACCATGGATAGAAAGGGTGCTAACACCTTCCCTTTCTATAAATCTACCTCCCGAACCGAGAACTAATCTCAACAAGGAATTTTTCTGTGCTTTTGTCCTTTCCATTTGGAGAAAATAAAAGATGGTGGCGACTCTTGCTTCCGCGACATTTCGCGAACCAGCGTTAAACAGTCAGTTCCAGATCCACCGATCGCCAGAACTGGCGACTCTGCTGGGGACTCTTATAAAGTTAGGTGTACCTTAGGATAGTTCATAACTGTGTTTTCAATTATTTTGACTTGTTTGCTTTAAATTGTGGGTTGCATGGGAGTTACATAGATCCTAACCCGGATCTGGGGATACCCTGTTTAGGTAGCATAAGTTGTGAGGGACCTGTCCGGCATAGACCAACATGGGTGAAGCAGTGGCTACGTTGGTGTGGCACCTTGGTCTGTACCGATATCCCTTGTGTCGCAACGAGGAGAATATGGGTCTTCTGAGGAGTCATTAAGCACCAACATACCTTAGAACCTTAAATGACACAACTTGGCCATTAGAACAGTAGTAGTATGCTACGCCCATTGAGGCTAAACTCTCGTGATGGTTCTGGCTGCAAGAAAAGATTGCGATGCTGGAGTTATGACCAATTGAGGGTAGTCAATGATATTGGGATCCTCTAAGAACCTGGTTACTTTTGATAGGACAGGTATGAACCAACAAACTGAAAGAGGGTAATACCTAGACCTCATGCTGGCCTAAACTTTAAGGGCTTGTCTTGTGCGACTTGTGTGCCTTATCATGTTTTCCTTTGTAAATATTTGTGGTGTGCTTTATCATAACATCATAACATCATGAGCATTGCATGCATCCTGCATAAGGACTGACCATTTCAAAGACAAGAGGGTTTCACCTTTGCCCTGTTTTGTAGGACATCATGATGCCTATGCGAAGGAATACTATCCGGTTCAACTTTGTTCACCCACCTGAGTTGCTTGAAGAGTTGGTTAGCAGGATTCCAAATACCACTTCCTTCATCCAGAGGCATGGTTCTCTTCTCAGTTTAGTCACTGCAAAGCGGGATCAACAGTTGATGAGTGTCCTGACCCAGTTCTATGACCCTTTGTACCAATGTTTCACCTTTCAAGACTTCCAGCTGGTCCCTACCCTGGAAGAGTTCTCTGATTTGCTTGGTATCCCTATCTTGGATCAGACTCCCTTCACTGGTTGGGAAAAGACCCTCAGACTTGAGGAGGTTGTTGCAGCTCTTCCCTTGACACATCAAGAAGTAATGGACAACTGGGTGACTAGAAGCGGGGTTAACGGTTTCTTGGACAAGTTTCTGATTGGTAAAGCTAACAGTTTCTGGAATGACTTGGACTTTAGGGCATATGAAGACATCTTGGCTCTCTTAATCTATGGGCTAGTCTTGTTTCCTAATCCTGACAACTTCATCAATGTCACTGCCATAAGGATCTTTATGTCTCAGAACCCTGTGCCCACTCTCTTGGGTGACATCCTGCAACAACTTTATGCTCGTACTGCCCGAAGATGAGGAACTCTATGGTGTTGTATCCCTTTGTTGGTGAGGTGGTTTATTTCGCACCTCCCTAAGTTCGTGCTGAAGAACCAAGAAGGAAGAGGTTGGGCTCATAGGTTGATGTCTCTCACGGATAAGGACATCATTTGGACTCTCATAGGTTTGGATGAGGTAGCTGTTATTGATCATTGCGGAGAATACCCTAATGTTCCTCTGATTGGTACCCAAGGAGGAATCTCTTATAATCCATGTCTAGCTCTCCGTCAGTTTGGAAGAGCCAGAAGAGCAGGACCTCATGAGATGCTGGTGCCTCACATCAGTTTTGAGTTTCAGGTGGATAGTGACGAGTTGCGTCGTAGGTTCATCAAGGCTTGAGACAGAGTTCATAAGGCTGACCCACAAGAGTTGGGGCCAAAGACTTCTCTACCTATGGAAGCCTACTACAAATGGGTTTGCATCCGTGCTCAGAAGTTAGGTATGCCATACGAAGCTGTCAGACCCGTTGTTCTGGGGTATCCTGACAAAGATGGGGCTCTTCCAACTGTTCTCCCTCCTCAGATACCCACTGATTATGAGACGTTAAAGAGGTCTTGGTCGCAACTACGAGAAGAACGGGATTCTTACCGGGAAAAGTTCAACGAGCAGGAATTAAAGATCCAGAAGCTGACAAAGCAATTGGAGAATGAGCGAGCTCTGAATGACTACATCCGTACTGAGAAGAGGAGACCCTGGGATCAATAGGGAGCTCTGGATGTTCTTTTACAGTTTTATTTCCCTTTTCAGTATTTCCATTTTATGTAATGCCTAAGGGCAACCTGTTGAACAATTTAAGTTTCAAAGTTGAATCTAATGAAGTGTGTTCCTTTTTTCTTACAAAGTTGATTCCCGATTGTATTTGAAAACATAAATCATATGCATTCCATTCATCATGTGCATAGCAGGTATTCTTCTTTTCAGGTTGCTTACTGTTCTTCGCTGTTTATTTCAGCATCATGAACCCTGACTCATCATCAGCCGAGATGTCTATTAAGGCCCTTCAGGCGCAGAACGTGCAACTTCAGGAGCTGATCATGGGTTTGGCTCAAGGCCAAGAAGAGCTGAAGGCTTTACTCCTGAAGAAGGGGAAGAAGAAGAAGAGAACTGTTCTTTTCAACACGGGCCGAAGGTTTGGCAACACTCTGCAGAATGAAGAAGCTGTTTCTTCTGTAGGCAAAGACAGACCCCAGGGGGGAAAGGCTTCAAGTCCAGTAGTCTCTGACAACGAGACTGACTTTAATGAGGAACAGTATCCTCCTGCTGAAGACCGGTATAAGCAGTTGGAAGACAGACTGAATGCAATGGAGATCCAACAAGTGCCTGGGCTGGATTTCGGAGATTTGGGCTTATCTACTAGTGTGATCATTCCTCACAAGTTTAAGGCACCATCTTTCACCAAGTATGACGGGGCGTCTTGTCCCAAGCTACACCTCAGATCTTATATGCGGAAGATTCAACCGTACACAGTGGACAAGAACTTGTGGATCCACTTCTTCCAGGAGAGTCTTTCAGGGACTCATCTCGAATGGTTCTATCAGCTGGATGGGACCAAGGTTCGTAACTGGGAGGAGTTGGCTACTACTTTTTACAAGCAGTATCAATATAATGCCGACCTTGCTCCTACACGTACCCAACTCCAGGGTATGTCGCTAGGATCAAGAGAAGGTTTTAAAGAGTATGCACAGAAGTGGAGGGATCTGGCTGGCAGGGTGCAGCCTCCGTTGACTGACCGTGAGCTGGTGGATATGTTCTTGGGGACCCTATTTGGGCCATTTTTCAATCATCTTATCGGTAATTCGTCTGCAGGGTTCACTGATCTTATTCTGACCGGGGAGAGAATAGAGGCTGGAATGAAGTCCGGTAAAATTCAGAAAGGGGCATCGTCAACTTCTAAGAAGAAGCCCTTTAAGAAGGAGGCCAGTGCTGTATATGGGCCTAGAAGGCAAGAGAAACCAGAGCGCCGCCAATCTGTCAACGCGGTGATGATTGCAAAGCCTGCTGCCGCTCCTCGACAAACCAATCCACCCAGGGCTGAAAGACCCAGAAGAGAGTTTACCCGTCTAAGTATGACCCTATCTCAAATCTTGCCGCAGTTGCTATCCACCAATTTGGTGACTGTTAGAGAGGCCCTGAAGGTTGTGAATACTGCCTCTCCCAAGTATAACCCAAATGCCCGCTGTGCTTATCACTCCGATAGCCCGGGGCATTCTACTGATGACTGCTGGGCCTTAAGGAACAAAGTGCAAGACCTTATTGATGCAAAGGAGGTATAGTTTGAGGCACCCGAGAAGCCCAATGTAGTGACAGCTCCCCTGCCTGCTCATGGAGTGAATGCTATCAGGGAGGATGATGAAGTGGATGAAGCTGAGTTCGACAGCTGGATTTATCCGACGGCCGACAGTGGACCTAGCAATTGGATTGCAAAAGACAACCTACCTGTTACTTTTGTTACACAGTAATAAACTCCTTTATTTTTGTTATTTGTAATAAACAATGAATTAAAACTCTATGGCCCGGTGTCTTACCCGGGGCACCGTGGCTTCATTTGTGAGGGTATATTAATTGTCATTTCATATATCATGAATAAAGACCTTGGACGTTTTCTCGCATTTCAAATCTTATGCTCCTTTTCTTTCTTTCCTTTCTATATTGCAAAACAGCTGTATTTACACACACTCACTCATACAGGTTTCAATCCACTCTGGATCTCACTGGTAACGACTCTGCTACTGCCAGTTATGACTTCGAAAATCTGATCAACTTAGCCGAAGACGAAGGTGAAGATGATTGCGAAGTGCCTGGCGAGCTTGCAAGACTGTTACTCTAGGAAGAGAGGGCGATTCAACCACATGAAGAGCCAGTGGAAACGATAAATCTGGGTACTGAGACGGACAGAAAGGAGGTTAAGATTGGTGCCAACCTAGAGCTCAGCGTGAAGCAACGGTTGACTCAGATGCTACATGATTATGTGGAGATCTTTGCCTAGTCCTACGAAGACATGCCCGGGTTGGATACCGACATTGTGGTCTATCATTTGCCTACCAAGGAAGACTGCCCTCCGGTTAAGCAAAAGGTCCGCCTTATGCGTCCAGAGATGTCTGAGAAGATCAAAGCTGAGGTTATGAAACAGTTTGACGCCGGTTTTCTTGCAGTGACTTCTTACCCTCAGTGGGTTGCTAATGTGGTGCCGGTACCAAAGAAGGATGGTAAGGTCAGAATGTGTGTCGATTACAGGGATCTGAACAGGGCCATCCCCAAGGATGACTTTCCCCTACCTCACATTGATGTCCTTGTTGACAATACGGCTCAGCACAAGGTGTTCTCTTTCATGGATGGTTTTTCAGGCTATAATCAGATCAATATGGCTCCTGAAGACATGGAAAAGACTACCTTTGTTACTCAGTGGGGCACCTTCTGCTACAAGGTCATTCCTTTTGGACTGAAGAATGCTGGGGCAACCTACCAATGTGCCATGGTTGCTTTATTTCATGACATGATCCATCATGAGATAGAAGTGTATGTTGACGACATGATTGCAAGGTCCCAAACTGAGGAGGAACACCTTGACCATCTGCAGAAGCTGTTTGACCGTCTGAAGTTGTACAAGCTGAGGTTGAACCCGAACAAGTGCATCTTCGGGGTTAGATCTGGGAAGTTGCTAGGCTTCGTTGTAAGTGACAAGGGTATTCAAGTGGACCCTGCCAAGGTTAAAGCTATTCAAGAGATGCCAGTTCCTAAGACAGAGAAAGAGGTCAGAGGCTTTCTAGGACGCCTAAATTACATTGCTCGATTCATCTCGCACCTAACTGCTACCTGTGAGCCAATCTTCAAGCTGCTGAAGAAAGATCAGGTAGTACGTTGGAATGATGAATGTCAGGCCGCTTTTGACAGAATCAAGGAGTATCTCCAAGAACCACCCATTCTTATGCTACCGGTTGAAGGGAGACCTCTGATATTATACCTGACAGTACTTGACAACTCAATGGGGTGTGTGCTGGGGCAGCATGACGAGTCTGGCCGAAAAGAGCACGCCATTTATTATCTTAGCAAAAAGTTTACCGACTGTGAGACCCGATACTCACTGCTTGAGAAAACTTGCTGCGCTTTGGTATGGGCTGCTCGCCGGCTGAGACAGTATATGCTGACTCACACTACCTTTTTGATCTCAAAGATGGATCCTATAAAGTACATATTTGAAAAGCCTGCTCTGTCTGGGAGAATAGCAAGATGGTAAATGATCTTGACGGAATACGACATCCAGTACACAACTCAGAAAGCCATCAAAGGAAGTGTATTGGCAGACCACTTGGCACATCAGGTAGTAGACGACTATCAGTCAATGAACTTCGAGTTTCCAGACGAGAGCATCATGATAGTAACTGATTGTGAAGTACCTGGACCGGATGAAGGACCTGAGGAAGGATCCCGATGGTCTATGCACTTTGACGGAGCCTCCAATGCTTTGGGTAATGGTATCGGCGTTGTAATCATATCTCCTCAAGGCACTCATACTCCACTCACTGCCCGGTTATGTTTCAACTGCACCAACAACATGGCGGAGTATGAGGCATGCATCATGGGTCTCCAAGCTGCGATCGACTTAAGGATCAAGTTTCTGAGTGTCTTCGGAGATTCCGCTCTCGTGATCAATCAGATCAAAGGAGAGTGGGATACGAAACATCTGAATCTTATTCCTTACAGAGATTGTGTGTTGACCTTGATCCCCCACTTCACAGAGATAACCTTTGAACATTTCCCAAGAGAGGAGAATCAGTTAGCGGACGCGTTAGCTACGATGTCTTCCATGTTCAAAGTCAAATGGGACAATGAGGCTCCCCGGATCATCATCTGGAAATTGGACGAACCGGCATACTGTTGTGATCTCGAGACTGAATTAGTGACCGAGAAGCCTTGGTACCATGAGGTGAAGAGATACTTGGAAGCTCAGGAATACCCTGAAGGTGCATCTGTCAACGACAAGAAGTTCTTGAGAAGGTTCGCAGTGAAGTTCTTCCTTAGCAACGGCATCCTATACAAGCGAAACCATGATTCGACCTTACTGCGTTGTGTGGATAAGACTGAAGCAGAAAGGATCATGGCATAGTTGCATGAAGGTACCTTCGGAACATATTCCAGTGGACACATTATGGCAAAGAAGATCCTTCGGGCAGGGTATTTCTGGTCCACAATGGAAGCCGACTGCTACCAACACTCTCGGACATGTCATAAATGCGAGGTTTATGCAGACAAGGTGCATGTTCCTCCAGTTCCTCTTAATGTCTTGACAGCACCTTGGCTGTTTGCAATGTGGGGCATAGATATGATCGGTGAGATTAAACCTACAGCGTCCAACGGGCATCGCATCATCCTGGTGGCGATTGATTACTTCACGAAGTGGGTTGAGGCAGCTTCCTACGCCACTGTAACCAAGAATGTTGTGGCACGGTTCATTCGGCACAATCTGATCTGTCGGTACGGCGTCCCCGAAAGAATCATTACAGACAACGGTACCAATCTCAATAACAAAATGATCACTGAGCTCTGCGAGCAGTTTAAGATACAGCACCACAACTCTTCTCCTTACAGACCGAAGATGAATGGGGCTGTAGAAGCAGCGAATAAGAACATTAAGAAAATTGTGCAGAAGATGACAGTGACTTATAAAGATTGGCACGAGATGTTACCGTTTGCTCTACATGGGTACCGTACCTCAGCAAGGACGTCAACCGGGGCAACTCCTTTCTCCTTGGTCTATGGTATGGAGGTAGTCTTACCGATCAAAGTGCAAATACCCTCTCTCCGGATAATGAAGGATGCAGATCTGAGCGAAGATGATTGGATCCAGACACGACTTGATCAGCTAAACTTGATTGACGAAAAGAGACTTGCTGCTATTTGTCATGGTCAGACGTATCAAAAAAGGATGATCAGGGCATTTAACAAAAAGGTCAGACCTCAAGAGTATCAAGTTGGGGATCTGGTAATCAAGCGTATCATCCTCCCTCAGAGTGACCCAAGGGGAAAATGGACCCCTACGTACGAAGGGCCATTTGTGGTTAAACATGTGTTCTCAGGAGGAGCCATGATCCTAACCACCATGGATGGTGACGACCTTCCTCACCCCGCCAATACAGACATAGTAAAAAGATACTACGCATGAAAAAAGACCCGCTAGGTTGACATACCTAGGCAAAAATTAGGGCTTCCCGGCGAACCAAAAGGGTTCGGGCAAAATGAAGGGATGAAATGAAAAAAATTTGTACACCCGGCAAGTCGAAAACCTGAAAAGGCGGCTTGGGCAAAAATGGGTATCCCGGTGGACCGAAAACCCGAAAGGGCGGTCCAGGCAAAAGTTAGGGATAAAGCGTAATACTATGTCTCATTGGATCACTTTGCATCCAGAATTCGGTATCCGCATCAAGTACAGAAGGCATTGATCAATCAACTTCATCTTCAACTAGGTCATCAAGTGATGAGACGCTCGAAGATATAAAGGCGATAGCAGAGTTGGAACCCAGTGGGATTATCTTATTCACACAGCTGTTTTATATTCCTTTGTACAAATTGTATAAATTCTTTTGTTCGGCGGCGTTCTCTTACTAGGACGTCAGCCTCTTGTACATAAACGCCTATTTACAGGCAAATTCAAAAATCAATACAAATATACTTTTTAGCTAAAATTGCCAAGTGTTTTTTCCTTTTTCTGTTTTGTTTTGCGAAGAACGTCCAAGGTTCAATTTGTGATATATGGATTTGACGATAATTGCTAACTCATAAATATTTGCATATGAAACAAAGGATCAATTACAGGTAACATTAGAAACAGGGGCAATAATGGGTTGTCTAAGCGATCTAATTGCTCTGTCCACCAAGGTATCAAGGTAATTTCAGTTGAAGAACATAACTAGTATGTCTTAATTCCCCAGAGAGTGAACCAGCAAGTCAATGCACTCTCCCCAAGCTATACAATCAACCTTAAGGAAGTTGGGTATCCCCGCAGATCTCAACATTCCCCAACACGATATACAGATATTCTTAAACAAGCATCCCCGGCAGTCTTGGCCTAAAGATTATTCTCCGGCGCTATATCAAACATTCAATGGAGTCACTTCCCCAATATAGTTCAAAATTTCTCCAGGAGAGTCCAATCCAGTTTCCCCAGGAAAGTTGGAATCCATCTCCCAGCAGGAAGCTTATCCCCAGTAGATTCTGGAAGCTTATCCCCGTAGAGCCCGAACGCGTCCCCCGGCTTTATTCAAAGGTTATTTCCCTACCAGGATATAACTGGGTTATCCTCAGCCAAAAGCCACGAGAAGGTCGTCCTCGGCGAAGTCTTCTTATCCCCAGCGGAGTCTATTAACACTTCCAACATAACAACGGTATCCCCAGCGGAGTTATCATCATCAACATCCCAGCAAGTACCTCTCTTCCCACAGAGTATTGCTCCCCAGCAAGATCGCTAGAATAATTTTCTCCCCGCAGAGTAATCCATTCGTCAAGTTTATTCCCCAACGAAGTTATCTTCTCCTATCGGTATTCTTGCAACTATCATCCCCAGCGGAAGCAAAAATCTATTCTCCAACATCAGCCCAGGATTTAACTTCCCGGCACCCGTCAAGGATTTATATTCCTAAGACGAAAACATACATTCAAAAACATCACATACATCATGATACATGCATAAACGCGTCATATCTTACAAATCTCATTTGTGATGAGAACATCATTGCTTGACCCATATCATGCACTGCATATGACTAACCTTTACCTTTCAGGAAAGATCCAGTTAAGTTCTCAGCTATGTTCAAGATTTTTGCTTGGTTCAGTTAAATCGATTCTAAGATTTTTTCTGATTCTTATCCAGTCAAAGGCCTTCTCTGGTTCAGTCAGATCGACCCTAAGATCTCCCTGATTCTTATCCAGTTGAAGATTCCAAGACCTTGTCCGGTTCAGTTAAATCGATCCTAAGATTTTCCTGATTCTTATCCAGTCAAGGGCCTTCTCTGGTTCAGTCAGATCGACCCTAAGATCTCCCTGATTCTTATCCAGTTGAAGATATTCCAAGACCTTGTCCGGTTCAGTTAAATCGACCCTAAGATTTTCCTGATTCTTATCCAGTCAAAGGCCTTCTCTGGTTCAGTCAGATCGACCCTAAGATCTCTCTGATTCTTATCCAGTTGAAGATATTCCAAGACCTTGTCCGGTTCAGTTAAATCGACCCTAAGATTTTCCTGATTCTTATCCAGTCAAAGGCCTTCTCTGGTTCAGTCAGATCGACCCTAAGATCTCCCTGATTCATATCCAGTTGAAGATATTCCAAGACCTTGTCCGGTTCAGTTAAATCGACCCTAAGATTTTCCTAATTCTTATCCAGTCAAAGGCCTTCTCCGGTTCAGCCAGATCGACCCTAAGATCTCCCTGATTCTTATCCCAGTAGAAGACATCTAAGATTCTCTCAGCGTTCCTGTTGAGGTAGTAATCGTCCAAGGTTCTCTCACCGTCCCGATGAGGTAGTAACCATCCCTGGTTCATTCATAACCTTTTGAAGCTCCAGACCCAATTCCTGTAACCAGTCAGGGCACATCTACATAAGAGCTTGAAGACCAACTCCTGTAACAGGTCAGGTAATCATTTTCTTTTTCAGGTACGCAAGTTCTCGCTAAGGAAACTCTTACGCGATCGACACCCAGATGGCATCTATAAGCCCATCCACTCATCCATCATCTCTTAGCATGGCATCTATAAGCCCATCATCCTATCCATCAATCTCCAAATGGCATCTATAAGCCCATTCCCACCATCACACTGCTAACATGTGAGCACAAATTTCTGGGCACTCTAGTGTTCAATCATCTTCCACCTTCGGATTACGAAAGGCACGTCAGCCAATCTGCATCCTCAGGTCTAAGAAGATTGAACAGGGGAAACTGTTGTACTCCAAAATTTGCCCTCCCATATTCTCCAAGAATTGCCAAGAGCATGATTCAAAATCTCCCAAGGGTTGCACAGTTCAATGGCCTCCTAACAGTCAAAAATTAGGGTTTTGGTTCTGGCAAAGAAGTTGAAGTTTACAAGGGTCCAAACAAGTCCCACATGCCTACATACATGGTCAAGCATCCATATGCTAAGTTTCAAGACTCACAGCACAAAATTGCACAGTCAGAAACCCTAATTGCTCAACAGTCAGCTGCAGGGGCAAAATGGTCATTTGACAGTCAAAAGTCCAAATTTTTGGTCAACATCTTATTTTGAAGCCACAAACATCATTTGATCAATTCTTGATCATGATTCTCAAGGCATGGCTCAAAAAGTCCCAAGATGCAAAAGTTTCCATATTTGGACAGTTGAAAAAGTCAACTATAACTTGACCAAGGCATAACTTCCACATGGTTTATCAAAAAAATTCCATCCAAAGCTCATTTTGAGGAGAAATACATTTCCTACAACTCCTCTTCACACTTCAAGTCCAAGAAATGCTCTCATAAAAAGTTATCAATCTCAACATTATAGGTCATTTTCAAAAGTCAACAAAAAGGCACTTTAAGTCAAAGCCATAACTTGAGATTGGTAAATCAAAATGACATGGGACCAAAGGAATTGGTTAGAGGACTTCAAGACCTTTCCAAAATGTCCAAGAACATGATCAACGCTTAAATATTGAGCAAGATATGCCTTGTGGAAGTTGGGAAATTTTTGGGAATTTTGAAAAGTCAACTTTGCTTCAAATACCTCAAAATTGCTAATGGGCCTCAATTTCTTCCAAGAATCATCATCCAAAAGATATGCACGACCCATTGACCCAAAGGGGAGTTATTTCATCATTTTTTATTAATTATTTGAATTTTTAATGTTATTAATTCATTTAATTAAAATTAAATATGAAAAAATACTCAAGCATGTATTTTAAATCTTTTTATGCAGCTAATAGGTCTATCATAACCTCAAGATTTCGTGCATACTCAATATGGAAAGAATCTTCAATGATTGGCATGTTCTTCATGAAAGAGATTGAAAAAAGATTACATGAAAATCAAATCTCAAAAACATCAATGCAAAGGTTTCTTGGCTTGAATTTTTACCCTAATCCATTCCTCATATAAACACAAACCTAAACCTAATCAAAGGAACCTGAAGGCTGCGCTCAGAACCAAATACAAACTTTGCATTTTTCATCAAAAAATTCAAATCTGATTTCATAGCTAGAGCACTTTTCCAAGCAAAAGAACGATTCCATTACCTTCCTGACGCATCAAGGAAGCTTTTTGAATCAAAACCACAGCCTCTAACCTCAAGAAACGGTAGCACGAAGTCGCCCTGTCCATGAACATTTGCATATTCGTATTTTGATTTGCAGGCATATTTCATACATTCTAATGATTGTTTTACACTAATATGGACTCACTGAAACTTATGGTACCATTGAATTGAACTAATATTGCTTGTATAGAAAATTGACATGGCTATTTTTTAGGGTTTCAGGAACCATGAATTGGGGCTTTACGCTTGAGGAAAAGTTGGCCAACCTAAATGGCACCATTGAAACCAGAAGCTCACGACGAACAAAACCATACCCTCGCGCCTTTTTTATAATTGCTCAAATCCTATTCGCTATTTTTTGTTGTCTCAGATTGTGGGGGTTTAAAACCCCTGCTATCTAGTTTATTTTTTCAGGCAAAACGAATGGCAAGTGGAGAAGTTGATGCGTGGAGGAATGTGGTTGGTGGATTCAAACATTGGCGCTTTTTTTGTTGACTATCCAGCATAAGGCTTTTTCTCTCTCTTATTATTCATTGCCCACTAAACATACAACCAAACGCGCTAGTTCAGTTGGTGGCCAACGTGTAATACAGGTACTGGGACCTGGGTTCGATTCCCAGGTCCCCCATATTTCTCTATATTTTTCTTTGTAACATGTTCAGGTACCTTGGCCCTTCAATGATCTACCATGCACCCTACGCTCAAGCTGGTCACGCGTCCAACAACATCAATCCAAGGGCCAGCATAGGAGGACTACCATACGCATTGGTCAACAGATCCACACGCATCCTTGAAAAGTCAAAAAGGGCCAAGAATCAGTGGGCCTAATTGCTTTCTACAGACCTCCAAAAGGGTCAACAAACCCCCTATGTTTGTATTTCTTTTCTCATTCTTTTTTCTTTTTGTTTGTTTTAATTTAATGATTATTTTCTTTTAATTCATAAAATAAGTTTTATAACATAAAAATACATTAAAAAAAACAGAAAATCATAAAACAATAAAAAATATGCTTTGTTAATATTAATTAAGATTATTTTGTAAATAAATTTAATAATTAACTTAGTTTTAATTTTAGGTTTAATTCTAACTTTTTAAATAAACTAAAAAAGTTTAGAGATTAGGGTTTTAATATTTTTCTTCTTTTTCTTAATAAATAATTTATTTCCTTATCATCATTATTATTATTCTTAATTATTTTATAAATGACTTGTAATTAAATAATTAGGTTAAAACTAGGTCAAACTTAAACATTTTTTTAATAAATTAAAAACAATTTAGAACTAGGGTTTTAATTCCATTTAATTTTCTCATTAAATTCCATAAGTACAAAAACTCCAAAAAATAAGTTCTTGCTTTTATTTAATTTAATTAATTTACGATTTCGATGTAATTTCTTTAAAAGGGTCCAACGCCCTCGCATTCTCAATCTTATTTCTTTTCGCACATTTGCTTTTATTTCCTTTTTTTTTTAAATTTCATGTACTTACCCCAAAGCCTTGTAATAGATTAATTAGGGTATTTACTTTCCGCATTTTTTTATTTATTTCAAATCGGGTCTTGGTTTAATTTGGCGATGTAGACCCGCGCCTTTGTAATAGCGTAGGACTTTTATCTTCTCGCATCTTTTAACTGTTAATAACCACATGAAAGAATGAATGCCAAAAATAAAAACAAAGCGTAGATCACCAATGCATGACAAGATAAACATAATTGAAAATGACACACAAATCACACACCACCCCTAGGGTACGTCTCACTGTTGCCTTGCCCCTCGAGACGTGGTCGTCGAATAGAGGATGTTTTTGTAAGTCCTCATGTCCATGAACATGGCATGAGGGTAGCTTCTAAGGTGTCTTCCTATTGCTCTGGTGACCATATTGTCCCGAACCCTCGAATTGACCCAAACACCTCCAATGGTGGTGCTACCTACCTCTCAATGGTGGGATAGCACTACTTTAAGGACATTTACACAGACGAATTCCTTAGGGTAGGTAGATGACTCGTAGATACTTTCTCTAATTCAAAACAAATCAAAAACTTCTTTTCACATCGACACTTTTCAAAAAAAGCTTTCAAAACGACTTTTCAAACACTCTTGAGGACTGATACAAGAGTCGAATTGAAATTTTAAACGAAACTTTTTTTCAAACCCACTCTGAAAAGCAAACAAACAATTTTGAAAACACAAATGAGCAAGTATCTAAGAGCCCATGGATAACCATGGATAGAAAGGGTGCTAACACCTTCCCTTTCTATAAATCTACCTCCCGAACCGAGAACTAATCTCAACAAGGAATTTTTCTGTGCTTTTGTCCTTTCCATTTGGAGAAAATAAAGGACGGTGGCGACTCTTGCTTCCGCGACATTTCGCGAACCAGCGTTAAACAGTCAGTTCCAGATCCACCGATCACAACTGGCGACCTAAATATTCCAAGAAAACAACCCTCAATGAGTGTAGTATCGAGTATCTACCAACTTCGGACTGCACCAAAGTCGGTCATCTCACTACCCCTAATAAGGCCAAGATGGTCAAGTAAGGTTCTAAGAGTTTATTAGTGCTTCATGACATCACTCAGCGGCCCCGTATTCTCTTTGATTGACTCAAAGGCTACTGGTACCCACAAATATGTCACACTAACGTAGCCACTGCTTCAACCATATCGGTATACCCCGCACAGTTCCCCCACAGTTTATTGCTACTTACCTAAAAGGTGTCCCCAAATCCGGGTGTAGGATTTAAAACAAACCCAAGCAAGGAACCAAAAAGTAAAGCAATCAAAGAAATCAAGGTAGGCATGTAAAGGTGATCTAAAACCCTAAGGTTACCCCACTTTTAAAAGTTAATTCCCCAGCAGTGTCGCCAGTTCTATGATACGGTGGGAGAACTAACTTGAGGTTTTGCGTTTGTGTTCGCAAATGTTTCGGTTTAGCAAGAGTCGCCACCGACTTTTTATTTTATCCTAAGGAAAGGTCAAAAAGCACAGGAAAGACCTTTGAGATGTTTTTTTGGGTTCGGGGGGTAGGTTATGAAAAGGGAAGGTGCTAGCACCCTTTTCATCCATGGTTTTCCATGGGCTCTTAGCTTTTAGATCACTTGCCTTTGCTTTTCAATTGTTTGAAATGGTGCTTTGTGTGTGTGGTTTTAAAAATGCTTTGAAAACGAGGCCTTGTCTAGGAAACCTTTGTAATGATTCTTGTTTGAATATATACAAAGGTGTTTGTCTTTTTGAAAAGATATTTCAATGTTTTGAAAGTTTGTTTTGAAATTGTGTTGTGAAGTGTGTTTGAAAATAGCAAGGATGTTTTTTGCAAGCTTTTGATCAAGTAACTAAGAGCTATCTATCCTATTTTACTCAAAGATCCTTCCTAATGTTTTTAACCCTTTTGATAGTGTTGTTTCACCATTGTATTTGGTGAACAACCTTGTGTTAGGATGTTAAACGGGACAGGCGCGGGTCATCGTATAGACCATGATAACAATTGTGCCAAGTATATTTGGCAATTTTCTTAAGGGACTTGATCATTTTTGTTTAGGCAACCAAGATAGCATCATCGAGGGACTATGATCTTTTGTTTTATTTTTGTTTTTCCAAAGTACCCAACATGCATACCATGGCCCATTTTTGAAGGCAACAAGTGGATTGTAACCTTAGGGGTGCAAGTGTGTATTGTGTTTAATTTTCATGCATTTTTGTCTTTGATTAGGTTAAACTATTTGTTGATTTTGATTTTGCATACAAACCCTAATTCTCTAATCATGGCATAATTGAAAGCGTAAAGTGTGAGAATTTAAATTCTAAGCTATTACAACATGATTATGGGGGTGGGGGTACAATTTTGAATGGGGGGTATTTGACAAGAAATATAAATCCTAGTTTACTATTACATACAAATTGAATTTCCAAAGCATAGGTATTAAATAGATAATATTTAAATAAACAAAATAAATAAATATTAAATAAAATGTATTATGCAAAAAAAAGAATTTAATTTGTTTATGTATGTAAAAAGTATTTTTAGTGTAAAAAGTATAAAGAAATAAATAAATAAATAAAAGATTAATTTATTTGTTTTAAGAGTAAACCCTAATTTCTTTAAGAGAATAAATATTATATATTATTTATATACAAAAATATATTAATATGTGTAAAAAAAGAAATATACTTAAAAGGGTATTTTTTAGTATAAATAATAATAAGAATAAAAATGTAATATTTTGTATTTTTATTCTAAGTATTTAATAAAATAAAAGTATATATATTTTTATTATGTGTATATTAATAAAATTAAATATGTAAAAAATAAAATAAAATATGTACAAAAATAAAATATATTCAAGAAAATATTTTTAATATAAATAAAAGTAAAGAACAAAAAATAAAAGTATAAAATGTAAACATTTTTCAAGTCTTAATAATATAAAAGAATATTTAAATACTTTGAATGTTAGAAAAAATTAGAATAAAATGCCAAATAAATTAAAAAATTATGAAAATATTTTTTGAGCATTTATTATATTTGGAAATAAAATAACAAAGTCAGAAAAGAAAACAAAAATTCAAAAATGCAAAAATATAAGAAATTGGGCGAGGGGGTGTGAAACTGAAAAGAGGGGTGTTAGAAGCAAAACTGGCCAGGCCCCGCCCAAGCCAACTTCATCTTCTTCCTCCAGACAAAAAACGCGCGCTTGCCCTGTTCAAATGCTACATCATGTATACATGATCTTTTGCCAAAACTCACAACATCAAACTTGTAGAGAATTTCAATACGATTCTAACCATATAAAGCATTAATCCTAACTCTCAAAGACCAGAGAGAATTTCTCTGGCCCTAAAATCTGACCTAGTTTTTTCAGCATGTTCATGGATGAAATTCTCCTAGCACACTTAATATAAATGAAAGCTGAGCATATGTAGGGCTTCCTAGCATTGAACACTACATTTTTTATTCACAAACCTAAAGCTAAATGTTCCTAAATAGAGAGATTGAAAGTGAAGAAAAACTTGTTTCAGTTGGATTCGTGTAGGGCAATGAAGTGCTTCTCAACAAGTTTTGAGGTGTCTGGTAGCTTTCCTGAACTTCACTTGATCTTTTCCAATAGCTAGCTTGCCTTGAAAGTCCTTGAATCAGCCTCTAGAACTCAACCTGCATAAGCTTGAAATGAAAATGGTGGTCACTGTAAATGGAGTTACAGTTAGTAATGGAGGTTTGGGATAGCTTGAGTGAGTTGAATGGAAGGTGTTTGAAGCAAAAAGGAGCAAAACGCACGAGCCAAATGAGCTATAACACTCAAGTTGCAACACCTGCCCTGTTTTGCCAAAGAAGAGTGATTTCTGGCTATGGGAGGTTTTGAGGCTCAAGTGCTCGTGTTTCTTGCTCAAAGGGTTGTAATTTCTTATGAAAAAGGGAGGGCAAATTTTGGGGTACAACAATTCTCAATATCATTGATAGGTGTGATATTTTGCCATCTATTTTATTGATGTTTCGCCATCTTTGCCATGATTTCTTTGTTATCTTTTAGCCTATGTTTCGCCATCGCACATTTGTTTGAAGCCGATGTTTCGCCATCGCACATGTTTGTTATCCTACTTTGATTCCCAATATCATTGTTAGGTGTGATGTTTTGTCATCTATTTTATTGATGTTTCTCCATCGCACATTTGTTTGAAGTCGATGTTTCGCCATCGCACATGTTTGTTATCCTACTTTGATTCCCAATATCATTGTTAGGTGTGATGTTTTGTCATCTATTTTATTGATGTTTCGCCATCTGTGCCATGATATCTTTATTATCTCTTAGCCGATGTTTCACCACCGCACATGTTTGTTATCCCACTTTGACCCACAATGTCACTGTTAGGTGTTTTATTTTACCATTTGATGTCTCGCTATCTTTGACATGTTACGTTTTTATTTAGTCGATGTTTTATCACCTCATTTGTTTGTTATTTCTTTCGATGTTTTGCCATCTTGATTGTTTTTGTTTGCCTTAATTAAAAAACACAAACCAACCAAAACACATAAGCCGAACTACGGCTGCTCTGATTCCTTAAAAGGGATTCGTAGGCATTGGTGTAGGGCCCAACCGAGCACATCTTTTTATTTTCCATACATTGTTTTCTTTTCTTTCGCATGCATTCCCTTTTTCAGTTCTAAGCCATAGACATAGGATTTGACCACACCCATTAGATTAGACAACAAGAGTGGATACCGTAGAGTACTACGGGCGTATGGGGTTCTAACACCTTCCCCTCGCGTAACAGACTTCCTTAGCCGATCTCTCGGTCGAAAGACCATGATTTCTCCCTTTCCAGGTTTTCTCGATGTTTACCTTTCCCTCCATACGGGATAAAAGACGTTCGATGACAACTTCATTGTTTGATGATTTTCTGCCGGTGGTTTCACCCACCAGTAAAACAAAAGGTCCATCGTATGCGACCAGATATGTCGGAGAAGATTAAATCAGAAGTCATGAAACAATTCAACGCTGGATTCTTGGCCGTCGCCTCTTATCCGTAATGGGTTGCCAATGTTGTTCTCGTGCCCAAAAAGGACGGCAAGGTACAAATGTGGGTGGACTACATAGATTTGAATAAGGCAAGCCCTAAGGATGATTTCCCACTTCCCCACATTGATATTCTAGTTAACAATACGGTACAACATAAAGTGTTTTCCTTCATGGACGGTTTCTCAGGCTACAACAAAATCAAAATGGCACCTGAGGACATGGAGAAGACAACCTTTGTCACACAATGGGGCACATTCTGCTACAAGGTTATGCCATTCGAACTGAAGAATGTTGGGGCAACCTATCAGCATGCCATGGTAGCCTTATTTCACGACATGATACATCACGAAATAGAGGTCTATGTGGACGACATGATAGCCAGATCTCAAACAAAGGAATAGCATGTTGATCATTTACAGAAGCTCTTTGAGTGATTAAATAAGTACAAGCTGAGGTTGAACCCAAATAAATGCACATTTGGGGTGAGGTCTGGTAAACTCATAGGCTTTGACGTCAACAATAAAGGTATTGAAGTAGATCCCACCAAGGTGAAAGCGATACAAGATATGCCTGCTCCTCGTACTGAGAAGGAAGTCAGAGGATTCTTGGGACGTTTGAACTACATTGCCAGATTCATTTCTCACCTGACAGCTACTTGTGAGCCAATCTTCAAGTTACTGAAGAAAGATCAAGTAGTCAAATGGAATGATGAGTGCCAAACTGCTTTCGACAAGATCAAAGAGTACTTACAAGAGCCTCCTATTTTGATGCCACCAGTCGAGGGAAGACCATTGATCATGTATCTGACTGTTTTGGAAAATTCAATGGGGTGTGTGCTGGGGCAACATGACGAGTCTGGCCAAAAAGAGCATGTTATTTAATACCTGAACAAAAAGTTTACCGACTATGAAACAAGATATCCACTACTCGAGAAAACTTGTTGGGCTCTGGCATGGGCTGCTCGTCGGCTAAGACAGTATATGCTGACTCATACTACCTTGTTGATATCTAAAATGGATCCAATAAAATACATATTCGAGAAACCTACTCTCTCTGAGAGAATAGCGAGATGGCAGATGATCCTGACAGAATATGACATACAATATACTACCCAAAAAGCAATAAAGGGCAGTGTACTAGTTGATCACCTTGCTCACCAAGCTGTGAAAGATTATCAGTCCATGAAGTTTGAATTTCCGGATGAAGACATCATGATGGTAAACAACTGTGAAAAATTCAGGCCATATGACGGACCTGAACAAGGATCCCGATGGACCCAGGTTTTTGATAGGGCGTCTAACGCACTCGGCAACAGTATTGGTGTTGTACTCATATCTCCTGAAGGGTGTCATACTGCCTTTACTGCAAGACTCTGCTTCAATTTTACAAACAACATGGCAGAATATGAAGCATGCATCTTTGGTCTCAAAGCTGCCATAGACTTGGGGATCAAGTCCTTAAATGTATTCGGAGATTCAGCTTTGGTTATCAGTCAGATCAAAGGGGAATGGGAGACCAAACACCCTAACCTTATCCCCTACAAAGAACATGTGTTGACATTGCTCCCACATTTCCTTCGAGCATTTCCCGCGAGAAGAAAATCAGCTAGCAGACGCACTAGCCACAATGTCATCCATGTTTAAACTTAAATGGGATAACGAGGCTCCCCATATCACCATTGAACGAATGAAGGAACCATAACACTGTCACAAGATTAATGTTGAAGAAGTAGTGGACCATCCTTGGTTTCACGAAGTCAAGAGGTATCTCGAGGCTCAAGAATATCCAGAAGGAGCTTCAGTAAACGATAAGAAGTTCTTAAGGAGATTCTCTGCTAAGTTCTTCCTTAGTAATGGCATTCTCTACAAATGCAACCATGTGTCTGTGTTACTCTGGTGCGTAGACAAGGTTGAAGCAGAAAGGATCATGGATGAGTTACATGAAGGCACTTTTGGCACCCATTCCAGTGGGCATACGATGGCAAAGAAGATCCTACGGGCAGGCTATTACTGGTCTACCATGGAAGCAGATTGCTATCAACACTCTCGAACCTGCCATAAGTGTCATATCTATGTTGACAAGGTGCACGTACCTCCAGTTCCTCTAAATGTCTTGACGGCTCCTTGGCCCTTTGCTATATGGGGCATCGATATGATTGGGGAAATCAAGCCAACAGCCTCTAATGGACACCGCTTCATCTTAGTGGCCATTGACTATTTTATAAAGTGGGTTGAGGCAGCCTCCTTTGCTTCCGTCACCAAGAATGTTGTCGCCCGGTTCATCAAGATGAATCTCATATGTCGTTACGGTATCCCGGAGAGGATCATTACAGACAATGGTACAAACCTGAACAATACTATGATCATCACCCTGTGCGAGCAATTCAAGATCCAACATCACAATTCTTCCCCTTATCGGCCGAAGATGAATGGTACTGTCGAAGCTGCAAATAAGAACATCAAAAAGATCATACAGAAAATGACAATCACATAAAAAGACTGGAATGAGATGCTACCATTCTCTCACCACGTATATCGTACCACAGCGCGCATATCGACTGGGGAAACACCCTACTCTCTGGTATACGGCATGGAGGTTGTCTTGCCTATTGAGGTCCAGATCCCCTCTCTGAGAATTATGAAGGATGCAAGGCTGAATGAAGAAGATTGGATCCAGACTCGACTTTATCAACTGAACTTGATTGATGAGAAAAGGCTTACTGTTGTCTGTCATGGTCAAATGTATCAAAAAGGGATGATCAAGGCTTTCAACAAAAAGGTCAGACGACAAGTGTATCAAGTTGGGGATTTGGTGATCAAGCACATCATACTGACGCAAGGTGGTCCCAGGGGCAAATGGACTCCTACATACGAAGGACCATTTGTAATAAAAAGCATATTCTCTGGTGGAGCAATGATCTTAACCACCATGGATGGCGACGACCTGCCGCACCTTGCGAACACAGACGTGGTCAAAAGATATTATGCATAAGAGACCCGCTAGGTTGACACACCTAGGCAAAACAAGGGCATCCATGTGAACCAAAAAGGTTCGGGAAAAAATTAGGGATAAAACAAAAAAATATGTACACCCGGCAAGCTGAAAACCCGAAAGGGCGGCTTGGGCAAAAAAGGGTATCCCGGTGGACTGAAAACCCGAAAGGGAGGTCAAGGTAAAAGTTATGGAATTAAAGCGTATGAATATGTCCCGTTGGATCACTTTACGGACAACCTTTGGCTTCAACTGACAAACTCAGAGGTTCTGATCAATTCAATCATCTTCGGATAAGGCAACAAATAGACAAGATGCTCAGAGGTACGAAGGCTATAGCAGAATGGGAACCCCATGGGATTATTGCACATAGCTGTCTTCTCTTTGTATCAAAATTTTAATTTTTACAATAGCATTCTCTTACTAGAATGTTTATCTCATTGTACAAAAATACTTACTCAAAGTTAATACAAAGATATCCATTTGAAAGTGCAAAAATATATGTGTTTCTTTACTCTAGTGTTTTGTTTACAAAAACGTCCTATGATTTATTTTTGAACATATGCATTTGAACATAATTACTGTTTACAAATGAACAAAATAAAAAATACAATCACTGATGGCTTTAAGAGGTAGGGAGATCTTTCTAAACTATCTCTGTAAAATTACCCGTAGTGTGCAGTTTAATCCCCAGCGGAACAAAGCTTCCAATTATCAATCCCCAGTAGAAGTCGTTCAATTTCTCCGGATTCCTCAACAGGATTTTACAAACAGTACACGGAATTTCCCTTACAAGAGTTTATTTCTCTAAGTGGAAATTCTTCAAACTTCACAACATGAAGACTTACACTCCATATCCTCAGTAGTGGTCAGGGATTTATTTTCCCCAATCCAACAGTAGTGCGAAAAATTAGCTCACATACGCATACATTGCATCCATATATCGTAAACATTAATAACACGAATGCATTATACCATGCATTTCATACCACATGACTTTGCATTTTAGCTAACATTTTACCCTTTTCAGGATAGGGTTAACAGCTACCATTAACAATGTTCAAAGTTTTCAGATACAGTTTGGATACGCTCCAGACACAGATGCCATTCTGATACTCATTCAGATTCAACTTTCAGATACAGTTCAGATACTCTCCAGACACGGATGCCATTCTGATACTCATTCAGATTCAACTTTCAGATACGCTTCAGACACGGATGCCATTCTAATACTCATTCAGATTCAACTTTCAGATACAGTTCAGATACGCTCCAGACACGGATGCCCTTCTGATACTCATTTAATTTTCAACTTTCAGAGACAATTCAGATACGCTCCAGACGCAGACGCCATTCTGATACTCATTCAAATTCAGTCTCCAGATACAGTTTAGATACGCTGTAGACACGGACGCCATTCTGATAATCATTTAGTTTCAGCTTGCGGATACGATTCGACAATCATTTCTAGATGGAATCTACAAGACCATCTCCAATAATCTTATATCATATCTCCAAATGGCATCTTTAAGCCCATTCCCTTAACCATCACATCACCAAGTGCAAATTTGTAGGCACTCTAGTGTCCAATCATCTTCCACCTTCGAGTCACAAATGACAAAACTCGCCAATCTAACTTTACAGGCTTAAGAAGATTGAATAGGGGCAGCTATTGTACCCCAAAATTTTCCCTCTCACTTATCAATAATTTTCTCACAAGATCTCCTTGGGTTCAAGACTACACTAGGGTTTGATCAGCTCAAGACACCTCCTTAAGCACTGATGACCAAAATTAGGGTTTGAGTTTTCACAAGGATTTTTGAACTTTAAATACCCCATATGATTTTCATGGATCATCATGGACCCCCAAGATCACTCATGTCAAGTTTCAAGCTTTGGATCACATTTTTGCTCAGTCAATTGAGCAGTTGACCTAAAAATCAGCTATATTGATGAAAAAGTCAACCACGGGCAATTTACAGTCAAAATTCATAATTTTTTATCCATATCAACATTTTAAACTCATATATATCATTTGATCAAGTTTGGACCACAATTCCTCAAGAAATTTGATCAAATCCCCAAAAGGGCAAAATGGTCAAAATTAGGGTTTTGATTGGGAAAGGGCAATTTCTGATTTTTTACCTAGAAAATGATCAATTGGTTTAAGGAATGATCTAAAGAGTCTAATTGCATCATTTTGACCTAATGCCATGGTTCAAAACATTGCAAGTCCATTGGATTGACAGATGAATTTTTCAGTCAACTGATCAAAAGCCAACTGTATACTGAAAAGTCAAACTTTGACTTTTTGGTCAAATTCAAGTGCCAAAGATCACAATTCATCAAAAAATGTCAAAATATGAAACTTATTCATCAAGAAATCAAAAAAGTCAAGATTTCATTTTGAAAAGTCAAAATTTCTAAACTTAGAAATTTTTCTAAGTGTTGGAAATTTCATATTTTTTCATAACTTTGAGCAATATTTTCACCATGATGCAAGATGATTCAAGAAAAACTTCCAACATGAAAGTTGTAGATATCCATGAAATATAAAACTTTTCTTTGTACAACTACTTCCAAAAGTGCTTGGATCTCTAGTTATAATTTTAAGAACATGTGGTAATGAAACTAAACACTTGTGAAATTTTGCCCTAATTTGGTCACGATTTTGACCCAACTTCATGGCACTTTTTCATATAGTTCCAAGGGGAGTCTTCAAAATAAATTCAAAGATGGGTTGTAGAGCACATTATGAGCTTTCTGAAATGTCCAAGAACTCCTTGAGATCGTTCTTGAGTAGGGATAATCGAAGAGATGAAGTTAGGGTTTTGTTACTTGAATTACAAGTCATTTTGTGATGAACCAAATTCAAAATTCAAACTATGCTGCATAAACTCTACTTTGCAGGCATCAAACTTGTTAAGCAATCCATAATTAATGGTTTACACAGTTGTTAGAGGTCTCACTTCAAGCATTCAATGCATGGACATGCTTTATATCCATTTTTGGAAGAAAGGTTACATTGCCATTTTGATAAAGTGCTTTTTTGTACAAAACTTGTTCTTTAGCCTTGCACTTGTTCTCTTCTGATCATACAAGTCCCATAACCCATAAGAAATGGTTTAGACACTTACAATCACCCATCTCATGCTTGTACTACACATTGAAACTTGGTTTCCCTCTTTTCTTCAAAATCAAGTAACCTAGCCAAAAGCTAAAAACTTGTACTTCTGATTGTCCAAAGCTCTAAAACACTTTTGTTTATACATACACAAACTATTGGCCACAAATGCACAAATGCTTAATCCTTGAAAACATCTAAAACTCAGAATCACATTCCATACTTCCATTTTCACACAAACTAACCAAAAACATGAAACTCATAATCTACTCATGCGTTTCTTGGCCTTTTGGTTTCTAAAGTTTCTAAACATCATATAGAATTGATCCCACACCCTGTTACAGAACTATAACACCATCACGATCCTCCATTTTCAAAAACTCAGCTTTGCACTTGGACTTCTCCAGAACTTCTCTGGCCCTTTCAGCTCAAGCTAAGTATTCCATTAGCTTCCTGGGAACTTGAAGAAGCAAACCCAACCATTGGAACTCCTTGAAAGCTACTCAAACATCAAACCTGATACCCTCTTGCAAGGTAAGTTTTCTAACTTTTGAACTTCTCATACAGGCATCATCAATGATTTATTTTTGAATAAAACATGTAGATATCATTGCCCTAAAGCTAACCATGTTCATAGTTTCCAATAATATTGCTTGAGCTTAGAGAATTTTATGTTTGAAGTTTCTGAGATTTTTAGGGTTCAGATTAGGGCCAATAAAATTAATGCTTACCTTTGATATATAGTTTTAATGCTTTACATTTTTGAAACCGTAAGGAAATTTGCTACAAGTTTCATGTTTACAGTTTCCATTTTTGATGAGAAATGAATAAGTTACAGTTGGTCTGGCTGGAGGTTGAAGATGAAGTCATCAGGGCACATTTTGCATCATATATTTATTGTTTTGCTTATGTTAATGGATGTATAGCAACCCCAGTGGTAGAAGCGCGCGCCTGTAACCTTTGGGACCTGGGTTCGAGCCCCAGTGGTACCCTTTTGTGTTTTTTCACATTTTTTTGCTTTTTCCTGACTTTATTTTGTAGGCGCTGGGCTCCATCTTTGGGCCTCTTATTTTGTTTTTACTAGTTAACCCCCTGTTTCATATCTGCGTCCCTGGCCCAGTTTATGTTATTTTTTATTTTTATTTTATTTTTTTTCTAAATATTTAAAAAAATCATAAAAAATACAAAAATAAATAAATTTTTATTTTAACTTAGTTTATTTTATTTTTCTCACAAAAAATATTTTATTTAACTATACTTTATTTATTTTTACTAACTAGTCTTGTAAATTTAATTTAAAACTTAATTTATTATTTATTTTCTTTTACATCAACTTCTTGGTCATTATCTTCATTTCCAACAACATTTTCACCAAAGTAGGTGATGGTCTTTGTCTCCGGATTAAAATGTACGCCCATCCTTGAATCAACATTCTTAATTGAAATTCTGTTTAAATTAGGATCCATATCCACCTTTTCAAAACCACGAAAATCCACACCAAATTCCTCCATAATCAAAGTGACAAAATAAGCATATGGAAGGAATTTAGACTTTTCATCCACTCTCAGCATATGCATCATCATTATTCTTGCCCAGTTTACATTTATTCCTTTCTTCCTTGCATAAATAAGCTGCATCTCGAAGTCGGTAACCGTGCAATGGTTTCCAGCTCTTGGAAAAAGTATATAGACCAAGAAATAATGAAATAAGCGATCGTCTATATGGAGGTTACCTGCACTCCAAGAATCTCTAGATGGAATTACTCCGCCAAGACCACGTATGCGTTTGGCTTTAAATTCAGCTTCACTTAACCGCCCAATGCTGTAAAAGAATCCCTTTTTCGAATAGACATCCCATATCTCGTTTTCAGGATCATATAGGAAGCTTCCGGTGAAAGGAATATGCAAGATCTCACCAACAACCTGAGGAGTTAGAGAGATACGAGTGCCCAGCACATATGTGACTATCTTTTCTTTGTAGGGAGTTAGGTTACTGAAAAACATTCTTACCAAATTTGGGTAGTATGGACCGTACGAAGAAATCAAGGGTTCCATACCATAGGCAGCTAGGTCGTTCTGAAATGAAAAAAATTCTTGAGGGAAGGAGGAGAGTACACCATACTTGGGGTTGGAACAATTTTCTTTTGAAAGTCTTTGACAAATCTGATTTCTTGCGCTTCGGTGAGAGTTGAAAGCAGTGGATTGGATGTTGAATAAATTTAGTTTTCCCTTTATCTGAAACTGAAGCCTTTCTCTTTGTTCTTGAAGCCATGGATATGGTGTTTTAGGGTTTTTGGGGTTTTAGTTTTTGTGAGAGAGAAAGGTTTTGTGAGAGAGAATTGGAAGTGATTTGGGTAGGTATGGAATGAGTTATTAGTATTGAAGTGTATTTGGCTTGGGAATATGATAGAGGAATTCTGACCAACATTAATTTTCTGTCATAAAAGCTACTTTCAGTGCATGCAATCGATTGACATACCATGTGCAATCAATTTGCACACAAACAGAATCAAAAAATAAAGCAAAACGCACATAGTGCAATCGATTGCATTAAAGGTGCAATCGATTTGCACATGAAACAGAATGGACAGAATTGAAAAAATGCTTTGTGCAATCGATTACACTCTTTGTGCAATCGATTTGCACCAATAAAAATTGTCCAAAACCAAAATTTTCTTGAAAGTTTAAGTATCACATAGCATAAATTCATATATGGCATGTATAAAACATATAAAAAAGATATATCAAGGGTAGAATGCACCTTATAAGTCGCGTTCGTCAAGTATGCCAAGCTCTCAATGAATTTTGTAGAAAGGTTCTTTCGCCAAAGGTTTGGTGAAGATATCGGCAATCTGATTATGAGTATCTACAAAGGTTACCTCGACATCTCCTTGAAGAACATGATCACGGAGAAAATGATGTCGAGTGTCTATATGTTTAGTCCTTGAATGCATGACGGGATTCTTTGTGATGTTGATTGCACTGGTGTTGTCACATCTTAGAAGAATGCACCCTAGATCGAGTCCGTAGTCACGAAGTTGTTGTTTTAGCCACAAAATTTGAGCGCAACTACTACCCGCTGCAATATATTCAGCTTCGGCCGTGCTTAGAGCAACACATGCTTATTTCTTACAGACCCATGATACTAATGCATTACCAAGAATGTGACAAGTACCACTTGTGCTCTTTCTATCTGTTTTACATCCTGCATAATCCGCATCAGAATAACCAATTAAGTTGCAAACACTACCTTTAGGATACCATAATCCGACATTTTTTGTCCCTTTGAGATACTTCATGATCCTGTTTACCACCGTGAGATGATATTCCTTTGGGTTATCTTGAAAGCGGGCACAGAGACAAACACTATGTCAGGACGGCTTGCCGTCAAATATAATAAAGAGCCAATCATACCTCGATATTTAGTGATGTCGATGGAAACACCTGATTCATCTTGATCAACATAGGAACCAGAACCCATAGGTGTAGACATTTCCTTGCAGTTATCCATGTCAAACCTTTTCAAGAGTTCCTTGCAATATTTGGATTGGTTGATGAAGATGCCATCTTTAAGTTGTTTGATTTGAAGTCCAAGAAAATAGTTCATTTTACCCATCATGGACATTTCAAATTCTCCTTGCATCATTGATGAGAATTCTTCACACATTTCTTGATTTGAAGAACCGAAGATGATGTCATCAACATAGACTTGTGCTAGAAAAGTGTCGTCTTTGATTTTCTTGATAAATAGAGTCTTGTCAACTTTTCCTTTTTCAAAACCTTTTTCGCATAAGAAGTTGCTTAAACGATCATACCATGCCCTTCGTGCTTGTTTCAGTCCATAGAGATATTTTCTTAATTTATATACATGAGATGGATTCTTGAAGTCTTCGAAACTGGGGGGTTTCTTAATGTATACTTCTTCAGTGATATATCCATTCAAGAATGCGCTTTTGATGTCCATTTGGAAAAGCTGAAAATTTAATGAACAAGCATAGGCAAGTAAGAGACGAATAACTTCTAACCTTGCAACTGGAGCAAAATTTTCTTCAAAGTATATTCCTTCTTCTTGATTATAGCCTTGGGCTACCAATCTTGCTTTGTTGCGAACAATTATTCCATTCTCGTCAATTTTGTTTTTGAACACCCATCATGTTCCAATAATGTGTTTGTTGCTTGGCCTAGGAACGAGTTCCCAAACTTGATTCCTTTCAAATTGATTCAATTCTTCTTGCATAGCTATGATCCATTGGTCATCGCCTAAAGCTTCATCAACTTTGGAAGGTTCAATTTGAGAGACAAACGCCATGTTTAGGCAAGCATCCTTGAGATTTAATCTTGTAGACACGCCTTGACTTATATCACCAATTACTTTATCAATAGGATGATCTCTATGAGTTCTCCATTCTTTTGGTAGATCATTGAGATTCGATTCTTGTTGAGGTGATTCTTCTAGTTGAATGGGTTATTCCTTGGAAGAATTTTCTTGAGGACCTTCTAAAATTTCATCATCATTATCACAAACAATATTATCCTCCTTGGAGGGGTTAGATTCATCAAAAGAAACATGCATAGATTCTTCAATAATCAAAGTTCTTTTTTTGTATATTCTATATGCTTTACTAGAGAGTGAGTAACCAAGGAATATACCTTCATCGGATTTCTCATCAAACTTACCCAAATTATCTTTGTCATTGTTTAGGACAAAGCATTTGCACCCAAATATATGAAAGAAAGCAATGTTTGGTTTTCTCCCTTTGAAAAGTTCATATGGAGTTTTCTTTAAGATTGGTCTAATGTTAACTCTATTGTTAAAAAAACATGCCGTGCTCACCGCATCCGCCCAAAAATACTTTGGAAGGTTTGAGTCGCTAAGCATTGTTCTAGAAAGTTCCACAAGAGACCTATTCTTTCTTTTAACCACTCCATTTTGTTGTGGAGTCCTTGGTGCCGAGAAGTTGTGAGATATTCCATGTTCTCCACAGAATTCTTCAAAAAGAGCATTTTGGAATTCTCCGCCATGGTCACTTCTTATTGAGGCAATTGTTAGAGACTTCTCATTCTGAATTTGTTTAGCATACTTCTTGAAAGCCTTGAATGCATCACTTTTCTGCACTAAAAAGAATGTCCAAGTATATCTAGAGAAATCATCAACAATAACCAAAGCATATACATTACCTCCGAAACTCCTTGTTCTCGATGGACCAAATAGATCCATATGTAACAATTGTAATGGCCTTGTAGTGGACACCACATTCTTAGATTTGAAAGTTGATCTAGTTTGTTTCCCCTTTTTACAAGCATCGCATAGTCTATCTTTGACGAAATTTCTCTTAGGCAATCCAATGACAAGATCATGCTTGATTAATTTATTCAAGTGTTCCATATGAATATGAGTGATTCTTTTGTGCCAAAGCCATGAATCATCGTTGTTTGCCATGAGACATTTAACCTTCAAATATGGATCATCAAGGGAAATCAAGAATATATTATTTATTCTTTTAACTTTAAGTATAACCTCGTGAGTGATTTCGTCTTCTATCAAACATTCATCCTTGGTGAACTTGATTTTGAAGCCTTTGTCACAAAGTTGGCTAATACTTAGAAGATTGTGCTTTAGTCCCTCAACATAAAGAACATCTTCAATGGATGTGAAAGGTGGAGCACCAACTTTGCCTTTGCCTAGGATTCTTCCCTTATTATTGTCTCCATAAGTGACAAAACCCTTGGCCTTTAGCGCTAGATGTGAAAATTGGGTTATTTCTCCTGTCATATGCTTTGAACAACCACTATCAAGATACCAAAGATTGCATGTGGTTTTCAAGCATACCTGCAAAACAAATTAGGTTTTGTTAGGTACCTAAGTTGCTTTGGGTCCTTCATAATTAGTGCCTTTCTTTACCCATACATAATGCCCACTTGCCACACTGAAGTTTCTAACATTGCAAGCATTAGGTGTATGGACTTTAATACCACAATAAAAACAAGTAGGTTCAAAGTTACTTCTATATCTAGAAGGATAAGATTTCTTTTTAGAAAATGTTTTCTTTTTCGGATAGTGACGAACTATTGTAGGTTTATTCACTTTCTCTTTGGAAGATTGATCACTTTCCTTAACAAAGATAGTTTTGTTAGAACTTGGTTTTGAAAACTTTGAATATCCAAGCCCACTTTTGTCATTGGAGTATCTTTGCTAGCTAAGAACACCTTCCAATCCAATTTGCCCTTTTTCATATCTTTCAATGACTCTTTTTAATTGGACAATTTGGAAAGAGAGTGAATCACAATTTTTGCATACAAAATTTTGTTTTTGTTCATCACTTGATTTTTGTTTTTCTTCTTTGAAATATTTTTCCATTGAAACATATTTTTCTTCTAAGGATGAAATTTGTTTCTTTTGTGATGAAATGGTTTTATACAGAATTTTGCATTCATTCAATAGTTCATCTATAGCACCTTGTGCATCACTATCAAAAAGAGAAAATTCATTACTAACCTCATTATCTTCATCATCATAATGGTGTGAGGCCATCAATGCTAGATTTGCATTTTCATCACTATCGGGATCGGATGAGGAACTTATTTCATTGTCCTCTCATGCGACATAAGCCTTTTTGTTCTTAAATCCCTTCTTGCTTTTGAAGCCACCTTTCTTGGAGAGTTTTGGACAATTCGGCTTGATATGACCTTGCTTACCACATTCATAACATGTGATTTCTTGTGTTGATGTGGAGCCTTCCTTTTTATGAAAATGTTTCTTTCCTTTTGAATGAGAAAAAGGTTTGTCATTTCTACCGAGGAACTTACCAAGCCTTTTAACAAGAAGCATGATGTTTTCATCTTCTTCTGGATTGTTTTCCTTTTCAACTTCCTTGGAGTCTATCTTCAAAGCAATATTCTTGGATTTCTTCTCTTGATTTTCATGCTTTTTGAGTATTCCGAGTTCCGTTTCGTATTCTTGAAGTTTTCAAAATAATGTTGTAGATGTCATGTTGGAGAGACTTTTCTTTTCTGAAATTGTCGTTACCTTTGGTTTCCATTCCCTAGTTAAGGACCTAAGTACTTTCAGATTCAATTCATCATTTGTCAAAGTTTTACCAAGAGCACTTAGATGATTTGTCAAGTGCACAAATCTCTTTTATAAGTCAAGAATGGTTTCTCCGGGCTGCATTTGAAATAGTTCGTATTCTTGACTTAGGGTATTTAGTCTTGATCTTTTTCCTTCAATTGTTCCTTCATGAGTTTGTACCAAGGTATCCCATATTTCCTTTGTTGTTTTGCATGTCGAGACACGGAAGAATTCGTCCATGCTAAGTGCACCTTGAAGAAGGTTTATTGCCTTTTTGTCATAGAGAACTTTCTTCTTATCATCATCGTCCCATGCAGTTTTAGGCTTTGATGAGCCAACACCATTGATTATCGTTACCGGGATAAATGGACCATTTTCGACGGCATCCCATATTTCTTCTCCTTGTGCTTCTAGATGCGCCTTCATGCATATTTTCCAGAAGTCAAAATATTCACCACAAAATACAGGAGGCTTGTTGTTACTACCACCATCTCTGAAAACGGGATTATGATTTGCGGAAGCCATTCTGGATCTTTTAGGAGAAGGTTACCTATAACCTGCTCTGATACCAATTGTAAGTACGAAGTGCGCCTAAGAGGGGGGGGGTGAATTAGGTACTTTTAAAAATTCTGGTTTTTAGTGATGATGGTTCTTATTTTTCTGGTTATAAGTGAGTTTAGGAAAGCTTAAGAATTCATAAAAATAAAGAGACACGGGCGATATATCCTGGTTCCCCTTACAGTTCGAGAGTACTCCAGTCCCCTTTCAACATGAAAGAGATTTCCTTATTGTGGCTAACTTACACAAGAACTACCAACTAAACCAAGAACAATCCTCTTGGACCAATAATAATCCTCTTGGATTTTCACTAAGTTACCTATGAGAACAATCCTCTCAATGTAACTACACTTGTATCCAGCAACTTGGAAAGACAAGATTTCAACAAAAACACTTAAACTTAATTCCAACAATCCTGGAAAATAAGTAAGTAAATATCAATTTGTGAGTTTGAGTGAGTAGAGTATATTGATCACTAAGAGTGATTTGAAAATGTATAATCTTCTTCTTTCAATAATAATATTGTACAAAGACTCAAGATATATTTGCTCAAAGTTTTATGTTTAAAGTATGAAAATCTGCAGAAAACTTATGCATGAAAATGAAGAATGCTTGAGTTTGTATTTTGAAAGTTCAGAAAAATATTTTGAAAGAAGGTGTTAGATCTGGATTTGAAATTGAATATTTATATGTTCATAACACTCTTTTGAAACAACATGAAGATCTGGAAATGTATCATGAACAAATGCCAAGTTTGAGTGAAAATATGTAATGAAAAGGCATGATCAAAAGGCATGAACAATGCTGTTATTTTTCAAATTCGTGCAGAGTGTAATCGATTGCACCTTTAGTGTAATCGATTGCACAAGGTTTTTAACAGCTATAATTTCAAAAAAATTAAGAGTGCAATCGATTGCATTAACAATGTAATCAATTGCATGCAAATTCAGTAGCAAAAATTAACTGAGTGCAATCGATTGCACTAACAATGTAATCGATTGCAAGCAGAAACAGAAGCAAAAGATTTGGAATTTTGAAGTGAGCAATCGATTGCACTAAGATGTAAATCGATTGCATGCAGAAGAAAAGTGAAATTTTATCTTTGAAAAGCTTGAGTAATGATTTTTAAACATTTATTTTTCATTTTTGAGTATCTATATCTTAAGATCAAAGTAGATAATATTATTATACCTTTAAAGTTGTTGAGAGCTTTGAGTGAAGATATTATCCTTAGATGCTTAGATGCTTGATCAAAATCTTTGCCTTCTTTGTTAGCCATGGTTTGTCTTCATCAAAAACAAAAGCTTATTTGAGAAGCTTGATTTTACATTCTCCCCCTTTTTGATGATGACAAACAATCTTTATTTATGCTATGTACTTTCGAGAAGAGCTTCTCCCTCTAAGATGCAAAACTCCCCCTATGTAGAAGAGGGTTGGAATCTTTTGCAATTCTTCATCTTTATTGGAGAGTACCTTGAAAATTAATACACAAGAAATACAAGCATAAAGTACCACACATCTTTCTCCCTCTTTGACATTATCAAAAAGAAGGGAAAGATGCTTAAAGCAGATAATAATAGAGAAATATAATAAAATTAAAACATTAATACACATTGTTTAAGAGTTACACAGAAAATTGAACAAACGAAACATTGAAATATCAAGACAATAACATAACAGAAAAAAATTCAGCCAGAACATTAAGGGTGATGAATGTCTGGATGGTTGTAAGACCAAGAGCCTTGGTTTGAGAATTGTTGTTGAAGTGGAGGTTCTGTGTAATGAGGAGGAGGTGCAGCTGGGTTGTTTGGGTCGTATGGTGGGATATGAAGGTGAGAATAAAGGTATGAGAATTGTTGGTTCACATCCGAGCGAAAATCATTTATCCGGGTTGCAGTGGAGTCATTGATTGCACTCCATTGATTTTTGATTTTGGTATTCATAGAAGCAAACTATTGAGCCATGTAGTCCATGAGTTCTTGATTGCTTGGACCAGAGGGAGCAGTAGTAGAAGGAGGCACAACTTCACCGCCTTCAACTTCTTGGTCATTATCTTCATTTCCAACAACATCTTCACCAATATAGGTGATGGTCTTTGTCTCTGGATTAAAATTTATGCCCATCCTTGAATCAACATTCTTAATTGAAATTCTGTTTAAATTAGGATCCATATCAACCCTTTTCAAAACCACGAAAATCCACACCAAATTCCTCCATAATCAAAGTGACAAAATAAGCATATAGAAGGAATTTAGACTTTTCATCCACTCTCAGCATATGCATCATCATCATTCTTGCCCAGTTTACATTTATTCCTTTCTTCCTTGCATAAATAAGCTGCATCTCGAAGTCGGTAACCGTGCAATGGTTTCCAACTCTTGGAAAAAGTATATAGACCAAGAAATTATGAAATAAGAGATCGTCTATATGTAGGTTACCTGCACTCCAAGAATCTCTAGATGGAATTACTCCGCCAAGACCACGTATCCGTTTAGCGCGAAATTCAGCTTCACTTAACCGCCCAATGCTGTAAAAGAATCCCTTTTTCGAATAGCCATCCCATATCTCGTTTTCAGGATCATATAGGAAGCTTCCGGTGAGAGGAATATGCAAGATCTCACCAACAACCTGAGGAGTTAGAGAGATACGAGTGCCCATCACATATGTGACTATCTTTTCTTTGTAGGGAGTTAGATTACTGAAAAACATTCTTACCAAATCTGGGTAGTATGGACCGTACGAAGAAATCAAGGGTTCCAGACCATAGGCAGCTAGGTCGTTTTTAAATAAAAAACATTCTTGAGGGAAGGAGGAGAGTACACCATACTTGGGGTTGGATACAATTTTCTTTTGAAAGTCTTTGACAAATCTGATTTCTTGCGCTTCGGTGAGAGTTAAAAGCAGTGGATTGGATGTTGAATCAATCTTCTTTTTCCCTTTATCTGAAACTGAAGCCTTTCTCTTTGTTCTTGAAGCCATGGATATGGTGTTTTAGGGTTTTTGGGGTTTTAATTTTTGTGAGAGAGAAAGGTTTTGTGAGAGAGAATTGGAAGTGATTTGGGTAGGTATGGAATGAGTTATTAGTATTGAAGTGTATTTGGCTTGGGAATATGAGAGAGGAATTCTGACCAACATTAATTTTCTGTCATAAAAGTTACTTTCAGTGTATGCAATCGATTGACATACCATATGCAATCGATTTGCACACAAACAGAATCAAAAAATAAAGCAAAACGCACATAGTGCAATCAATTGTATTAAAGGTGCAATTGATTTGCACATGAAACAGAATGGACATAATTGAAAAAATGCTTTGTGCAATCGATTACACTCTTTGTGAAATCGATTTGCACCAATAAAAATTGTCCAAAACCAAATTTTTCTTGAAAATTTAAGTATCACATAAAATAAATTCATATATGGCATGTATAAAACATATAAAAAAGATATATCAAGGGTAGAATGCACCTTATAAGTCGCGTTCGTCAAGTATGCCGAGCTCTCAATGAATTTTGTAGAAAGGTTCTTTTGCCAAAGGTTTGGTAAAGATATCGGCAAGCTGATTATGAGTATCTACAAAGTTTACCTCGACATCTCCTTGAAGAACATGATCACGGAGAAAATGATGTCGAATGTCTATATGTTTAGTCCTTGAATGCATGACGGGATTCTTTGTGATGTTGATTGCACTGGTGTTGTCACATCTTAGAAGAATGCACCCTAGATCGAGTCCGTAGTCACGAAGTTGTTGTTTTAGCCACAAAATTTGAGCAGAACTACTACCCGCTGCAATATATTCAGCTTCGGCCGTGCTTAGAGCAACACATGCTTATTTCTTACAGACCCATGATACTAATGCATTACCAAGAATGTGACAAGTACCACTTGTGCTCTTTCTATCTGTTTTACATCCTGCATAATCTGCATCAGAATAACCAATTAAGTTACAGACACTACCTTTAGGATACCATAATCCGACATTTTTTGTCCCTTTGAGATACTTCATGATCCTTTTTACCACCGTGAGATGAGATTCCTTTGGGTTAGCTTGAAAGCGGGCACAGAGACAAACACTATGTCAGGACGGCTTGCCGTCAAATATAATAAAGAGCCAATCATACCTCGATATTTAGTGATGTCGATGGAAACACCTGATTCATCTTGATCAACATAGGAACCAGAACCCATAGGTGTAGACATTTCCTTGCAGTTATCCATGTCAAACCTTTTCAAGAGTTCCTTGCAATATTTGGATTGGTTGATGAAGATGCCATCTTTAAGTTGTTTGATTTGAAGTCCAAGAAAATAGTTCATTTTACCCATCATGGGCATTTCAAATTCTCCTTGCATCATTGATGAGAATTCTTCACACATTTCTTGATTTGAAGAACCGAAGATGATGTCATCAACATAGACTTGTGCTAGCAAAGTGTCGTCTTTGATTTTCTTGATAAATAGAGTCTTGTCAACTTTGCCTTTTTCAAAACCTTTTCCGCATAAGAAGTTGCTTAAACGATCATACCATGCCCTTCGTGCTTGTTTCAGTCCATAGAGATATTTTCTTAATTTATATACATGAGATGGATTCTTGAAGTCTTCGAAACCGGGGGGTTTCTTAACGTATACTTCTTCAGTGATATATCCATTCAAGAATGTGCTTTTGATGTCCATTTGGAAAAGCTGAAAATTTAATGAACAAGCATAGGCAAGTAAGAGACGAATAACTTCTAACCTTGCAACTGGAGCGAAATTTTCTTCAAAGTATATTCCTTCTTCTTGATTATAGCCTTGGGCTACCAATCTTGCTTTGTTGCGAACTGTAGGTGTTTAGGTATTGGCTTGCATTTTTGCTAAATCACAAGTGTATGTGTGAATGTCATGACTGATTTCATAACATTCTAGTTCAGTTTGTACTGACTCATTAGGTACCTTTGCAGAAAAATATTGTAATTCAAATACTGATGTTTATAAGTGTGTATCTGAGCATTTTGCAAAATGATCACATTTTGCTAAATCAGTAGACAGGTTTTCTCAGATGTCATAACAGATGTTATGACATCCTGTTCTGAACTAACAGGATTGCAGGATTGGATAAGTCTGAGTTTTTTCAGGAAATAACTCAGTCCTTCCTGAACAGAATCTTGCGTTTTCTGAGGGGTAACCTAGCTCAACCCTAACCTGGTTAATAAAGTCCTGTGACCTGGTCTTTAGGTCAAACGGATTTAACCCTAGGTTTTTGGAAACCCTAACTGAAGTTGCAGCTGCTATATATTCAACAGAGCTGCTGTTTTTCAAGGATCGCTCTTTATTGATTAGAAGATCATTTGTAATCTGTATAGATTTGATTATTGTACTCCAAGCAATTATCATGGTGATAAGTGCCTTGGAATAGGTTTCTAATTGTAAGGGTTGTGTAGCACTCAAAGCTTTGAAGCAAGAGTGTTTGAATGTTCCTTGACTAAAGCTGTGAAGCAGAGTCAAGTTAGTTGTGTGCATCACTCAAAGCTGTGAAGCACGAGTGATTGTGTTGCTTGATTAAAAAGCTGTGAAGCTTAATCAAGTGTTTGTTTTTGAAGAGTGTCTTCATCAATTCTTAAGTCAAATTGGTTTATGTATCACTGCTGTGATTGAGGGGGAGTGAGTAGGAACTCAGGTTTAAGTTGTACTTAGATTGGAATTGCATTGGGTAGGTCTTAAGTGAAGGAGATAAACTGGTTGGTTTATTCCTGAATTAAAATCTCTTATAGTGGATTTCCTCCCTGGCTTGGTAGCCCCCAGAGTAGGTGTTGTTGCACACTGAACTGGGTAAACAATTAACTGTGTTCTTTATTGCTTTTGTATTTACTGTCATATAGTAAGTCAGATACGGTGTCATAACATTGAATGTGACATTGAGTATCTGCAGCCAGAATTTCAATTGGTATCAGAGCAGGCACCCTGCCTGTATTACTGGGTGAGATCTAGGGATATCACTTTCTGGCACTATGGACAAAGAAGGAGTTTTTGGAAATAGACCACCCATTCTGGATGGAACTAATTATGACTACTGGAAACCTCGTATGATTGCCTTCCTAAAATCTCTGGACAAAAAGGCTTGGAGAGCTGCTGACAAAGGATGGATTCATCCCACCATAACTGAGATAGATGGGACAATCAGTCTGAAGCCTGAGGAAGATTGGAGTAAAGAAGAAGATGAGTTAGCTCTGGGAAATTCAAAAGCTTTAAATGCCTTGTTCAATGGAATTGATAGAAACATTTTCAGACTAGTACATCAATATGAACTGGCCAAGGAAGTTTGGGACACTCTCAAAACTACTCATGAGGGCACTTCCAAAGTAAAAATGTCAAGGCTTCAGATGTTGACTACCAAATTTGAGAATCTAAAAATGATGGAAGATGAAACCATTCATGAGTTTCACATGAACATCTTGGAGATTGCCAACACCTCAGGAGCACTGGGAGAAAAGATGTCAGAAGAAAAACTGGTGAGGAAGATTCTCAGATCCTTGCCTAAAATATTTGCAATGAAGGTAACTGCCATAGAGGAAGCCCAGGACATTAGCAAGTTGAAAGTGGATGAACTTATTGGGTCTCTTCAGACTTTTGAGATGGGGATCACTGATAATGGTGACAAGAAGAACAAAAGCATAGCACTTGTATCCAACACTGATGTTGAATACAAGGAGGATGAAGAAGAAAACATATCAGAAGCTATTGCCATGCTTGGAAGACAGTTCAACAGGCTCATCAAAAGAATGGACCCAAAGTCAAGGTCTAATGTTCATAACATTCCCTCTGACATTGACAGTTCCAGCAGAAGACCAAGGTCAGAAGATAAGGGAAACCAAGGCAGAGGTATTCAATGCCATGGATGTGAAGGATATGGACATATTCGAGCTGAATGTCCTACCTTTCTTAAGAAGCAAAAGAAAGGAATGACTGTTACTTGGTCTGACTATGATTCAGAAAGTAATTCTGAAGAAGAATCTGCCAAACTAGTTACTGCCCTAACTAGTGTTTGTACTTCTGAAAGTGACACTAGTGATGAAGAAGTGACATTTGAAGAACTGGCTGATACCTACAAGAAATTGTGTATCAGAAGTGCTGAAGTCTGTGTGCAGAATGAGAAACAATCAAAACTCATTATAAAGCTGGAGGCTGAAAAAAGGGCAAATCTTGAAACTATAAGTCATCTAGAAGGAGAAGTTCAATTGCTGAACTCACAACTGAATCAAATGACCAAATCTGTCAAGATGTTGACCAATGGAACAGACAAAATGGAAGAGATCCTTCAGGTTGGACAAAATGTGGGAAATAAATCTGGACTAGGATTTATGGAAGCAAAGAAATCTGGTACTGGTAAGCAAATGTCAAAACGGATGTCTCAACACAACTCTCAACATCAGGAACAGAGACATATGAAGAAAAGGTACCAAAGATGGAAATGTCATCATTGTGGGAGATATGGTCACATAAAGCCCTTCTGCTTCAGACTACATGGATATCCTAATCAGAACTCAGGTGTCAAACCTAAGTCTAAAAAGGTACCTCATGCTCCTAAATGGAAGAAAAAGGCTACTGCACTGATAGCTCACACTTCCCTGAGGGTCTCTGCAAAGGAAGATTGGTACTTTGACAGTGGATGTTCCAGACACATGACTGGATTCAAAAATCTCCTCAATAATGTTATGCCTCACACCACCAGTTTTGTGACCTTTGGAGATGGTGCTAAAGGTGAAGTCAAAGGAGTTGGTAATTTGGATTGCCCTGGAGTTCCAAGTCTGAATAAAGTATTGCTGGTAAAAGGGTTGACTGCTAATCTCATTAGTATCAGTCAATTATGTGATCTAGGATTCAAGGTCAACTTCTCAAGATCTGAATGTCTAGTAATTAATGAAAAACTAGAAGTTGTAATGAGAGGAATCAAATCCAAAGATAACTGTTACGTGTGGCAGCCTGAGAACACTGATATCTCCACTATGTGTCAAATCATCAAAGAAGAAAAAGAGATGAAACTGTGGCAGCATAAGCTTGGTCTCCTTCATCTAAGAAGAATGAAAAGAGCTATTTCTATGGAAGCTGTCAGAAGAACTCCCAAACTACAGGTTGATAATATCTGTGATGTGGCAAATAAACTTGAAGAAGAATGTGTTGTCAGAACCTTAAGTCATCTTGACAAGGATGTTGGAAATAACAAGTCTAATAAAATCTGTTCTCAAAACATCTGGTCAAAACAGATGCTCCCTGAGTACAATGTTACACAAGATATTGTGACATTGTGTTGTGACAATCTGAAAACAATCAACATTTCCTTGAACCCTATTGACTTTGAAGAGAAGAAGTCATTTAAACTGGAACATAGTTTCTCTAAGCTTCAGCTGACTGATTCTTCTACCAAGGCTCTTGTTGGAAATAAACTTGAAAATTTGAGGGGCAGGTTGGGTATTCACCAACATGAGAAATTATAGCAATTAATTTTGCTTAAAACAAGGGTTGAAGGGATTAATTTTATTAAGTCTATATTTAGTGGGTTAATCATATTCTTTCACAATCCCTTCAAAAGCTTTAAGAAGTTGAAGAGACTCCCTTTTACCCCCTACCTCTCTCATCCTTGCAACCTGTTTCCTCCTCCCAATCAAAGATTTTTCTCAAACTGCTACCATTACTCAAAGTCAATCAAAATGTCTCAGACATCGTCTTCAACCATGGCGACTTCGTCTTCCTCATCATCGTCATCATCTGACCAAGATTCTAGGGCAATCACTACATGCATAGAATCTGAAGTTCTTGAGGTCACTCCTCTCAGGGAGATGGCAACTGACCCAGCCAGAGTCAAAAAGCTCAAAACCAGACATGCAGGAAGAGCTCAAGCTACAGCCTCTGGTAATTCTTCTCATCCTTCGTCTTCTGTACCTAATAGAGAAGGATCAGTTCAAGTTCACCAAGCTATTGCTAGGCTGGTTACTAGTATACTGAGTGGCAACCAATATGTACCGGGGATTTCTATCCCTTTAAATCAATCAGAAAGTTCAAATGTGGAAGTTTCTGAAAATGTAGATGTCACTGAGAATGTTGTGACACCAAAAGACAACATTCAGAACCCCTCTGAAAAGGCTGCTGATCCACCTATCATTGATGTGGATGAAGATTACTCAGATAATGAACTGATTGCTAATGTGAACCCTAGCATAGCTAGGAGATTGATGAAAAGAAAGAGTAGTCAGAATGATAAACCTGATGCTAAGAAATCCAAGGCTGAAGGCATGGCTGAGAAAAGTATTCAGACAAAAGGGAAGAAGGCCCAGGTGCATACTGTTAGACAACCAATCTCTAAGAAGAGTAAAGCACCTGAAACTTCTGATTCTGATGAGGAATCAGAATTTGAGATTGATATTGAAGAAACTCCCATCAGAAGGAAGCTCCCCTCCAGCAAGATTGCTAGAGTGCCTGAAGTGCCAACAGACAACATCTCTTTTCATCATCCTGACAATGCAAACAGATGGAAGTATGTTTGCTTAAAGAGAATAGCCTTAGAGAGAGAACTCAACAATGATGCCTTGGAGTGCAAAGACATCATGGACCTGATCAAGAATGCTGGGCTAATGAAGACAGTGATAAAGTTTAACAAATGTTATGAAAATCTGGTCAAGGAGTTTGTAGTGAACTTGTCAAATGATTGTGCTGATGGAAGGTCAGCTGACTTTGAAAGTGTTTTTGTTAGAGGAAGAAGGGTCAAGTTCTCTTCATCAGAAATCAACAAGTTTCTTGGAAGAACAAATAAGGACTGTCCTGATCTAGAGGCAACTGACAATGAAGTTTGTCTAACCATCACAGCCAGGCAAGTAAAGTGCTGGCCCTTGAAAGGGAAGCTGAATGCTAGTAAACTCAGCATGAAATTTGCCATCTTGCATAAAATAGGTGCAGCCAACTGGGTGCCTACAAATCACAAATCAACTATCTCCACAGGATTGGGGAGATTTATCTATGCTGTGGGAACCAAGACTGCTTTTGACTATGGGAGGTACATCTTTGAACAAACTTTAAAGCATGCTGGCAGTTATGCTGTCAAAGGACCAATTGCCTTTCCCTCCCTCCTTTGTGGAATCATCCTTGCACAATACCCTGATATCCTTGTGGAAAGAGATACAGTCTGCAAAAGAGCTCCTGCCCTTGGCCTGCACTACAAACTGTTTCAGGGATCTCATGCTCCAGACATTGTCATAACATCAGCTGAGACATCGTCTGTAAAGACCCAGTCCAAGACATCAGATGTCATAGCTGTTTTAAAAGAAACTTGCAAAGAGCTGGATGCTAGAAAAAGGACCCTAGAAATTCTAATTGCCAGGCTAGAAAAGGAGGAAGCTGAAGAAAACAGAAGGGAAGAAGGTGTAGAAGCTGAAGGACATCTCAACATTGAAGAAACTAGCTCCTCTGAGTCTGATGACAGTGCTTGAAGGTTGATTGCTGTTTGGTGGTGTTGCTGGTTGGTGCTGATATCTGGTGGAGTTTGGAAGTGTATTCAGTTATTTTCTGCTGCTGCTCTTATTATTTTGCTTTGGATAACTGTATAATTTTATGAACATGTATCTTTGGCCCATTTGTGGCTAAAGAGGGGGAGAATATTTTGGTACTTACTTAATTAGTACTTGACATTCTATTTTTCTGCTGTTACTTATTTCTGCTGCTATCTATCTCTGATTGTTTAGGGTCTTTAGCCAAAAATCTGCCAAAGGGGGAGTTTGTAGGTGTTTAGGTATTGGCTTGCATTTTTGCTAAATCCCAAGTGTATGTGTGAATGTCATGACTGATGTCATAACATTCTAGTTCAGTTTGTACTGACTCATTAGGTACCTTTGCAGAAAAATATTGTAATTCAAATACTGATGTTTATAAGTGTGTATCTGAGCATTTTGCAAAATGATCACATTTTGCTAAATCAGTAGACAGGTTTTTTCAGATGTCATAACAGATGTTATGACATCCTGTTCTGAACTAACAGGATTGCAGGATTGGATAAGTCTGAGTTTTTTCAGGAAATAACTCAGTCCTTCCTGAACAGAATCCTGCGTTTTCTGAGGGGTAACCTAGCTCAACCCTAACCTGGTTAATAAAGTCCTGTGACCTGGTCTTTAGGTCAAACGGATTTAACCCTAGGTTTTTGGAAACCCTAACTGAAGTTGCAGCTGCTATATATTCAACAGAGCTGCTGTTTTTCAAGGATCGCTCTTTATTGATTAGAAGATCATTTGTAATCTGTATAGATTTGATTATTGTACTCCAAGCAATTATCATGGTGATAAGTGCCTTGGAATAGGTTTCTAATTGTAAGGGTTGTGTAGCACTCAAAGCTTTGAAGCAAGAGTGTTTGAATGTTCCTTGACTAAAGCTGTGAAGCAGAGTCAAGTTAGTTGTGTGCATCACTCAAAGCTGTGAAGCACGAGTGATTGTGTTGCTTGATTAAAAAGCTGTGAAGCTTAATCAAGTGTTTGTTTTTGAAGAGTGTCTTCATCAATTCTTAAGTCAAATTGGTTTATGTATCACTGCTGTGATTGAGGGGGAGTGAGTAGGAACTCAGGTTTAAGTTGTACTTAGATTGGAATTGCATTGGGTAGGTCTTAAGTGAAGGAGATAAACCGGTTGGTTTATTCCTGAATTAAAATCTCTTATAGTGGATTTCCTCCCTGGCTTGGTAGCCCCCAGAGTAGGTGTTGTTGCACACTGAACTGGGTAAACAATTGACTGTGTTCTTTATTGCTTTTGTATTTACTGTCATATAGTAAGTCAGATACGGTGTCATAACATTGAATGTGACATTGAGTATCTGCAGCCAGAATTTCATGAACAATTATTCCATTCTCGTCAATTTTGTTTTTGAACACCCATCATGTTCCAATAATGTGTTTGTTGCTTGGCCTAGGAACGAGTTCCCAAACTTGATTCCTTTCAAATTGATTCAATTCTTCTTGCATAGCTATGATCCATTGGTCATCGCCTAAAGCTTCATCAACTTTGGAAGGTTCAATTTGAGAGACAAACGCCATGTTTAGGAAAGCATCCTTGAGATTTAATCTTGTAGACACGCCTTGACTTATATCACCAATTACTTTATCAATAGGATGATCTCTATGAGTTCTCCATTCTTTTGGTAGATCATTGAGATTCGATTCTTGTTGAGGTGATTCTTCTAGTTGAATGGGTTGTTCCTTGGAAGAATTTTCTTGAGGACCTTCTAAAATTTCATCATCATTATCACAAACAATATTATCCTCCTTGGAGGGGTTAGATTCATCAAAAGAAACATGCATAGATTCTTCAATAGTCAAAGTTCTTTTTTTGTATATTCTATATGCTTTACTAGAGAGTGAGTAACCAAGGAATATACCTTCATCAGATTTCTCATCAAACTTACCTAAATTATCTTTGTCATTGTTTAGGACAAAGCATTTGCACCCAAAGATATGAAAGAAAGCAATGTTTGGTTTTCTCCCTTTGAAAAGTTCATATGGAGTTTTCTTTAAGATTGGTCTAATGTTAACTCTATTGTTAAAAAAACATGTCGTGCTCACCGCATCCGCCCAAAAATACTTTGGAAGGTTTGAGTCGCTAAGCATTGTTCTAGCAAGTTCCACAAGAGACCTATTCTTTCTTTTAACCACACCATTTTGTTGTGGAGTCCTTGGTGCCGAGAAGTTGTGAGATATTCCATGTTCTCCACAGAATTCTTCAAAAAGAGCATTTTGGAATTCTCCGCCATGGTCACTTCTTATTGAGGCAATTGTTAGAGACTTCTCATTCTGAATTTGTTTAGCATACTTCTTGAAAGCCTTGAATGCATCACTTTTCTGCACTAAAAAGAATGTCCAAGTATATCTAGAGAAATCTTCAAAAATAACCAAAGCATATACATTACCTCTGAAACTCCTTGTTCTCGATGGACCAAATAGATCCATATGTAACAATTGTAGTGGCTTTGTAGTGGACACCACATTCATAGATTTGAAAGTTGATCTAGTTTGTTTCCCCTTTTGACAAGCATCGCATAGTCTATCTTTGACGAAATTTCTCTTAGGCAATCCAATGACAAGATCATGCTTGATTAATTTATTCAAGTGTTCCATATGAATATGAGCGATTCTTTTGTGCCAAAGCCATGAATCATCATTGTTTGCCATGAGACATTTAACCTTCAAAGATGGATCATCAAGGGAAATCATGAATATATTATTTATTCTTTTACCTTTAAGTATAACCTTATGAATGACTTCGTCTTCTATCAAACATTCATCCTTGGTGAACTTGATTTTGAAGCCTTTGTCATAAAGTTGGCTAATACTTAGAATATTGTGCTTTAGTCCTTCAACATAAAGAACATCTTCAATGGATGTGAAAGGTGGAGCACCAACTTTGCCTTTGCCTAGGATTCTTCCCTTATTATTGTCTCCATAAGTGACAAAACCCTTGGCCTTTAGCGCTAGATGTGAAAATTGGTTTATTTCTCCTGTCATATGCTTTGAACAACCACTATCAAGATACCAAAGATTACATGTGGTTTTAAAGCATACCTGCAAAACAAATTAGGTTTTGTTAGGTGTGATACCGTGGTCAGAACCAGGACGTGGTTTCCCTATTTCGTTAAGGGAATTTTTGCTGTTTTTGCGTTTTGCGTTTGTGTTTGCAAAATGTCGCGGTAAGCAAGAGTCGCCACCGTCTTTTATTTTATTCAACAAGGAAAGGAAAAAAGCACATAAAAATTCCTTTTTCGAGATATTTCTGAGTACGGGGGGTAGATTATAGAAAGGGAAGGTATTAGCACCCTTTTTATCCGTAGTTATCTACGGGCTCTTAGGTACTTGCTCATCATTTTAAAAATGTTTTCTTTGTGTTTGTGGGATTTGAAAAGTTTTTTGTTTTAACTTCGATTTAACTCTTGCTTATGTCTTCAAGAGTGTAATGAAGTGTTTTTGAAAACTTTGTTTGTAAAGGAGTGTAAGTGTGAAAAATTTGTTTGGAATGAGCAAGTACTTAAGAACTAATCTACCTACTTGAAGAAAAAAAAGGATCGTTCTATGTTTGTTTCCCTTAGACAATGTTATCCCATAATTAGTGAGTAGGTAGCACGGTCGTTGGAGTTTTGAGGGTCAACTCGAAAAGGACGTACGATCACTAAAGCAATGTTAGGACGTCTTAGTAATAACCCTAATGTCTTAGATCATTTATCCGAAGCAACTATTCCAAGGCAACCATTCCGAGGCAACTTTTGATCTTTGGACAAAAGGACGACAACTAAAAAATCCTATACTCAATGATCGTTTACCGAAGGCAACCAAGTGAGAGTGTACCCTAAGAGTGCGCATGTGCGAATGATTCAATTTCAGTTTATTTATCTTTGCATGTTTAGGGTGATCTAACTGTTTTTAAAATTTATCATACATTCTTGTCATGCATCCCTATATTATACATCTAACAGTTAATAATTTGCGGAATTTAAAGTGCGGAATTCACACTACGCTATTACAAGGCTTCAGGTATGTACATAGCCAAAACCAAACCCTTTGAAAATAAAGCGATAAATGTAAATAAACGTCCTAATTAAACTATTACAAACTGTAGGAAGTTACATCAATATGGTAAATAATAAAAATAAAGTGCGCGAGAATAATTAAGATCGACGAGAATTTAAGGTTTTGACCCTTCTAACCTAATTAAAAGAAAATTTGTTTTTTTGTTGTTTTTAATAAAAGAAATAAGTTTTCTAAATTAAATATGCAATTAATTAGTTAATTAAATTAATTAATAAAAATAATTACATGACCTATTTTGGTTTCTTTGGTTATTTTAGGAAAAAATAAAATATAATTAAGTTAGTAATAAAACCTATTTATTCTAATTATTTTTAAGTTATTTACAAAAAGAAATTAAAGTTTTACCTAAAATTAAAATTTAATTAATAAAAAATCCTAAATCTATTTTTATGTGATTTTTATATTTGTTTATTGATAAAAAAATAAAAGGGATTAAAATAAATAAACGAAACGAATAAAACATGAAAATAAAGATGGTTCTAGTAGCAAAAGTAAATGGGGGTGCAATCATCAGAAATCCCTAGGCCCGAATCTTCGAAAGCTTCATGCTCTAACTATGGTTTTTTTTATTCTTGCGTGGAACCTATGATTCAACCATCCATAATTGTTCTATATAAACTCAAACAAACGTTAGCATACCATAAAATGTGATTAAAATTAGAGATTCAAAGTTTAAAATTTTACCAAACCGGTGTTGTCAAATGGGGGCGTGCTAGGCGTGTGATGGATTGCTCTTGGGCCTTGTAAGACTCTTGAGGACTTCAAGAGGATGGTTTGAGGCTTGATGTCAATTGAGAGAGACCGGAACCTCGAGATATGACTTGCACCAATTCTTTGATTTCTGGAGAGCTTTTTGAAGAGCTTTTAGAGAGCTTTTTGAAGAGCTTTTTGAGAGCTTTTTAGAGAGGATTTTAGTCCCTTTCATGCTTGTATGACTCTATATTTATAGAGGAGAATGAGGAGACAAGAAAGCATGGAAAGAATCTCCCTCATAATGTTGTGTTTTAAGACCATGATCAAAATTTGAAAAAAATGCCATATTTGATGATTTTATGCCATTTTCACATGTGGATGAACCTGGACATATTTTAAGAGTTATTGCACGAAATCAATTGACATTATATTAATTCTGAATTTTAATGAATAAAATATCAAAATAAATAGCATAAATAGTAGAAAAATGTATGGGTGGGCTTAGAGGTCGTGGACCATGTTAGGAATGAGTTTCAAACTTGAAAAGATAGGTCCATTTAGAAAAAATCCAAGTTTGGTCAATATTTGCTTCATGCATTTTTTCAAAAATTGTCCAACTTTGACAATGCATATCTCTCTCAATTTTAACCTTATGAGGGTGTTCTTGGACTTTTTAGAAAGCTTAGGATGTCCCCTAAGAGACATCTTTGGTTTAATCTCAATTGGATCTTCCATGTTCATGTAAGAAGCTTTGTCCAAAAGGTGTTTTTGTTGACTTTCCAAAATAACCTATAATGTCCAAATTCATAACTTCTTGTGAGTGCATATTTTGAACTTGGGAGCTGAATATGGATTGTAGGGAATTGCATCCTCTTAAAAATGAGCTTTTGATGGGTCATTTCTCATAAAGTATGAGAAAGTTATGCTTGGTCAAAGTTGAGTTGACTTTTCCTGCAAAACCCTAATTTAGCAACTTTTGAGTCTTGATGAATTATGAGCAATCCTTGATGAATCATGATCAACCCTTGATCAAATGATGAAATATACTTCAAAATGAGGATGTTGACCAAAAATCTTGAAGTTTGACTGTATGTGGGCCACAGTTGACTTTTGCCCTAGCACAATCGATTTTCAGGCCTTTGAGCAATTGACTGAGCAAACTTCCTCTGCAAGGCTTGAAACTTGACATGGATGATCTTGAAAACATATTAGGACAATTTTGAGAATTTTGGGTCCCTTGGACTCAAGTATCTTGATGCAACATGAAACCCTAATTTGAGGTAGACTACCTTAGGAGAGAGCTTGTCTGGCCAACCCTTGGACTACCTTGAGCAACTTGGGGATCTTTCTTGAAATGTTTTGAGAAATATGGGAGGGCAAATTTTGGGGTACAACAGCTGCCCCTGTTCAATCTTCTTAAACCTGAAGATTTAGATTGGCTTTCGTGCCTTTCGTGATCCGACGGTGGAAGAGGATTGAACACTAGAGTGCCCAGAATTTTGCACTCGCATGAAGTGGTAATTGTCTTGTGATGTCGGGAATGGGCTTACAGATGCCATTTGGAAATTGCTGACGAGGGGATGAGCTTAAAGATGCCATCTGAAGGAGTGTCAATCGCATAAGAGATTCCTTAGCGAGAGCTTGTATACCTGTCGTTGAGGAAGATTTCGCTGGGGAGGGCTTATCTTTGTTGAGAGAAGTAGAATTTTAGGAGCTTTGGTCGTCCGTATTCCAATGAGGAAACATCTCTGTTGAATTTTAGGAACTTCGGTCTTCCGTATTCTACTGAGGAATCATCTCTGCTGACATTTAGGAACTTCAATCATTCGTTGTTCAACTGAGGAATCATCTATGCTAACATTTAGGAACTTCAGTCATCCGTTATTCAACTGAGGAATCATCTCTGCTAACATTTAAGAACTTCAGTCATCCATTATTCAACTGAGGAATTAACTCCAGCTTGAGGAAGCGGAAGTGAACTGCGTATCTAGTTGTGTACAGGCTGCACCGTGACCTACTAGGGAAAGGTGAAACCGATCGTGTTTGATAGGTCTGAGTCTTACAGTGTTGTGGACTGCTGTCTGGAGATAAGAGAAAAGAAACCTGGATAGTAGGATTATGAGAAGGAACCTGGGTAAGGTTGCTTCCTGAGGAGTTTGGATAACACTGTGTCTGAACCGAGAAGGAACCTGGGTAAGGTTGCTTTGTGAGGAGTTTGGGTAAAACTGCGTCTGAACCGAGAAGGAACCTGGGTAAGGTTGCTTTGTGAAGAGTTTGGGTAGAACTGCATCGGGACTGAAGAGGAACCTAGGTAAGGTTGCTTCAGGATGAGTCTAGGTGAAACTACATCAGGAAATAGAAGGAACCTAGATAAGGTTGCTCCAGGATGAGTCTAGGTGAAACTACGTCGGGAAAGAGAAGGAACCTAGGTAAGGTTGCTCCATGATGGGTTTAGGTGAAACTACATCTGAACTGAGAAGGAACCTAGGTAAGGTTGCTCCATGATGGTTTTAGGTAAAACTACATCTGAACTGAGAAGGAACCTAGGTAAGGTTGCTCCATGATGGGTTTAGGTAAAACTGCATCTGAACCGGGAAGAAACCTAGGTAAGGCTGCTTCATGAGGAGTTTAGGTAAAACTGCATCTGAACCGAGAAGGAACCTGGGTAAGGTTGCTTTGTGAGGAGTTTGGGTAAAATTGCGTCGAGACTGAGGAGGAACCTAAGTAAGGTTGCTTCAGGATGAGTCTAGGTGAAACTACATCAGGAAAGAGAAGGAACCTAGGTAAGGTTTCTCCAGGATGAGTTTAGGTGAAACTACATCGGGAAAGAGAATGAACCTAGGTAAGGTTGCTCCATGATGGGTTTAGGTGAAACTACATCTGAACTGAGAAGGAACCTAGGTAAGGTTGCTCCGTTATGGGTTTAGGTAAAACTACATCTGAACCGGGAAGAAACCTAGGTAAGGCTGCTTCATGAGGAGTTTAGGTAAAACTGCATCTGAACCGAGAAGGAACCTAGGTAAGGTTACTTTGTGAGGAGTTTGGGTAAAAATGCATCGGGACTGAGGAGGAACCTATGTAAGGTTGCTTCAGGATGAGTCTAGGTGAAACTACATCAGGAAAGAGAAGGAACCTAGGTAAGGTTTCTCCAGGATGAGTCTAGGTGAAAATATATCGGGAAAGAGAAGGAACCTAGGTAAGGTTTCTCCATGATGGGTTTAGGTGAAACTACATCTGAACTGAGAAGGAACCTAGGTAAGGTTTCTCCATGATGAGTTTAGGTAAAACTACATCTGAACTGAGAAGGAACCTAGGTAAGGTTGCTTCATGAGGAGTTTAGGTAAAATTGCATCTGAACCGGGAAGAAACCTAGGTAAGGTTTCTTCAGGATAAGTCTGGGTGAAACTACATCAGGACCGAGAAGGAACCTAGGATAAGTCTGTGTAAAACTTCAAGAGGAACCTGGGTAAGGTTACTTCGGGATAAGTTCGTGTGAAACTTCTGAAGGAACCTGGGTATGGTTACTTCGGGCTAAGTATGTGTAAAACTTCAGGAGGAACCTGGGTAAGGTTACTTCGGGATAAGTTTGGGTGAAACTTCAGGAGGAACCTGGGTAAGGTTACTTTGTGATAAGTTCGTGTAAAACTTCAGAAGGAACCGGGGTAAGGTTACTTTGAGATAAGTTTGTGTAAAAACTTCAGGAGGAACCTGGGTAAGGTTACTTTGTGATAATTTCGTGTAAAACATCAGAATGAACCGGGGTAAGGTTACTTTGAGATAAGTTTGTGTAAAACTTCAGGAGGAACCTGGGTAAGGTTACTTTGTGATAAGTTTGTGCAAAAATTTAGGAGGAACCTGGGTAAGGTTACTTTGTGATAAGTTCATGTAAAACTTTATTCAGAAATATATGAGAAAGGACCCGTGTAAGATTTTTCAGGATAAACCCGTGTGAAGTTGCATTTAGGAGAAACTCGTGTAAGATTTCTTCGTGACGAACCCTTGTAAAGTTGCATTTGATCATGCAGATAATTACTCTGTTTAGTTTCTGGAGTTAATCTTGAACTTGCTGGAAGTTGTTGATGATAACCATCTTTCCTGAAAAGGTACATGATTAATTGTATATGATGCATGACATGCATTGTATGATGATGTTCTCAAAATAAATGAAATTATGATGTATGCAATATGTATGCGCACGTCATGATATATGAACATGAAATGCTATTGTGGTACGTCCGAGTTTGGGAAAATAAATCCTTGACTGTTGTTGGAGAATAAAGAGTTTTGCTCGCTGGAGATAACGACCGAAGATGATTGGGAGAATAATCCTGCAGGAGAGAATAACTCCGCTGGGGAATGGACTGACGAGGAAATGACTATGTGGGGAGTATATACTTGCTAGAAGATCTGCTGATTTGGAGAAATAAAACTCAGCTGGGGATGAATTACTGTTGCTGATGACAGTGAACCCTGTTGGGGATTGAATTTCTATCTGTGAAAGGAATGAACTCTGCTGGGGATGATTTTCCAATGGCGACTTCACTGGGGATAATCTTTTAGACTCTACTGGGGATAATCCTCCAGACTCCATTGGGGATAATCTTCTAGTGCGGGTGATAGATAAACTCTGCTTGGGGAGAATCTTACCGACCCATTCGTGGTTGCGAGCCTCAGCTGGGGAGAATTAACACCACTGTCCTTTTCCTTACTCTGCGGGGAGTGTAGATGTTACTGGGACGCTGTAGCGATAAAAAATGTAGCGGGGTAAATCGGAGATCGAATTATTGATTAATTCGTCTCACAAAAGCAAGAGTCGCCACCGCGCTTTATTGTTTCCAAAGGAAAAGGGAAAAGAGCGAAATAAAACCCTAAATATGCAATGTAACTAAAAATACAAATGCAAAGTGTTTTTGAAAAGAGATCTTGTGGTTCGGGGGTTGGTTATACAATGGGAAGGTATTAGCACCCAATGCATCTATAGTACTCTATAGGAACCTTTTGAAATATCTGTTTTATTTAAAATTGATCGCTTGATTGAAAATAAATCGTTTTGGCCGAAAAAGGGATACGGACGGGTTTTTGAAGATACGACAACTTAACGTTGAAGTTTTGACTTAAAAGGTGTGAGTTTTGGAGAAATTGGACATTTGGAAAAATTATCCTAAGTTTCAATGAAATGAGAGTATTCGCTTGATCGTTTTTGAGGACATGAAGTCAACAAAAAATAGACAATTCCCTTTGGATTGACGCAAACAGAATAATCAAGTAAATGCGAGATATTTAAACAGAAAATGATACATAACAATTAAATGTGAACATGCATTTTTATATGATTTTTGTTTAATAGGTGAAAAGAAAAAGTTTAATTGGTTTTCATTTTTTTACGCATTTTTAATGATCAAAGGTAATGAGAATTAATAGAAATGTTTTTAATGTTTTTATATATTTCTATTTTTTATGTCTTTTTGTATGTTGGTATTTAATCAAAATGAGGGGAATAAAATAAAATGTAAAATGTCTTTAGTTTTTCTCATTTTTTTTTACTTTCACATGTTTTTTAAAGATATTAAATATTCTTCAAATTAAGTAAAACTTATAAATCAAATATCTAATTAAAATAAGGAAGACTAAAGTTATTAAAATAACCTAAACTTAGATTAAATAAGATTTAGGTAAAGTGTTATAATTATCTATTTAAAAAAATATGTTATCCCTAAGAAAACTAACTAGTATAAATTAATATAAGTTAAGAAAAGAATTAAATTAAGAGTAAATAAAAGATGGGCTTAAGCAAAGAGGAAACGAACTGGGTTTAAGGGAGATGGGCCGGGTCAGGTCGTGGGCTTAAGGGTCCAAGGGATTAAATTGAGATTAGGGTTGTGTTTGTTTGATAAAGGGATTTAGGGTTTGGTTTAAGGCAGAACGGCGCCTCTCTTCACGATCTTCATCTCTCTCTCGCGCAGCTTCTTCGTTTCTTTGCCTCCATTGTTGATGCTTCCCTGTTCCGGCCACCCACACCAAGTCTCTCTTCCCTCCATTGTTGACGCGGCGGCTTCAAGCGGAGACGGTAATGACCAAAACGTTTTCGTTAATGTTGATTTAATTCGCGTATAAGCTTTGCAGATTCGTTGTTGATTTTACAATTTCTTAGTTGACTTGAGGTTTCTTGGTTGATTCTGACTAGTTTACCATTTTTACTTTCCATGTCGATTTGAATGGCATTTTAAGGAATAAGAATGGAAGAAAGCGTTACCTAGGTGGAGAAGGAGGAGGGCTTGGGGTGATGGAGGCCGGACAGCAGGGAGACAGTAGGCGTGCACGGTGGTGAACGGTATTCGCGATTTCCTTCCTTTTGCTTGAATGCTACTGTGTTTGCTATTTGCCTTGAAATATTGCTTTGGATATTTTGAGAATTGGATGATAACTCTCTCTTCTTCTTGAATGCTGTTGCCTATGGTGGGTTTATCGCCTATGATGAATGAACTTTCTGAGGCTAGGGAATGGATTTGAAAGCTTGGATATGCTGGATTTACGAAAATGGTATGGCTTGAACTTGTAAAAGGTTTTATCAGGTTTTTGTGTGTAGGCCTTTACAGTAGGGATATCGTTTTTTACTGGTATGAGGATTGAGCTATGTTTTATGGTTTTCTTGACAGCATGTTAAGGCATTGGTTGTTTATGATGATGGGTGGTGTTGACAGTGGGATAGTGATATTGGCTATAGGGGGGCTCAATCAGTCGGTAATGTTTTGTATGGTTTGGAAAATCGTTTTCTCAGTGATGGGTTATGTATTGACAAAGAGCTAAGGCATTAGCAGGTTTTTATGGTCTTGACAGGATGCTATGGTTTTTTGGTTATGTTTTTGCTAACTTGTCTATTTCGTTTTCTCTTATGCTGTTTTTTTTCAAGATGGGATCCTTTGTTTTCTCTTTGTTGTAATATAACAGTTCTCCTCTCTTCTCATGCGCTACAGGCCAGGAACTTTGAAACAAATCTCTTGGGATCTCCCTGAGCATTCTGCACTACTGTCCACTCAGTTTGCCTTTATTCTTCTTCTGTGTTATTATTCTTACTGGCTATATTTCTTAGTTTGTTTTGTATATCTCTTTCTGCCTAAGCTAAGCCTGCAAATCCCACACTTCTCCCTCTCTTTTTCTCTCTCAGAATGGCTTTGACAAAAGAGTGATAAGCTGTCTATTTCTGAAAATGCAGTGGCTGGAAAATGATGAAAGAAAAAGGAATTTTTTTGCTTGCAAGAATAGTCAAACTGCATATTTGTTTTTAAATCAAATGTTGTCTGCTTCTTGATGTATAGGCCACGTTAAAAGGGGCATGCTTGCATATGGTTACTACATATTTGTTGCTTATGCTGTATGCTTTGAAATTATATTTGGGATTAAAAACTAATGTGGTTAGCTTAAGTATGCAGTTTTTTGGAAAACAATTTATGCATATGTTTTGAAATCCTTTTCCTTTTTTTTGTGAACCGGGAGTAATCCCGTGATTTGCAAAAAAAAAAATAATAACTGATTCCGGCCATTACATTTAATGATGAACATTTAAAATTTATTTTCTGCATTTAATTATTTATTTGAATTCTAATTCTTTTCTTTTAATTGTGCAGGTAAAATTAAATGAGCGGACACGCATTGGATTGGAAGCTTTAGAATTAAGATAGACTAGTTTATTTCATTTTAATTTTGACAATTCATTATTGTAATTTATTGCAATATATACAATATTTACAAAATAACTTGTACCAAAAAAATGAATAAAAGAAACTATTTGTCTATTAATTCTTCTTCTTTATTTATTTATCGTTTATTATTTTATCCAAACGAATAATAATTGAAAACAAATCTCCAATTACCTACATTCAAAATAATAAACAGATAAATAATAATTATCATTGACCAACTAATACCTTCGATTATTTAATCCATCATTCTCAACTAAATTATAATAATTAAAATAGGATTTCAATTATTTAACCTAGAACGACGAACGATTAAACAGTCGTTATTGACCAATGAATTTCCTCAAATGCTTATTTATATTATTCATAACCTTTAAATTATAGAATAACTAAGAATAAATTCTAGTTACTTAAATTTAAAAATAATGAGTAAATAAATAAAACGTCCGCACAATTAATACGCCTCTTCTCTGATGTTCATTTTATTATCCCTACATCTTTAAACTAAATAATAATCAAAAAAAATGAATTTCAATTATTCAAGTTTTAGATAATAGATAATTAATAAACATCATTTTGCACGAATCGATTAAATGATTCAATGTTCAGCATAAATAGCTCTTGGCCCGAAAAAGTCATGAAATTTAAAATCGATGGATCAAAACAAATGTAATGTAAAGATGCGGATAGGAGATGACGTCTTAGGTCAAAATTTGGGGTACAACAGCTGCCCCTATTTAAGTTTCTTCTATCCGGAGATATGAAGATTAAAATCTTCGTGTCGACGAGATTGAAGGTACTTAAATACATAATTACGCAAATTTTGTCCTAAGATGCCGTCATCATGCGGTGGTAAGAATGCAACGATCTAACTCACAGAGAAAGATACTGTGAAACGAGACAATGTTGAGGGAATCGAACGTCAACAAAACACAAAGACATGAGTTATACGCTACTGGGAGAACGAGCTATCGACTTCAAACGACAGACTCCTGACAGCGAATAAAATCAAGGGGAAACAACCTCTAACCCTAACAAAGAGAGCATCTTGCATAAGCTATAACAGATCATTGATCCAAAACAGTGAGTTCGCAACTCAAGGTCGACGGTAGACAGGGAGTATCAAATTGCTGATAACTGGTTACCGACTTCCGGAGGTGTAGATTCGTACCAGACTTCTCTGCGAGATTTCGGAGGTATACTCATTAATGCTGAGGTAATGAGACTGTAGATACGAATGTTGTTCAAATAAAGAAAATTGTCAGTTGTTGTCGTCCACAGAAAATACCGCTAACATACAAGTTGCTCAAATAAAGAAGCTACCACTTGCTGTTTTCCAAAGAAAATACCGATAACATACAAGCTGCTCAAATAAAGAAGCTGCCACTTGTTGTTTTCCGAAGAAAATACCAATAACATACAAGCTGCTCAAATAAAGAGGCTACCACTTGCTGTCGTCCAAAGAAAATACCAATAACATACAAGCTGCTCAAATAAAGAAGCTGCCGCTTGCTGTCGTCCAGAAAAGTAATAACGTACTGGTAACTCATGAAGAGTTTGCTGCTTGTCGCTTTCAAGAAAAAAAATAAAATGACGCACTAGTAGTTCGTGAAGAACTGCTGCTCGACGCTTTCAAAAGAAGTAAATAACGCACTAGTAGCTCATGAAGAACTGCTGCTCGGCGCTTTCGACAAGATGTAAATAACGCACTAGTAGCTCATGAAGAACTGCTGCTCGGCGCTTCCCAAAAAGGATAAAAGACGCACTAGTAGCTCGTGAAGAACTGCTGGCGCTTTCACAAAGTCATAACTGACGCACTAGTAGCTCATGAAGAACTGCTGCTCGGTGCTTCAGAAAATAAATAACGCACTAGTAGCTCATGAAGAACTACTGCTCGGCGCTTGCGAAAAGATAAAACGACGCACTAGTAGCTCATGAAGAACTGCTGCTCGGCGCTTCAGAAAAAGTAATGTACAAGTTGCTCGTGAAGAGCTAACGCTTGTCGTTTTCCAACATAATTCAGAAGGAAACTGCGATGATATTGGCAAAGAATAAAATCTTCATCAAAGAGAACCCTGAATCAATCCTTCCCGAGGAGATCAAATACTTAAATGTGCAAAATAAATGCACCAGTCGTCTTGGTCGCAAACCCACTGGGGAAAATCAAAGAGTATAGCCTATGCAAGAGGCAGCAACTTCATCCAGGAATAACCAGAGAGAAAACAGTCAAACAAGACTCCTCCCAATGAGAAAGTAACTCGATTGGGGAAATTATCCTATCCAAAAATGGACAAGGTAAGCTAAATCAAAAATCATCCACGAGGATTAGCTCAGTTGGGGAATTAGAAAGGAGGCACATTTTATGCTTAAGTTGACACTCTATTTGGAAAGATCAAATGTGCTATTTGAATAGACACAACCAAGGTGTACGAACTCAGAGACATCAACAAATACAACTGTGCGTGCGTGATGCGAGTGTGAATGAATGTCATGAATGTCATGTATATGCTGACAAAACAGACGGGGGAGACGGACAGAAGATGATGAAACACCACAGTACAACCCGACGCTCGGCTAAACTCAACAGGAGGGGAACATCACTGGAGATAGAAGACAAAAGCCAACAATGCTGTAAAATCCTTCTACAAGGCTTAAATCTCTTTGGAGAGGAAAATATTCAACCCAAAGTCCCATCTTCCATCGTCGACAACACGAACAAATCTTCTGCTGGAAGGAGTCAATGCCTAGCTGGAGATACCGGGAATACCACCCTCTGATAAAGTGTGCGATACATAACACACATTCTGACAAGTCTAGATTGCCCCTGGGACCAAATTGGATGCCCCAAACTCACTGCTGATGAGCTGCATGATGCACGACGATTGTTGTGAATAGCTTTACTTCTACAAATCCCCCAAGCTATCTGGTTGATGAGGAAAAACGTCTCAAGAGGGTTTACAAAAGACCTGGCATTCACCATGCTCTGGTGTCTTCAAACTCTTAGAGGAATTTATCCAATCTTGACGCGATTGCCCCGGATTGACTGTAGTCGGCACAACAAAGTCTTCGAATTTTTGCCCCAGACGAGCAAACAAATTGGGAAAAGCATTAACTAGGAGAAGCAACCTGTCCATGCTTAAGGTCTTCAACTAACATGCCCCTGGATATGATTTTCTTGAACTGTTCTCCAATTACTCAACAAAGTTTCAAGCCTCAAAAGAGTAAACTCATCACTGGTGTTTATGTGAGCTTCCTTGACATCAAACGCATGTTTTTGCAGTTAGAAAGAGTTTACAATGAGAATGAAAACTCTAATGCAACAGTTATGTAAGTCTTGAAGATTTTGAAAAGATATCGCACAAGTTGTGCGAGTTAGAGCATCATTTATTTTCGTATAGGAAAAACATATGATACCAACATACTATTTGAAACTCATGGAAGTCAGGAACAATATCTCATTGAAGTATGCTTTCGAAATGACCTTGCTTCAATTAGGACTTTTGAAGGTTGTAATGTGGTCTGGTTTATGGTTTTTTTTAGAAAAAGGTTTTAAGGCTCGAAATATTTGGTGCCCACCCATTCTTCATGATGTTCTCCAACCCTATGCTTGGTCAATTCAAACTGAGTGTTCATCTATAAAGAGGATTTTGTGACGGTAACATCTTTCTTACGAATTTTGAACACTCAATCAAATTACCAGAAAGCTACCCTGCCCCAGGTTAAAATTCAAGGTTTTTTCGTATAGAAAAGAAACTTCTGCTTCAAAGGCTCAAAAGGGGTTAGCGAAGGATTATCTTCCTTATATCTCCGGTGTTTAGGGATTTGAAACAATGCCTGTACATCATCAACAAGATTTTATTCAAAAGCATGCAACCAAAGATTTTGTGTTCTTTAGATCATCATCCCCCCTTCAATCTCTGCCTAAGCAAGAGAATGGGCAACATGTTGGTATCACAATGCAAAAAGAAATTTGAAATTTGAAAGCAAATATGAGTGAAACGAATGAATTTCTTTAAGACAAACATACTCATTGTATTAAAATGATCATTTAGACGCAAACAAGTTCTTTCATGCAAACAATGTTTCGATAAATAAGAAAAGCTACAAACGCAGAAACAAGTTAATAATCTGGGAAGGCTTTCCACTTGAACAACCGAAAACATCTTCAAAAAAACCCAAAATCACCCTCAATCGTGTTTACTCTTTGGCGCCTGTTTGATTTGAACTTCAAAACCAACGTCCTTGAATGACAAGATACCACTTCTGACCAACTTCTGAACCTCAATCTTCAAAGCGAAGCAACCCTCCAAGTCATGCCCACGAGCACCTTGATGAAAAGTACAAGCCAAATCAGCTTTGTAGTTCCAATGTATCTTCTTAGGGACCTTCGGTGGAGGTCGGGTCTGAACCAAATTCCTCTGCATTAGGATAGGGAGCAACTCTGTATAAGTGATTGGGATTGAATCAAACTGGGTTTTCCTCTGATTAGGAACTTGCTGATTCTGATGATGAACATGATGATTCTGATGATGAACATGATGATTCTGATGATGAACATGATGATTCTGATGATGAACATTTCTTCCTCTGGTTCTCTTCTTGGAAAAGTCATTATCAAACCTCTTCACACCATTAACTGAGCTACCCACTTCATATAAACATCCCTCTCCGACATCTTCTTCTAGACGCACTCCCACATTCACCTTGTCAGGAGAGTCGTCAGGTGCATTAACCATCACCTTTTCATGAGAAAAAGATTCTAGAGTTTCCGTGAAGACTTTTATCCTTGCTTCCTCCCTCCTAGACGGATTGACTTGGGCGGAGATCAGAATTTCAACCAAACCAGTTAAGTGATCCATACTGGCTTTCAAAACAATCACCTCTCTGCGGAGTTCAGAAATCTCTTGCTTGATATTCTCCATTGTTCTCTTAGCGCGAGTGTTGTACTGGTGAGACCGAAGGAAAAATGAGACTCGGAAAAAGACTTTTGAAAGTGAGACAAAGAAAGATGTAGAACGATGTATGATATGCAAAAAGAGAATTTTATTTGACTTTCAAGGAACTCAAGATATCAAGTTATAAACATCCAAGTATGAAGATAACAGATGAATTTTAAATGGGCTCCAAACATTGATCAAGTTATCGTCAAGATCAATCATCCATTTTGGTGGATTAGGGTTTTCGCCCTATCGACACCCAAGATCCATTGAGTTTGACGAAACTAGCGATGTTTACAAAGAAAGACCTCCAAACTCCTTCAAAGTCAAGTGAAAAGAGTTTTATGGATGCATGAATGCATGGAGATGCAACAACCACAAGCAAGGTCACAAACATGGGGTTTAAAGGTTCAACGTTCCGCATGGAGTCAAGGGTAAAGCCCACCCAAAGGTATGTACTAATGTTTCGATCACACCTGTAAGACAAGGTTCTAAGAGTTCCCAGAGTCTGCATTCCTCTTTCGGATATTACCAACGTCTTGATTACTCAATAATTAGCAATATTCTCAAGAGAAACTCGTCCGAGCGTAGTATCGCGTGACAACTACTTCCGAATTACTCCGTTATAGTCTCCGCGCTACACCTAAAAAGGCCAAGATGGGTTAGGGTTCTACGGTCCTCAACTTCTCGGGCTCCTAGGTCGAAAATAATGATGTCTTCCCGATTACTCGGTAAACAAATATTAAGTTCAAGAGGGCCTTCCATTGAGTGGGGGATCTCATGTCTCCTTCTTCGGGATTACTCCCTCAAAGTTAACATGACTATACCGCCCGTCCTATTCCTTAAGTGTTACTTAATCCGGGTATAGGATTCGTCCTTTGCAAAAAACCCAAACACCCCAATTTAAACATATAATCAAGCAAATCAAATAATAGTAAAACAGATAAAACAAATTAGGCTTAACCCACTTAGGGATGGACCAGCAAGAGGTCAATCTATCCCCAGCAGAGTCGCCAATTCTGTAGCGATAAAAAATGTAGCGAGGTAAATCGGAGATCGAATTATTGATTAATTCGTCTCACAAAAGCAAGAGTCGCCACCGCGCTTTATTGTTTCCAAAGGAAAAGGGAAAAGAGCGAAATAAAACCCTAAATATGCAATGTAACTAAAAATACAAATGCAAAGTGTTTTTGAAAAGAGATCTTGTGGTTCGGGGGTTGGTTATACAATGGGAAGGTATTAGCACCCAATGCATCTATAGTACTCTATAGGAACCTTTTGAAATATCTGTTTTATTTAAAATTGATCGCTTGATTGAAAATAAATCGTTTTGGCCGAAAAAGGGATACGGACGGGTTTTTGAAGATACGACAACTTAACGTTGAAGTTTTGACTTAAAAGGTGTGAGTTTTGGAGAAATTGGACATTTGGAAAAATTATCCTAAGTTTCAATGAAATGAGAGTATTCGCTTGATCGTTTTTGAGGACATGAAGTCAACAAAAAATAGACAATTCCCTTTGGATTGACGCAAACAGAATAATCAAGTAAATGCGAGATATTTAAACAGAAAATGATACATAACAATTAAATGTGAACATGCATTTTTATATGATTTTTGTTTAATAGGTGAAAAGAAAAAGTTTAATTGGTTTTCATTTTTTTACGCATTTTTAATGATCAAAGGTAATGAGAATTAATAGAAATGTTTTTAATGTTTTTATATATTTCTATTTTTTATGTCTTTTTGTATGTTGGTATTTAATCAAAATGAGGGGAATAAAATAAAATGTAAAATGTCTTTAGTTTTTCTCATTTTTTTTTACTTTCACATGTTTTTTAAAGATATTAAATATTCTTCAAATTAAGTAAAACTTATAAATCAAATATCTAATTAAAATAAGGAAGACTAAAGTTATTAAAATAACCTAAACTTAGATTAAATAAGATTTAGGTAAAGTGTTATAATTATCTATTTAAAAAAATATGTTATCCCTAAGAAAACTAACTAGTATAAATTAATATAAGTTAAGAAAAGAATTAAATTAAGAGTAAATAAAAGATGGGCTTAAGCAAAGAGGAAACGAACTGGGTTTAAGGGAGATGGGCCGGGTCAGGTCGTGGGCTTAAGGGTCCAAGGGATTAAATTGAGATTAGGGTTGTGTTTGTTTGATAAAGGGATTTAGGGTTTAGTTTAAGGCAGAACGGCGCCTCTCTTCACGATCTTCATCTCTCTCTCGCGCAGCTTCTTCGTTTCTTTGCCTCCATTGTTGATGCTTCCCTGTTCCGGCCACCCACACCAAGTCTCTCTTCCCTCCATTGTTGACGCGGCGGCTTCAAGCGGAGACGGTAATGACCAAAACGTTTTCGTTAATGTTGATTTAATTCGCGTATAAGCTTTGCAGATTCGTTGTTGATTTTACAATTTCTTAGTTGACTTGAGGTTTCTTGGTTGATTCTGACTAGTTTACCATTTTTACTTTCCATGTCGATTTGAATGGCATTTTAAGGAATAAGAATGGAAGAAAGCGTTACCTAGGTGGAGAAGGAGGAGGGCTTGGGGTGATGGAGGCCGGACAGCAGGGAGACAGTAGGCGTGCACGGTGGTGAACGGTATTCGCGATTTCCTTCCTTTTGCTTGAATGCTACTGTGTTTGCTATTTGCCTTGAAATATTGCTTTGGATATTTTGAGAATTGGATGATAACTCTCTCTTCTTCTTGAATGCTGTTGCCTATGGTGGGTTTATCGCCTATGATGAATGAACTTTCTGAGGCTAGGGAATGGATTTGAAAGCTTGGATATGCTGGATTTACGAAAATGGTATGGCTTGAACTTGTAAAAGGTTTTATCAGGTTTTTGTGTGTAGGCCTTTACAGTAGGGATATCGTTTTTTACTGGTATGAGGATTGAGCTATGTTTTATGGTTTTCTTGACAGCATGTTAAGGCATTGGTTGTTTATGATGATGGGTGGTGTTGACAGTGGGATAGTGATATTGGCTATAGGGGGGCTCAATCAGTCGGTAATGTTTTGTATGGTTTGGAAAATCGTTTTCTCAGTGATGGGTTATGTATTGACAAAGAGCTAAGGCATTAGCAGGTTTTTATGGTCTTGACAGGATGCTATGGTTTTTTGGTTATGTTTTTGCTAACTTGTCTATTTCGTTTTCTCTTATGCTGTTTTTTTTCAAGATGGGATCCTTTGTTTTCTCTTTGTTGTAATATAACAGTTCTCCTCTCTTCTCATGCGCTACAGGCCAGGAACTTTGAAACAAATCTCTTGGGATCTCCCTGAGCATTCTGCACTACTGTCCACTCAGTTTGCCTTTATTCTTCTTCTGTGCTATTATTCTTACTGGCTATATTTCTTAGTTTGTTTTGTATATCTCTTTCTGCCTAAGCTAAGCCTGCAAATCCCACACTTCTCCCTCTCTTTTTCTCTCTCAGAATGGCTTTGACAAAAGAGTGATAAGCTGTCTATTTCTGAAAATGCAGTGGCTGGAAAATGATGAAAGAAAAAGGAATTTTTTTGCTTGCAAGAATAGTCAAACTGCATATTTGTTTTTAAATCAAATGTTGTCTGCTTCTTGATGTATAGGCCACGTTAAAAGGGGCATGCTTGCATATGGTTACTACATATTTGTTGCTTATGCTGTATGCTTTGAAATTATATTTGGGATTAAAAACTAATGTGGTTAGCTTAAGTATGCAGTTTTTTGGAAAACAATTTATGCATATGTTTTGAAATCCTTTTCCTTTTTTTTGTGAACCGGGAGTAATCCCGTGATTTGCAAAAAAAAAAATAATAACTGATTCCGGCCATTACATTTAATGATGAACATTTAAAATTTATTTTCTGCATTTAATTATTTATTTGAATTCTAATTCTTTTCTTTTAATTGTGCAGGTAAAATTAAATGAGCGGACACGCATTGGATTGGAAGCTTTAGAATTAAGATAGACTAGTTTATTTCATTTTAATTTTGACAATTCATTATTGTAATTTATTGCAATATATACAATATTTACAAAATAACTTGTACCAAAAAAATGAATAAAAGAAACTATTTGTCTATTAATTCTTCTTCTTTATTTATTTATCGTTTATTATTTTATCCAAACGAATAATAATTGAAAACAAATCTCCAATTACCTACATTCAAAATAATAAACAGATAAATAATAATTATCATTGACCAACTAATACCTTCGATTATTTAATCCATCATTCTCAACTAAATTATAATAATTAAAATAGGATTTCAATTATTTAACCTAGAACGACGAACGATTAAACAGTCGTTATTGACCAATGAATTTCCTCAAATGCTTATTTATATTATTCATAACCTTTAAATTATAGAATAACTAAGAATAAATTCTAGTTACTTAAATTTAAAAATAATGAGTAAATAAATAAAACGTCCGCACAATTAATACGCCTCTTCTCTGATGTTCATTTTATTATCCCTACATCTTTAAACTAAATAATAATCAAAAAAAATGAATTTCAATTATTCAAGTTTTAGATAATAGATAATTAATAAACATCATTTTGCACGAATCGATTAAATGATTCAATGTTCAGCATAAATAGCTCTTGGCCCGAAAAAGTCATGAAATTTAAAATCGATGGATCAAAACAAATGTAATGTAAAGATGCGGATAGGAGATGACGTCTTAGGTCAAAATTTGGGGTACAACAGACGCGGGCTGAGGATATGACAATGACTTTTCATCGAGACTTTTCTGCCCCTGTATCTGCGGGAGAAGGTGCCTGCGGAGGCCTTGTGGGTCGAGTATTATTCCAAACTATGAGGTGCTTGGTAATTGTCGATTGAAATGAAAAATCTTCTTCTGGTAGGCAAGTGACAAGATGACGGGACATAGTCGTACGCTTTAATCCCTAACTTTTTCCTGGACTGTCTTTTCAGATTTTCAGTCCACCGGGATACCCTTTCTTGCCCAAGCCGCCTTTTCAGGTTTTCGACTTGCCGGGTGTACAAATCTTTTTTTGTTTTTATCCCTAATTTTTGCCCGAACCATTTTGGTTCGTTGGGATGCCCTTATTTTTTCCTAGGCCTGTCAACCTAGCAGGTCTTTGTTCATGCATAGTATTTTCTGACTATGTCCACGCTCTCAGGGTGTAGGGAGTTGTCATTGTCGATAGTATTGTGTTGCCATACTACCAGAAGATATTCGTTTGATTATACAAGATTTGTTGCTGGAATTCATGTCCAATGCCCCAAGTGATTCAGATGGAGATCTGCCCATGGCTATTTGGCATCTTTGAGAGACTCCTTGAATCTTGACTTGACTCCCCCAAATAATAGACAATGCTCATGTTGTGCCCCTTGGTTGGAAGTTTTTTTTCCACTTGAGGTGGCCCTTTTTATTGAAAAGGTTTTTGTTCACTAGATATTCGTCGTGCGAATTTCTCTGCTGTTGACAAATAGTCATATGTAAACAATTTTATTTTAAGAATGCAAAGCTTATGTCTGTCTTGAAATTTTTGAAAATGCATTTTTCAGTAAGACAGGAAAATTTTGTAAAATGTGATGTCAACTCAGGATTTACAGCAAGTCCTACAGGAGTCAGGATACCTTTTGTAACAGTATGCTTTCGAACTAACCCATGCTTCAACTAGGACTTTTAAGGGTTATAACGTGTCCTGGTTCACGGTTCAAGAAACAAAGGATAAAGGCTCAAATTTTATTTGTACCCACCCATTCTTCGTGATGTTTTTCGATCCTAAACTCATCTAATTGTGTATTTAGATCCTGTTTGAGTCTTTGCTCTGATATTCCAGTGATGGTTCGGATACTGACAGTTTATTTTGAACAGACAGTCATTTTTGTTGAGAGTTTGTAGGATCTCTTTCTTTTTTATTTTATTATCCCTGTCTTTTGCCTGAACTGTTTCTTTTGTGATTACAGTCAGCGGGATGCCCCAGTTTTGTAAGTCTCCTTCATAGGTTTTGACTTAATGGGCTTTTATTTCTGAGAGATAATGACTGCCTGTCCTGACGATTATAAGGAACCATCACCATCTTTTGGAAGGACCTCTTTGATGCCATTCATTGTGAACCCGAATTAACTGAGTAACTACCCTGCCCCAGGTTGTGATTAAGGGTTTTAATTTGTGTGAAAAGAAAAACTCCAACTTCTTTGGCTCAAAGGGGTTGACTAGGTATTATCTTCCTTATAACTCCACTGTTTAGGATTTGAAACAACGCCTGTACATTGTCAGCGGGGTCTGTTCAAAAGCATATTGTAGACATTTTGATATCATTTTCGTCTTCCTCCTTCTATAGGCTTAGAGTTTTTTAATCGAGAGTTGAACATCACAAAAGGGAAATATGAAGCAATTTAAGCATAGTGAAAATAATTAATTCAAAACAGACACGTGTAATGCATTAATGAAATAAAAAAGTTTGACATGACAATAATTGTTTGAATAAGCAAAGAAAAATACAACTTCATAATTCAAATGAACAAAAGTGCTTTCAATCCTAGCCATATTTTGGCAAGGAAGCAGTGATCACATTGGGAGTATCAGGAGGGTCTAATTCGATCTCCTTAGCGTCAATCATATTCTGAATCTTGTATTTCAGTGCCCAACAATCGTTAGTATCGTGCCCCAGGCTACCAGAATGATAAGCACGCCTTGCATCTGGGTTGTAGTTAGGAGAAGAAATCTTAGGGTTCGGATGAGGGTTTATCACCGTAATCAGATTCATCTTCAACATGTGCTGCAATGCTTGTGACAATGGCATGTTGATTTGGGTGAACTGCCTTTAAAGTCTTTCCCCCTTTGGCTGATTATTTCGTTGTTGTGGTCGTTGTGTGCATGCCGAATTAGAGATCAACACTACCCCTACAGATTGGTGGTAGTCTGCCTGGCTACGCCTCTTCTGTACGTGCACAGCATTGGCTTCCCTCTTGCCACCAAATGACTTCTTCTATGTACTCGAAGAGGTATCTTTCTGGATCTTACCACTCAGGATCCCAGCTTCTACTCTTTCTCCAGTCAGAATCAGTTCAGTGAAACCCACTGACGAGCTGCCGATCAAATGATTGAAATAGGGACCAGACAAAGTCCCAAGAAATATATCCACCAACTCCCTATCAGACATAAGGGGTTGGACTCTTCCAGCAAGATCTCTCCACTTCTGAGCGTAGTCCTTAAAGCCTTCGCCTGTACCCATAGACATACCCTGAAGCTGAGTACGCGTGGGAGCAAGGTCGGCATTATACTGGTATTGCTTGTAAAAAGCAGCAGCAAAGTCCTCCCAGTTGCAGACGTTAGCTCCTTCCAGTTGACAGAACCATTCAAGTTGAGTCCTTGATAGACTATCTTGAAAGAAATGAACCCAGAGATTTCTATCAGCAGTATAGGGTTGAATCTTTCTGACGTATGAGCGGAGGTGTAGCTTCGGGCAGGATACCCCGTCATATTGAGCAAAGACAGGAGCTTTAAACTTGTGAGGGATCACCACCCCAGATCTCCAAAGTCCAACCCAGGTATCTTTTGAATTTCCATTGCATTGAGTCGGTCTTCAAATTGCTTATATCTATCCTCAGCAGGAGGATACTGGTCTTCATCAAAGTCTGTTTCATTGTCAGAAACCACAAGGCTAGGACCCTTTCTTTCATCTTGATTATCTCCCCCTCCAGATGAATGGGACAAATCAGTCTCCTATCGCAAATTGTTCCCAAATCTGCGACCCATATTCAAGAGGACCACCTTCTTCTTCTTCTTCTTCTTCTTCTTGTCCTTCAAGATAAGAGTCTTCAAATCTTGTTGACTCTTGGCCGAGTTCAAGAACATTTCCTGAAACTGAGCATTCTGAGTTTGAAGAGCCTTGATGGCTTAATCAGTAGGTGTTTCAGAAGACATGATTGCTGAAATAAACAGCGAAGAAGATGAGAAACCTGTAATGGTACCTGTAATGCAATGATATGTATGATATATGTATGCAATGTTTTCAAGGATCTCGCGGGGTAAACAATAAACTGTTAGAATTTGATTAAAGAAACTTCACGTTTGTTGAGAGTCCTTCTTCAAGAGTCAAGCTCACCATATTGAGTGGGTCATAGCCACCGACTCAAATTATCATCTTTTGATCTCTAGATGACATTGGCTAGAGGAAAATAAATCCCCTTTTCCCCTTGCTAGACATTTGATTTACCATAACCTGCATCACAAACCTTTGAGATCCTTGAAATGGTTAAGGAAATGTTAAGGCATGATGTTATGATGTGTATGTTATGCGTTTAAGGAAATGCGAGGTGATGTAAGTAAGTAAATCCGGCAAGAAATCCAAGTTATTGGATAAGGACTGTAAACAAAACCTGCAAGGAACTCATGTTGTCAGATAACAAAAATGTTCAAGTAGTTCAAGTTTGAAAGCACACAAGTCACACAAACAGCCTTAAGTTTAGGCTTGCATGGGGTCTAGGTATTACCCTCTTTCAGTTTAGTTGGTTCAACATGTCCTAGTAATAGTAACCGGGTTGTAGAGGTTCTCAATATCACTGACCATCCTCAACCGGTCATAATTCCAGTTTAGCAACCTTTTCTTGCAGCCGGAATTATCGCGAGAGTATGGTCTCAATGAGTGTAGCATACTGTTACTTTTCTATGGCCATGTTGGTCAATTATAGGTTCTAAGGTCAGTTGATGCTTAATGACCCAATAACAGCCCCATACTCTCCTTGTTCCTCCACAAGGGATATCGGTACCAACTAATGTGTCACACCAACGTAGCTACTGCTTCAACCGTATCGGTCTATGCCGTACAATTCCCTCACAGTCTATTGCTACTTACCTAAAAGGTGTCCCCCAGATCCAGATTAGGATCTATAGTAACTCTGATACAAGGCCCACAAATATAAAGCAAACAATTCAAACAATTGAAAACAATATGATGAATTATTCCTAAGGTACACCCCACTTATTCAGTCCCCAGCATAGTCGCCAGTTCTGTAATACGGTGGAAGAACTGATTGTTTAGAAATGTTGGTATGCGTTTTGCGTTTGTGTTCGCAAAATGTCGCGATAAGCAAGAGTCGCCACCGACTTTTATTTTATCCAACAAGGAAAGGAAAAAAGCACAGAAAAATTCCTTTTTTGAGATATTTCTGAGTACGGGGGCTTAATTAATGAAAAATAATTACAAGACCTATTTTTGGATTTTTTTTATTTTAGGAAAGAAATAAAATAATTAAGTTAGTTTTAAAAACCTATTGATTCTAATTAGTTTTAATTATTTGAAAAATAAATTAAAGTTTATCTAACATAAATAACCTAATTAATTTAATTAATTTATTGATGAAAAATAAAAATTCTGATTTTAATTGGATAAAAAAATATATTTTTTTGTGATTTTTTGGATAAAAAAAAGGAAATTATTTAATTGGTTAGTAAAAAAATAATAAGTAATTAAATGAAATAAAAAATAAATATAAGAGAAGGATGAGAAAATGGGCCTGAATTGGGGGTCCCAACAGCAATTTTCCTGGGCCCATTAGGGATGGTCCACGCTGACTTTTGCAATCCTGTATGGCATGTTTGACTTGGCCTATGGTGCACTCTCAGTGGTGGCCATCAGATTTGTCCATCTGGCCATCTGGCGCGTTGGATGATGAGGGAGTATGATGGACATCCCGGCTTCGCTTGCACTGAATCACCTGAAAATAAATGGGAAAATAGCAAATGCTGGAGGTAGGCATCAAACCCCTGACCTCCAGCCTTCCAAGACCTTAACGCTTAGCTGGCTTCCGCTGGGACACTTGTTTTTATTTGTTCATAAAACATAGAATAATGATAATATATAAAACAAGAAAAAACAAAAGAAATTTCGCGCGAAATTCAAACGGGCGAATGGAGGTTGGCCACGTCTTCATCCCTGTTATGGCACCGTCGCTAAAAGTCCATTAGCCTATACCTACGGACAAATGTCCATTGCTACAGACTGCATGCTCTCAAAATCCTCCACAAGCCATGGAAATAACATCTAACACCATGGTTAGATTCGTCGCGTCCTCCTGATCACAATCGTACCTATTACGCAGGCCAATTGCCCCTGGAATTGAAAGCCCTAAAACTAAGCTCGAAAACCTAGAAATGGTGATTAACGCTACAGGCCATATAAACGAAATTGAGTAATACATAAAGTTTACAAATGTTATGGTGATCAAGAATGTACAATTATTTCAACCTAATAATGCATAAATCGTGAGTTTCAAATTCAAGAACAGTGGTGTAACGTGAACGACTTACAGTGCGATTAGGGACCGGAACATACTTGTTCTTGATAGCTTTAGGTTTCTGAGAATGCCGGGAAGCGATTGGGATCAATAACAAGCCTTGAGGATGCCTCTAACTATCAATTTGATCTCACACTTTTTTCTTTTTTTTTCAAAACTGGTTCCTGTTCTAGTGCCTCTTTCCAACCTCTTTTTAGGTCTGGTCGCACTCCTTATGTAACAAAGAATGAATCAGAGTCCATAATTGATCCAAATCTCCCTCCTTTAATTCTTTTTTATTTGATTTGATTTTCTTTTTTTAAACCCTTTCCAAACATGGCTTTTTCAATCTTTTTGTTCACTCCATGCATTTGCACGAATTTGAATGCTTGCAATCTGTAATTTAAGACCTGAAACAATCACAAGATCCTTTGTTATCAATATTTTGGATTTTATTTGATTTATTATGATTTAATTTAAATTAATTCAAATAAAAATAAAAATAAATAATAAAAATAAGATATAAACAAGTGGAAAAGACTAGATCATGTGGGCTATGTTGCCAACTCAAAACAAGTGAAAAAGATTGGGCCCATTTGGCAAAATTTGAAGTTTTAGGGATAGTTGACTTTTGGCAATTTTGCAAAAAAGGTCAACTTCAACAATGCATAACTTCTTCAATTTTGACTCTTTGGAGGTGTTCTTGGACTTTTTAGAAAGATTGAGATATCCTCTAATCAACCCTTTTTTTCTCATCTCAATTTGATATTCCATGCTCATGTATGAAGCTTTGACAAAAAAGGTGTATTTGTTGACTTTTCAAAATGACCTATAATGTCCAAATACATAACTTCTTGTGAGTGCATATCTTGAACTTGGGGGATGAAGATGGATTGTAGGGAATTGCATCCTATTAAAAATTAGCTTTGGATGGGTCATTTCTCATAAAGTATAAGAAAGTTATGATTGGTCAAAGTTGGGTTGACTTTTCCTACAAAACCCTAATTTAGCAACTTTTGAGTCTTGATGAATTATGAGCAATCCTTGATGAATCATGATCAAACCTTGATCAAATGATGAAATATACTTCGAAATGAGGATGTTGACCAAAAATCTTGAAGTTTGACTATATGTGGGTCACAGTTGACTTTTGCCCTAGCACAGTTGATTTTTGGACCTTTGAGCAATTGACTGAGCAAACTTCTTCTGCAAGGCTTGAAACTTGACATGGATGATCTTGAGAACATATTAGGATATTGGTGAGAATTTGGGATCCTTGGGACTCAAGTATCTTGATGTAACATGAAACCATAATTTGAAGTAGACTTCCTTAGGAGAGAGCTTGTCTGGCCAACCCTTGGGCTACTTTGAGCAACTTGGAGATCTTTCTTGCAATGTTTTGAGAAATATGGGAGGTAAATTTTGGGGTACAACAGCTTCCCCTGTTCAATCTTCTTAAACCTGAGGATTTAGATTGGCTTGCCGGGCTTTCGTGATCCGAAGGTGGAAGAGGATTGAACACTAAAGTGCCCAGAAATTTGCACTTGCATGAAGTGATAATTGTCTTGTGATGTCGGGAATGGGCTTACAGATGCCATTTGGAAATTGTTGACGAGGGGATGGGCTTCAAGATCCCATCTGAAGGAGTTTCGATCGCATAAGAGATTCCTTAGTGAGAGCTCGTATACCTGTTATTGAGAAAGATTCCATTGGGGAAGTCTGATCTTCGTTGAAAGAAGTAGAATTTTAGGAGCTTCGTCGTCCGTTATTCTGCTGATGAGTCGTCTCTGTTGATATTTAGGAACTTCAATCGTCCGTACTCAAATAAGGAAACATTTTTGCCAAGATTTAGGAGCTCGTCCATAATTCAACTGAGGAAACATCTCTGCTGAGATTTAGGAACTCGTCCATAATTCAACTGAGGAAACATCTCTGCTGAGATTTAGGAACTTGTCCGTAATTCAACTGAGGAAACATCTTTGTCGAGATTTAGGAACTCGTCCGTAATTCAACTAAGGAAACATCTCTGCTGAGATTTAGGAACTCGTCCGTAATTCAACTGAGGAAACATCTTTGTCAAGATTTAGGAACTCGTCCGTAATTCAACTGGGGAAACATCTCTACTGAGATTTAGGAACTCGTCTGTAATTCAACTGAGTAAACATCTCTGTCAAGATTTAGGAACTCGTCCGTAATTCAACTGGGGAAACATCTCTGCTGAGATTTAGGAACTCGTCAGTAATTCAACTGAGGAAACATCTTTGTCGAGATTTAGGAACTCGTCCGTAATTCAACTGGGAAACATCTTTGCTGAGATTTAGGAACTCGTCCATAATTCAACTGAGGAAACATCTCTGCTGAGATTTAGGAAACTCATCTGTAATTCAACTGAGGAAACATCTCTGCTGAGATTTAGGAACTCATCCGTAATTCAATTGAGGAAACATCTCTGTCGAGATTTAGGAACTCATCCGTAATTCAACTGAGGAAACATCTATGCTGAGATTTAGGAACTCGTCCGTAATTCAACTGAGGGAACATCTCTGCTGAGATTTAGGAACTCGTCCGTAATTCAACTGAGGAAAAAGCTTCATAGCTTGAATTTTGTGAGAATCTTTCCTGAAAGGTAAAGGTTAGTTGTATGTAATGCATGATATGTATCAAGCGATGATGTTCTCAAAATAAATGAGATTATGTCGTATGATGTGTATGCATGTCACGATGTATGGAAATGTGATGTTTTTAGCTGGGGAAAATAAATCTCGGATTGCTGCTGGGGAAATGAATTGAATTCTTCATTTCCGCTGGAGAGTGGATGAAGATGTTTGTAAGAATAAACCTGCGGGAGAGGATAACTGCGCTGAGGAACAAACTGACGAGAGAATGCCTCTGTGGGGAAGAGATGCTCTGCTGAGGATTCCGCTGATAAATTCAGCCGGGGACGAACTACTATTGCTGGTGATAATGAAACCTGTTGGGGATTGAACTCCTATTTTGTGAGAGGAAAGAACTCCGCTGGGGATGATTTTCCAGTTGCGACTTCACGGGGAATACCCTTTTAGATTCTACTGGGGATAATCTTCCAGAGTCTACTAGGGACAATTATTCAAACTCCACTGGGGATATTTTTTATACTCTGTTAGGGGTGATAAGACTTTTTAGTGCTGATGGTAGATAAACTCTGCTTGGGGAAAATATTATTGATTCCTTCACAGTTGCGAGTCTCAGCTGGGGAGAGCTAACACCACTATCTTTCTCTTACTCTGCGGGGAATGAATGTACTTTCAATCGTTTCCTCCAGCTAGGTTTATCCCTATACCTGGTGGACGGAGCAACTGTACAGTTTGGACATTTCTCGTTTGCCCCTGTCTCTAATATTACAAGTAGTCGTCTTTTGTTTTGTATTGTAAATTTTTATGAGCAGCAATCAATGTCAAATGCATATATCAAAAATGAACGTTGGACGTTCTCGTAAAACAAAACAGAAAAAGGAAAACAATTTCAAATTTATTTGTGAAAATGACTTGTATTGATTTTTGAAGTTAGCCTGTAAATAGGCGTCTTTTGTACAAGAGGTTGACGTCCTAGTAAGAGAACGCCGCCGAACAAATAGAATTTATACAATTTGTGAAAAACAAAGAAAAAACAACTATGTGAACAATCCCACTGGGTTCCAACTCTGCTATTGCCTTTATGTCCTCGAGCATCTCATCACTTTGCTACTTGGTTGAAGGTAGATCAGATTGATTAGTGTCGTCCGAGCTTGATAGTCGATACCGAAGTCTGGTCGCGAGGTGATCCAATGAGACATAGTGTTACGCTTTAATCCCTAATTTTGGTCCGGACCTCCCTTTCGGGTTTTCAGTCCACCGGTGTTGTACCCCAAAATTTGCCCTCCCATTTCCTCAACATTTTCTCATCACAAGACCTTTGAAGATCAAGATCCAGTTAGGGTTTCCTCTGCTCAAGACTTCTCCTTGCACTATTAACCCAAATTAGGGTTTGTGGTTGAACAAAGATGTTTTGACCTAAAAAGCCTAAGATGACTTTCATGCTTCATGTTGGATTCCCAAGTTTATCCATACCAAGTTTCAAGTCTTGATTCCAAGTTTTGCCCAGTCAATTGGACAGTTGACCTAGAAATCAACTGTATTGGGGAAAAAGTCAACTGTGGTCAATTGACAATCAAACCTCGTGATTTTTGACCCACATCAACATTATGAACTCATATGGACCATTTGATCAAGTTTGGATCACAATTCCACAAGAAATTTGATCAGATCATCAAAAGGGCAAAATGGTCATTTTTAGGGTTTTGACTGCACAAAGGCAATTTTTGACTGTTTGACCTAGCCAATGGCAAACCAAGCTCACATATGGACTCAAGGACTCCATGGAATTATCTTGACATGCTCAACAAACTCAAAAGATCCCAAGTACACAAGATTGACAGTTGAATTTCCCAGTCAATTGATCAATTTTGACTGTATACTGAAAAGTCAAACTTTGACTTTTTGGTCAAAATCAAGAGTCAAGATTCATTTTTCATCAAAACATGCCAAATCATGAAACTTGTTCATCAAGAAACCAAGAAATGCAAATTAGGGTTTGAAATGGGAATTTTTCATAACTTAGAATTTTTCTAAGTTATGGAAAACCCTAATTTTTTCCAAACTTTGCCCCACTTTCTCACCAAGATTCATTTGGATTCAAACAAAAGTCAAAACATGAAAGTTGTAGCTTGTTGCATAGTCTACAACTTTGATTCACAAAGTTTTCCCAAATGAGGCTTGTATCTCAAGTTACAAATTTTTGAATAGGGGCACTAAACCATTCTTAACTTAGTGAAAATTTGACCTTTTTGACAAGGTTTTCTACCTAACTTCAAGACCATTTTCCATACACTTCCACTTGGAATTTCGATTTGCATTTCAAAGATGGATTGTAGTACACATTCCAAGATTTCCAAAATGTCCAAGAACTTCTCAAACAACCTCATAACTTGAGAGAATCGAATTTCACAATATGGCAAAAATCCACTTTTGAATGGTTCATGAACATGTTCATAACTTAGGTCATTTTCAAATCAGCATAGTTTGTGCTACATTACAGGTCCTAAAACCCTTTGACACTCATAAATTTAATGCTAATCCATTGTGCCAAGATGTTATTCTTTGAGTTTGGTCATTGTACAAAGATTTAAGCCTTAATTGGAAAAAGTGATTTATCCATTTTTGTAAAGTAGAACTTTATGTCAAGTTTGCAAATCAAATGGTACAATGCATATATTTGGACACAAGATTCATGGACATAACACACTGATCAAGACTAAAAGATGCAGCATAGTGTGAGGGCCTGTACAGGCTAGAATGATCAAGTGGCCATTGCTTGCTTCAAATTCAAGTAAGGTAGCATAACTTGTACCAACTTACATATCAGCCTACAAACACTTAGACAAACTGATCAAACACATTCCACACATCTCAACCAAGCTATTGCACGAGCCTTTTACCTCCAATCTCTCCCAAAACTCAGAATCACCTTGAAACTGCTCAAACAGAGCAACCTCTGCAGATTAAGTTCCAACTCTCAATCCTTTCAAGCATTCTTGCCCAAACCAGCTCACATACATTCCCTAACATCTATGCAAGCTAACCAAAAGAAAAAACACGACCTGTAATCCCTCTAACTGGTTCCACCATTTTCACATTTCTGACTTGCAGGTGAAGTGCTCTAGCTCGATTCAAAAGCTTTCAAGACAAAGTAAACATTGGAATAGCATCCCTGGACCTCAAGGAAGCTTTTCCAATCATCACCTTGCACTGAGAGCTTCTCCATTGCCAGATAAAACTTCAACTGAACATGTGAGTTTTTGAATTCGTATCTCTCTTATTAGGCATTGTTAGCTTTAGATTTGTGAAGAGAAGATGTCATAATCATTGTCCTGAACATGCCCATATAATTAGATTTTATTTATATTATGTGTGTTGCAAGAATTTGATGTCTGAACTTTGAACAAAAATTAGGTTAAGAATTGGGAGAGAAGAAATTCTCTCTCATTTCTGAGAATTAAAACATGTTTTTTTATATGTGTGAATTCGTGGGAAGATGCTTAACAGTTTTGATGTTGGAAGTTTTTGCTAAAACTCAAGGAATCAGGACCTTGCAATGGAAGAAAGTGGCGCGCGTTTTGTTCAAACAGAAGGCTGGAGGTTGAAGAAAGGTCTTCATGGGCTGGGCCTGTGTTGACTTTTCTTTTTGCACCACATAATTGCTTCTGAACCCCCTAAGCCCATTTTGCTTATTTCTTTGACTTTTTGACTTTTTCTTTTTTTGATTGACTTATTTATTTTTTCTCATGACATTAAAAATATAAAAATATTTTTTCTCACCATTTTTGATTTTATTAGGCATTTATTTAGTTTTCTTTTTAGTTTATATATAAATAGATAAATACATATATTTTGTTTAAAATACTAAAAAATGGTGCAAATGCATTTCTATACATTTTTATTTTTGTTTTACTTTCTGAAAATATTTTATAGAGAAAATACTTTTTTTATTATTATTATTAAATACCAAATATTATTATTTTTTATATATAATACATATTTAGAATTTAATACATATATATATTTATTAGTATATTTAAGTTAAAATACAAAAATACCTATATTTTTCATTTTATTAATATTTGACATAAAAAAATACTTTTTTATAAATATACTTCACTTTATTTTATTTTGTACATAATAAATTAATAATGTATTTTATTTAATAGAATTAGGGTTTTACCCTAAATATAAAAATACTCCAAAAAATACCTTTTTATTTCCTTTTTTTATTTTCACATAAATAATATTCTTTTTTTTATACACATAAAAATTCTTTTCACATTTTGCATATTTATTTCAATTTCCATTTAATTATACAATTATTTGTCTTGTAAATATTCAACATTGATGTAATAGTTTTAGGTTTAAATTCCTTGTCAAAATCCCCATTTGAACATTTGTACCCCCCTTCCCATATTTGGTTTTGTAATAGCTTAGTAAATTTATTTTCGCACTTTATTGCTTTCTAATTATACCATGTTAGAATTAGGGTTTGTATGCGAAAAACGACAAAATAGTTATGACCTAATCTCAAGACAAACAAGCATGAAAATGAACACACAAATCACACTTGCACCCCCTAGGGTATTCCACTTGTTGCCTTTCAAAATTGGGCCATATTGCATGTTAGGTCTCTTTGGGCAAAACAAACAAATCAAATGATCATAGTCCCTCAATAACACTTTCAAAATGTTGCTTAAACAAATGATCAAGTCCCTTAAAGAAAATGCCCAAAGATACTTGGCACCATTGCAATTATGGTCTAAACGATGACCCGCGCCCGTCCCTTTCACATCCTAACATGAGATTGTCCACCAAATACAATGGTGGAACAAACTTGTTAAAAGGGTTAAAACATAGCAATAAACTTTGAGAAATTTAGGAGTAGATAACCTCTTAGTTACTTAAATCAAACTTGCAAACTAAAACACTTGCCTATTTTCTAAACCACACATCACTACACTTTCAAAACAACTTTCAAAAACAAATGAAAACCTTTTCAAAAGACATACACCTTTGTATACATCCCCACATGGATCATTACAAAGGTTGCCACCACATTGGCTTCTTTTCAAAACATTTTCAAACCCACACACACACATACAAGCACCATTTCAAACAATTGAAAATAAAAGGCAAGTGATCTAAGCAAGTAACTAAGAGCCCATGGATAACCATGGATAGAAAGGGTGCTAATACCTTCTCTTTCTATAATCTACTCCCCGAACCCAAGAAAACATCTCAAAAGGTTTTTGCTGTGCTTTTTAAACCTTTCCTTAGGATAAAATAAAAAGTCGGTGGCGACTCTTGCTCAATCGAAACATTTGCGAAAACAAACGCAAAACCTCAAGTCAGTTCTCCCACCGTATCACAACCGGGATACCCTTTTTTTCCCAAGCCACCTTTTTCAGGTTTTCGACTTGTCGTGTGTACAAATTTTTCATTTTCATCCCTTATTTTTTCCCGAACCCTTTTGGTTCGCCGGGAAGCCCTTATTTTTGCCTAGGCCTGTCAACCTAGTGGGTCTTTGATCATGCGTAGTATCTTTTTACTATGTCTGCATTGACGGGGTGAGGAAGATCGTCACCATCCATGGTGGTTAGAATCATAGATCCTCCTGAGAAAATGTTCTTAACCACAAATGGCCCTTCGTAAGTAGGGGTCTATTTGCCCCTGGGATCACCTTGAGGTAATATGATGCGCTTAATCACCAGATCCCCAACTTGATACTCTTGTCGTCTGACTTTCTTGTTAAATGCTTTGATCATCCGCTTTTGATATGTTTGACCATGACAAATAGCAGTAAGTCTCTTTTCATCGATCAAGTTCAGCTGATCAAGTCGGGTCTGGATCCAGTCATCTTTGCTCAAACCTGCGTCCTTCATAATCCGGAGAGAGGGTATCTGATCTTCAATGGGCAAGACGGCCTCCATGCCATAAACCAAAGAATAGGGTGTTGCCCATGTTGATGTCTGTGCTGAGGTACGGTACCCATGAAGAGCAAAAGGTAACATCTCGTGTCAATCTTTGTACGTCACTATCATCTTCTGCACAATCTTCTTAATATTCTTATTAGCCGCTTCTACAGCCCCATTCATCTTTGACCGGTAAGGAGAAGAGTTGTGATGCTGTATCTTGAACTGCTTGCAGAGCTCGGTGATCATTTTATTGTTGAGATTTGAACCATTGTCCATAATGATCCTCTCTAGTACACCATATCGACAGATCAGATTATGCCGAATAAACTGTGCCACGGCGTTCTTGGGCACTGTAGCAAAGGAAGCTGCTTCAACCCACTTTGTAAAGTAATTAATCGCTACCAAGATGAAACGATGCCTGTTAGATGCCGTAGGTATGATTTTGTCGATCATGTCGATGCCCCACATTGCAAAACGCCAAGGAGCTGTCAAGATGTTCAGAGGTAATAGAGGTATGTGCACCTTATCAGCATAGACTTGGAACTTATGACAAATCCGAGAATGATGATAACAGTCGGCTTCCATGGTGGACCAATAATATCCTGCCCGTAGGATCTTCTTTGCCATGGTGTGTCCACTGGAATGGATTCCGAAAGTACCTTCATGTAACTCTACCATAATCCTTTCTGCTTCGTTCTTATCCACACATCACAGTAAGGTTGAATCATGATTACGCTTGTGAAGAATGCCATTGCTGATGAAGAATTTCGCCGCGAACCTCCTCAGAAACTTCTTATCATTAAGAGATGCACCCTCGGGGTATTCCTGAGCCTCAAGATACCTCTTCACTTCATGAAACTAGGGTTTATCCGTTGCCTCTTCAGTCTCAATATCACAGCAATGTGCAGGTTCGTCCAACCTTTCAATGGTAATCTGGGGCGCCTCATTGTCCCATCTGACCTTGAACATAGAAGACATCGTAGCTAGCGCGCCCGCCAACTGATTCTCCTCTCTAGGGAAGTGTTCAAAGGTTATCTCCTCGAAGTGCAGAAGCAAAGTCAATACATACTCTTTGTAAGGAATAAGATTTGGGTGTTTCGTATCCCACTCACCTTTGATTTGACTGATCACGAGAGCGGAATCCCAGAATACACTTAAGAAATTTATCCTTAGGTCAATAGCTGCTCGAAGACCCATAATGCACGCTTCATACTCCGCCATGTTATTGGTGCAGTTGAAACATAATCGGGCGGTAAACAGAGTATGAGAGCCCTCAGGAGATATGATCACGGCGCCAATGCCATTACCTAAAGCGTTTGAAGCTCCATCAAAGTACATAGACCATCGGGATCCCTCCTCAGGTCCTTCATCCGGTCCATGTGTCTCACAGTCAGTTACCAACATGATGTTCTCATCCGGGAATTCAAAGTTCATAGACTGGTAATCGTCCACTGCCTGATGTGCCAGATGATCTGCCAACACACTTCCCTTGATTTCCTTTTGGGTAATGTACTAAATCTCATACTCAGTCAAGATCATCTGCCATCTTGCTATTCTTCCGGACAAGGCAGGCTTCTCGAAGATATACTTGATTGGATTCGTCTTTGATATCAATAGAGTAGTGTGAGTCAGCATATACTGTCTCAGCTGGTGAGCAGCCCATGCCGAAGCGCAACAAGTTTTCTCAAGCAACGAGTATCAGGTCTCGCAATCGGTAAACTTTTTGCTAAGGTAGTAAATAGAGTGCTCTTTTCGGCCAGACTCGTCATGCTGCCCCAGCACACACCCTATTGAATTATCGAGTACTGTCAAGTATAAGATTAAAGGTCTCCCTTTAACTGGAGGCATCAGAATAGGCGGCTCTTGGAGATATTCTTTGATCCTTTCGAAAGCGGTCTGACATTCATCGTTCCATCTTACCACTTGATCTTTCTTTAGCAACTTGAAGATTGGCTCACAAGTAGCAGTCAGGTGTGAGATGAATCGGGCAATATAGTTGAAACGTCCCAAAAAACCTCTGACTTCTTTTTCAGTTCGGGGAGCTGGAATTTCCTGTATTTCCTTCACCTTTGCAGGATCCACTTGAATACCTTTATCACTTACGATGAAACCCAGCAGCTTACCAGATCTCACCCCGAAGGTGCACTTGTTCGGGTTTAACCTCAGTTTGTACAACTTCAATCTGTCAAATAGCTTCTGAAGATGGTCCAGGTGTTCTTCCTCAGTCTGGGACCTTGCAATCATGTCATCAACGTATACCTCAATTTCATGGTGAATCATGTCGTGGAACAAAGCGACCATGGCGCGCTGATACGTTGCCCCAGCATTCTTCAATCCGAAAGGCATGACTTTGTAGCAAAAGGTGCCCCACTGCGTGACGAAGGTTGTCTTCTCTATATCCTCGGGAGCCATCTTAATTTTATTATAACTGGAGAAACCATCCATAAAGGAGAAGACCTTATGTTGTGCGGTGCTGTCAACCAGAACGTCGATATGAGGCAGAGGGAAATCATCCTTGGGGCTTGCCCTGTTCAGATCCCTATAGTCAACACACATCCGAACCTTACCATCCTTCTTCAGCACTAGAACCACGTTGGCCACCCACTATGGGTAAGAAGTAACTGCTAGAAAACCGGCATCAAACTGTTTCATAACTTCATCTTTGATTTTCTCGGACATTTCTGGGCGCATTCGACGAACTTTCTGTTTCACTGGAGGACAGTCTTCCTTGGTAGGCAGGCGGTGAACCACGATATCGGTATCCAACCCAGGCATATCTTTATAAGACCAGGAAAAGATCTCAACATAGTCATGCAACATCTGAATCAACCGTTGCTTAACACTGGATTCTAGATTTGCACCGATCTTGACCTCTTTCTTATCTACCTCCGTACCCAGATTTACCGTTTCCACTGGCTCTTCATGCGGTTGTATGGCCCTCTCTTCCTGAAGTAACAAACTAGCAAGTTCACCAGGCACTTCGCAATCATCCTCACCTTCGTCCTCGGCTTGGTTGATCGGACTTTCGAAGTCATAACTGGCAGTAGCAGAGTCGTTATCAGTGGGATCCAGGGTGGATGTAGACCTGTATATGTGAGTGTGTGTAAAATAGTTGTTTTGCAAGATAGAAAAGAAAAACAAAGAGTGCAAAATTTGTAATGCAAGAAAACGTCCAATGCTTTTATTGATGATATATGGAAATGACACATAATAAGCCCTCACAAACAGAGCCACGGTGTCTCGGGCAAGGCACCGGGCTATAAAGTTTAAAATTGTCTGTTACAAACTCAAAACAAAAGTCTATTACTGTGTAATAAAAGAAATTGGCACGAAGTCCTTTGCTGTCCAATTGCTTAGTCCTACGTTGGTAGTCAGGTAAATCCAGCTGTCAAACTCAGATTCTTCCATATCATCTTCAATTGCATTGACTTCAGGATTTGTAATACGCTGGGGAGGTCTTCCAATCCTCGCATGCCGAACAACCCTTTGAGCTTCTGCAGTAAAACCCAAACCAAACTTGTCAGTCTTGTGTGTAAAGTCAGGGAGTTGGCCCCAATTCGCACACCCACCTTTCTCAATAACAGCCCGGGCATCCTTGAGGGAAGCCATCTTCATTGGAGGATCTTCAGCCACAGTTTCAGTCGACGCCAGAGTTTGGGGGACTTCTTCAAAATGTTGACACGGGGTCTCAATGAACTCCCCATCCATCTCCACGTACCGAAAAGAGTTGAGGTGGCTTACCATGTACTCCTCTTCTCCCCGTACCATAACAATTTTCCCCTTTACTGGGTATTTCAGCATCTGGTGGAGCGTAGAAGTTACTGCCCCAGCTTTATGGATCCATGGGCGACCCAACAAACAAGAATAAGACGGTCGAATGTCCATCACATAGAATGTAGACGCGAAAATCTGAGAGCCAACCTTAAATGGAATATCCACCTCTCCATGTACCATTCTCTTGGACCCGTCAAAGGCCTTAACCACAATGTTACTCGGCTTCAGCACCAACCCTTTGCAGTCCAACCGGTCTAACACTTTCTTAGGTAAAACATTTAACTAGGACACAGTATCCACCAACACGTGAGCCAAAGTAGTTCCCCTGCACTCAATTGAAACATGCAGAGCGTCATTGTGATTCTTCCCCTTGGCAGTCAAATCTGCATCGGAGAAACCCAACCCATTGTCAGCGGTCAAGCTAGCCACACAGTCTTTGAATTGGTCAGCAGATGTTTCCTAGGGCACGTGCGCAGTTTTCAGGAAAGCAATCATAGCCTTAGCATGGGCCTCTGAGCACAACAATAAAGACAACATAGAGATCTTTGACGGGGTTTGCCCCAGCTGTTCGACTACATTGTAGTCACTTTTCTTGATGATCTTTAAAATTTCCTCTATCTCCTGTCTAGAGGATTCAACAATAATCTTCTTTGGTGCCTCCATCTGGGCAGGCTCACTGGTGATCCCTTTGCCCCGAGCGTTATATGACTCAGCGACAGGGGTAAGGATTGGAACATGAACAGGGACAGTAGCAGAAGTACTGGCAGGTGTAATAATAACAGGCTTCTGAACAATTGGTGGAGAGATCTCAGGGGAGAAAATTCTTCCGCTTCAGGTAACTTTACTAGATCCAACAATATTGCTGACATCAGTATCACCCTCTTCATCCTTCAAGTCTTGTTTAACCCCGTGATAATACACACCGGCCCCATAGTGCCACGGGACAGCCTTATCCGACGTGTAAGGGATAGGTCCAGGAACAGTAATGATCAATGGAGAAATTCTCAGAACAGATGTAATTCTAACAGGATTTCTCGAGGAAGACTTGGAAGAATTGGCGAAAATGGTGATTATGGAAACTTCTTCAACAGGAACCAATGGAACAAAAGTTTTCTCGAACAAGATTTCTTTATTATCCATCAGGCGTTGGACACCTGACTTCAATAGATGGCAACCAGTAGGTAGGACGGAACACAGATGGCAACCTTCGCCACATCCCGGAAATAAACCAGCTAACAGAAGGTTCTTCTTCACAGTCATTAATGGAGTAGCAATGCCTTCCACAGAGGTTACAAACACATCGTCATCCACAACATTCACTCCATGCTTGGGCATAGGAGCAGTCATGATATTAGGCTTTTCTGGCGCTTCAAACTCGATCTCCGTAGCATCAATCAGATCCTGCACTTTATTCTTCAAAGCCCAGCAGTTATTGGTATCATGCCCTGGGCTATCAGAGTGATAAGCACAGCGGGAATTTGGATTATACAGTGGTGACATGGTGTTGGGATTCTTTGGATCCTCCTTCGGAATCACCAAGTTGGTCTTCAACAACTCTGGCAGAATTTGAGATAAAGTCATGCTGAGTCGAGTAAACTGTCTTTGCGGTCTCTCCACTCTTTGTTGATTGTTGCGTTGTGGGGCAACAACAGGCCTTGATATAACCACTGAATTAACCGCTTGGCGGCGCTCAGGTCGGTTATGGCTCCTCGAGCTGTAAACTGCACTAGACTCCTTCTTGAAGGGCTTCTTCTCGGTACTTGACGAAGCACCTTTCTGTATTTTTCCTCTCTTGATACCGGCTTCAACCCTCTCCCCAGTCATAATTAACTCAGCAAAACCTGACGATGAACTTCCAATCAAATGGTTGAAATACGGGCCAGACAAAGTCCCCAGAAACATATCCACCAACTCCCTGTCAGCCAGAGGGGGTTGTACTCTGCCAGCAAGATCTCTTCACTTCTGAGCATAGGCTTTAAAACCTTCGCCCGCACCCATAGACATATCCTGAAGTTGGGTACGCGTGGGAGCAAGGTCGGCATTATATTGGTACTGCTTGTAAAAATCAGCAGCAAGGTCCTCCCAGTTACGGACGTTAGCTCCTTCTAGTTGATAGAACCATTCAAGTTGAGTCCCTGAAAGACTATCTTGAAAGAAATGAATCTAGAGGTTCTTATCAGCGGTATATGGTTGAATCTTTCTGACATACGATCGTAGATATAACTTTGGGCAGGAGACCCCGTCGTACTTAGAAAAGACAGGCGCTTTAAACTTGTGGGGGATCACCACCCCAGACGCCAGACCTAAATCACCGAAGTCCAACCCAGGTATCTTCTAGATCTCCATCGCACTTAACCGGTCTTCGAGTTGCTTATACCTATCCTCGACAAGAGGATACTGGTCTTCATCAAAGTCAGTGTCATTGTCTGAAACCACGGGGCTAGGAACCCTCCTTTCTTCTTGATTCTCTCCCCCTCCAGATGAGTGAGATAAATCAACTTCTTCCCGCAACCTGTTTCCAAATCTATGACCCATATTCAGGAGGACCGTCTTCTTCTTCTTCTTCTTCTTCTTCTTCTTATCCTTCAAGATAAGAGTCTTCAAATCTTTCTTCCCATTGGCCAGGTTCATGAACATTTCCTGGAACTGAGCATTTTGAGCTTGAATAGCCTTAATAGCTTGATCAGTAGATGTTTCAGAAAACATGATGCTGAAATAAACAGCGAAGAAGATAAGAGACCTGTAAGGGTACCTGTAATAAGGTGCATGGAAATGAAATGCGTATGATATGATTTCAAAGACGTTGGGAGTTTCAAATTTGTAAACCAAAATGAAACACACTTTTATTAGATTAAAAACTTGAAACAATGTTTGACAAATGCCCTTAAGGCGTTATAAAGAGAAAAACTGAAAAGTAAATCAAAACTAGAAATAACAAAAGACATCAGCGCTCCCATGGTCGTTTTCCTCCCGTGCTGACATAGTCATTGAGGACCTTCTTATTCTCCACCTGCCTTGTAAGCTTCAGGATCTTCCGTTCCTGCTCGTGATACTTCTCTCTGTAAGTATCCCATTCTTCCCTTAGCTGGATCCAAGACCTCTTTAATGCCCCAATGTCAGTAGGCATATAAGGATGGAGAACTATGCAAGGAACCCCTTCTTCATCAGCATGCTCTATAATTACTGGTAAAACAGCCTCGTATGGCATCCCCAGCTTTTGAGCACGGGCTCGAACCCACCGGAGGTATGGTTCCATCGGAAGAGAGGTCTTTATTCCTAGCTCATGCGAATCAGACCTGTGCACCCTGTTCCAAGCTCGTATGAATCTGCGGCGATGTCCCTCAACATCCCCCAGGAAGTCAAAGATAATGTCCGGAAGCAGCAACTCATGAGGTCCGTCCCTCCTAGCTCGCCCAAACTGTCGTAAGGCCAAACAAGGATTATAGGTAATCCCTCCTCTAATTCCAAGCAATGGAACATTGGGGTATTCCCCACAGTGATCAATAACAGCTACTTCTTCCATGTCTTTAGTACTCCAGATGATGTCCGTATGAGCAAGGGACATGATCCTATAAGCCCAACCCATGCCTTCCTCGTTCTTCAAAACAGATTTGGGGAGGTGAGAAATAAACCACCTCTCCAACAAAGATGCACAACACATAAGGGTTCCCTGTTTCCGAGCAGTACGGGTATAAAGAGCATGCATAATATCACCTAAGAGAGTGGGCACTGGATTATGGGACATGAAGACCTTGACTGCGTTCACGTTGACGAAAGAATCTGAATTAGGAAACATAACCAAACCATAGATGAGAAGTGCCAGGATATCTCTGAATGCTTGAAAGTCCAAACTGTCCCAAAACTGTTGAGCCTGGTCAATCAAGAACTTATCCAGGAAGCCTTTAACCCCACTCCGAGTCTCCCAGTTAGACATTACATCAGCCTTTGTCAGATGTAGGGCTGTAGCAATATCTTCTGGCCTAGGAGCTATCTCCAAACCTGTAAATGGTGTCTGCTCTAGAATAGAAATACCAAGTAAATCAGAGAACTCCTCCAAAGTAGGGACCAACTGATAGTCCGGGAAGGTAAAACAGTGATATAGCGGGTCAAAGAACTGGAACAAGACACTCATCATATGCTCATCTAATCTGGAAGTGACCAAACCAAGGAGATGACAATGCCTTATGACAAAGGCAGAAGTATCAGGAACCTTTGCAACCAGATCTCTAAGCTGAACAGGGATTTGTACAAAGTTGATCCGAATGGTATTTCTGCGCATAGATTCCATGACCTACAAAACAGAACAAAGATGAATCCCCTTGGTCTTTGAAATGGGTTAGTCTAATGAAATATGCATGAAATGTCATGATGCATGATGTCGTGATAGAAACACACCACAAGTATTCACAGATAGCAAACATGGTAAGGGAAAACAAGTCACACAGTAGCCCTTAAATTTCAGGCTGGCATGGAGTTTAGGTATTACCCTCTTTCAGTTTAGTTGGTTCAACCTGTCCTAGTAATAATAATCGGGTTCTAGAGGATCTCAATATCACTGACCACCCTCGATCGGTTATAATTCCAGTTTAGCAACCTTTTCTTGCAGCCGGAATCATCGCGAGAGTTTGATCTCAATGAGTGTAGCATACTGCTACTTTTCTATGGCCAAGTTGGTCAATTATAGGTTTTAAGGTCAGTTGGTGTTTAATAACCCCTTAGCAGCCCCATATTCTCCTTGTTCCACCATAAGGGATATCGGTACAAACTAAAGTGTCACACCAATGTAGCTACTGCTTCAACCGTATCGGTCTACGTCGTACAATTCCCTCACAGTCTGTTGCTACTTACCTAAAAGGTATCCCCAGATCCGGGTTAGGATCTATAGTAACTCCAATTCAAACCCACAAAAATAAAGCAAACAAATTAAGCAATTGAAAACAATATGAACTATTCCTAAGGTACACCCCACTTATTCATTCCCCAGCAGAGTCGCCAGTTCTGTGATACGGTGGCCAGAACTGGGACGTGGTTTCCCTATTTCGTTAAGGGAATTTTTGTTGGTTTGTGTTTTGCGTTTGTGTTCGCAAAATGTCGCGGTAAGCAAGAGTCGCCACCGTCTTTTATTTTATCTAACAAGGAAAGGAAAAAAGCACAGAAAAATTCCTTTTTCGAGATATTTCTGAGTACGGGGGGTAGATTATAGAAAGGGAAGGTATTAGCATTTTTATCCGTAGTTATCTACAGGCTCTTAGGTACTTGCTCATCATTTTCAAAATGTTTTCTTTGTGTTTATGGGCTTTGAAAAGTTTTTTGTTTTAACTTCGATTTAACTCTTGCTTCTGTCTTCAAGAGTGTAATGAAGTGTTTTTGAAAACTTTGTTTGTAAAGGAGTGTAAGTGTGAAAAATTTGTTTGGAATGAGCAAGTACTTAAGAACTAATCTACCTACTCGAAAAAAAAAGAATCGTTATATGTTTGTTTCCCTTAGACAATGCTATCCCACTATTAGTGAGTAGGTAACACCGTCGTTGGAGTTTTGAGGGTCAATTCGAAAGGGACGTACGATCACTAAAGCAATGTTAGGACGTCTTAGTAATAACCCTAATGTCTTAGATCATTTATCCGAGGCAACTATTCTAAGGCAACCATTCTGAGGCAACTTTTGATCTTTGGACAAAAGGACGACCACTAAAACATCCTATACTCAATGACCATTTACCGAAGGCAACCAAGTGGGAGTGTACCCTAGGAGTGCGCATGTGCGAATGATTCAATTTCAGTTTATTTATCTTTGCACATTTAGGGTGATCTAACTATTTTTAAAATTAATCATACATTCTTGTCATGCATCCCTATATCATACATCTAACAGTTAATAATTTGCGGATTTTAAAGTGCGGAATTTAAACTACGCTATTATAAGGCTTCGGGTATTTACATAGCCAAAAACAAACCCTTTGAAAATAAAGCGATAAATGTAAATAAATATCCTAATTAAACTATTACAAACTGTAGGCAGTTACATCAATATGGTAAATAATAAAAATAAAGCACGGATAAATGTTAGGACGTCTTAGTAATAACCCTAATGTCTTAGATCATTTATCCGAGGCAACTATTCTAAGGCAACCATTCTGAGGCAACTTTTGATCTTTGGACAAAAGGACGACCACTAAAAAATCCTATACTCAATGACCGTTTACCGAAGGCAACCAAGTGGGAGTGTACCCTAGGAGTGCGCATGTGCGAATGATTCAATTTCAGTTTATTTATCTTTGCACATTTAGGGTGATCTAACTATTTTTAAAATTAATCATACATTCTTGTCATGCATCCCTATATCATACATCTAACAGTTAATAATTTGCGGAATTTAAAGTGCGGAATTTAAACTACGCTATTATAAGGCTTCGGGTATTTACATAGCCAAAAACAAACCCTTTGAAAATAAAGCGATAAATGTAAATAAATATCCTAATTAAACTATTACAAACTGTAGGCAGTTACATCAATATGGTAAATAATAAAAATAAAGCACGCGAGAAGAATTAAGATCGACGAGAATTTAAGGTTTTGACCCTTCTAACCTAATTAAAAGAAAAAATGTTTTTTTGTTGTTTTTAATAAAAGAAATAAGTTTTCTAAATTAAATATGCAATTAATTAGTTAATTAAATTAATTAATAAAAATAATTACATGACCTATTTTGGTTTCTTTGGTTATTTTAGAAAAAAATAAAATATAATTAAGTTAGTAATAAAACCTATTTATTCTAATTATTTTTAAGTTATTTACAAAAAGAAATTAAAGTTTTACCTAAAGTTAAAATTTAATTAAGAAAAAATCCTAAATCTATTTTTATTTGATTTTTATATTTGTTTATTGATAAAAAAAATAAAAGGGATTAAAAGAAATAAACAAAACGAATAAAACATGAAAATAAAGATGGGTCTAGTAGCAAAAGTAAACGGGGGGTGCAATCATCAGAAATCCCTAGGCCCGAATCTTCGAAAGCTCCATGCTCTAACTATGGTGTTTTTTGATTCTTGTGTGGAACCTATGATTCAACCATCCATAACTGTTCTATATTAACTCAAACAAACGTTAGCATACCATAAAATGTGATTAAAATTAGAGATTCAAAGTTTAAAATTTTACCAAACCGGTGTTGTCAAATGGGGGGCGTGTTAGGCGTGTGATGGATTGCTCTTGGGTCTTGTAAGACTCTTGAGGACTTCAAGAGGATGGTTTGAGGCTTGATGTCAATTGAGAGAGACCGGAACCTCGAGATATGACTTGCACCAATTCTTTGATTTCTGGAGAGCTTTTTGAAGAGCTTTTAGAGAGCTTTTTGAAGAGCTTTTTGAGAGCTTTTTAGAGAGGATTTTCGTCCCTTTCAAGATTGTATGGCTCTATATTTATAGAGGAGAATGAGGAGACAAGAAAGCATGGAAAGAATCTCCCTCATAATGTTGTGTTTTAAGACCATGATCAAAATTTGAAAAAATTGTCATATTTGATGATTTTATGCCATTCTCACACGTGGATGAACCTGGACATATTTTAAGAGTTATTGCACGAAATCAATTGACATAAACCAGCATAAAACTTTCCCAAAATGGATTCACATCAAAATTTATATTATTTCTATTATTTATTTATTTAATTCTAAATTTTAATGAATAAAATATCAAAATAAATAGCATAAATAGTAGAAAAATATATGGGTGGGATTAGAGGTCTTGGACCATGTTAGGAATGAGTTTCAAACTTGAAAAGATAGGCCCATTTAGAAAAAATCCAAGTTTGGTCAATATTTGCTTCATGCATTTTTTCAAAAATGGTCTAACTTTGACAATGCATATCTCTCTCAATTTTAACCTTATAAGGGTGTTCTTGGACTTTTTAGAAAGATTAGGATGTCCCCTAAGAGACCTTTTTGGTTTCATCTCAATTGGATATTCCATGTTCATGTAAGAAGCTTTGACCAAAAGGTGTTTTTGTTGACTTTCCAAAATGACTTATAATGCCCAAATTCATAACTTCTTGTGAGTGCATATTTTGAACTTGGTAGATGAAGATGGATTGTAGGGAATTGCATCCTCTTCAAAATGAGCTTTGGATGGATCATTTCTCATAAAGTATGAGAAAGTTATGCTTGGTCAAAGTTGAGTTGACTTTTCCTATAAAACCCTAATTTAGCAACTTTTGAGTCTTGATGAATTATGAGCAATCCTTGATGAATCATGATCAACCCTTGATCAAATGATAAAATATACTTCAAAATGAGGACGTTGACCAAAAATCTTGAAGTTTGACTGTATGTGGGCCACAATTGACTTTTGCCCTAGCACAATCGATTTTTAGGCCTTTAAGCAATTGACTAAGCAAACTTCCTCTACAAGACTTGAAACTTGACATGGATGATCTTGAAAACATATTAGGACAATGTTGATCATTTGGGATCCCTTAGACTCAAGTATCTTGATGCAACATGAAACCCTAATTTGAGGTAGACTGCCTTAGGAGAGAGCTTGTTTGGCCAACCCTTGGACTACCTTGAGCAACTTGGGGATCTTTCTTGAAATGTTTTGAGAAATATGGGAGGGAAAATTTTGGGGTACAACATTAGGTACCAAAGTTGCTTTGGGTCCTTCATAATTAGTGCCTTTCTTTACCCATACATAATGCCCACTTGCCACATTGAAGTTTCTAACATAGCAAGCATTAGGTGTATGGCCTTTAATACCACAATAAAACAAGTAGGTTCAAAGTTACTTCTATATCTAGAAGGATAAGATTTCTTTTTAGAAAATGTTTTCTTTTTCGGATAGTGACGAACTATTGTAGGTTTGTTCACTTTCTCTTTGGAAGATTGATCACTTGCCTTAACAAAGATAGTTTTGTTAGAACTTGGTTTTGAAAACTTTGAATATACAAGCCCACTTTTGTCATTGGAGTATCTTTGTTGGCTAAGAACACCTTCCAATACAATTTTCCCTTTTTCATATCTTTCAATGACTCTTTTTAATTGGACAATTTGGAAAGAGAGTGAATCATAATTTTTGCATACAAAATTCTGTTTTTGTTCATCACTTGATTTTTGTTTTTCTTCTTTGAAATCTTTTTCCATTGAAACATATTTTTCTTCTAAGGATGAAATTTGTTTCTTTTGTGATGAAATGGTTTTATACAGAATTTTGCATTCATTCAATAGTTCATCAATAGCACCTTGTGCATCACTATCAAAAAGAGAAAATTCATTACTAACCTCATTGTCTTCATCATCGGAATGGTGTGAGGCCATCAATGCTAGATTTGCACTTTCATCACTATCGGAATCGGATGAGGAACTTATTTCATTGTCCTCCCATGCGACATAAGCCTTTTTGTTCTTGAATCCCTTCTTGCTTTTGAAGCCACCTTTCTTGGAGAGTTTTGGACAATCCGGCTTGATATGACCTTGCTTACCACATTCATAACATGTGATTTCTTGTGTTGATGTGGAGCCTTCCTTTTTCTGAAAATGTTTCTTTCCTTTTGAATGAGAAAAAGGTTTGTCATTTCTACCGAGGAACTTACCAAGCCTTTTAACAAGAAGCATGAAGTTTTCATTTTCTTCTGGATTGTTTTCCTTTTCAACTTCCTTGGAGTCTATCTTCAAAGCAATATTCTTGGATTTCTTCTCTTGATTTTCATACTTTTCGAGTATTCCGAGTTCCGTTTCGTATTCTTGAAGTTTTCCAAATAATGTTGCGGATGTCATGTTGGAGAGACTTTTCTTTTCTGAAATTGCCGTTACCTTTGGTTGCCATTCCCTAGTTAAGGACCTAAGTACTTTCAGATTCAATTCATCATTTGTCAAAGTTTTACCAAGAGCACTTAGATGATTTGTCAAGTGCACAAATCTCTTTTGTAAGTCAAGAATGGTTTCTCCGGGCTGCATTCAAAATAGTTTGTATTCTTGACTTAGGGTATTTAGTCTTGATCTTTTTACTTCAACCGTTCCTTCATGAGTTTGTACCAAGGTATCCCATATTTCCTTTGCTGTTTTGCATGTCGAGACACGGAAGAATTCATCCATACTAAGTGCACCTTGAAGAAGGTTTATTGCCTTTTTGTCATAGAGAACTTTCTTCTTATCATCATCGTCCCATGCAGTTTTAGGCTTTTATGAGCCAACACCATTGATTACCGTTACCGGGATAAATGGACCGTTTTCGACGGCATCCCATATTTCTTCTCCTTGTGCTTCTAGATGCGCCTTCATGCGTATTTTCCAGAAGTCAAAATATTCACCACAAAATAGAGGAGGCTTGTTGTTACTACCACCATCTTTTAAAACGGGATTATGATTTGCGGAAGCCATTCTAGATCTTTTAGGAGCAGGTTACCTATAACCTGCTCTGATACCAATTGTAAGTACAAAGTGCGCCTAAGATGTGGGTGAATTAGGTACTTTTAAAAATTCTGGTTTTTAGTGAAGATGGTTCTTATTTTTCTGGTTATAAGTGAGTTTAGGAAAGCTTAAGAATGTAGAAAAATAAAGAGACACGAGCGATATATCCTGGTTCCCCTCACAGTCTGAGAGTACTTCAGTCCCCTTTCAACATGAAAGAGATTTCCTTATTGTGGCAAACTTACACAAGAACTACCAACCAAACCAAGAACAATCCTCTTGGACCAAGAACAATCCTCTTGGATTTTCACTAAGTTACCTATGAGAACAATCCTCTCAATGTAACTACACTTGTATCCAGCAACTTGGAAAGACAAGATTTCAACAAAAACACTTAAACTTAATTCCAACAATCCTGGAAAATAAGTAAGTAAATATCAATTTGTGAGTTTGAGTGAGTAGAGTATATTGATCACTAAGAGTGATTTGACAATGTATAATCTTCTTCTTTCAATAATAATATTGTACAAAGACTCAAGATATATTTGCTCAAAGTTTTCTGTTTAAAGTATGAAAATCTGCAGAAAACTTATGCATGAAAATAAAGAATGCTTGAGTTTGTACTTTGAAAGTTCAAAAAAATATTTTGAAAGAAGGTGTTAGATATGGATTTGAAATTGAATATTTATATGTTCATAACACCCTTTTAAAACAACATGAAGATCTGGAAATGTATCATGAACAAATGCCAAGTTTGAGTGAAAAGATGTAATGAAAAGGTATGATCAAAAGGCATGAACAATGTTGTTATTTTTCAAATTCGTGCAGAGTGTAATCGATTGCACCTTTAGTGTAATCGATTGCACAAGGTTTTTAACAACTATAACTTCAAAAAATTTAAGAGTGCAATCGATTGCATTAACAATGTAATCGATTGCATGCAAAGTCAGTAGCAAAAATTAACCGAGTGCAATCGATTGCACTAACAATGTAATCGATTGCATGCAGAAACAGAAGCAAAAGATTTGGATTTTGAAGTGTGCAATTGATTGCACTAAGATGTAAATCGATTGCATGCAGAAGAAAAGTGAAATTTTATCTTTGAAAAGCTTGAGTAATGATTTTTAAACATTTCTTTTTCATTTTTGAGCATTTATATCTTAAGATCAAAGTAGATAATATTATTATACCTTTAAAGTTGTTGAGAGCTTTGAGTGAAGATATTATCCTTAGATGCTTAGATGCTTGATCAAAATCTTTGCCTTCTTTATTAGCCATGGTTTGTCTTCATCAAAAACAAAAGCTTATTTGAGAAGTTTGATTTTACACAAGCTATTTGTATTTTTCATCCGTCGGTGGATACTGCTTCTCAGAAGAGTCTTCATGATCAGTAGCTATGTTAGCTCTAATGCTTCCAGCTTCATATTCTTGATTGTCTTTAGAAGAAACATCTTCTTTTTGAACAAGTTGGGCATGCCCTTTGGACCTTCTCCTTACGTTGAGGATGACAGACTTTTTCTTCTTCTTGCTCTCTTTGGTGAAGAGTGTTTTCAGATCTTCATGCCCCTTGGCCAAGTTCATGAACGCTTGTTGGAACTGAGTATTTTGAGCATGGAGATCTTTAACTGTTTGCTCTAGAGCCATCTCTACTGAAATAAACAGTAAGCAGATGAGAAAACATGTACGGAAAAAACCTGTCATGATATGATGCATGGTATGTAGATGCATGTTTTCAAGGATATCGCAGGGTAAACATAAGAAGATGTTAGAAATTGAACGTTGATCAACATCTTTGATTAGGGAACTTCGTATCGGTGTATGTCCTTCCACGGGAATCAAGCTCGCCATGTCAAATGGGTCATAGCCCTTGACTCGAGTTAATGTGCTTTGGTCTTGACGGTGTTTGATTAGAGAATGAATCATTTTTGCCCCTTAATAGGCGTCTAGTTCAATATGATCCTGCATCATAGGCCCTTGAGATCCTTGAAATGTTTATTGAAAATGCTATGGTATGATGTTATGATGTTATGTACAAGTATGCAAAGTAAGCAAATTGTTATGTACAAATAGTCATATACACACAAAGCAGACAAATCCTTAGGTTTAGGCTTGCATGGAGTTTGATAGGTAAGTACTCTCTTGAAGTTTAGTTGGCTCAACTTGTCCTAGTAATAGTAATTGGGTTCTAAAGGATCTCAATATCACTGACCTTTCTTTTAGGCATTGTCTCAGCACAATCAATTTTTTCTTGCGGCCGAGATATCCCAAAAGTTTGATCTCAATGAGTGTAGTATTGAGTATCAACCAATTTTCATCTTTCCACCGAAACCGGTTATCTCACTACGTCCTAATGGCCATGTTGTTCAATTAAGATTCTAAGGTCAGTTAGTGCTTCATGACGCCGCTCAGCGGCCCCATATTCTCCTCGATTCAACACAATGGATATTGGTACCAACAAATGCGTCACACTAATGTAGCCATTGTTTCAACCATATCGATCTATGCCGTACAATTTCTACAATCTATTGCTACTTACCTAAAAGGTGCCCCAGATCGGGGTAGAGGATAAAAACCAAGCCCAAACAAGGAACCAAATATATTTGATAATTTTTCTATGCCATTGTGTGGGTTTATGTTCCTGATGTTGTTATAGCCCCTGTGCGGGCTGGATATTTGGTAAATTTTCCCTCTATAGAGATGAATATATTTGCTTCTCTAGTTTGTATGCCCTTCAGGGACGAATAATATTGTCTACATCCTTTGTTCATTTATGTCAAATAGGGGTATTAAAAAGCACATTTCCTTTTATGTAAGTGGTTTCCTTATAAAATGTGGTCCTTATTTTTTCAACACGTTCTTTACTATTTTTGTTGTGCTATGATGTTGGTCAACATGTTTTGTTTGTAAGGAATTTAAAAGATGAGATTTATCTGGAAGAATGTCTCTAAGAATGTGCATAACATCTTGCATGTTTTGATTTTTCTAAAAATTGGCCAAAGGGGGAGTTTGTTATTACATGTGATTGGCAATATTTTGTCGCTAATATGTGAAGCAAGACGTTCCCCAAGTTGTGAAACATCCTGTCCTGAAGTGGTTATGATGTATTATTGGAAAATAACATTTTAATCAAAATGCCATGTGTTTTATAAGACATCGTGTCTCAATTTGTTTCCTTGACGCACAATGTTGATTGAAGTATATCTCGCACTTTTGGAGATTTGTTTCCTTTTCTTTTCAATTAGAAATATGATTGATAAAGTGCATTTGGGTTTAGAAAATATTTATCCTAAATATGTTTTTATCAATATTGAAATTCATATTCTTAAAAAATTCAGATTTATTCAAGTTCAGTTTTAATCAAGATTTTCCATCAACATTTTTTTTTTCTTTTTGATTTTCCATCAACATTAGGAAGATTGATTTTGTGTGTTTTTTAAGTTTCAGTCGCATTCATTCCAAAAACCCTATTAGAATTTGTAGTTGGATTTTTGTTGCTATTTAAGGAGTTTTTCTCCTTTGTGAAGACCTAACAGCACTAAGTTTGACGTATTAAATTATTATTGAATCTTTGTTTTTTTTCTTTGTAATTCTCTATTCTCGACTCATTTTTTACTAAGTTAGAAAAATAGAGCATTTGAGTTGTATTAATAATTCTTCATTCATAAACTTTTGCAATTGCTTAAATATTAGGAAGAATGTTTCAGTGAAAGTGAGAAAAATCTTAAATTTAATAGATTTAAAAATTACAAAGTGATTTTAATATAGATTCAATAACAAACTAGCCCATCTAAAACATCAAACAAATAATTCATATTGAATTGAACAAATTTCTTTCAATATTTTAACCCAGTCAAAATTAAATGTTAGTTTGATTTAATGTCAATTTGTTTTAAAATATATTTATAAATTAAAAAAAAAAAAAGAGAATGCAATTATTGCTTTGACTATTGCTCTTTTGCATATAAGTTTTAAGGTTATATTTCAATTTCAATTTTTATTTATTAATCTCTCCGTCTTAAAATAATTGTTATATTTAGTTATTTCACACAAATTAAAAATTGTGATAAATAAAAGAGAGAATGGTATTTTTATAAAATATTTTTATTTATTATTAGTGTATTTGAATTATCATAAATGCAGAGTGAGAGAATAATAAATTTAAAATATTAATTAGAGAGTATAATTAGAAGATAAAAATTAAAATTATATTGAAAATTTAAAACGATACTTATTTTAGGATAAATAATTTTATCAAATACGACACTTATTTTAAGTCAGAATGAGTAATAAATATTAGAGTATTCAAATCTAACAAATAATTTATAAAAAAAATGATAACAATTTATTTTATATTCATAAACTTTGGTAGAAATTTTATGATAAACCAAAAAAAAAAAAAAAACTATGCATTAAGTAGATGAATCTTCAAACGAATAACAATGTAATTTATGATAAGAAGGGACATCATAATTTTGTAATTTGCGAGAAAAAGCCCATCATTCGTTGTAGTCTAGTTGGTTAAGATACTCCGTTTTTACCCGAGAGACCCAATTTTTTCCCATTTATTTCTGATGTTTTTTTATTTTAACATGTCAACAAAGAAAATCACACCGATATTATTAAAAAAAGTTAGAACAAATGTCAAAGAAAACTAGGAATATGTATACGTGGGAGCCTATGTAACCAACAGCACAATCACGTTCACCTCACCACCTTGCCACGTTCTGTTCATGCAAACAAGTGCCCTCATCTATCATCTATAAATAACCACGTTCTCATTCATCTCAAAAACATAAAAACAGTTTCAAATTCTCAGGAAAGAAAAAATGCCAGGCCTTACTATTGGAGACACTATTCCTGATCTTCATGTTGATACCACACAAGGCAAAATCAAGCTTCATCAGTTTTTTTCTGATAAATGGACCATTCTCTTCTCTCATCCTGGTGATTTCACCCCAGTTTGCACCACTGAGCTTGGTAAGATTGCTCAGTATGCTTCTGAGTTTAACAAACGAGGAGTTTTACTGTTAGGTTTGTCTTGTGATGACTTAGAATCACACAAGGAGTGGATCAAGGACATTGAAGCACACAATGTGAGTTTCTTTTCCTATTTTTCACATGCATGCATGTTTATGTTTGTTTCTATATTGAAATGTATATTTGTTGAATGTAGACAGATGCAAAGGTGAATTATCCAATAATTTCTGATCCCAAAAGGGAAATTATCAAGCAACTCAACATGGTTGATCCTGATGAGAAAGATTCTAATGGGAATTTACCATCAAGGGCTCTTCATATTGTTGGGCCAGATAAGAAGGTGCAATGCAAAACAAGAGAATATATGTTTACTTCTTACTAATCTTTTTCATTTTTTAATGATGGGTTGTTTAATATTTGTTGTAGATTAAGTTGAGTTTTCAGTACCCAGCAACAACTGGGAGGAACATCGATGAAGTGCTGAGGGTGGTGGATTCATTGCAGAAGGCATCAAAGTTCAAGATTGCAACTCCTGCTAACTGGAAGGTTGGGGACCCTGTTGTCATTTCGCCTAGTGTGACTAATGAACAAGCTAAGGAGATGTTTCCTCAAGGTTTTGAGACTTTTGATCTTCCATCAAAAAAGGGTTATCTTAGGTTCACCAATGTTTGATGTGGTTAGTTGCCACATGAAGTGAAGCATATAATAGAACCCTTCTTAATGTTATCTATCTATCCTATGAAACTATAGAAGCCTATAGTACTCTAGATATGTATATTGGCTTCCTGTTCCTGTTTTGCTAAAAGTTATATGGAGACAAATATAAACAAAGATTATGTATCTTTTGTTCACTGGATTCTATGTCTATGGTTTTCTCATGCTGTAAAAATGTGTGAACTCTATGCCTTGTGCTTAAGGAACAAACTAACAATATAGAATAGGTGCATAGTATAAACAACCAAAACTTTTAAGAAGAACCAAACTAGGAGGTTCATTTTAAAGATTAACAGCACCGGCCAAAACAGATTTAGCAATAGGTTTTTTCTGGGTTTACTTGAATGACTATTGGTAAGCATAGAAAAGGTTATTTGTGAAGTGATATTCGGCTCTTGTATCAAATGATCAAGGAAATTGAATGCTTATCAAAATACGTATTAGAATTGGTGTTTAGGACAAGTGAGTTGGTAGAGCTAGAATGTGGTTGAACAAAAGCTAAATTGGCAGAATGTAATGCAAATGAAGGTTGTGGTTTTGATTTTTGAAGTAATTTCAGGAGGTTGTTGTGGTGATCTTATGTGACGAAACCATTGCTATTGAATTTTTCAGAAGCAGCATTGGATTGAGTTTGTTCTTCATTACCATCAGCAGAAGCTAAACTTACAGAACTGTTGGAATGACCACATGATTTATCTTGTAACTCACCAAGAATTGAAAAGTATCAACACTATGATTGGTGTTATACTAATTAGTGCAAATATGATTCTGGTTTTGGCTCGACTTCGGCATTGAATCTTCCACGTTTACAATTATGATAAGATATGTTGACACTTTTAATGTGGGGGAAATAATAAAGAAATTAAGATTTTATTATTTATTTAATAAATTATATAAAATAAAAATTTATATTATAATTATTTATACACAATTATTTATATTATAATTATTTATATACAATTTTAATTGAGTATGGGCTAACACAATTTAAATATAAAATTTAATCAAATCAAATTTATTTTAATATTTATTTCTTGGTTTCTAGTTGTCGAACTTACGTAGTCATCGATTGAACTATTCTTAATTTCTTTTTAAATTTAAGAATTTGTTGATTTTTAATTCTTTGGTGAAAATATCGAACAATTGTGCTTCATTTAAGTAATATCTAACTTTAAGTTCACTTTGATTTATTTTTTCCTTCAAGAAGTGAAATCTAGCTTCGATATGTTTACTTCTTTCATGTAGAACTAAATTATTCGCTCAATTTATGGCTGACTTGTTATCGATTTGCAACACTAGAGATTTCTTTACTCTGAGCTTCATTTTTTCTAGTACATATCTGATCCAAATTGTTTGACAAATAACATAAGATCCAATGTTATCACTAGTCGAACACTCTCCAATCTTACTACTGGAACAAATACTTTAAAGTTGCCAAGTCTTTCTTGTTACTGGAGCAAATACTTTAAAGTAGTCGAGTCCTTCTCGTTGAAGAAACTTTCAAGATATTAATCTTGTTTTATGTCTTGCTATCTAACCATCAGCATTGCATTTCAACTTAAACACCCACTTCACTTCAATATCGTTTGTATATGTTGGCAATTAGACTAACTCCTATGTATTGTTTCTTTCGATTGTTTGTAATCTTAGACTATAGCTAACTTCCACTGTTTAATTTTCAAAGCTTCGTTATGGTTGATTGGTTCAGCACCTGCAAGTAATGTAGAATGAACTCATAATCATGAAGTCTTGTTGGAAGAACTCTATTTCTTTGAGGTCTTTGGCTTGTTTCAGCCACATGAGCCTTTTTAGACTGTTTTTGGAATGTGAGCAACTGCTTTTACTTCGATTTCGACTGGATTCTCAGTAATTCCTTCGACTTCGACTTCATCAGTTTCTTCGTCAAAATCAGAGCTCATCAATGGCTTGTTAATTAAATTACTAGAATTTTTATCCCAGGCAGAATTTACATAAATCACAATATCTCAACTTAATACAATCTTCTCATTATAAATTTTGACTTGGGTTTGGTGAAGCAGATCCAACACCCTATAGTCAATTCTTTTAATTGTCTTCAATAATTCATCTGCCTCTTGATCAGTAAAGTTCTTGTTCAGAGGCTCTTGTTCTTGACTTTTTTCCACCACTGCTTTTCATTTGTCCTTTGTCAATACATCATTTTTATTTTTCACAATATCATCATTCTTCTTTGGTGGTTCAGATTCAAAGATTCGATCACTGCGGGTCATACTCCCCGTTCCTGCTATGTTTGAGATTGCAGGTCATTGACTAGATGATGACTCACATTCATGTTTCAATCCATTAACGTATACATTTGAATCATAACTCCATGGTACTGATTTATCACTTTCATAAGGGGTAGGTGATGGCCCTCTAATTACCATCGTAGCCTTTGGAACTACTGGTATCCTTAAAGTCTGTTTCGGTGTTATTATTGGGATTTATGTTGATTCTCCCCACAGAATTATAAGTCTTTTTTTAAGGTTTGGCCTTTGGCAAGGGATTACCAACGACTTCTTTGTATTTCCTTCAATTGCAGCTGCATATTCTTCTTTAAGGTATGACCCGAATTGGACTATCCCCTGGTCCCCCAATTTTTGTAATGTTTCTTCAAAAGCTTCATTATGTTTCAAGAGGAACCCACACTCTAATCGATATTCCTTCAACTAATTTATTGGGGCCTTTACTTGGCTGGCTGCCCCATAGTCAGTGACTACTTTGATCGCATTTATTGCTGGTCCACCATACGGAGGCATGGGGCTTAACTTGATTTTTGGTTTCTCAAAAGTGATGTCCTGAGAATCCAATAAATATTGAACTTTATGTTTGAAGGCCTAACATTGTTCTATGGTATGCCCATGAGAATTAGTGTGATACTCGGCGTTGGCATTGTATTTTTATGTAGGTGGCCCAACTGGAGGAGCTAGAGGTTTTAGCTCTATCAAAGATGCCTTGACCAAGTATTGTAATAATTGACTGGGTGGCATAAGGAGTGTATCGAAATTTCTTTGCGGCCTTTCAAATTTGTTCTGTTGCTGTCCTCGCGGTACTATTAATGGTTGTTGTGCCCTTGGTTGTAAGGCTACACCATTAATTTCCCCCTCCTTCCTTTTCGTGAAGCTAGGAACATGTCTTTTGCATTGTAAGGGGTATTTGATGATCTCCCTTGTATCTTCCCACTCTTTACTCCAACTTCAATCCTTTCTCCAATAGTTACTAAATCAGAAAATCTGGAAGAGACACTTTATACCATCTTTTCATAGTATACCCCTTGCAAGGTTCCCATGAACATATCGACTAGTTATTTCTCCAACATTGGTGGTTGTACACGAGATGCCATTTCTCTCCATCTCTGGGCATATTCTTTGAAGGACTCCTCTTTCTTCTGAGACAAGTTTTGGAGTTGTGTGCGGGTAGGCGCCATGTCCAGGTTATACTTGTACTATTTCAAGAAGGCATTGGCAAGATATTCCCATGTTTGGATGTGAACACATTTCAACTGCATGCACCAATCTAGGGATGCCCCACTTAAACTGTTCTGAAAGCAATGAATCATAAGCTTCTGGTCTTGAGCATAGGTATGCATCTTTCTGTAATACATGCACAAATGGTTTCTTGGACAGGTGAACCCCTTGTGTTTCCCAAAGTCAGGCACTTTGAATTTTGGCGGGATCACCACATCAGGAACTAGACCTATTTCCAAAGCATCGACGTTGAAAGCATCATAACCTTCTATAGCTTTCAATCTTTCCTCCAGAGCCTTGTATTGGTTGAGCACAATTGGATTTTAAATAGCTTGAGCATGGTTTGTTCTTTGAGGTGCTTGATTGACATCCTCTAAGTCGTGGTCTCCATACTGCAAGTCCAAGTAGTTGTTTGCATTGTTGATCGGAATCTGCAGGGTATGGGATGCCCCTACCTTTGGTGGAGGTGGGACAAATCCTTCAGTCTTAGCTTGTCTTATATCTTGTTGGGCCATGGCGGGCTTTTGGGGTCATGCTTCTGGCTCTTTCCTGGTTGGTGACTGCTCGATGCACCAATGGTTTGGGCTACTTCTTCAAAGGCTACTCTAGGAATTTGATCATGTCTGTAAATAATGTTCTTCAAGGCTAGAAGAACTTGACTCGTGTCTCCTCTCATTGAGTTGATGTTGCCCTTGACTTGCTCGTGATCTTCCATGAACGCAACTTGGTTCTCCTCAATTTGTTCCATCGCTTTTTATTGACGGGCTCTTGTCTGATATGGTGGCCAGAGAGATGGTGGTTTTCTTCTACCAATGGTTCAACTGGAGAAGATTTTGAAAAATGAGTTTTTGTTAAGAATTTATGAAATGAAAATGTTCATGAATGTATGAATGTGTATGAACATGCTAAGAATTTTGTTTTGAACGTCTTATTCACTTGGATACATATACTTTTTTGTTTCTTTTAGATTTTGCTTTTTTATTGGTGAGTATCTAGAAAATAAATACACAGACGAAATACGAAACACAATTCCTTTATTGAAAATAACAATTGTCTTTAAAAAATAACATAATTCAAATATTGAAAGATATTGCAGCTTTAAAATAATAAACTTGCTGAAAGAAAATAAACAAAGGGAAACAATCTTCTAATTGTGTCTGTGGATGTATGCTCTGAAACGATCGACCATTATTCGGAAAATCTTGAGAAAGTCCTCAACATCTTTTGGAAGAGGAACCATTACATTTACCGCGTCTCTCAAACTTCTAGGGATGTCTTCGATGTGATTGTTTGTTAAGAATGGTGAGTCTTTCGTGCTTTTCCTTATAGTATTGGTATTCTCGGTAAAGATTAGGAACTATCTTGTGGTTTTCCCTTACCGCTTGGGTGATCTTCACATACTGCTCTTCCCAATACATCTTTTCAGCCCTCATCTCTGTGTAGAGTCTCCTTTGTATCAAGAAATCCTTTCGAAGTCCTTCTAACTCAAGGCACACTTGCTCGTATTCTTCAGATTTCTGGGCAAGAAGTCTTTCTGCCCTCATCCTTTCAAGGTATTCCCTTATCTCTGATTCTTGGCTATCCTAGAGTATGGTGGTGAAGTACTTAATTTTCTCTTCTTTATCTAAAGAAGCTTGCGCCAAACTTTGGATTTGGGCCCCTAGATCTTCTTCCAGCACCTTTTTGTCTTGCGTCGCCTTTTCATACAATCTGTTCAATCTCCCAATTTCATTAGCAGCATCCTCTAACCTTTGGTTGTGGGAATTCAAATTGAAATTATCACTTAACAATCCTTTAGTCGTACGCTTTTGCTTAAGTTTCTCTTTTCAAATGCCTTTTGATCCCTCATAATCTGTTGGTCTTTTGATTCAAGTATGCGCTGCATTTTTCTTTTTTTCTTTGGTTAAGTTAAGGAGGTTGAGCTCCAATTCTTCCTTTTCCCCCTGAGCTTGTTTTAAGGAATTTTTCAGATCATCTATTTCTTCCAAGGACATCGGTGGAGCCTCTGGGACCTCTGGCTTGTATTTAGGATCTATGTCAAATGGTAGTTTAATAATTTGTACCCTATCTAGAACCTATCGAGTGTAGGGTTCTTTTGCCACATCATTCTTCCTTTCAGCTTTCCTTTTATTAACCATATTCCAAGCCCAAATGACTTTGTTGAGCAACTCTTGGTCGTTTTTGCCCATGTCATGAATGATCAATTGTTGGAGTTGTTCGTCTGAAGGTTTATCTTCCAAAGGATACCCTAGTTGTCGTAGGGCCATGGTAGGGTTATAATTAATACAACCTCGTGATCCGATCAATGGAACATTAGGAAAGTCCCGCACTTATAGATAATATCACCAATGTCTAGCTTCCTTATACCATAATACATAATTAGCAGTAAGAGACCTTAATTTTTTAGGCCACTCATACCTTGTCAGATTTGGAATCATGTAGTCTTCCTTCTAGAGATGAGTCATAAACCAAGCATACAATAGTGGAATGCAGCAATTCAGAGTACCCCTTCTTTTTTCGTACCGTGTATGAAGTGTATAATAGATGTCAGCAAGCAGAGCGGGAGTTAGATCTGTATTAAAAGCTTTTACACTCCAAAACACGCTAATAGCCGCAGGGTCAATATAGTCTACAGTCCAAGGAAATAAGATTACACCGAATACAAGCAACCATAAACAATCAACACAAGACTCTCATTCTTTGTTATTAGCAAGATCAAAATCCTTAATTTCTAAGTAGCATCTCTTGATCTCTCGTATGTCTCCTTCTTTCTTGTAATTAAGAGACAATTCGGGATAAGGGATCCCTAAGCCTTCTTCCAAGATTTTGGCGTTGATAGTTTACCCAATACTTACATAAGCCTTCTCTTTAGAAAAGTTCATAATTATATCAAATTCTTCTAGAGTCGGTGCTAGTTGGAAGTCTTGAAGGGTGAAGCATCTCAGTAGAGGGTCGTAGAACTGAATTAGAGCAGAAACAACATCCAGTTGTACCTCTACTTTAGTTAAGTCTAGGATATCCCTATAGCAACGAGTGAACATCTTCAAAGCTCTTTCAGATGATTCCCTTTTATGGCCTTGATTTTTGACATATCCGGCTTGATGGTATTGAGGCGGACAAGTTGTTTCCCTTTAATACTCATTTTTCAAGATACTCACCAAAACCTTTTATTATTACTTTTTTTTAACCCTGTGAATAAGACAAACAAAAAGAAATGGAGGATAAATATTGGAAATACAAAAATGTATGAATGCGTGGGTGTAGAGTTTAGTGATGGGATTTTATGAAAGATATCCTTAGAAGGTAGGATCCTAGTTTTGGCCTAAGAATATTCTACCCTCCCCATAAGGTGGTTTCCTTAAGGGTATCATGAATAACACTAGAGGGAAAGGCGCAAGGGCCTCCCATAAGTGGAGTCTCTTTACAGACCGAAACTTTCGTCTCTAGGTCATAAAAGATCTCATCATGAGATTTTGGTTTGAAGGTTGGACAAAGAGTCATGGGTGTCATTCCAAAGTCCTACTTCCCAAGAGGATGTCTCTTGAGACATATTTCTTTTGCGGAATTCCACCGACTCTAGGAAAAGTCGTCACATAAACTCATAAGGTTGATGTATCCCCTTGGCTAATAGACGAACCTTCTTTCTAAGGGTTTTTGAAAATATTATTTGCAAAATTTTAAATCCCACCACAGATATAATATGATAAAATATAATAAGAAAAATAAATGAATAAATAAATAAAGAAAAATAAAAAAAAAACCAAAAAAACTCTAAAACCTAAAGGAAAGGCTTCTAAACCTAGGGTTGAGTCCCCAGCAGAGTCGTCACCTGTTGCAACTGGTTTTTAAATACAGAGTCGCCACCCTTAATTTTTATCCTAAGGAAGGGAATATAAAGGATAACCTTAAAAGTTAGAGATTCCAGGTTGTTGACTCGGTTCTAGACGAAGGGAAGGTGTTAGGTACCCCTCATCTACCTTGTTCATAAGGATACTAGGTTTAGAAGCACGATCTTTCGAGAAATAGGGTTTTAATTTTTTATTAGGGGAACTCGCCACGATTTTAATCGTATTCCTACATATCCTCTTAGGAGGAATCAGAGTCCCATTTTGTAGTTCGCGGTTGGTTTGTGTTTTTTATGGACTACGCAGGTATTTTAATTCTCCTTGTACTTAGTCCGTGCGTGTGAATAGCGAAAATTTCGGACCAAATGCACAGTTAATTAAAATATGTTTTGTACTCCTTTTCGAAAATTAATTGTTGAATTAATTTATTTATGAAAAATGATTTGGTGTTTGGTTGAATATCTTTTAAGTATTAATTGTACAAAAATATCTTATTTAAAATGCATGATTAAAAGATAATTTAATGCAAATAAAATAAATAGTATTTTTTATGGTTTGAAAAATAATACATTAGATTTATAATAATAAATATATTAAAATTATAAATATATAAAAATAAAAAATAATAAGATAATAAAGAAAGTAAATTAAAAATGTAGGGGGTATGAATTTGGTTAAGGTAGTAAAATAGGGGGTGCCAACAGCACGGGCCTGAATTCAGGCCCAAAAGACAGGGGTGTAAGTTTATACTGCATAGAAAATTGGGAGGCGTAAGTAGTAAGGGGCCCATGTCCAGATTTTGGACTTGGCCCAATTGGCCTAGGGGTGCGTTTTTGCGTGTGTAAGTAAAAATAAAAAAGACAGGGGGTATGATTGATAATGGGCTAGGCCCAAAGCAGGATTGTGAGTCTGTCTGAACTCCGTGTGGGTGGTCGCACGACACTACAGTGAGTACGCATGTTGGTGACACATGATGATGATCAGACGACTACAATTAAGGTTACACGGTAACATGGTGGGGTAACACGCGCAGGATCGGTGGACTTAATAAAATTTTGTTTGGTTTTCATTTTAATTCATTTCTTTTCCTCTCTCTCTATCCCGTCTATGTCCTTTATTATCTCAACACAACAACTGAAATGACATAATCCTAATCCCCCGCCGCTCCCACAATCTCCAATTGGTGGTGATTTTCTCCAATTTCAACCCCAAAATATAACCCCAGTCACCAAATTAACACAACAACAAAGCTAAGCATTTACCTCGTCGTGATGAATCTCGGTATTTTTCTGATTTTCTCTTAGTTTGGTCTGGTTCCTGATCTCCCACCTTGTGTTTGACCGGTACAGAGGATGGTGATGATGGCGGAGGTACGGCGACACGATGAAGCAGCAACGACTTATCTAGGGTTTTAGATGTTGAAACCCTTGGCGATGATGAACAAGGTTTGGCGAACTTTCCATTCTTCTTCTCTACTGTTTCAATTCTTTTTTCTATGATAATCTTTTCTGTAAATTCTTTCCCCTATTCTCTGTATTAGTATTAGGTTTTTATAACATTTCTTAGGATTTAGATTAGGAAACAAAAATATTAGGTTCGTTATTTTTTATTCTGATTAGGAAAAAAATTAATTTTGTTGTAATTGTATTGATTTTGTATAGATCTGATTCGATTAATAGGGATTTGTTTATGTTTTGGTTTTGAAATGTTGATTTTGTTTCTGATTATAGTTTGATTTTGTTTCTGTTTGTGCCTTTGCAAAATTGAATGCAAACATTTGTATTTGATTCGGTCGCAAAGCTTTGATTTTGATCCAAACAGTAATTGTTTAACCAAGCTTTATTATCCTTTTCTTCAATGATTTGCACGGTAGTGGTTAGAACATTTAAAGTGTGTGTTTCTTTTTCAAGTAATCTGTACAGTGCGTGTTTACTTGTTTTTGGAACATGAATTTTTTGACTGGGTTGTACATGTGTCCTTGATTTGGGCTTGAAACGGGTCATATGGTGGCCTTAAAAATATTTATTTAGTTTTAATATAAATAATGTTATGTAATGTTTTAATAAAAATACTTTTAATAAAACAAAATACATCTTGAAGTAAAGACTTGAGATGGGCTAAAATATTGGGCTTTAAACGAAGCGATTTGTTTTATACACTGTTGTACCCCAAAATTTGCCCTCCCATTTCCTCAACATTTTCTCATCACAAGACCCTTGAAGATCAAGATCCAGTTAGGGTTTCCTCTGCTCAAGACTTCTTCTTGCACTGTTGACCCAAATTAGGGTTTGTGTTTGCACAAAGATATTTTGACCTAAAATGCCTAAGATGACTTTCATGCTTCATGTTGGACTCCCAAGTTTATCCATACCAAGTTTCAAGTCTTGATTCCAATTTTTGCCCAGTCAATTGGACAGTTGACCTAGAAATCAACTGTATTGGGGAAAAAGTCAACTGTGGCCAATTGACAGTCAAATCTCATGAAAATTGACCCACATCAACATTATGAACTCACATGGACCATTTGATCAAATTTGGATCACAACTCCACAAGAAATTTGATCAGATCATCAAAAGGGCAAAATGGTCATTTTTAGGGTTTTGACTGCACAAAGGCAATTTTTGACTGTTTGACCTAGCCAATTGCAAACCAAGCTCACATATGGACTCAAGGACCCCATGGAATTATCTTGACATGCTCAACAAGTTCAAAGGATCCCAAATACACAAGATTGATAGTTGAATTTCCCAGTCAATTGATCAATTTTGACTGTATACTGAAAAGTCAAACTTTGACTTTTTGGTCAAAATCAAGAGTCAAGATTCATTTTTCATCAAAACATGTCAAATCATGAAACTTGTTCACCAAGAAATCAAAAATTGCAAATTAGGGTTTGAAATGAGAATTTTTCATAACTTAGAATTTTTCTAAGTTATGAAAAACCCTAATTTTTTCCCAACTTTGCCCCACTTTCTCACCAAGATGCATTTGGATTCAAGAAAAAGTCAAAACATGAAAGTTGTAGCCTATTGCATAATCTACAACTTTGATTCACAAAGTTTTCCCAAAAGAAGATTGTATCTCAAGTTACAATTTTTGGAACAAGGGTGCCAAACCATTCTTAACTTAGTGAAAATTTGACCTATTTTGGACAAGTTTTTTACCTAACTTCAAGACCATTTTTCATACACTTCCACTTGGAATTTCAATTTTCATTTCAAAGATGGATTGTAGTACACATTCCAAGATTTCCAAAATGTCCAAGAACTTCTCAAACAACCTCTTGGTTAGGGAGAATCGAATTTTGCAAAATGGGAAAAAGTCACTTTTGTTCTTGGCCAAGACATGTTCATACATTGGTGCAATTTTGAATTCAGCATGCTTAAGCTACATTGCAGGCCTCTAAACCATCCAACACTCAATAATTTAATGCATGTTCATTGTGCTAAGGCCTTATTTCATGAGTTTATGCATTACATGTTGAATTAAGCCATAAATGGAAAAAGCATTTTAGCCATTTTTGAAAAGATTGCTTTATGTCAAGTTCTCATATCTTTGAAGTACAAAGAAATCTCAGAGGCACAAGTTATGAGACATGTTGCACTGATCAAGGCAAGGCTTTGCAGCAGGTTTAGGGGTCCTCTACCTGTCTAGAACACAAAGTGGCCATTGCTTGCTTAAAGTTCAAGAAACATTGCATATGACATACCAACTTCCATATCAGTCAACCAAGCCTTAGAGAAAGATATCAAACACATTCCAAACATTGATCCTAAGCTAAAGCACGAGCCTTTCACCTCCAATACCTTCACAAACTCAGAACCACCATCAAACTGCCAAAATAGAGTGACCTCTGCAGATTGAGTTCCAACTCTCATCCCTGTCATGCTTTATTGCTAAAAGCTCTTCACACACCTTCCCTACCATCAATGCAAGCTAACCAAAACCTAAAACACGACCTGTAATTCCTCTAACCAGTTCCACCATTTTCATTTTCTTGTTTTGCAGTTGAAGTTCTCTAGCACGATTCAAGAAGTTTCAAGATAAAGTAAAGCTTGGAATAGCATCCCTGGACCTCAAGGAAGCTATACCAATCATCACCTTGCACTGAAAGCTTCTCCATTTCCAGATACAACTTCAACTGAACAGGTAAGTTCATGAACTCGTATCTCTCTTATTAGGTATTGTTAGCTTTAGGTTTGTGAAGAAAACATGTCACAATCATAACCCTGAACATGCCCATATGATTAGATTTCATTTATATTATGTGTGCTGCAAGAATTTTGAGTCTGAACATTGATGGAAAACTAGGTCAGGAATTGGGGGAGAAGAAATTCTCCCTCATCTTAGAGAGTTAAGTCAAGTTTTTTATATCCCTGGATTCGTCTTCTCATGCTCTACACTTTTCATGTTGAAAGTTTTGCTTAAAAGTCCAGGAATTGGGAGATAGAAAACGCGTGTTTGGCTTAAACAAAGGTGTTCTGAGGTTGAAGATGACTTGGTTCTGGGCTGGGCCTATTTGACATTTCTTTTTGCACCATATTTTTACTTCTGCACCCTCTGAGCCCATTTTGCTTATTTCTTTGACTTTTTGACTTTTTCTTTTTTGGATTGACTTATTTATTTTTTCTCATGATATTAAAAATATAAAAAATATTTTTCTCACCATTTTTGAATTTATTAGGCATTTATTTGGTTTTCTTTTAGTTTGTACATAAATAAATAAATACATATACTTTTATTTAAAATACTAAAATAGTGCAAATACATTTTTATACATTTTTATTTTGTTTTTACTTTCTGAAAATATTTTATAGAAAAAATACTTTTTTTATTAAATATTAAATATTATTAATTTATATATATAATACATATTTAGTAAATAATATATATATATATATATATATATATATATATATATATATATATATATATATATATATATATATATATATATATATATATATATATATATATATATATATATATATATATATATATATATATATATATATATATATATATATATATATATATATATATATATATATATATATATATATATATATATATATATATATATATATATATATATATATATATATATATATATATATATATATATATATATATATATATATATATATATATATATATATATATATATATATATATATATATATATTTATTTAGGGTTAAAATACAAAAATATACACATTTTTATTTTTATTTAATATTTAATATAAAAATACATTTTGACAAATATACTTCATTTTATTTTATTTTTTTTGTATACAATAAATAAATACTTGTACATAATAAATAAATAATGCATTTTATTTAATAGAATTAGGGTTTAACCCTAAACATGAAAAACTCCAACAAAAAAAAAAATAATACTTTTCTTTTTGTTTATTTTGACATATAATAATACTTTTTTTTCATACATATAAAAACTTTTTTTGCATTTTTGCATCTTTATTTTATTTTCCATTTAATTTATGCAATAAATTATCTTGTAAATAATTCAATATTGATGTAATAATTTAGGTTTAAATTCCTTGTCAAAATCCCCATTTGAACATTTGTACCCCCCTTCCCATATATGGTTTTGTAATAGTTTAGTAAATTTATTTTCGCACTTTATTGCTTTCTAATTATACCATGTTAGAATTAGGGTTTGTATGCGAAAAAACAACGAAAATAGTTTTGACCTAATTTCAAGATAAACAAGCATGAAAATGGACACACAAATCACACTTGCACCCCCTAGGGTATTCCACTTGTTGCCTTTCAAAATTGGGCCATATTGCATGTTAGGTCTCTTTGGGCAAAACAAACACAAATCAAATGATCATAGTCCCTCGATGACGCTTTCAAAAGTTGCCTAAAAAATGATCAAGTCCCTTAAAGAAAATTGCCCAAAGATACTTGGCACCATTGCAATTATGGTCTAAACGATGATCCGCGCCCGTCCGTTTCACATCCTAATATGAGATTGTCCACCAAATACAATGGTGGAACAAACTTGTTAAAAGGGTTAAAACATAGCAATAAACTTTGAGAAATATAGGAGTAGATAACCTCTTAGTTACTTGAATCAAACTTGCAAAAACAAAAACACTTGCCTATTTTCTAAAACCACACCTCACAACACTTTCAAAACAACTTTCAAAAACAAATGAAAACCTTTTCAAAAGACATACATCTTTGTATACATCCCAACATGGATCATTACAAAGGTTACCACCACAATGGCTTCTTTTCAAAACATTTTCAAACCCACACAGACAAACACCATTTCAAACAATTGAAAACAAAAGGCAAGTGATCTAAGCAAGTAACTAAGAGCCCATGGATAACCATGGATAGAAAGGGTGCTAATACCTTCCCTTTCTATAATCTACTCCCCGAACCCAAGAAAACATCTCAAAAGGTTTTTGCTGTGCTTTTTAACCTTTCCTTAGGATAAAATAAAAAGTCGGTGGCGACTCTTGCTCAACTGAAACATTTGCGAATACAAACGCAAAACCATAGTCAGTTCTCCCACCGTATCACAGAACTGGCGACTCTGCTGGGGAATATTTTAAAAGTGGAGTAACCTTAGGGCTTAGATCACCTTTGTTTTCAATTGTTTGCTTTGTTTGCTTTTATGTTTGTGGGCTTTGCATCGGAGTTTCATAGATCCTAACCCGGATCTGAGAAATACCCTTTTTAGGTAGCATAATCTGTGAGGGACCTGTCCGGCGTAGACTGACATGGGTGAAGCAGTGGCTACATTGGTGTGGCACCTTGGTCTGTACCTATATCCCTTGTGTTACAACGGGGAGAATATAGGTCTTCTAAGGAGTCATTAAACACCAACCGACCTTAGAACCCTAAATTGACCAACTTGGCTATTAGGACAGTAGCAGTATGCTACACTCATTGAGGCTAAAATCTCGAGATGGTTCTGGCCGCAAGAAAAGATTGCGATGCTGGATTTATGACCGATTGAGGGTAGCCAATGATTTGAGATCCTTTAGAACCCGGTTACTTTTGATAGGACAGGTTTTAACCGACGAAACTAAAAGAGGGTAACACCTAAACTTCATGCTGGCTTGAAACTTAAGGGTTATCTTGTGTGACTTGTGTGCCTTATCATGTTTGCCTGTGTGAATACTTGTGGTGTGCTTCATCATAGCATCATGCCATCATACCATTGCATGCATCCTGTATAAAGGACTAACCCATTTCAAAGACAAAAAGTTTCGTCTTTGCTCTGTTTTGTAGGACATCATGATGCCCGTGCGTAGGAATACTATCCGGCTCAACTTTGTTCAACCACCAACTTTGCTCAAGGATTTGGTTGGTAGGATTCTAAACACCTCCTCCTTCATCAACAGGCATGGTTCTCTCCTTGTCTTGATCACTGCAAAGTGGGACCAACAACTGATAAGTGTTCTGACCCAGTTTTATGACCCCCTGTATCATTGTTTCACCTTTCAAGATTTCCAGCTGGTTCCTACCCTGGAAGAATTCTCTTATTTGCTTGGGATCCCTGTCTTGGAGAAAACTCCATTCACTGGTTTGGAAAAGACTCCTAGGCCTGAAGAGATTGTTGCAATTCTCCCCTTGACCAAAGAAGAGGTATTGGCTAACTGGGAAACTAGAAGTGGAGTTAAGGGCTCTTTGGTCAAATTTCTGGTTGGCAAGGCTAATGATTTCTGGAATGACTTGGACTTCAAGGCGTACGAAGATATTCTGGCTCTTTTGATCTACGGTCTGGTATTGTTTCCTAATCCTGACACCTTTATCAGTATCCATGCCATAAGGATTTTCATGTCTCGGAATCCTGTACCCACTCTTTTGGGTGATATCCTGCAACAACTCTATGCTCGTACTGCTCGAAAACGGGGGACTCCGTGGTGTTGTGCTCCTTTGCTAGTGAGGTGGTTTATTTCTCACCTTCCTAAGTTTGTGCTGAAGAATGAAGAAGGAAAAGGTTGGGCTCGTAGGCTAATGTCTCTCACTGATAATGACATCACTTGGACTCTCAGAGGTTTGGATGAAGTAGCTGTTATTGATCGTTGCGGAGAATACCCTAATGTTCCGTTGATTGGTATCCAAGGAGGAATCTCTTATAATCCATGCTTAGCCCTCCGCCAGTTTGGAAGATCCAGAAGAGTTGGGCCTCATGAAATGTTGGTTCCTCACTTCCATTTTGAGTTTCAGGCAGACAGTGACAAACTACGCCATGGATTCATTCGAGCTTGGGACAGAATTCACAAAGCTGACCCACATGAGTTGGGACCAAAGACTTCTCTACCAATGGAACCCTATTGCAAATGGGTCCGCATCCGTGCTCAGAAGTTAGGTATGCCGTACGAAGCTGTCAGACCGATCATTCTTGAATCTCCTGATGAAGATGGGGTTCCTCCAACTGTCCTCCCTCCTCAGATACCTACTGATTTTGACACAATGAAGAGATCTTGGGCGCAGCTAAAGGAAGAACGGGATTTCTATCGGGAAAAGTTCAACGAGCAGGAACGGAAGATCCAGAGGCTGACTAAGCAATTGGAGGAAGAGCGGGTTCTGAATAACTACATCAACACTGAGAAGAGGAGGCCATGGGAGCACTGATGGGCTTTGGATATTTCCTTTTATAGCTTTTATTTCCTTTCCAGTATTTTTCATTCCTATAATGCCTAAGGGCAAGTTGTTGAACAATTAAAATTTTAATCTAATGAAGTGTGTTTCCCTTTTGTCTACAAGGTTGAATTTTGTTTGTCTTTGAAAACATAAAACATACGCATCTCATTGCACCATATGCATAGCAGGTACCCTATTTCACAGGTTGCTTAATCTTCTTCGCTGTTTATTTGAACAGTCATCATGAATCCAGACTCATCCAGTGAGCAAGCAATCAAGGCCCTCCAGGCCCAAAGTGCCCAGTTTCAAGAGATGGTCCTGAGCCTGGCCCAAGGTCAGCAAGAGTTGAAGACTCTACTCCTGAAGAAGAAGAAAAAAAAGAGGACTGCGTTATTCAACACCGGATGCAGATTTGGGAACACACTCCATAATGAAGCTGATCCAACTACTTCTTCTGCTGAGAAAGACAGTCCCCAAGGGGGAGGAGCTCCTAGTCCTGTAGTCTCTGACAACGAGACGGACTACAATGACGAACAATACCCACCTGCTGCTGACAGATACAAACAATTAGAGGACCGCTTGAGCGCCATGGAGATTCAGAATGTACCGGGGCTGGATTTCGGAGATTTGGGGTTATCTTCTAGGGTAGTAATTCCACACAAGTTTAAGGCGCCTGCTTTTTCCAAATATGACGGGGCTTCCTGTCCAAAGCTGCATCTAAGGTCGTACGTAAGGAAGATCCAACCTTACACGGCGAATAAGAACCTTTGGATTCACTTCTTCCAAGATAGCCTTTCGGGGTCACAGCTTGAATGGTTCTATCAACTTGATGGGACTAGTATCCGACACTGGGAAGATTTGGCAACCGCATTCTACAGACAATATCAATACAATTCTGATCTCGCTCCTACGCGTACCCAACTTCAGGGTATGTCTCTAGGAACGGGCGAGGGGTTTAAAGAATATGCACAAAAATGGAGAGATTTGGCTGGCAGGGTGCAGCCTCCATTGACTGATCGTGAGCTGGTTGATATGTTTCTAGGGACTTTGTCTGGTCCTTTTTTTAATCATTTGGTTGGTAACTCCTCCGCTGGGTTTACGGATTTGATTCTGACGGGAGAAAGAATTGAAGCTGGCATCAGGTCAGGAAAGATACAAAAAGCTGCCTCCCCAAGTACTGAGAAAAGGCCTTTCAAGAAAGAAGCGAGTGCCGTCTATGGTCCTAGAAGACAAGTCAATCCAGAAAGTCGCCAAGCCGTCAATGCTTTGGTCATTTCAAAACCTGTTGCTGCTCCTCAGCAGTACAATCAACAAAGAGGTGAAAGGCCCAAGAGGCAGTATACTCGGCTGAGTATGACCTTATCACAAATTTTACCGCAACTGTTATCAACCAACTTGGTGACCATCAAAGAAGCTCCAAAGGTCGTTAATACTGCATCTCCTAAGTATAACCCGAATGCCCGTTGTGCTTATCATTCTGATAGCCCCGGGCATACTACTGATGATTGCTGGGCCTTGAGAAACAAAGTGCAAGATCTTATCGACGCGAAGGAAATTCAGTTCGAAGCGCCTGAGAGGCCAAATGTTGTAACCGCTCCTATGCCCCAGCATAGAGTAAATGCCATTGAGGAAGATTTGTATGCTGTTTCGGTGAATGATGTTGCTACCCCTCTTTTGACTGTTAAGAGGAACTTACTACTAGCCGGTTTATTTCCGGGTTGTAGCAAGGGTTGCCTCCTGTGTGCTGTTATCCCTACCGGTTGTCCGCTGCTGAAATCAGGCATCCAAAGCCTGATGGATAGCAAAGAAATTCTATTCAAGAAAACTGTTGTTTCGTTTGTCTCCGTTGAAGAAATATTTGTTGTCACAATTTACAATCCTACCAAAGCTCCCATGAAGAAACTAGTCCAAATTATGTCTGTTGCACCCATTACTATTACTGTTCCGGGGCCTCTCCCCTATGAGTATGATAAAGCGGTCCCATGGCATTATGGGGCCGACGTGTATGTGCTTGGGGTGAAGCAGGAGTTCAACACCAATACCAGTATCAGTAACATCACTGGTCCCGCTAAGATTACCCGCAGTGGCAGGCTCTTCTCGCCTGACATTGCACCGCCAGTTATCCGAAAACCTCTAACCATCACACCCGCAAGTGTGCATGTTCCAATTCGAGTTCCTGTGTCTACTACCGCCGCCGAGTCCTCTGATACTCGGGGCAAAGAAGTTGCTGCCGATTTGCCTTCCAGGACGGAGGCACCAAAAAAGACTGTTGTAGAAGCCTCCCAACAAGAAATGGAGGAAATCCTTAAAATCATCAAAAAGAGTGACTTCAATGTTGTTGAACAGTTGGGGCATACTCCCTCCAAAATCTCTATGCTATCATTGCTGCTATGCTCAGAGGCCCATGCAAAAGCCCTGATTTCATTTCTGAAAATGGCCCATGTGCCGCAAGAGACCTCTGCAGATCAATTCACCGACTGTGTGGCTAATTTGACAGCTGACAATGGTTTGGGGTTCTCAGATGCTGATCTTACCGCCAAAGGGAAAAATCACAATGATGCCCTGCATGTTTCCATAGAATGCAGGGGCACTACTCTCGCACACGTGTTGGTGGATACCGGTTCTTCCCTGAATGTTTTGCCCAAGAAGGCATTGGATCGCTTGGATTGTGAGGGTCTGGAGTTGAAGCCTAGTAACATCATTGTTAGAGCCTTTGACGGTTCCAAGAGGATGGTGCACGGTGAAGTAGACATTCCTATTCGCGTGGGTTCCCAAGTCTTCGACTCAACGTTCTATGTAATGGATATTCGTCCATCTTACTCCTGCTTGTTGGGTCGACCCTGGATTCACAAGGCTGGGGCAGTAACATCCACTCTACACCAAAAGCTCAAATACCCTGTCAAAGGGAAGATTGTTACTGTGCAGGGTGAGGAGGAATACATGGTTAGTCACTTGAATTCATTCCGGTATATCGAGATGGACGGGGAGTTTATTGAAACCCCCTTTCAGCATTTTAAGGAAGTACCTCCAACGTTGGCATCAGCTGAAACAGTGGTTGAAGAAGACTTTCCGTTGAAGATGGCGTCCTTGAAGGATGCCCGGGCTGTAATCGAGAAAGGCAATTGTGCAAATTGGGGTCAGCTTCCTGACTTCACGCAAAAGAATGACAAGTTTGGGCTGGGCTTTACTGCAGAGGCTCAGAGGACCATGCGCAAGGAAAAGATCAGAAAGGCTCTAGTGTTTATCACCAGTCCAAGAGTGAATGCTATCGAGGAGGACGTAGAGGAAGCAGAATTCGACAGTTGGATCTATCCAACCACCAGCAACGGACCAAGCAACTGGACGGCAAAGGATTTTACACCTATCACATTTGTCACGCAGTAATTAACTCTTTTGATTTTCAATTTGTAACAAACAATATGTTAAAACTTTATTGGCTCGGTGTCCTACCCGGGGCATCGTAGCTCCATTTGTGAGGGCTTTTTGTATGACATTTTCATATATCATCAATCAAAACATTGGACGTTTGTTGCATTTCAAATCTTGTGCTCTTTTTCTTTCTGTGTTATATATTGCAAAACAGCTATATTTACACACACTCACTTATACAGGTTTCAATCCACTCTGGATCTCACTGGCAACAGCTCTGCTACCACCAGTTATGACTTCGAGAATCCGATCAACTTGGCCGAAGACGAAGGTGAAGATGATTGCGAAGTGCCTGGTGAACTCGCAAGACTGCTACTCCAGGAAGAGAGGGTTATTCAACCACATGAAGAGCCGGTGGAAACAGTTAACCTAGGTACTGAGACAAATAGGAAAGAAGTCAAGATTGGGGCTAATCTAGAGCTCAGCGTGAAGCAACGATTGATCCAGATACTACATGACTACATGGAGATCTTCGCTTGGTCCTACGAAGACATGCCTGGTTTGGATGCCGACATTGTAGTTCATCAACTGCCAACCAAGGAAGACTGCCCTCCGGTAAAGCAAAAGGTCCGCCGCATGCGCCCAGAGATGTCCGAAAAGATCAAGGCTGAGGTTATGAAGCAATTCGATGCCGGGTTTCTAGCGGTAACTTCTTATCCTCAATGGGTTACCAACGTGGTGCCAGTGCCAAAGAAGGACGGAAAAGTCAGGATGTCTGTCGACTACAGGGATTTGAACAGGGCAAGCCCCAAGGATGATTTCCCGCTACCTCACATCGACGTTCTTGTCGACAATACTGCTCAACATAAGGTGTTCTCCTTCATGGATGGTTTTTCAGGGTATAATCAGATAAAGATGGCTCCTGAAGATATGGAGAAGACTACCTTTGTGACTCAGTGGGGCACTTTATGCTACAAGGTCATGCCATTCGGGTTGAAAAATGTTGGGGCAACTTATCAACGTGCCATGGTTGCTTTATTTCATGATATGATCCATCATGAGATTGAGGTATACGTTGATGACATGATTGCAAGGTCTCAAACTGAAGAGGAGCACCTTGATCATCTGAGGAAGTTGTTTGACCGACTGAAGTTATACAAGCTGAGGTTGAATCCCAACAAATGCACCTTTGGGGTAAGGTCCGGAAAATTGCTAGGTTTCATTGTAAGTGATAAAGGTATTCAGGTGGACCCTGCCAAGGTAAAAGCCATACAAGAGATGCCAACTCCAAAGACAGAGAAAGAAGTCAGAGGCTTCCTGGGACGACTGAATTACATTGCCCGATTCATCTCACATCTGACTACTACTTGTGAGCTAATCTTCAAATTACTGAAGAAAGATCAAGTAGTACGCTGGAACGATGAATGTCAGGCTGCCTTTGAAAAGATAAAGGAGTACCTCCAAGAGCCACCCATTCTTATGCCACCAGTGGAAGGAAGACCTCTGATACTATACTTAACAGTGCTTGATAATTCAATGGGGTGTGTGTTGGGGCAGCATGACGAGTCTGGCCGAAAAGAGCATGCTATTTATTACTTGAGCAAAAAGTTTACCGACTGTGAGTCTCATTACTCACTGCTTGAGAAAACTTGTTGCGCTCTAGTATGGGCTGCTCGCCGGCTGAGACAGTATATGCTGACTCACACCACGTTATTGATTTCAAAGATGGATCCCATCAAATACATATTTGAAAAGCCTGCTCTGTCTGGAAGAATAGCAAGATGGCAAATGATCTTGACAGAATATGATATCCAGTATACAACTCAGAAAGCAATTAAAGGAAGTGTACTGGCAGATCATTTGGCACACCAACCTGTGGACGATTACCAATCATTGAACTTCGATTTTCCGGACGAAGACATCATGGTGGTAACTGATTGTGAAGTGCCTGGACCGGATGAAGGACCTGAGGAAGGATCCCGATGGTCTATGCATTTTGACGGAGCCTCCAATGCTTTGGGTAACGGCGTCGGCACTGTGATCATATCTCCCAAAGGAACTCATACTCCACTCACCGCCCGATTGTATTTCAACTGCACCAACAACATGGTAGAATATGAGGCATGTATCATGGGTCTACAAGCTGCAATCGACTTAAGGATCAAATTTCTGAGTGTCTTCGGAGATTCCGCTCTCGTGATCAATCAGATCAAAGGCGAGTGGGATACGAAACACCCAAATCTTATTCCCTACAAGGAGTATGTGTTGACCCTGCTTCCCCACTTTGAAGAGATAACTTTTGAGCACTTCCCAAGAGAGGAGAATCAGCTAGCGAACGCACTATCTATGATGTCTTCAATGTTCAAAGTTAAATGGGACAATGGGGCTCCCCGGATCATTATCTGGAAGTTGGACGAACCGGCATACTGCTGCGATCTTGAGGCCGAAAAGGTGACTGAAAAACCCTGGTATCATGAGGTGAAGAGGTACTTGGAAGCTCAGGAATACCCTGAAGGTGCATCCGTCAATGACAAGAAGTTCATGAGGAGGTTTGCGGAAAAATTATTCCTCAGCAACGACATTCTCTACAAACGGAATCATGATTCAACTCTACTGCATTGTGTGGATAAGGCTGAAGCAGAGAAGATCATGATAGAACTGCATGAAGGTACATTCGGAACACATTCCAGTGGACACACCATGGAAAAGAAAATCCTTCGGGCAGGATATTTCTGGTCCACCATGGAAGCCGACTGTTACCAACATTCTCGAACTTGTCATAAATGCCAGGTCTATGCTGACAAGGTGCACATTCCTCCAGTTCCTCTGAACGTCCTGACGGCACCTTGGCCTTTTGCAATGTGGGGCATTGATATGATCGGTGAGATCCGACCGACGGCATCCAACGGGCATCGCTTCATCTTGGTGGCAATCGATTACTTCACGAAGTGGGTTGAGGCAGCTTCCTACGCAACGGTAACCAAGAGCGTCGTGGCACGTTTCATTCGGCATAATCTGATCTGTCGGTACGGCGTCCCGGAAAGAATCATTACGGACAATGGTACCAATCTTAATAACAAGATGATCACTGAGCTCTGCGAGCAATTCAAAATACAGCACCATAACTCTTCTCCTTACCGGCCGAAGATGAATGGGGCTGTAGAGGCAGCTAATAAGAATATCAAGAAAATTGTGCAGAAGATGACAGTGACCTATAAAGATTGGCACGAGATGTTACCGTTTGCTCTTCATGGGTACCGTACCTCAGCAAGGACGTCAACGGGGGCAACTCCTTTCTCCTTGGTCTATGGCATGGAGGCAGTCTTGCCAATTGAAGTCCAGATACCTTCTCTCCGAATAATGAAGGATGCAGACTTGAATGAAGATGACTGGATCCAGACTCGACTTGATCAATTAAACCTAATTGACGAAAAGAGACTCACCGCTATCTGTCATGGTCAGACGTATCAAAAACGGATGATCAGGGCATTTAACAAGAAAGTCAGACCACAAGAGTATCAAGTTGGGGACCTGGTAATCAAACGCATCATCCTTCCTCAAAGTGATCCCCGGGGCAAATGGACCCCTACATACGAAGGGCCATTTGTGGTTAAACATGTGTTCTCAGGAGGAGCCATGATCCTAACCACCATGGATGGTGACGACCTTCCTCACCCCGCCAATGCAGACATAGTGAAAAGATACTACGCATGAATAAAAGACCTGCTAGGTTGACATACCTAGGAAAAAATAAGGGCTTCCCGGCGAACCAAAAGGGTTCGGGAAAAAATAAGGGATGAAATGAAAAAAATCTGTACACCCGGCAAGTCGAAAACCTGAAAAGGCGGCTTGGGCAAAAATGGGTATCCCGGTGGACTGAAAACCCGAAAGGGCGGTCCAGGCAAAAGTTAGGGATAAAGCGTAACACTATGTCTCATTGGATCACTTCGCATCCGGAATTCGGCATCAACTATCTGGCTCAGACTTCGGCATCGACCAATCAGCTTCATCTTCAACTAGGCAGCAAAGTGATGAGACGCTTGAAGACATAAAGGCGATAGCAGAGTTGGAACCCAGTGGGATTGTTCACATAGGTGTTTTGTTTCCTTTTCAAAATTGTAAATTCTATGTTATTCGGCGGCATTCTCTTACTAGGATGTCAGCCTCTTGTACAAAAACGCCTATTCACAGGCAAAATTCAAATCAATACAAATTGACTTATCCATACAAATTGCCATTGTTTTTTTTCTTTTTCTGTTTTGTCTTGCGAAGAACGTCCAATGTTCATTTTTGATATATGCATTTGACATTAAATTGCTGATTCATAAATATTTGCATATGAAACAAAAGATTAATTACAGGTGACATCAGAAATAGGGGCAATATGAAGTTGTCTGATGCAGTCTGTTTGCTTTGTCCGCCAAGGTACCAAGGTAGATTCGACTGAAGAATGTGACCAAATCATCTCAACGTCCCGCAGAGTAAGACAAGATTCAGCAATACTTTCCCCAAGCAGAGTTGGTCCCCCGTTGATCCTGAAAAGGCACAACATTCCCCATCAGGTCTTAAAGCTTATCCCCAGTAGATTCTGGAAGCTTGTTCCCTGCAGAATATGGACGTCTCTCCCGAGCTTTATTCAAAGTTATTCCTCACAAGGGTTTATAACTGGGTTATCCTCAGCTATCTGCCACGGAAGATCGCCCTCGGCAAAGTTCTTCCTTTTCCCCAGCGGAGTTTATCTTTGGTGTTCCCCAGCGGAGTTTATCATCATTATCCCTAGCGGAGTCCATCATTGAGGTCCTCAGCAGACCTCTCATCAAAACTTCAGCAAAGTATCTCTTCCACAGAGCAATTCCCCGGCCGATCGTCAAGGATTTATTTTCCTAAGACGAAAATACATTCATAAACATTTCACATTTTCATACATTTTGCTTACATACATGATAAAGTGCGTACAACACTATCTCATGTTGAACATCATGACATCATGCATATCATACATCATGACATTGCATACAACTTATGTTTTTGCCTTTTCAGGGAAAATACAATCCCAAAGACAACTACCTTCAACTATCACATTTCCAGACTCGATTCCTGTATCTAGCCAGGGCACGTCTGAAGAGTTCAAAGATTTTATTCCTGTATCCAGCCAGGGCACATCTATCAACTACAACATTTCTGGATTCGATTCCTGTATCCAGCCAGGGCATATCTGTTAACGACCATTTCCAGACTCGATTCCTGTATCTAGCCAGGGCACGTCTGAAGAGTTCGAAGATTCGATTCCTGTATCCAGCCATGGCATATCTGTTGACCACATTTCCAGACTCGATTCCTGTATCTAGCCAGGGCACGTCTGAAGAGTTCGAAGATTCGATTCCTGTATCCAGCCAAGGCATATCTGTTGACGACTATTTCCAGATCCGATTCTTGTATCCAGCCAGGGCACATCTGTGAGCAACCGATTGTAGATTCGACACCTGTATCTAGCCAGGGCATATCTGCATGAGGAGATTGAAGATCAAACACCTGTAACAAGCCAGGAAAACATCTGTCTTTCTCAAATACACAAGTTCTCGCTAAGGAATCTCTTATGCGATCAACACTTCCAAATGGCATCTATAAGCCCATTCCCGACAAGGTTCTGTCACATCTCCAGATGGCATCTATAAGCCCATCTCCCTATCCACCATCTCTCCAAATGGCATCTATAAGCCTATTCCCGACATCACATTGCTGATACTTCAACATGCGAGTGCAAATTTCCGGGCACTCTAGTGTCCAATCTCCTTTTACCCTCGAGTCACGAAAGGCAAACTTGCCAATCTAACTCTTCAGGTTCAAGAAGATTGAACAGGGGCAACTGTTGTACCCCAAAATTTGCCCTCCCATTTCCTCAACATTTTCTCATCACAAGACCCTTGAAGATCAAGATCTAGTTAGGGTTTCCTCTGCTCAAGACTTCTTCTTGCACTGTTGACCCAAATTAGGTTTTGTGTTTGCACAAAGATATTTTGACCTAAAATGCCTAAGATGACTTTCATGCTTCATGTTGGACTCCCAAGTTTATCCATACCAAGTTTCAAGTCTTGATTCCAATTTTTGCCCAGTCAATTGGACAGTTGACCTAGAAATCAACTGTATTGGGGAAAAAGTCAACTGTGGCCAATTGACAGTCAAATCTCATGAGAATTGACCCACATCAACATTATGAACTCACATGGACCATTTGATCAAATTTGGATCACAACTCCACAAGAAATTTGATCAGATCATCAAAAGGGCAAAATGGTCATTTTTAGGGTTTTGACTGCACAAAGGCAATTTTTGACTGTTTGACCTAGCCAATGGCAAACCAAGCTCACATATGGACTCAAGGACCCCATGGAATTATCTTGACATGCTCAACAAGTTCAAAGGATCCCAAATACACAAGATTGATAGTTGAATTTCCCAGTCAATTAATCAATTTTGACTGTATACTGAAAAGTCAAACTTTGACTTTTTGGTCAAAATCAAGAGTCAAGATTCATTTTTCATCAAAACATGTCAAATCATGAAACTTGTTCACCAAGAAATCAAAAATTGCAAATTAGGGTTTGAAATGAGAATTTTTCATAACTTAGAATTTTTCTAAGTTATGAAAAACCCTAATTTTTTCCCAACTTTGCCCCACTTTATCACCAAGATGCATTTGGATTCAAGAAAAAGTAAAAACATGAAAGTTATAGCATATTGCATAATCTACAACTTTGATTCACAAAGTTTTCCCAAAAGAAGCTTGTATCTCAAGTTACAATTTTTGGAACAAGGGTGCCAAACCATTCTTAACTTAGTGAAAATTTGACCTATTTTGGACAAGTTTTTTACCTAACTTCAAGACCATTTTTCATACACTTCCACTTGGAATTTAAATTTTCATTTCAAAGATGGATTGTAGTACACATTCCAAGCTTTCCAAAATGTCCAAGAACTTCTCAAACAACCTCATGGTTAGGGAGAATCGAATTTTGCAAAATGGGAAAAAGTCCCTTTTGTTCTTGGCCAAGACATGTTCATACATTGGTGCCATTTTGAATTCAGCATGCTTAAGCTACATTGCAGGCCTCTAAAACATCCAACACTCAATAATTTAATGCATGTTCATTGTGCTAAGGCCTTATTTCATGAGTTTATGCATTACATGTTGAATTAAGCCATAAATGGAAAAAGCATTTTAGCCATTTTTGAAAAGATTGCTTTATGTCAAGTTCTCATATCTTTGAAGTACAAAGAAATCTCAGAGGCACAAGTTATGAGACATGTTGCACTGATCAAGGCAAGGCTTTGCAGCAGGTTTAGGGGTCCTCTACCTGTCTAGAACACAAAGTGGCCATTGCTTGCTTAAAGTTCAAGAAACATTGCATATGACATACCAACTTCCATATCAGTCAACCAAGCCTTAGAGAAAGATATCAAACACATTCCAAACATTGATCCTAAGCTAAAGCACGAGCCTTTCACCTCCAATACCTTCACAAACTCAGAACCACCATCAAACTGCCAAAACAGAGTGACCTCTGCAGATTGAGTTCCAACTCTCATCCCTGTCATGCTTTCTTGCTAAAAGCTCTTCACACACCTTCCCTACCATCAATGTAAGCTAACCAAAACCTAAAACACGACCTGTAATTCCTCTAACCAGTTCCACCATTTTCATTTTCTTGTTTTGCAGTTGAAGTTCTCTAGCACGATTCAAGAAGTTTCAAGACAAAGTAAAGCTTGGAATAGCATCCCTGGACCTCAAGGAAGCTATACCAATCATCACCTTGCACTGAAAGCTTCTCCATTGCCAGATACAACTTCAACTGAACAAGTAAGTTCATGAACTCGTATCTCTCTTATTAGGCATTGTTAGCTTTAGGTTTGTGAAGAAAACATGTCATAATCATAGCCCTGAACATGCCCATATGATTAGATTTCATTTATATTATGTGTGCTGCAAGAATTTTGAGTCTGAACATTGATGGAAAACTAGGTCAGGAATTGGGGGAGAAGAAATTCTCCCTCATCTTAGAGAGTTAAGTCAAGTTTTTTATATCCCTGGATTCGTCTTCTCATGCTCTACACTTTTCATGTTGAAAGTTTTGCTTAAAAGTCCAGGAATTGGGAGATAGAAAACGCGTGTTTGGCCTGAACAAAGGTGTTATGAGGTTGAAGATGACTTGGTTCTGGGCTGGGCCTGTTTGACATTTCTTTTTGCACCATATTTTTACTTCTGCACCCCCTGAGCCCATTTTGCTTATTTCTTTGACTTTTTGACTTTTTCTTTTTTGGATTGACTTATTTATTTTTTCTCATGATATTAAAAATATAAAAAATATTTTTCTCACCATTTTTGAATTTATTAGGCATTTATTTGGTTTTCTTTTAGTTTGTACATAAATAAATAAATACATATACTTTTATTTAAAATACTAAAATAGTGCAAATACATTTTTATACATTTTTATTTTGTTTTTACTTTCTGAAAATATTTTATAGAAAAAAATACTTTTTTTATTAAATATTAAATATTATTAATTTATATATATAATACATATTTAGTAAATAATATATATAAAAATATACACATTTTTATTTTTATTTAATATTTAATATAAAAATACCTTTTGACAAATATACTTCATTTTATTTTATTTTTTTTGTATACAATAAATAAATACTTGTACATAATAAATAAATAATGCATTTTATTTAATAGAATTAGGGTTTAACCCTAAACATGAAAAACTCCCAAAAAAAAAAAAATAATACTTTTTTTTTTGTTTATTTTGACATATAATAATACTTTTTTTTCATACATATAAAAACTTTTTTTGCATTTTTGCATCTTTATTTTATTTTCCATTTAATTTATGCAATAAATTATCTTGTAAATAATTCAATATTGATGTAATAATTTAGGTTTAAATTCCTTGTCAAAATCCCCATTTGAACATTTGTACCCCCCTTCCCATATATGGTTTTGTAATAGCTTAGTAAATTTATTTTCGCACTTTATTGCTTTCTAATTATACCATGTTAGAATTAGGGTTTGTATGCGAAAAAACAACGAAAATAGTTTTGAACTAATTTCAAGATAAACAAGCATGAAAATGGACACACAAATCACACTTGCACCCCCTAGGGTATTCCACTTGTTGCCTTTCAAAATTGGGCCATATTGCATGTTAGGTCTCTTTGGGAAAAACAAACACAAATCAAATGATCATAGTCCCTCGATGACGCTTTCAAAAGTTGCCTAAAAAATGATCAAGTCCCTTAAAGAAAATTGCCCAAAGATACTTGGCACCATTGCAATTATGGTCTAAACGATGACCCGCGCCCGTCCCTTTCACATCCTAATATGAGATTGTCCACCAAATACAATGGTGGAACAAACTTATTAAAAGGGTTAAAACATAGCAATAAACTTTGAGAAATATAGGAGTAGATAACCTCTTAGTTACTTGAATCAAACTTGCAAAAACAAAAACACTTGCCTATTTTCTAAAACCACACCTCACAACACTTTCAAAACAACTTTCAAAAACAAATGAAAACCTTTTCAAAAGACATACATCTTTGTATACATCCCAACATGGATCATTACAAAGGTTACCACCACAATGGCTTCTTTTCAAAACATTTTCAAACCCACACACACAAACACCATTTCAAACAATTGAAAACAAAAGGCAAGTGATCTAAGCAAGTAACTAAGAGCCCATGGATAACCATGGATAGAAAGGGTGCTAATACCTTCCCTTTCTATAATCTACTCCCCGAACCCAAGAAAACATCTCAAAAGGTTTTTGCTGTGCTTTTTAACCTTTCCTTAGGATAAAATAAAAAGTCGGTGGCGACTCTTGCTCAACCGAAACATTTGCGAATACAAACGCAAAACCATAGTCAGTTCTCCCACTGTATCACATACACCATTCAAACGAAATGGAACCTAAATGGGCCATTATGATTTAGAAATGGCCCAATATTTTCTCAATAACGCGAACCCCCTCCTTTAGCATTTGAAATGGGCTAATACACTTTAACAAATACACCCCCTTCATGAACTAAAATGGAACCAAAACTTTGTATGGGCCATGAGACTACAATGGTCTTTCTATTTTTAGGAAGCTCACCATCTTTTAATTAAAACTCGCCCTTATACAATAATGCACCTCTCTTTTTAACTTGAAACATACTTTATTTTAAAAACTAATGGGCCATCAGATATTAATGGTCCATTTTGGAGCAATACACCCATCTTTGACTTCAAATTTGGGGTATGACATACTCTTCCTATCCAGTCTTTCTCCAATGTAATATGCATCACAAAAACTAGAAAGAGTGTACTCTGATGTTTTCTCATACATCAAGCCAAGGTTAGTTGTTCCTTTCAGATACCTCAGAATTCTCTTAACAACAGTTACGTGAGATTCCCTAGGATAAGATTGAAATCTAGCATATAAATGAACGTTAAATAAAATATCAGGTCTGGAAGCAGTTAAATATAGAAGAGAGCATATCATACCACAATACAACTTCTGACATACGTTTCCACTTACCTCATCTTTTTCTAGAATGCATGTTGGATGCATCCGAGTCTTTGCTGGTGTGTTGTCCATCATGTTAAACTTCTTCATAAGTTCTTTAGTATACTTACTCTAATGAATGTAAGTAACTTATGATTATTGATCAATCTAAATTCCTAGCAAGAACTTCAGTTCTCCCATCAAAGTCATCTCAAACTCAGTCTGCATCAACTTAGAAAATTCCTCGCAAAGAGAGGAATTAGCAGAACCAACAATAATATCATCAACATAAATTTAAACTATCAGGATATCATTTTTTAATGTTTTACAAAAGAGTGTTGTATCAACCTTCCCTATGGTGAATTTATTTTCTAAAAGAAAACTACTCAGTTTATCATATCAAGTTTTGGGAGCTTGCTTTATACCATAAAGAGATTTATTGAGTTTAAAAACATAATCTGATTTCTTAGAGTTTTCAAATCCAAGAGGTTGTTTAACATATACTTATTCAGAAATATAGCCATTCAGAAATGCACTCTTAACATCCATCTGATAAAGGATGATGTTATAATTAACAGAGAAAGAAATTAATAAGCAAATTTATTTTAACCTGGCGAATAGTGCAAAGTTTTCTGTATAGTTTATTCCTTCTTTCTGACTATAACCTTGTGCAACCAATCGTGCCTTGTTTCTGAAAACTTCACCCTTCTAGTTGAGCTTGTTTCTGAACATCCATATGGTTCCAATAACGTGGGAACCTTTAGGTTTTTTTTAACAAGATCCCATATATCATTCTTTGAGAATTGGTTCAGTTCTTCTTCCGTTGGCAGAATCCAATCTTTGTCTAGAAGAGCTTCATCAATAGATGTTGGCTCATCAGAGACACTAAACCCTGAAGCATCTCTTCAGAAGGTTTGAAGGCTAATCTGATTCTGACAGAAGCATCTTTGTTTCCCAGAATTAGATCTTCAGGATGAGAGGTTGCAATTTTGCTTCTCCTTTGTTTTAGGGGATCAGAAGGAGCGACAACAATATCAGAAGTGGGAACTTATGATTCTTTAACTTCTTGTACCTTCTCCTTAGTTCTGAAAAGATTATCTCTAAATCTGTAAACTTTTCAACTAGACTTGAATTTTTAGAGTCAAGATTATCATCAAATCTGACATGAATTGATTCTTTCACAATTCATGATTCTGTGTTATAGACTATGTAGCCTTTTGAGCGTTCAGAATATCCTAACATCAGACACTTATGTGTTTGGAATTAAACTTTCTCAGATTCTCTTTAGTGTTCAACATAAAACATATACATCTAAAAGGATGAAAATAAGAAATGTTGGGCTTTCTATTCTTGCACAATTCATATGGAGTAACTACAAGCAAGCACGAATATATGGAGTAAAGTTCGTATGAGAACTCAGAACCATTTTGTTCACTCTTAGTAAATTTCTCAGAAGTAACTAAAAAGTATTATTCAGAGTTTTGTGTTTACTTAAAAGAAGTTAATTTTTTCCATCACTTCTGATAAATAAAACTCAAGTTCAGTACGAGAGAGAGAGAGAGAGAGAAGAAAATACCTTTGTTTCGTTGTCAGAGTTTGACTCATCATCAGTTGTCAGCTCACACTCTGAGATAACTTCACTTGTACTTGTTTTGTCCATGAGTGCCACGTTAGCATGTTCTTCATCAGAATCTTCCTCTTCTAATTCTGAATCATCCCATGTTTCCATGAGACCCTTCTTTGCTTTGAAAACCTTCTTGGGTTTCTTGTCTTTTCTGAGCTTTAGACGTTCATTCTTGTATTGTCTAGGATCTTTGCACTCATAACACGTAACTTCTTTTCCAGAAACTTTCTTCTGAACAGATGTAGTTTCAGATCTACCTTTTGTTCTTCTTGGTCCTTTGAACTTGCTTTGTCTATGTTTCCATAATTGGTTTATCCTTCTGGATATTAGAGAAAGTTCATCTGAATCTGAATCTTCTTCGGATTCTTCTGATTTTTCTTCAGCTTGAAAAGCCTTTGTCTTTTCAGACTTAGACTTCAAAGCCACATATTTACCTCTTCTCTGAGGTTCATCTTCTTGAAGTTTAATCTCATGACTTCTTAAAGAATTGATTAGCTCCTCAAGACTATTATTGTTCAGATCCTTAGACAACTTCAAGGCAGTTACCATTGGTCTCCATTTCTTAGGCAGACTTCTAATAATTTTCTTGACATGATCTGCAGTAGAATATCCTTTGTTCAGAACCTCAAGTCCTGTAATAAGCGTCTGGAATCTTGAAAATATAGTTTCCATAGATTTATCGTCTTCCATTCTGAAGGCTTCATTGTGATACGGTGGGAGAACTGACTTGAGTTTTGCGTTTGTTTTCGCAAATGTTTCGGTTGAGCAAGAGTCGCCACCGACTTTTTATTTTATCCTAAGGAAAGGTTAAAAAGCACAGCAAAAACCTTTGAGATGTTTTCTTGGGCTCGGGGGGTAGATTATAGAAAGGGAAGGTATTAGCACCCTTTCTATCCATGGTTATCCATGGGCTCTTAGTTACTTGCTTAGATCACTTGCCTTGTGTTTTCAATTGTTTGAAATGGTGCTTTCAATTGTTTGAAATGGTGCTTTGTGTGTGGGTTTGAAAATGTTTTGAAAAGAGGCCATTGTGGTGGCAACCTTTGCAATGATCCATGTTTGGATGTATACAAAGGTGTACTTATCTTTTGAAAAGTTTTCAATGTTTTTTGAAAGTTGTTTTGAAAGTGTGTTGTGATGTGTGGTTTTTGAAAAGTAGGAAAGGATTGTTTTGAAAAGTTTGATCAAGTAACTAAGAGTTTTGTCTACCCCTAAATTTCTCAAAGATCTTTCCTATGTTTTAACCCTTTTAACAATTTTGTTCCACCATTGTATTTGGTGGACAATCTTGTGTTAGGATGTTAACGGGACAGGCGCGGGTCATCGTTTAGACCATGATTGCAATAGTGCCAAGTGTCTTTGGCAATTTTTTCTTTAAGGGACTTGATCATTTGTTTAGGCAACTTTCAAAAGCGTCATCGAGGGACTATGATCATTTGAATTGTTTTGTTTTTGCCAAAGACACTCAACATGCAACATGGCCCATTATTGAAGCCAACAAGTGGAGTAACCCTAGGGGTGCAAGTGTGATTAGTGTTGTCCATTTTCATGCTTTGTTATCTTTGAATTAGGTCAAGCTATTTGTTTATTTGATTTGCATACAAACCCTAAGTCTATCATGGCATATTTAGAAAGCTTTAAAATGCGGAATTTAAAGTCCTAATTTATTACAAAGTAATCATGGGGATGAGGGTACAAATGTTCAAATGGGGATGAGACTTTAATAGGAGAGTGGTATCCCAAATAAAATTACAACCAAATCGAATTGAGATTTCAAATATAAAATGATCAATGTATAAGAATAAAGACATGTAAGTGTATCAATGTATTTGTGTAAGCGTATGTGATTTATCTACAAGTGAAAAAATAAAAAAAAAAAGAAGTTAATTTGGATATTTTTCATGTTTAGGGCAAAAACCCTAATTTTGCAAATAAAAGGTATTAATTATTTATTATGTATTATATACAATATTTATTAATTATATACAAAAAATAAATAAAAAGGAAGTATATTGTAAAAAAAGTATTTTTGAGGTTAAATATTAATAAAAATAAAAATGTATTATTTTTGTATTTTTATCCTAAATATTCTAATAAATATATAAGTATTTATATTATATATTAAATATATTAAATATACACAAAAAATAAAATATTAATTATTTTACAAAAAAAAAGTATATTTTTTTAGGAAATGTTTTCAAAAGATAAAATAAAATAAAATCAGAAAATAAAATGTATTTGTATTATTTTTTAGTATTTTGCATAAAAGTATATATGTTTATTTATATGTACAAATTCAAATAAAACAAATAAAATCCAAATAAAATGCAAAAAATGGTTGAAAAATATTTTTAATATTTTTTATGTTTTGACAAAAAATAAACAAGTCAGAAACAAAAATGCTAAAAATAACACACAATGGGCCAAGGGGGTGTATGTGTGAAATGAAGGTGCAAACAGAAAAAAAAGTCAGGCCCAGCCCAAGGAGGCTTCTTCAACCTCCAGCCATTGTTTGAACACAGAAAAACGCGCGCCCTTGCTCAACCTGCTAACTTCTAATTCCTTAATCTTTTGTCAAATCTTAAAACATGAAACTTGTAGAGCTTGAAGCCACGATTTCAAATATATAAAAAAGTTGATCTAACTCTCAGAAATGAGAGAGAATTTCTTCTCCCCCAATTCCTGACCTAGCTTTTTTCAGATATTCAGTTTCAAAATTCTCTCAGTACACACAACATAAATGAAAAGTAATGACATGGGTAGCTTCAGGGCCATGAGTAGGACATGTTTCATTCATAAACCTAAGCCTAACTCTTCCTAGATTGAGAGATAGAAGTCCATGTTTTTACCTGTTCAGCTTGAATCGTGTGCAACAATGGAGGCACTTTCAATGCAATGTGAGGACTTGTACAGCTTGCTTGAAGTTCAGGGATGCTTCTCCAACCTCTAGCTTGCTTTGAAACTGACTGAAACGAGCTATGGAAGTTCACCTGCAAAACTGAAAAATGAAAATGGCAGATGGGGTTAGGAGTGTTACAGCTGGTGTTTAGGGCTTAAAACAGTTTCAAGGGATGGTACGGAATGTGTTTGCAAGGTTATTAGCCAAAGTGCACGAGTGGATTGAGTTGTGGACCTCAATCTGCAGCAGGTGCCCTATTTTTGCAAGAGGATGGTGTTTTGATGTTTGGGGAGGTATTGAAGGTGGTTTGGTCATGTTTCAGACTTGGTTTGATGTTTGGAAAGTGCTCATGAAGTTTGTTTAAGCTTCTCCTGACAGGAATGTGAGTTGTGTTTCAATATGCAAGTTTCTTCTTTCTTAAGTCAAAAATGCCAAGTTGAGTTACAAGCTTATGCAGGCCCCCTAGACATTCTGCAAAGTTTGTTTTTGATCAGTGGGATCTGTCCACACATTTGTGCCTCAGAGATTTGCTTTGTACTTCTTAGATTGTAAACTTGACATAAAGTTGATCTTTACAAGAATGGATAAAATGCTTTTTCTAAATATGGCTTAATTCTTCATGTAATGACCAAATGCACAAAATAACATCTTGGCACAATGGTTTAGCATTGAATTATTGAGTAAGAAAGGGATTAGAGGCCTGTAACCTAGCTTGTACAAGCTGATTTCAAAAATGCCCAAGTTATGAACATGCATTTGGCCATGAATCAAAGTGACTTTTGCCCATATTGACAAATTCGATTCTCCCTAACCACAAGGGTGTTTGAGAAGTTCTTGAACAATTTGGAAAGCTTGGAATGTGTACTACAATCCATCTTTGTAATGCAAGTTGAAATTCCAAGTGGAAGCATGTGAAAAGTGGCCATGAAGTTGGGCAAAAATCCTGCCTAGAATAGGTCAAAATATTTCTAAGTTAAGAATGTTTTGCACCCTTGTTCCAAAAATCATAACTTGAGCTACAAGCTTCTTTTGAGAAACCTTTGTGAATCAAAGTTGTAGATTTTGCAATGTACTATAACTTTCATGTTTTGAGTTTTGTTTGAATCCAAATGTATCTTGATGAAAAAATGGGACAAAGTTAGGAAAAAATTAGGAAATTTCATAACTTAGAAAATTTCTAAGTTATGAAATTTCTTCATTTTAAACCCTAATTTGTAATTTTTGGTTTCTTGATGAACAAGTTTCATAATTTGACATGTCTTGATGAAGAATGAATCTTGACACTTGATTTTGACCAAAAAGTCAAAGTTTGACTTTTCAGTATACAGTCAAATTTTGCTCAGTTGACTGGAAAATTCATCTGTCAATCTTGTGCATTTGTGATCTTTTGAACTTGTTGAACATGTCAAGACAATTCCATTGGGTTCTTGAGTCCATATGTGAGCTTGGTTTGCCATTGGCTAGGTCAAACAGTCAAAAATTGCCTTTGTGCAGTCAAAACCCTAAAAATGACCATTTTGCCCTTTTGGTGATCTGATCAAATTTCTTATGGAATTATGATCCAAACTTGATCAAATGGTCCATATGAGTTCATAATGTTGATGTGGGTCAAAAATCATGAGGTTTGACTGTCAATTGACCACATTTGACTTTTTCCCCAATACAGCTGATTTCTAGGTCAACTGTCCAATTGACTGGGCAAAGATTGGAATCAAGGCTTGAAACTTGGTATGGATAAACTTGTGAGTCCAACATGAAGCATGAAAGTCACTTTGGGCCTTTTAGGTCAAAACATCTTTGTGCAAACTCAAACCCTAATTTGGGTCAACAGTGCAAGGAGGGGTCTTGAGCAGAGCAAACCCTAGCTTGATCTTGAGCTCCAAGGGTCTTGTGATGAGAAAATGTTGAGGAAATGGGAGGGAAAATTTTGGGGTACAACAGTTGCCCCTGTTAAATCTTCTTAGACCTGAGGATGTAGATTGGCTTGCGTGTCTTTCGTGATCCAAAGGTGGAAGATGATTGAACACTAGAGTGCCCAGAATTTGCACTCGCATGCTGGAGTAACAGCAGTGTGATGGCGGGAATGGGCTTATAGATGCAGTTTGGAGAGATGGTGGATATGAGGATGGGCTTATAGATGCCATCGGGGGTTTGACAGAAACTTGTCAGGAATGGGCTTATAGATGCCATTTGGAAGTGTTGATCGCGTAAGAGATTCCTTAGCGAGAGCTTGCGTACTTGAGAAAGAAAGATGGTTTCCTGGCTTGCTACAGGTGTTTGATCTTCGATCTCTTCATGCAGATATGCCCTGGCTAGATACAGGAGTCAAATCCACAATCAAACGCTCACATATATGCCCTGGCTAGATACAGGAATCGAATCTGAAATTGGTCGTCTACAGATATGCCCTGGCTGGATACAGGTATCGAATCTGGAATTGGTCGTCTACAGATATGCCCTGGCTGGATACAGGAATCGAATCTGGAAATTGTCGTCTACAGATATGCCCTGGCTAGATACAGGTATCGAATCCACAATCAAATACTCACAGATATGCCCTGGCTGGATACAGGAATCGAATCTGGAATTGGTCATCTACAGATATGCCCTGGCTGGATACAGGAATCGAATCTGGAATTGGTCGTCTACAGATATGCCCTGGCTAAATGCAGGTATCGAATCTGGAAATTGTCGTCTACAGATATGCCCTGGCTAGATACAGGTATCGAATCTGGAAACTGATCACTTACAGATATGCCCTGGCTAGATACAGGAATCGAATCTGGAATTGTGACAGTTGATAGTAATCATCTTTGGATTGCCCTTTTCCTGAAAAGGTAAGAACGTTAGTTGTATGCAATGTCATGATGATGTCATCATGTTCTCAAAAATAAATGAGATCGTGTGATATGATGCGTATATGCATGCGTCATGGTGTATGATAATGTGATGAATGTATTTTTGTCTAGGAAAATAAATCCTTGACGATTGCCAGGAGTTTGTGGAATCCTGGGCTGATGTTGAAGAGTGGAGTTCTTCGTTTCCGCTGGGGATGATGGTTGCAAGAATAAATCGGTAGGAGAAGATGACTCCGTTGGGGAATAAACTTGTTGGAGAGATTACTCTGCGGAGAACTACTCTGTGGGAAGAGATACTTCGCTGAGGTTTTGATGAGAGCTCCGTTGGGGATTCCACGGATATGTTATGTGGGGAATTTGATGAACTCCGCTGGGGATAGGAAGAACTTCGCCGAGGACGAACTTTCCGTGGTAATTAGCTGAGGATAACCCAGTTATACCCTGGTGGGGAAATAACCTTTGAATAAAGTCGGGGAGAGATGTATGCACTCTGCAGGTGATAAGCTTCCAAAATCTACTGGGGATATGGATTCCACTGGGATGTCTGGTATTCTGCCGGGGAACAATCTTATATTAAGACTTCCGGGGATGCTTGCTGAGGAATGTCTATATTCTGCTGGGGAATGTTGAGATCTTCTGGGAATATCCAACTTCCTTAAGGTTGACAGTAGAACAACTCTGCTTGGGGAGAGTATCGCTGACTTGCTGGAGATGCTGTGCCTTTTTAGGGCTGATGGGGGACCAACTCTTCCTGGGGAGAGTATTGCTGAATCTTGTCTTACTCTGTGGGGAGTGAAGGTATCCTGGTTACGTTCTTCAGCCGAACCTACCTTGGTACCTTGGTGGACAGAGCAATTAAACCGCTTAGACAACTCATTATTGCCCCTGTTTCTGATGTCATCTGTAATTAGTCCTTTGTTTCGCATGCAAATATTTATGATTAGCAAGTAATGTCAAACGCATATGTCAAAAATGAACATTGGACGTTCTTTGCAAAACAAAACAGAAAAAGGAAAAGACGATGGGTAATTTGTCTGAAAAATCGAACTTGTATTGATTCTTGAATTTGCCTGTAAATAGGCGTTTTTGTACAAGAGGATGACATCCTAGTAAGAGAACGCCGCCGAGCAAAATAGAGTTTATACAATTTGTGAAAAGAAACAAAACAGCTATGTGAAAAATAATCCCACTGGGTTCCAACTCTGCTATCTCCTTTATGTCTTCAAGCATCTCATCACTTTGCTGTTTAGTTGAAGATGAAGCTGATTGATTGGAGTCATCTGAGCCCGATAGTTGATGCCAAATTCTGGATGCAAGGTGATCCAATGAGACATAGTATTACGCTTTATCCCTAACTTTTGCCTGGACCGCCCTTTCGGGTTTTCAGTCCACCGGGATACCCATTTTTGCCCAAGCCGCCTTTTCAGGTTTTCGACTTGCCGGGTGTACAGATTTTTTCATTTCATCCCTTATTTTTGCCCGAGCCCTTTTGGTTCGCCGGGAAGCCCTTATTTTTTCCTAGGTCTGTCAACCTAGCGGGTCTTTAATTCACGCGTAGTATCTTTTTACTATGTCTGCATTGGCGGGGTGAGGAAGGTCGTCACCATCCATGGTGGTTAGAATCATAGCTCCTCCTGAGAAGATATGTTTAACCACAAATGGCCCTTCGTACGTAGGGGTCCATTTGTCCCTGGGATCACTTTGAGGAAGAATGATGCGCTTGATTACCAGGTCTCCAACTTGATACTCTTGTCGTCTGACCTTCTTGTTAAATGCCCTGATCATCCGTTTTTGGTACGCCTGACCATGACAAATAGTAGTGAGTCTCTTTTCGTCAATTAGGTTTAATTGGTCAAGTCGAGTCTGGATCCAGTCATCTTCGCTCAAGTCTGCATCTTTCATTATCCGGAGAGAGGGTATCTGGACTTCAATAGGCAAGACTGCCTCCATGCCATATACCAAGGAAAAGGGAGTTGCCCCTGTCGACGTCCGTGCTGAGGTACGGTACCCATGAAGAGCAAACGGTAACATTTCGTGCCAATCTTTATAGGTCACTGTCATCTTCTGCACAATCTTCTTGATGTTCTTATTCGCCGCTTCTACAGCCCCGTTCATCTTCGGCCGGTAGGGAGAAGAGTTGTGGTGTTGTATCTTGAATTGCTCGCAGAGCTCAGTGATCATCTTGTTGTTAAGATTAGTACCATTGTCCGTAATGATCCTCTCAGGTACACCGTATCGACAGATCAGGTTGTGTCGAATGAACCGTGCCACGAAATTCTTGGTTACCGTAGCATAGGAAGCTGCTTCAACCCACTTTGTGAAGTAATCAATCGCTACCAGGATGAAGCGATACCCATTGGATTCCGTAGGTCTGATTTCGCCGATCATATCAATGCCCCACATTGCAAAAGGCCAAGGTGCAGTCAAGACGTTCAGAGGAACCGGAGGAATGTGCACCTTATGAGCATAGATCTGGCATTTATGACAAGTTCGAGAATGCTGATAACAGTCGGCTTCCATTGTGGACCAGAAATATCCTGCCCGGAGGATTTTCTTTGCCATGGTATGTCCACTAGAATGTGTTCCGAAGGTACCTTCATGTAGCTCTGCCATGATCCTTTCTGCTTCAATCTTATCCACACAACGCAGTAAGGTTGAATCATGGTTTCGCTTGTAGAGAATGTCATTGCTGAGGAAGAACTTTGCCGCAAACCTTCTCAGGAACTTCTTGTCATTAACAGATGCGCCTTCGGGGTACTCTTGAGCTTCAAGGTACCTCTTCACTTCATGATACCAGGGTTTTTCTGTTACCTCTTCGGTCTCGAGATCGCAGCAATGTGCAGGTTCATCCAACTTCTAAATAATGATCCGGGGAGCCTCGTTGTCCCATTTGACTTTGAATATGGAAGACATCGTAGCTAACGCGTCCGCCAACTGATTCTCCTCTCTTGGGAAGTGTTCAAAAGTTATCTCTTCGAAATGGGGAATCAACATCGACACATACTCTTTGTAAGGAATAAGATTTGGGTGTTTCGTATCCCACTCGCCTTTGACCTGATTGATCATGAGAGCGGAATCTCCGAAGACACTCAGAAACTTGATCCTTAAGTCAATTGCAGCTTGAAGACCCATGATACATGCCTCATACTCTGCCATGTTATTGGTGCAGTTGAAACATAATCAGGCGGTGAGTGGAGTATGAGTGCCTTTAGGGGATATGATCACAGCGCCGATACCATTACCCAAAGCGTTCGAGGCACCGTCAAAGTGCATAGACCATCGGGATCCTTCCTCAGGTCCTTCATCCGGTCCAGGTACTTCACAATCAGTTACTACCATGATATCCTCGTCTGGAAATTCAAAGTTCATCGATTGGTAGTCGTCCACTGCCTGGTGTGCCAAATGGTCTGCCAATACACTTCCCTTGATTGCTTTTTGAGTCGTGTATTGGATGTCATATTCCGTCAAGATCATTTTCCATATTGCTATTCTTCCAGACAAGGCGGGCTTTTCGAAGATGTACTTTATTGGATCCATTTTTGAAATCAACAGAGTAGTGTGAGTCAACATATACTGTCTCAGCCGGCGAGCAGCCCATACCAAAGCGCAGCAAGTTTTCTCGAGCAGTGAGTATCGGGTCTCACAGTCGGTAAACTTTTTGCTAAGGTAATAAATGGCGTGTTATTTTCGGCCAGACTCGTCATGCTGCCCCAGCACACACCCCATTGAATTGTCCAGTACTGTCAAGTATAAGATTAGAGGTCTCCCTTCAACCGGCGGCATAAGAATAGGTGGTTCTTGGAGATACTCTTTGAATCTTTCGAAAGCGGCCTGACATTCATCGTTCCAACGTACTACTTGATTTTTCTTTAACAGCTTGAAGATTGGTTCACAGGTAGCAGTTAGATGCGAGATGAATCGGGCAATGTAGTTCAACCGTCCTAGAAAGCCTCTGACTTCTTTCTCTGTCTTGGGAGTTGGCATCTCTTGTATGGCTTTCACTTTGGCAGGGTCCACTTGAATGCCTTTGTCACTTACGGTGAAGCCTAGCAATTTTCCAAATCTCACTCCAAAGGTGCACTTGTTTGGGTTCAACCTCAGCTTGTACAACTTCAGACGGTCAAACAGCTTCCGTAGATGGTCAAGGTGTTCCTCCTCAGTTTGGGACCTTGCAATCATATCATCGACATATATTTCTATCTCATGATGGATCATGTCATGAAATAAAGCAACTATGGCACGTTGGTAGGTTGCCCCATCATTTTTCAACCCAAAAGGCATGACCTTGTAGCAAAAGGTGCCCCACTGAGTAACAAAAGTGGTCTTCTCCATGTCTTCAGGAGCCATCTTGATATGATTATAACCGGAGAAGCCGTCCATGAAGGAGAATACTTTATGCTGAGCAGTGTTGTCAACCAGAACGTCGATATGAGGCAGAGGGAAATCATCCTTAGGGCTCGCCCTGTTCAAATCCCTGTAATCAACACACATTCGGACCTTACCATCTTTCTTCGGCACTGGAACCACGTTGGTAACCCACTGAGGGTAAGAAGTCACTGCTAGAAACCCGGCATCAAATTGTTTCATAACCTCAGCTTTGATTTTCTCGGACATTTCTGGACGCATACGGCAGACCTTCTGTTTTACCGGAGGGCATTCTTCCTTGGTAGGCAGGTGATGAACCACAATGTCGGTATCCAACCCAGGCATGTCTTCGTAAGACCAGGCAAAGATTTCCACATAGTCATGCAGCATCTGAATCAACTGTTGTTTTACACTGAGCTCTAGATTAGCACCAATCTTGACTTCCTTTCTGTCTGTCTCAGTACCCAGATTTACCGTTTCCACTGGCTCTTCATGTGGCTGAATGACCCTCTCTTCCTGGAGTAGTAGTCTTGCAAGATCACCAGGCACTTCGCAATCATCTTCACCTTCGTCTTCGGCTAAGTTGATCGTATTTTCGAAGTCATAATTGGCGGTAGCAGAGTCGTTACCAGTGAGATCCAGAGTGGATTGGAACCTGTATAGGTGAGTGTGTGTAAATATAGCTGTTTTGCAATATATAATAAAGAAAGAAAAGGAGCGCAAGATTTTGAAATGCAACAAACGTCCAATGTTTTTATTAATGATATATGAAAATGACACACAAAAGCCCTCACAAATGAAGCCACGGTGCCCCGGGTAAGACACCGAGCCATAAAAGTTTCAAAATATTGTCTGTTACAAATTCAAAAACAAAGGAGTTCATTACTGAGTGACAAAAGTAATAGGTGTGAAGTCTCTGGCAGTCCAGTTGCTTGGTCCACTGTCGGTTGTTGGGTAGATCCAGCTGTCGAATTCAGATTCCTCCACGTCGTCTTCAATAGCATTCACTCCCGGGTTGGTGATGAACACAGGAGGTTTTCCAATCCTTGCCTTAAGAACAGCCCTTTGAGCCTCTGCAGTGAAGCCCAAACCAAACTTGTCAGTCTTTGGAGTGAAATCAGAAAGTCGGCCTAAGTTTGCGCACTCACCCTTCTCAATAATAGCCCGGGCATCCTTTAAGGAAGCCATCTTTAAAGGAGGGTCTTCAATCACAGTTTCAGCTGATGCCAGTGTCTGAGGCACCTCTTCAAAGTGTTGAAAGGGGGTTTCAATGAACTCCCCATCCATTTCTATGTACCGGAACGAGTTGAGGTGGCTGACCATGTATTCTTCCTCCCCCTGAACCGTCACAATCTTCCCTCTGACTGGGTACTTAAGCTTCTGATGTAGTGTGGAGGTTACAGCTCCAGCCTTGTGGATCCATGGACGACCCAGCAAACAAGAATAGGATGGTCGGATGTCCATCACATAGAACGTTGAATCAAAGACCTGAGAACCAACCCTGATTGGGATGTCAACTTCCCCATGTACCATCCTTTTCGAACAATCAAAGGCCCGGACAACAATGTTACTCGGCTTGAGCTCCAAACCCTTACAATCCAACCTGTCTAGGGCCTTCTTGGGTAATACGTTCAATGAAGAACCGGTGTCTACCAACACATGGGCAAGAGTAGTGCCCCTGCATTCAATGGAGACATGCAGTGCGTCGTTATGGTTCTTTCCTTTGGCAGTCAGATCGGCGTCAGAGAAGCCCAACCCATTATCGGCAGTCAAGTTGGCCACACAATCGGTAAACTGATCAGCAGACGTTTCTTGCGGCACATGGGCCGTCTTCAGGAAGGAGATCAGAGCCTTGGCGTGGGCCTCTGAACACAACAACAGTGATAACATAGAAATCTTTGATGGGGTGTGCCCCAGCTGCTCAACTACATTGAAATCACTTTTCTTAATGATCTTGAGAATCTCTTCCATCTCTTGCTGGGAAGCTTCAACAGTGGTTGTCTTTGGTGCCTCCGTCAGGGCAGGCAAATCAGTAGCAATCCCTTTGCCCCGAGCGTCAGATAACTCGGCAGCAGGGGTGGAAACAGGAACTTGATCAGGAAGGGAAACAGGCACACTGGCAGGTGTGATGACAAGAGGTTTCTGAATAGCTGGTGGCGCAATATCTGGTGAGAACAGCCTACCACTGCGAGTGACTTTGGCAGGCCCGGTGATGTTGCTGACACCGGTACTAGTATCAGACTCTTGTTTTACTCCGAGCACATAAACATCTGCCCCATAGTGCCATGGGACAGCTTTGTCGGATGTATAGGGGAGGGGCCCCGAAACAGTAATGATGATAGGAGCAATCTTCTGAGTAGACATGATTTTGACAGGCTTCTTCGAAGGAGCCTTAGGAGGGTTGTTGAAAATAGTAACAATGGACACTTCTTCGGTAGGGACAGCAGGAACAGCAATCTTCTCGAACAAGATCTCTTTGCTATCCATCAGGTTTTAGACGCCTGACTTCAACAAAGGACAACCAGCAGGTGAAACAGCACATAGAAGGCAACCTTTACCACATCCCGGAAATAAACCGGCCAGCAACATGTTCCTTTTGACAGTCAGCAACGGAGTAACGATATCTTCCACAGAGGCTACATACAAGTCTTCTTCCAAAGCATTCACTCCATGCTGGGGCATGGGAGCAGTCACAACATTGGGTCTTTCGTGTGCCTCAAACTGTATTTCTTTAGCATCAATAAGGTCCTGAACCTTATTCCTCAGAGCCCGGCAATCATCCGTAGTATGCCCCGGGCTATCAGAGTGATAAGCGCAACGGGCGTTGGGGTTGTACTTTGGAGAAGCTGTGTTCACTACCTTCGGAGCTTCTTTGACAGTTACCAGATTGGTTGACAGTAGTTGCGGCAATATCTGAGACAGGGTCATACTGAGCCGAGTGTACTGCCTTTTGGGTCTCTCACCCCTTGGTTGGTTGTATTGCTGAGGAGCAGCAGCAGGCTTTGAAATTACCAACGCGTTGACAGCTTGGCAACGTTCCGGTTTAATTTGTCTTCTGGGACCATAAACAGCACTGGCTTCCTTCTTGAAGGGCTTCTTCTCAGTACTCGCGGAGGCACCTTTCTGTATCTTCCCCGACTTGATACCAGCTTCTATCCTCTCACCGGTTAAGATCAGGTCTGTGAACCCAGCAGAAGAATTACCAATCAGATGGTTGAAGAACGGACCAGACAGGGTCCCTAGGAACATGTCAACAAGTTCACGGTCAGTCAAAGGTGACTGCACCCTTCCAGCCAGGTCCCTCCACTTTTGCGCATACTCCTTGAATCCTTCGCCCGTCCCCAGTGACATACCCTGGAGTTGGGTACGCATGGGAGCGAGGTCAGAATTATACTGATACTGTTTATAAAAGGCAGTAGCCAAGTCCTCCCAGTTTCGGATACTGGCTCCATCCAGCTGATAGAACCATTCGAGTTGAGACCCCGAAAGGCTATCCTGGAAGAAATGGATCCAAAGGTTCTTGTCTGCAGTGTAAGGTTGGATCTTCCTTACATATGATCTGAGATGCAGCTTAGGGCAGGAAGCCCCTTCGTACTTCGCAAAGGCAGGTGCCTTGAACTTGTGTGGGATCACCACCCCAGAAGATAAACCTAGATCTCCAAAATCCAGCCCCGGCACATGTTGAATCTCCATGGCACTTAAACGGTCCTCTAGTTGCTTATACCTGTCTTCAGCGGGAGGGTACTATTCATCATTGTAATCCGTCTCGTTTTCGGAGACCACAGGACTAGGAGCCCTTCCCCCTTGGGGACTGTCTTTCTCTGCAGAGGAAGTACCCTGATCAGCCTCATTATGTAGTGTATTCCCAAACCTCCGTCCAGTGTTAAACAGCGCAGTCCTCTTCTTCTTCTTCTTCAAGAGCAAAGTCTTCAACTCCTGTTGACCCTGGGCTAAGCTCATGACCAGCTCTTGAAACTGGGCGTTTTGGGCCTGGAGGGCCTTGATAGCTTGTTCGATAGTAGGCTCGGAAGACATGATGATTGAGTGCTGAAATAAACAGCGAAGAAGATTAAGCAACATGTAGAAGAAGGGTACCTGTTATGCATATGATGCAATGAGATGCGTATGATTTATGTTTTCAAAGACAATCGGGATTCAACTTTGTAGACAAAAGGAAACACACTTCATTAGATTCAAACTTTTAATTGTTCAACAATTTGCTCTTAGGCATTACAAGAATGAAAATACTGAAAAGGAAATAAAAGCTGTAAAAGAAACATCCAAAGCCCATCAGTGCTCCCATGGTCTCCTCTTCTCAGTGCGGATATAGTCATTCAGGATCCGCTCTTCCTCCAATTGCTTAGTCAGCTTCTGGATCTTTTGTTCCTGTTCATTGAACTTTTCCCGATAAAAATCCCGTTCTTCCTGTAGTTGCGCCCAAGATCTCTTTAGTGTATCAACATCAGTGGGTATCTGAGGAGGGAGAACAGTTGGAGGAACCCCGTCTTCATCAGGAAACTCAAGAATGATAGGCCTGATAGCTTCGTATGGCATACCTAGCTTTTGAGCACGAATGCGGACCCATCTGCAGTAGGATTCCAATGGTAGAGAAGTCTTCGGTCCCAACTCATGTGGGTCAGCTGTGTGAATTCTGTCCCAAGCCTTGATGAATCTACGATGCAGTTCGTCATTATCTACCTGAAACTCAAAACTGATGTGAGGCGCCAACATCTCATGAGGCCCTGCTCTTCTGGCTCTTCCAAACTGACGGAGAGCTAGACATGGATTATAAGAGATTCCTCCCTGGGTACCGATCAATGGAACATTAGGATATTCTCCGCAACGATCAATAATGGCTACCTCATCCAAACCTCTGAGAGTCCAAATGATGTCATTATCAGTTAGAGACATTAACCTATGAGCCCAGCCCTTTCCTTCTTCATTCTTCAGCACGAACTTAGGGAGGTGCGAAATAAACCACCTCACTAACAAAGGAGCACAACACCACAGAGTTCCCCGTCTTCGGGCAGTACGAGCATAGAGTTGTTGCAGGATATCACCCAAGAGAGTGGGTACAGGGTTTCGAGACATGAAGATCCTTATGGCATTGATATTGACAAAGTTATCAGGATTTGGAAACAATACTAGACCATAGATTAAGAGAGCCAGAATGTCTTCGTACGCCTTGAAGTCTAAGTCATTCCAGAAATTATTAGCTTTGCCAACCAGAAACTTAGCCAGAAAGCCCTTAACTCCGCTTCTAGTCTCCCAGTTAGCCATTACCTCTTCTTTGGTCAAGGGAAGAGCTGCAGCAATCTCTTCAGGCCTAAGAGTCTTCTCCCAACCAGTGAACGGAGTTTGTTCCAAAACAGAGATACCAAGTAAATCATAGAATTCTTCCAGGGTAGGGACCAGCTGGAAGTCTTGAAAAGTGAAGCAATGGTACAGGGGATCATAAAACTGGACCAGGACACTCATCAGTTGTTGGTCCCACTTTGAAGTGACTAACCCAAGGAGAGAACCATGCCTCTTGATGAAGGAAGTAGTGTTTGGAATCCTATCAACCAATTCCTTGAGCAAAGTAGGTGGTTGAACAAAGTTGAGCCGGATAGTATTCCTACGCACGGGCATCATGATGTCCTACAAAACAGAGCAAAGATGAAACCCTCTTGTCTTTGAAATGGGTCAGTCCTTATGCAGGATGCATGCGATGGTATGATGGTATGATGTTTATGATGAAGCACACCACAAGTATTTACAAAGGCAAGCATGATAAGGCACACAAGTCACACAAGACAAACCCTTAGGGTTTAGGCCAGCATGAAGTTTAGGTATTACCCTCTTTTAGTTTCGTTGGTTAAGACCTGTCCTATCAAAAGTAACCGGGTTCTAGAGGATCTCAATATCATTGACTACCCTCAATCGGTCATAACTCCAGCATCGCAATCTTTTCTTGCGGCCAGAACCATCGCGAGAGTTTAGCCTCAATGAGTGTAGCATATTGCTACTGTTCTATGGCCAAGTTGGGTCAATTTAGGGTTCTAAGGTCGGTTGGTGCTTAATGACTCCTTGGAAGACCCATATTCTCCTCGTTGCAACACAAGGGATATCGGTACAGACCAAGGTGTCACACCAACGTAGCCACCGCTTCACCCATGCCGGTCTACGCCAGACAGGTCCCTCACAGCTTATGCTACCTAAAAGGGTATTCCCCAGATCCGGGTTAGGATCTATGAAACTCCGATGCAAAGCCCACAAATATAAAAGCAAACAAAGCAAATAATTGAAAACAAGTAAATGATCTAACCCTAAGGTAACCCCACTTAAGAGTAGTCCCCAGTAGAGTCGTCAGTTCTGTGATACGGTGGGAGAACTGACTTGAGTTTTGCGTTTGCTTTCGCAAATGTTTCGGTTGAGCAAGAGTCGCCACCGACTTTTTATTTTATCCTAAGGAAAGGTTAAAAAGCACAGCAAAAACCTTTGAGATGTTTTCTTGGGTTCGGGGGGTAGATTATAGAAAGGGAAGGTATTAGCACCCTTTCTATCCATGGTTATCCATGGGCTCTTAGTTACTTGCTTAGATCACTTGCCTTGTATTTTCAATTGTTTGAAATGGTGCTTTCAATTGTTTGAAATGGTGCTTTGTGTGTGGGTTTGAAAATGTTTTGAAAAGAGGCCATTGTGGTGGCAACCTTTGCAATGATCCATGTTTGGATGTATACAAAGGTGTACTTATCTTTTGAAAAGTTTTCAATGTTTTTTGAAAGTTGTTTTGAAAGTGTGTTGTGATGTGTGGTTTTTGAAAAGTAGGAAAGGATTGTTTTGAAAAGTTTGATCAAGTAACTAAGAGTTTTGTCTACCCCTAAATTTCTCAAAGATCTTTCCTATGTTTTAACCCTTTTAACAATTTTGTTCCACCATTGTATTTGGTGGACAATCTTGTGTTAGGATGTTAACGGGACAGGCGCGGGTCATCGTTTAGACCATGATTGCAATAGTGCCAAGTGTCTTTGGCAATTTTTTCTTTAAGGGACTTGATCATTTGTTTAGGCAACTTTCAAAAGCGTCATCGAGGGACTATGATCATTTGAATTGTTTTGTTTTTGCCAAAGACACTCAACATGCAACATGGCCCATTATTGAAGGCAACAAGTGGAGTAACCCTAGGGGTGCAAGTGTGATTAGTGTTGTCCATTTTCATGCTTTGTTATCTTTGAATTAGGTCAAGCTATTTGTTTATTTGATTTGCATACAAACCCTAAGTCTATCATGGCATATTTAGAAAGCTTTAAAATGCGGAATTTAAAGTCCTAAATTATTACAAAGTAATCATGGGGATGGGGGTACAAATGTTCAAATGGGGATGAGACTTTAATAGGAGAGTGGTATCCCAAATAAAATTATAACCAAATCGAATTGTGATTTCAAATATAAAATGATCAATGTATAAGAATAAAGCAATGTAAGTGTATCAATGTATTTGTGTAAGTGTATGTGATTTATCTACAAGTGAAAAAAATAAAAAAAAAAAAGAAGTTAATTTGGATATTTTCATGTTTAGGGCAAAAACCCTAATTTTGCAAATAAAAGGTATTAATTATTTATTATGTATTATATACAATATTTATTAATTATATACAAAAAATAAATAAAAAGGAAGTATATTGTAAAAAAAAGTATTTTTGAGGTTAAATATTAATAAAAATAAAAATGTATTATTTTTGTATTTTTATCCTAAATATTCTAATAAATATATAAGTATTTATATTATATATTAAATATATTAAATATACACAAAAAATAAAATATTAATTATTTTACAAAAAAAAGTATATTTTTTTAGGAAATGATTTCAAAAGATAAAATAAAATAAAATCAGAAAATAAAATGTATTTGTATTATTTTTTAGTATTTTGCATAAAAGTATATATGTTTATTTATATGTACAAATTCAAATAAAACAAATAAAATCCAAATAAAATGCAAAAAATGGTTGAAAAATATTTTTAATATTTTTTATGTTTTGACAAAAAATAAACAAGTCAGAAACAAAAAGAAAAAAAAATCAAAAATGCTAAAAATAACACACAATGAGCCAAGGGGGTGTATGTGTGAAATGAAGGTGCAAACAGAAAAAAAGTCAGGCCCAGCCCAAGGAGGCTTCTTCAACCTCCAGCCATTGTTTGAACACAGAAAAACGCGCGCCCTTGCTCAACCTGCTAACTTCTGATTCCTTGATCTTTTGTCAAATCTTAAAACATGAAACTTGTAGAGCTTGAAGCCACGATTTCAAATATATAAAAAAGTTGATCTAACTCTCAGAAATGAGAGAGAATTTCTTCTCCCCCAATTCCTGACCTAGCTTTTTTCAGATATTCAGTTTCAAAATTCTCTCAGTACACACAACATAAATGAAAAGTAATGACATGGGTAGCTTCAGGGCCATGAGTAGGACATGTTTCATTCATAAACCTAAGCCTAACTCTTCCTAGATTGAGAGATAGAAGTCCATGTTTTTACCTGTTCAGCTTGAATCGTGTGCAACAATGGAGGCACTTTCAATGTAATGTGAGGACTTGTACAGCTTGCTTGAAGTTCAAGGATTCTTCTCCAACCTCTAGCTTGCTTTGAAACTGACTGAAACGAGCTATGGAAGTTCACCTGCAAAACTGAAAAATGAAAATGGCAGATGGGGTAAGGAGTGTTACAGCTGGTGTTTAGGGCTTGAAACAGTTTCAAGGGATGGTATGGAATGTGTTTGCAAGGTTATTAGCCAAAGTGCACGAGTGGATTGAGTTGTGGACCTCAATTTGCAGCAGGTGCCCTGTTTTTGAAAGAGGATGGTGTTTTGATGTTTGGGGAGGTATTGAAGGTGGTTTGGTCGTGTTTCAGACTTGGTTTGATGTTTGGAAAGTGCTCATGAAGTTTTTTAAGCTTCTCTTGACAGGAATGTGAGTTGTGTTTCAATATGCAAGTTTCTTCTTTCTTAAGTAAAAAATGCCAAGTTGAGTTACAAGCTTATGCAGGCCCCCTAGACATGCTGCAAAGTTTTTTCTTGATCAGTGGGATCTGTCCACACATTTGTGCCTCAGAGATTTGCTTTGTACTTCTTAGATTGTAAACTTGACATAAAGTTGATCTTTACAAGAATGGATAAAATGCTTTTTCCAAATATGGCTTAATTCTTCATGTAATGACCAAATGCACAAAATAACATCTTGGCACAATGGTTTAGCATTGAATTATTGAGTAAGAAAGGGATTAGAGGCCTGTAACCTAGCTTGTACAAGCTGATTTCAAAAATGCCCAAGTTATGAACATGCATTTGGCCATGAATCAAAGTGACTTTTTCCCATATTGACAAATTCGATTCTCCCTAACCACAAGGGTGTTTGAGAAGTTCTTGAACAATTTGGAAAGCTTGGAATGTGTACTACAATCCATCTTTGTAATGCAAGTTGAAATTCCAAGTGGAAGCATGTGAAAAGTGGCCATGAAGTTGGGCAAAAATCCTGCCTAGAATAGGTCAAAATATTTCCAAGTTAAGAATGTTTTGCACCCTTGTTCCAAAAATCATAACTTGAGATACAAGCTTCTTTTGAGAAAACTTTGTGAATAAAAGTTGTAGATTTTGCAATGGACTATAACTTTCATGTTTTGAGTTTTGTTTGAATCCAAATGTATCTTGATGAAAAAATGGGACAAAGTTAGGAAAAAATTAGGAAATTTCATAACTTAGAAAATTTCTAAGTTATGAAATTTCTTCATTTTAAACCCTAATTTGTAATTTTTGGTTTCTTGATGAACAAGTTTCATAATTTGACATGTCTTGATGAAGAATGAATCTTGACACTTGATTTTGACCAAAAAGTCAAAGTTTGACTTTTAAGTATACAGTCAAATTTTGCTCAGTTGACTGGAAAATTCATCTGTCAATCGTGTGCATTTGGGATCTTTTGAACTTGTTGAACATGTCAAGACAATGTCATTGGGTTCTTGAGTCCATATGTGAGCTTGGTTTGCCATTGGCTAGGTCAAACAGTCAAAAATTACCTTTGTGCAGTCAAAACCTTAAAAATGACCATTTTTCCCTTTTGGTGATCTGATCAAATTTCTTGTGGAATTATGATCCAAACTTCATCAAATGGTCCATATGAGTTCATAATGTTGATGTGGGTCAAAAATAATGAGGTTTGACTGTCAATTGACCACAGTTGACTTTTTCCCCAATACAACTGATTTATAGGTCAACTGTCCAAATGATTGGGCAAAGATTGGAATCAAGGCTTGAAACTTGGTGTGATCGGTGGAAATAGAACTAAATGTTTTGTTAGCTGGTTTCACGAAATGTCGCGGTAAGCAAGAGTCGCCATCGTCTTTTATGTTCTCCAACATGGAAAGGACAAAAGCACAGCAAAATTCCTTATTCGAGATGTTTCTCGGTTCGGGAGGTAGATTTATAGAAAGGGAAGGTGTTAGCACCCTTTCTATCCATGGTTATCCATGGGCTCTTAGGTACTTGCTCTTATGTTTTCAAAAGATTTGTTTGCTTTTCAAGTGTGTGTGGGTTTTGAAAAAAAAGTTTCGTTTGAAAATTTTCTAAGTAACTCTTGTATCTGTCCTCAAGAGTGTATGAAAAAATTGTTTGAAAACTTTTGGAAAGTGTGAGGTGTGAAAAGTATTTTTGTTTGTTTTGATAAAGAGCAAGTACCCAAGAGATCTACCTACTCTAAGGAATTAGGTTGTGTAAGAATCCTTTGGATAGTGCTATCCCACCATTGAGAGGTAGGTAGCACCATTGTTGGAGGTATTCGGGTCAATTCGATTATCGGGACAGTGTGGTCACCGAAGCAATGGTAGGACACCTTAGAAGTAAACCTAATGTCCTAGATCCTTTTTTATCTGAGGCAACCGTTTTGAGGCAACTGGATCTTTAGACAGAAGGGCGACCTCTAAGATACCCTATACTTGATGACCACGTTCGAGGCAACCAGTGAGGCGTACCCTAGGAGTGGCATGTGCTTTGTGTGTTGTTTTCATGTTATGTTTATCTTGTACATGTTATTTGTGAGCTACGGATTAATTTTATTTTTCATACATTCTTGCAGGCATTTTTTAACAGTTAGGGGTGCGGAAAATAAATTGCAGAAATGTAAATTCTAACTATTACAAGGCGCGGGTCTATACATCGCCAAAAACAAAAACCCGTTTTTGAAAAGTAAATGCAGAAAATTAAAGAAAGCAATAAAATCCTAATTACTATTACATCCTCTGTACAGATACATAAATATAATCAGAATAAATAAATACGCGCGAATGGAAATTTAATTGGGAACGTCCTAAGGGTGTTGACCCTTTTTTGAATAAGAATTGAATATTTGTCCCCTTTTTGCAATTAATGAAATTATGCCTAATTATTAATTAATTAATTTATTTACAAGAAAAAGTAATTTTTGTGTTTTTATGTTTTTAATGAAAATAAAAATAAAAATAAGAAATTTAAAGTTAAAAGAAAAAAAACCTAAGTCTAATTCATTTTTATTTATTGGAAAAGGAAATTAAAATTACCTAATTAAACTAAATCAATTTATTAGTGTTTTATTTACAAAAATAATTAATAGTGAATAATAAAAAATATTTACATTTTTTAGTTTTTTTTTTGAATTTTTATGAAAAATATTAATTATGTTAATTTTGGTGGTAATAATAATAATTAAAAAAACAATTAATAACTAAATTAGAAAATATAAAACAAAAAGAAAAAAGAGTGAACCAAGGGGGGTGTTGGACCCTTAAGGAGGTGGATCTGGAAATTTAGGCCCATTAACCAGCCAAGCCACATTGACTTTCTTGCTTTCCTATGCACAAGGTTGACCAGGAGCATGGTGTGCGTCATCTTTAGGCCACTGGCTGGACGCTTGAGGACACTTGGCGTTTGGATGAGGAAGGTGTATGATGAACCTTCTTTTGGAACCTACACACAAGCATGTAAAGAAAAAAATGTATAGAAATTTTGGGGGACCTGGGAAGAACTTACAGCGCGGAATGATGGATCTTAGGACGTGGCAAGGGTTGCTTTAGCTTCAGGGGATGGCAAAGAAGAGAGTCACATTCTCCTTTTGGCCTGAAAATGCTTGCAATACTCCTTTTGATCTCACACTTTTTTTGACACTTTTTGGATTTTGCTTTGGCCGTTTTGTGTAATGTCCAGGTTGTGAATGAGGCTTGCAAGGCTTGTATATATAGTAATGAGTGAGAATCAATCATATTTAGGAGCCTTTAACCCTTGCAATCAAGTTTTGAGATTTCTCCACAACCACCATTAAAGCAACTTGCCAATTTTGTTCAAATTTGAATTTTCATGCTCATAATAGGCTTGGCACGAATTTGGTATGTGACTTATGATGCATCAAGGTCATTCAAACCACAAGATATCATTGAATTAATTTTTTTGATTTTTATTTGAATTTTATGGATTTAAAATGAATTAAATCAAATAAAATTAAATAAAAATAGAAAAGTTAATGTTTAATCTTGAAATAAATCATGGGACACGTGGGTGGCATGACAAGGATGAATCAAGTGGAAAAAAGTGGGCCCTTTTGTCAAAAATTGAAGTTTCAAGGATAGTTGACTTTTGCCATTTCACAAAAATTTCCCAACTTCTCCAATGCATATCTTGCTCAATTTTGATCATATGAACATGTTCTTGGACATTTTGGAAAGGTCTTTAAGTCCTCTAACCAATGCCTTTGGTACCATGTCATTTTTATTTACAAATATCAAGTTATGGTCTTTGACTTAAAGTGCCTTTTTGTTGACTTTTGAAAATGACCTATAATGTTGAAATTGATAACTTTTTGTGAGAGCATTTATTGGACTTGGAATGTGAAGATGAGTTGTAGGAAATGTCATCCGATTCAAAATGAGCATTGGATGGGATTTTTCTGATGAACCATGAAAAAGTTATGCCTTGGTCAAGTTACAGTTGACTTTTTCAACTGTCCAAAAATAGAAACTTTTGCATCTTGATGATTTTTGAGCCATTCTTGTGGAATCATGATCAAGATTTGATCCAATGATGATTGTGGCTTCAAAATAAGATGTTGACCAAAAATTTTGACTTTTGACTGCCAAATGACCATTTTACCTCTACAGTTGATTGTGAAGCAATTAGGGTTTTTGACTGTGCAACTTGACCTTGTGAGCCTTGAAACTTGACATGTAGGTTCTTGACAATGTATATGAGCATATGGGACTTGATTGAGCCCTTGAAAACCTCAACTTCCTTGCAAGAACCAAAACCCTAATTTGATTGGCTTAGGAGGGTGGTTGACTGTGCAACCCTTGAGTAGACTTGAGCAAATTGAGACGATGCTTGTCAAAACTTTGAATAATATGGGAGGGCAAATTTTGGGGTACAACAGTTGCCCCTGTTCAATCTTCTTAGACCTGAGGATGTAGATTGGCTTGTGTGCCTTTCGTGATCCGAAGGTGGAAGATGATTGAACACTAAAGTGCCCAGAAATTTGCACTCACATAGTAGAGTATCAGCAGTGTGACAGCGGGAATGGGCTTACAGATGCCATTTGGAGAGATGGTGGATAGGAGGATGGGCTTATAGATGATATCTGGAAGTGTGACAGAACCTTGTCGGGAATGGGCTTATAGATGCCATTTGGAACTATGATGGATAGTTGTGGAGATGGGCTTATAGATGCCATCTAGGTGTCGATCGCGTAAGAGATTCCTTAGCAAGAACTTGCATACTTTGAGAAAGGAAGATGGTTTCCTGGCCTGTTACAGGTGTTGATCTTCCCTCAGTCGCTCACAGACATGCCCTGGCTAGATACAGGTATCGAATCTGGAACTTCAAAAGGTTGATGGGTTGTCTCTACTGACAGGTTATCTTAGAAAAATCTTTGGGATTTAACCGAACCAGAGGAGGTTTTGTCTTTCTTGACGAGTTGTCTCTTTGGACGGGTTATCTTCATGGATGGGTTGTCTTTAATGACGAGTGATCTTCAATGACGAGTTGTCTTCAATGACGAGTTGTCTTCAATGACGAGTTGTCTTTAATGACGAGTTGCCTTAAATAACGAGTAGTCTTCAACGACGAGGTGTATTCAATGACGGGTGTCTATACTGACAGGTTGTCTTCAATGACGAGTTGTCTTCAATGACGAGATGTCTTCAATGACGAGGTTGTCTTAAATGACGAGTTGTCTTCAATGACGAGGTGTCTTTAATGACGGGTGTCTATACTGACGGGTTGTCTTCAATGACGAGTTGTCTTCAATGACGAGATGTCTTCAATGAAGAGTGTCTATACTGACGGGTTATCTTCAATGATGAGTTGTCTTAAATGACGAGTTGTCTTCAATGACGGGTTGTCTTCAATGACGGGATGTCTTTAATGACGAGTGTCTATACTGACGGGTTGTCTTCAATGACGAGTTGTCTTCAATGACGAGTTGTCTTTAATGACGAGTTGTCTTCAATGACGAGTTGTCTTCAATGACGAGTCGTCTTCAATGACGAGTTGTCTTCAATGACGAGTTGTCTTCAATGACGAGTTATCTTCAATGACGAGTTGTCTTCAATAACGGGATGTCTTCAATGACGGGATGTCTTCAATGACGGGTGTCTATACTGACGGGTTGTCTTCAATGACGAGTTGTCTTCAATGACGAGTTGTCTTCAATGACGGGTGTCTATAATGACGAGTTGTCTTCAATGACGGGTTGTCTTCAATGACGGGTGTCTATAATGACGGGTTGTCTTCAATGACGAGATGTCTTCAATGACGGGTGTCTATACTGACGGGTTGTCTTCAATGACGGGTGTCTATAACGACGGGTTGTCTTCAATGACGAGTTGTCTTCTTTGACCTTAGGAAGTAATTTAACTGGACCTGTCTTCTTTTACTGGATGAGCATCAGAAAAACCTTTGGGATTTAGCTGGACTTGTCTTCTTTGACTGGATTTGTCTCTTTTTTTTACTGAATTTGTCTTCTTTGACTGGATTGGTCTCTTTTGACTGTATCTGTCTTCTTTGACATAACTGATCATTTAACTGTATCCTCCCTGAAAGGTAAGGTTAGTCACATGCAATGCATGACATGGATCAAGCGATGATGTTCTCAACATAAAATGAGATTGTATGATGTGTATATGCATGTATCATGACGATGCGATGTTTATGAATGTATTCTCGTCTAGGAAAAGTAAATCCTTGACGCATGCCGGGAAGTTGAATCCTGGGCTGATGTTGAAGAACAGAGTTCTTTGTTTCCGCTGGGGATGATGATTACAAGAATAAACCGGTAGGAGAAGACGACTCCGTTGGGGAATAAACTTGTTGAAGAGATTACTCTGCGGGGAATTACTCTGTGGGAAGAGATACTTCGCTGAGATTTGGTGATAACTTCACTGGGGATTCCATTGAGAAGTTATGTTGAGGAATTTGATGAACTCCGTTGGGGATAGGAAGAACTTCGTCGAGGACGATCTTTCCGTGGTAATTAGCTGAGGATAACCCAGTTATAGGCTCTGGTGGAGAATGACCTTTGAATAAAGCCGGGGAGATGCTTTTACGCTCTGCAGGGGATTAGCTTCCAGAATCTACTGGGGATAAGCTTCCAGAATCTACTGGGGAGATTGATTCAACTTTCCTGGGGAGACTTTTGGACTGTACTGGGGAATGGCCCCACTGGATGTATGTATTCCTCCGGGGAACAATCTTATATTAAGACTGTCGGGGATGCTTGCTGAGGAATAATCTGTATACTCCGCTAGGGAATATTGAGATTTTCTGGGGATACCCAACTTCCTTAAGGATGACTGTAGGCTAACTCTGCTTGGGGAGAGTGTTGTTGACTTGCTGGAGATATTGTGCCTTTTCAGGGTTGATGTGAGACCAACTATGCTCGGGGAGAGTTGTTGAATCTTGTCTTACTTAACGGGGAGTGAAGGTATCCTGGTTACGTTCTTCAGCCGAACCTACCTTGGTACCTTGGTGGACAGAGCAACTAGATCGCTTAGACAACTCATTACTGCCCCTGTTTCTGTGGGAGAAGATACCTGTGGAGGCGCTTGATGACTGCCGGTTGACAAATCTTCTTCTGGTAGGCAAGTGACGAGATGACGGAACATAGTCGTACGCTTTTGATCCCTAACTTTTGCCTGGACCGCCCTTTCGGGTTTTCAGTCCACCGGGATACCCATTTTTTCCCAAGCCGCCTTTTCAGGTTTTCGACTTGCCGGGTGTACAGGTTTTTTTTCATTTCATCCCTTATTTTTGCCTAGGTGTGTCAACCTAGCGGGTCTTTGCTTATGCGTAGTGTTTTTTTTCGACTATGTCCGTGCTCTCAGGATGTCGGGAGTTGTCACTGTCAGTAGTGCAGTGTTACCATGCCACCAGAAGATCTTCATTTGATTGTCCAATGCCCCAAGTGATCCAGACGGAGATTTGCCCCAAGCTGGTTGGCCTTTTGAGAGATTCTTCGAATCTTGACCTAACTGCCCCAGATGATGGACAACGATCGTGTCTGCCCCTTGGTTGGAAGTACTTTTGTTCACTTAGATATTCGTCGTGCGAATTTCTCTGCTGTTCGAACCAATAGTCATATGCAAACAGTGTTATATCAAGAATGCAAAGCTTATGTCTGTCTTGAAGTTTTTGAAAATGCATTTTTCAGTAAAACAAGCAAATTTTGTAAAATGTGATGTCAACTCGTTATTTTACAGCAAGCCTTAAGGAGTCAGGATACCTTTCGTAACAGTATGCTTTCGAACTAACCCATGCTTCAGCTAGGACTTTTAAGGGTTGTAGCGTGGTCTGGTTCATGGTTTAAGAAACAAAGGATAAAGGCTCAAATTTATTTGTACCCACCCGCTCTTCGTGATGTACTTCAAACCTAAACTCAGCTGATCATGCATTAGACCTTGTTTGAGTCTTTGTCCTGATATTCCCATGATGGTTCGGATATTGACAGTTTATTTTGAATAGGCAGTCATTCCTTTTTTGGTTGAGGGCTTGTAGGACCTCTTTCTTTTTTTGATTTCGTTATCCCTGTTTTTGCCTGAACTGTTTCTTTTGTGATTACAGTCAGCGGGATGCCCTAGTTTTGTAAGTCTCCTTCATAGGTTTTGACTTAATGGGCTTTTATTTTTGGGAGATAATGACTGCATGTCTTTATGATTATTCGGAGCCATCACTGTCTTTTGTTTTGTAAGGATTCCTTTGGTGCCATTCGTTGTGCACTTGGATCAACTGAGAGAACTACCCTGCCCCAGGTTATGATTAAGGGTTTTAATTTTCGAAAAGAAAACTCCTACTTCTTTGGCTCAAAGGGGTTGACGAGGGATTATCATCCTTATAACTCCAGTGTTTAGGAATTGAAACAATGTCTGTACCTCATCAGCGGGGTCTGTTCAAAAGCATACGGTAAATTGTGGTATCGCTTTCGTCATCCTCCCTCAAGAGGCTTAGAATTTTTCAATCAAGAGTTGATCATCACAAAAATATGAAAACAGTTTGCGTATAGTGAATACGAAATAATTGCTTCAAAACAAACATGTGTAATGCATTAATGAAATAACAACATTTGACATGAATACAATGTTTGAACAATCAAAGAAAAATACAACTTGAACATTCGAATGAACAAAAAAATTCTAATCCTAGCCACGTTTTGGCAAGGGAGCAGTGATCACATTGGGAGTCTCTGGAGAGTCGAACTGGACTTCCTTTGCGTCGATCAGATCCTGAACCTTATTTCTCAAAGTCCAGCAATCATCTGTAGCATGCCCCGGGCTGTCAGAATGATAAGCGCAGTGAACGTTGCGGTTATACCTTGAAGGTGTCCTGTTGGGATTCTTAGGAGGATCCCTTAGAGTTACCAAGTTGGTCTCTAGAAACTGTGGCAATATCTGGGCCAAGGTCATGCTAAGGGGAGTGAATTGCCTTTTAGGTCTCTCTTCCCTTTTTTGGTTGCGATGTTGAGGAGCACCGGCCGGTTTTGAAATAACCACCGCGTTGAGTGCTTGGCGGTGTTCAGCACTGGATTCTTTCTTGAATGGCTTCTTCTCATTGTTCGAGGAGTCACCCTTTGGTATCTTCCCAGACTTGATATCGGCTTCTATTCTTTCCCCAGTCAAGATCAGATCTGTGAATCCGGCAGAAGAATTCCCAATCAGATGGTTGAAGAACGGCCCAGACAGGGTCCCCAAGAACATGTCAACGAGTTCCCGGTCAGTCAGAGGTGGTTGCACCCTTCCAGCAAGGTCTCTCCACCTTTGCGCGTACTCCTTAAAACCTTCACCCGTCCCCATTGACATACCCTGGAGTTGGGTACGCGTAGGAGCGAGGTCGGCATTATACTGATACTGCTTATAAAAAGCAGTAGCCAAGTCCTCCCAGTTACGAATACTGGTTCCATCCAGCTGATAGAACCATTCGAGCTGAGTCCCTGAAAGACTTTCCTGGAAGAAATGGATCCATAGATTCTTGTCTGCCGTGTAGGGCTGGATCTTCCTTGCGTATGAACGGAGGTGCAACTTAGGGCAGGAAGCCCCGTCGTATTTTGCAAAGGCAGGCGCCTTGAATTTGTGAGGGATCACCACCCCAGAAGATAAACCTAGATCTCCAAAGTCCAACCCAAGCACACGTTGAATCTCCATAGCAATTAACCGGTCCTCCAGCTGTTTGTACCTGTCCTCAGCAGGAGGGTACTGTTCATCATTGAAGTCTGTCTCGGTGTCAGAGACTACGGGACTAGGAACCCTTCCCTCTTGGTGACTGCCTTCCCCAACAGATGGAGTAGTCCGCTCAGCTTCATTCTGCAGTGTATTCCCAGATCTGCGTCTAGGGTTGAACAAAACAGTCCTTTTCTTCTTCTTCTTCAAAAGCAAAGTCTTCAATTCCTATTGTCCCTGGGCTAAGCTCATGACCAGCTCCTGGAACTGGGCGTTCTGGGCCTGGAGGGCCTTGATAGCTTGTCCATTGGATGATTCAAGATTCATGATGACTGCTGAAATAAACAACGAAGAAGGTAAGTGACCTGTACCAAGGGTACCTGTAATGCAATGATGTGTATGTATGCATGCAATGTTTTCAAGGATCTCGCGGGGTAAACAAGAAAATTGTTAGAATTTGCATTTTGTAGCTTGATTGAAGGAACTTTATTTTGTTGAGAGTCCTTCTTCAAGAGTCAAGGCTCACCATATCGAGTGGGTCATAGCCCCTGACAACCTTGGCTAGAGGAAAGTAAATCCCCTTTGCCCCTTGCTAGACATTTGATTCATCATGACCTGTATCACAAACCCTTGAGATCCTTGAAATGGGTTAGTCCTTATGCAGGATGTATGCAATGGTATGATGTTATGCTATGCATGGAGTGATGTAAGTAAACCCTGTTATGAGTCCATGTTAAGGACTGTAAACAAAACCTGCAAGGAACTCGTGTGTTAGATAACAAGCATGCAAGTAGTCAAGTTTGAAAGCACACAAGTCACACAAGACAGCCCTTAGAGTTTAGGCCAGCATGAAGTTTGGGGTACTACCCTCTTGAAGTTGATGGGCTTAAAAACCTGTCCTATCAAAAGTAATCGGGTTCTAGAGGATCCCAATATCACTGACTACCCTCAATCGGTCATAACTCCAGCGTCGCAATCTTTTCTTGCGGCTAGAACCATCGCGAGAGTTTAGCCTCAATGGGTGTAGCATACTGCTACTGTTCTATGGCCAAGTTGGGTCACATTAGGGTTCTAAGGTCGGTTGGTGCTTAATGACTCCTCAGAAGACCCATATTCTCCTCGTTGCAACACAAGGGATATCGGTACAGACCAAGGTGCCACACCAACGTAGCCACTGCTTCACCCGTGTCGGTCTACGCCGGACAGGTCCCTCACAGCTTATGCTACCTAAAAGGGTATCCCCAGATCCGGGTTAGGATCTATGAAACTCCGATGCAAAGCCCACAAATATAAAGCAACCAAAGCAAAGCAATTGAAAACATAAGTGTGATCTAATCCTAAGGTACACCTCACTTTTATTGTCCCCAGCAGAGTCGCCAGTTCTGTGATCGGTGGAAATAGAACTGACTGTTTTATTAGCTGGTTTCGTGAAATGTCGCGGTAAGCAAGAGTCGCCACCGTCTTTTATGTTCTCCAACATGGAAAGGACAAAAGCACAACAAAATTCCTTATTCGAGATGTTTCTCGGTTCGGGAGGTAGATTTATAGAAAGGGAAGGTGTTAGCACCCTTTCTATCCATGGTTATCCATGGGCTCTTAGGTACTTGCTCTTATGTTTTCAAAAGATTTGTTTGCTTTTCAAGTGTGTGTGGGTTTTGAAAAAAAAAGTTTCGTTTGAAAAATTTCTAAGTAACTCTTGTATCTGTCCTCAAGAGTGTATGAAAAATTTGTTTGAAAACTTTTGGAAAGTGTGAGGTGTGAAAAGTATTTTTGTTTGTTTTGAGAAAGAGCAAGTACCCAAGAGATCTACCTACTCTAAGGAATTAGGCTGTGTAAGAATCCTTTGGATAGTGCTATCCCACCATTGATAGGTAGGTAGCACCGTCGTTGGAGGTATTCGGGTCAATTCGATTATCGGGACAGTATGGTCACCGAAGCAATGGTAGGACACCTTAGAAGTAACCCTAATGTCCTAGATCCTTTTTTTATCTGAGGCAACCGTTTTGAGGCAACTGGATCTTTAGACAGAAGGGCGACCTCTAAGATACCCTATACTTGATGACCACGTTTGAGGCAACCAGTGAGGCGTACCCTAGGAGTGGCATGTGCTTTGTGTGTTGTTTTCATGTTATGTTTATCTTTTACATGTTATTTGTGAGCTACGGATTAATTTTATTTTTCATACATTCTTGCAGACATTTTTTAACAGTTAGGGGTGCGGAAAATAAATTGCATAAATGTAAATTCTAACTATTACAAGGCGCGGGTCTATACATCGCCAAAAACAAAAACCCGTTTTTGAAAAGTAAATACAGAAAATTAAAGAAAGCAATAAAATCCTAATTACTATTACATCCTCTGTACAGATACATAAATATAATCAGAATAAATAAATACGCGCGAATGGAAATTTAATTGGGAACGTCCTAAGGGTGTTGACCCTTTTTTGAATAAGAATTGAATGTTTGTCCCCTTTTTGCAATTAATGAAATTATGCCTAATTATTAATTTATTTATTTATTTACAAGAAAAAGTAATTTTTGTGTTTTTATGTTTTTAATGAAAATAAAAATAAAAATAAGAAATTTAAAGTTAAAAGAAAAAAAACCTAAGTCTAATTCATTTTTATTTATTGGAAAAGGAAATTAAAATTACCTAATTAAACTAAATCAATTTATTAGTGTTTTATTTACAAAAATAATTAATAGTGAATAATAAAAAATATTTACATTTTTTAGTTTTTTTTTGAATTTTTATGAAAAATATTAATTATGTTAATTTTGGTGGTAATAATAATAATTAAAAAAACAATTAATAACTAAATTAGAAAATATAAAACAAAAAGAAAAAAGAGTGAACCAAGGGGGGTGTTGGACCCTTAAGGAGGTGAATCTGGAAATTTAGGCCCATTAACCAGCCAAGCCACGTTGACTTTCTTGCTTGCCTATGCACAAGGTTGACCAGGAGCATGGTGTGCGTCATCTTTAGGCCACTGGATGGACGCTTGAGGACACTTGGCGTCTGGATGAGGAAGGTGTATGATGAACCTTCTTTTGGAACCTACACACAAGCATGTAAAGAAAAAAATGTATAGAAATTTTGGGGGACCTTGGAAGAACTTACAACGCGGTATGATTGATCTTAGGACGTGGCAAGGGTTGCTTTAGCTTCAGGGGATGGCAAAGAAGAGAGTCACGTTCTCCTTTTGGCCTGAAAATGCTTGCAATACTCCTTTTGATCTCACACTTTTTTTGATACTTTTTGGATTTTGCTTTTGCCGTTTTGTGTAATGTCCAGGTTGTGAATGAGGCTTGCAAGGCTTGTATATATAGTAATGAGTGAGAATCAATCACATTTAGGAGCCTTTAACCCTTGCAATCAAGTTTTGAGATTTCTCCATAACCACCATTAAAGCAACTTGCCAATTTTGTTCAAATTTGAATTTTCATGCTCATAATAGGCTTGGCACGAATTTGGTATGTGACTTATGATGCATCAAGGTCATTCAAACCACAAGATATCATTGAATTAATTTTTTTGATTTTTATTTGAATTTTATGGATTTAAAATGAATTAAATCAAATAAAATTAAATAAAAATAGAAAAGTTAATGTTTAATCTTGAAATAAATCATGGGACACGTGGGTGGCATGAAAAGGATGAATCAAGTGGAAAAAAGTGGGCCCTTTTGTCAAAAATTGAAGTTTCAAGGATAGTTGACTTTTGCCATTTCACAAAAATTTCCCAACTTCTCCAATGCATATCTTGCTCAATTTTGATCATATGAACATGTTCTTGGACATTTTGGAAAGGTCTTGAAGTCCTCTAACCAATGCCTTTGGTCCCATGTCATTTTGATTTACCAATATCAAGTTATGGTCTTTGACTTAAAGTGCCTTTTTGTTGACTTTTGAAAATGACCTATAATGTTGAAATTGATAACTTTTTGTGAGAGCATTTCTTGGACTTGGAATGTGAAGATGAGTTGTAGGAAATGTCATCTCCTTCAAAATGAGCATTGGATGCGATTTTTCTGATGAACCATGAAAAAGTTATGCCTTGGTCAAGTTACAGTTGACTTTTTCAGCTGTCCAAAAATGGAAACTTTTGCATCTTGATGATTTTTGAGCCATTCTTGTGGAATCATGATCAAGATTTGATCCAATGATGATTGTGGCTTAAAAATAAGATATTGACCAAAATTTTTGACTTTTGACTGCTAAATGACCATTTTACCCCTATAGTTGATTGTGAAGCAATTAGGGTTTTTGACTGTGCAACTTGACCTTGTGAGCCTTGAAACTTGACATGTAGGTGCTTGACAATGTATATGAGCATATGGGACTTGATTGAGCCCTTGAAAACCTCAACTTCCTTGCAAGAACCAAAGCCCTAATTTGACTGGCTTAGGAGGGTGGTTGACTGTGCAACCCTTGAGTAGACTTGAGCAAATTGAGATGATGCTTGTCAAAACTTTGAAGAATATGAGAGGGCAAATTTTGGGGTACAACACTTGGTATGGATAAACTTGTGAGTCCAACATGAAGCATGAAAGTCACTTTAGGCCTTTTAGGTCAAAACATCTTTGTGCAAACTCAAACCCTAATTTGGGTCAACAGTGCAAGGAGGGGTCTTGAGCAGAGCAAACCCTAGCTTGATCTTGAGCTCCAAGGGTCTTGTGATGAGAAAATGTTGAGGAAATGGGAGGGCAAATTTTGGGGTATAACATTCATATTTTTGGATTAGGGCCAGAGCCTTTTTCTCCTTAACTTGAGCGTTACCTTCATGAGTCATCTTAAGAGAATCAAAAATAGACTTTGTAGTCTCTCTATTTGTGATCTTCTCATACTCATTGTAAGAAATAACACTTAGCTGAATTGTTTTAGCTTTGTAGTGGTTCTTGTAAGTCTTTTCTGAGCATCTGTCATTGCACTTCTTGTAATCTTTTTACCTTCATCATCTACTGGATAATTGTAGCCATCAACTACCAGATCCCATATATCTAAGTCAAATTCTAGAAAATAACTTTCCATTCTTTCCTTCCAATATTCAAACTTTTCTCCATCAAAGATAGGAGGTTTTATAACATATTGGTATTTATCCTTATCATTATTATCAACAATGACAATGTTGTTTGCCATTGTTTTTCACACAGTCTGGATCGGTATTGAACACTCTTAAGTGCTTGATGAAAATTTAAACTTTTTATTACTCAGAACCGAAGATCTGATGCCAACTTAAGGTGTGAAAAACACAAGAAAGAGGGGGTGGGGGGTTTTGAATTGGGTTTTTAAATCAAAAGCTTTTCTTAAAAATGATCCCTTTTAAGTGAAAATTGTTTTTCTTCACTCTTGATAATAAAGCTAAAGATGCGAGAAGGAAAGAATAAGTTATATTTATACTAGTTCACTTGAAAATTATCAAGTTAATCTAGTCCACCCGCCAAGGTGATTTCGCCTTATCAAACAAAGTCTTAATCCAATAATCTCACATATTATTACAATGCACAAGATAATTACAAGTGACTCACGTACAACCTCTAAGACACACTAATCTTAGAATTATCAAGGATTCTGACCAACTGGTCCCTTAAGGCACAATCAAACAACAATTTGAAAAAGATTTGTTTACAATAGATTCGCTTCTACACAAGCTGATAGTAAACAATATTTCAAGAACAAATAGACTTAAGAAAATAAAGGAATGCTTATCAACAGTCTTGTGAGAGAACGTGTGAATTAGCATCCTTTTTCCTTTGTCTTCAAGCCTATATATGCCAATAAAATAATATATCTATTAGAGGGCATTTTTGGAAATTCTAGAAAGCTGGCAGTTTGATTCAACGGGGGGGGGGGGGGGGGGGGGGGGGGGGACAAGATCGTACAACGCGTTTGTCCTTTCATGGTAGTGGAGAGAAATGTTTGTTTGTACCATGTCCTATTGTACCATATAACCTTATCTTCTTATCTTCTTGACTTCAGAGGCTTCTGATTGAGCATGAGTTAGAAGAAAGAAAATAAAACTTGGGTCATCCGAACTTCAAGTCTTCAGAATCTTCAGCACTTGGTCTCCAGAACCCTTTTTCTTCAGAAACATAAGTCTCCATCTCAATTATTCATCATAACTTCTTTCTTCAGATCTTTAGAACTTGGTTTCTTTGACCGTGTATCAGAGCCTAAACTTCAGTGCCTTCTGAAGTGGTTTGCTACCATTCATCAAAACTTGTGTAACACATAAGCGGAACTTGGTCTCTTCTAATGACTTGGCAACACCTTTTATTAGAAACAGAACATGTTTGTTAATTACTAAAAATAACAAATATTAGAGTACCAAAATTATTCATACAAACATACTCGTTGTTATCATCAAAACTCAGAGGTATAATTGCATAACCAAATCTTGTTCTAACATAATACACGTGACTAAATCTTTCTTTCTCTCTAATAAAATAAATTGAAAATGTAAATAAATAAAAAAACGCTAACATTCATCCATCGTCAAAGTGCCATTTCAGTACCTACTGTTGTTGAGTTAACCCCATCACCCCTAAGCTGATACCCCTGCTTGGCTTCTCCACCATTGTAGAACAAAGATCCAAAATAAAACTATGGCGGTGAATTTGCAGAGCCACTCTCGGGGGAAGGACAAGTCATCTTCTTTTTACCCCATCATTGTTTTATTTTTCTAATTTTTTGTTTAATTAAAATAGGAAAAGAACACAAAAAACCAGACACATATATGCACAACAACAATGAGAACTAGTGCATCGGTGGCCGATGATAACGACAAGATAATAGATTCCAACCACGCAAACAAGATGAGGGACAGAAGGAGATAGAAGAAAGGTAGGAGATAACCGGAGAAAAAAGAAAGGTGAAAGACGTCCGATGACATCAAGAAACTGCAAGACGAGAGGTCGGTGGTTTGTGGATACTCCTTCTCTCAAGTTTTTCCCAGCATTTTTGTTTCAAGTTTTTATTAAAAGCCACCTGGATATTTCTGAAACATTGGATTGATTAAAGGGTGCACGTGTTATGAAAGTCATCCTACCTTTCCCGTAAAAACGATAGAGAATTTTCTTTCATATAAACACACGCTTTTGAATTCATTTTGTGCAACTTTCATCGTGTCGTTTTCATCTTCTTCTCTTTTATACTTTGCAGTAGACCCTCAAAACAAGATCTAACAATCTTTAGGTTCGATTATCGATTTTGATCCATACTTTATTTATAATTAACATTAAAGTATGCAACTTTAAAGAAGATGATAAGAACTTTCAATGATGGTGAAAGGTGCACAATTAATTTATATACTTTTTAAATTATGAAATTTTATATATGATATTTTGTTTATAATTTGTGGCTGCAAATTTGATGGAGAAATAAACATGCACGCTTCCTTATTTATAATCCCGGTAAAAGGTATATAATTATATTAAATTTATATATGCATGATTTATAAATTATTCTAATATGTTAATTTGGGTAATTAATAATATATTTGATTTATGATGTATACTTGAATGTAAAACACATGTTAATTATTATTATTTAGTGCAAGTAATTTATTCCAATTAATAATGCATTATTTCTAGATGAAATAATTTTGTGGAAAACAAAATCATGAATTTGAATATATGACGCATGTATTTGTAACATAAAGTGGTGTAAATAAAATGTTAAAAATATCTATGATATGTTTCAATTGTATATTTTATTTATGCAAGAATTTATTATATTTAAAATAATTTATCTCATATTATATGTGTATCATAATATGAAAATATCATTTTTTGTTCATCTTGATATCAAAAGTAATTGTCGTATATTTTAGATTATTGTAAGATGACAAATATTTATGGAGAAAAATCATAGAAAATATTAATGATGTGAATGCTTTGTTTATTATATATTGTGATTTTTATTTGGATATAAGTGCAAGTTAAACTTCAAACTAAAAAAATTAGCAAATGAAGAATGACATTCAATTTGTGTATATGATAAAATGTAATTAAATGACAAAATTGTCAAGATGATAGTTTGTCAAAACTATCAAGAATATATAATATATTTTGTATATGATAAATGTACTAATATGACAAAAGTGTCATGGTTCGATGATAATTGGTAAATACTATCAAGAGTACATAAAGTAATCGTAGACATGACTATTTGAAAGATTGAATATTCAAAGTTTATTAAAATTTGAAAAATCTTGTAATTCTTTGACGAAATGATTGACAATGATATGGTGTCTTTGAATATAACTTAATACAAGGAAGAAATAATTAAGGGATGTGAAAGAAGCCCATGTCTAATTAATTATCAATGGTGGAAACTCAACTCATATTTGATTAATATTAAGTCTTGAGTTCAATGATAAAAGTACATTATTAAAGTAATTTAAGTGCTTGACAATAAATGCATCCCAAGAATAAAAGTACTTGGACCATCAGAATAAATGTGGTAGGATGAGGTTTTACTCTTAATAGACATATAACATATGTTTGCTGGAATGCATAATTATGGGTGCGTTTTTGATATAGTCTAACTATATGAGAATGAAGTGGTGTCGCTTCATAGAGTTCAAGAGCTTGACTCTTAAATTCTCATGAAAAGGATATGAGATACAAGGCTTTATTTAATGTGTCATATTGATAATTTGGTCAATGGTACCGAGATTTTATGTGTGAGTTATGCATGCTTGTTCTAATAAATAATTGGTTTAAAGCTTGTCTATTAATCTATTCGGGGATGAGTGAAAACTTAACTTACTAAGTAATGGTTCAAATCGTAAGATACCTTTATATGAAACCATGAAATTTCCTGAATAATAGATTTAAATATATTTTGAAATTGTGGGAGATTGTTGGAAAATTTCCAAAATATTTAATTGATAAGTAGAAGTTATTAAATTTGTGTTATGAATTTTTACTATCAATTGGCAATGTTGGTATAATGATTGTTACTTGAGTTTTAAGTACTCAAAGGTTGTGAGTTCAAATCTTGGTTATGACAATGTTTAGAAATTATTTGTTACTAACAAAATAAATGTCAAAATTTTAAACTAAGAGACACAATGCAAGATTTAAACCGACACCATTGGTCTTAAGGAGTACACGAGTTAGGATGGAACACCATTGAATCATTGCAACATTTGATTACGAATCTAAATGCCAAAAGGTTTGAACGTTACAGATGACCAGAAATTTAAACATTGTCTCCTTTCACCAAATGGTACAAGTTTATCTATAAATATAGATATTTTGCAAACTGAAAATATATACGAAAATAATGTAATTCAAGAGCCAAAAATTATATCAAAGTCATTCTTTTATTTTTCTAGTGCACGAGAATAAGTGAAGGAACTTTACTCAGTAAAATATCGTTGATCGATATTCTTAATGTGAATATGCAATTCATGTTAAGATTTTTAAAGTATCCTGAAGGAGATTCGCCGGTTAACTCATTTGCATCCAATTTATCTAAATTGGTGGGGGCGAATCGAACCTAAAACTTAGTGTAAACACACGCTTTGGGATTTATTTTGTGCAACTTTCATCGTGTCGTTTTCATCTTTTTCTCTTTTATATTTTGCAGCAGACCCTTAAAATAAGATCTAATAAGTTTTAAGTGCGAAAGGGAGAGTGATCAGTGCATTTTGATGCACATTTTCCATGATTGTACTTATGCATTTTCATGGTTTGTTTAGCTTATTTTTGTATTTTATAGTGTTTTTCTATTTTAGTTTATTTCTACTCTTATTTTATTTTCGCACTTTATTTTCAGCATTAGCAGTCTGCACGAATAAATTCATAACTTGAGCTACAGGAGTTGGAATGAGGTGTGCTACCAGTTGTTGGAAATCTAAGAGAAAGAGCTATGATTTTCATTCAGAAATCGAGAGCTGAATCGGACTGTAGCAGGGCCATAAAATTCGTTGAAGGTGCAGCATTTTATATTTAAGTTTTGGGTCATTTATTTTGGGCCTGAGTTATGTTTTCCACCCAGTTGGGTTATGAACCGAATCCTTGTCCTTTCTATACCTAGCAGCTGCTACAGTAATTTCGGCGGGACCTTTTCATTATTCAGAAAGAAAACTTTGACTTGTACGCTTGAATGAAGAACTAATCATCCAGAGTTGATCTACTGTAATCGTGTTCCGATGCTTTGAGGTTTTTAATTTATCAATTCAATTTCGTTTCTCTTTCAATTCTATTTTATGAAATTGTATTTGCTTAATCCATTATTTCATGGAATGTCTTGATTAAATTCGTATGATTGTATTCCTAATCTTTAATCGTTGTTTACGTCGTTTAGTCGTTAAATCACATTCTATATCGTGTTTGCTTAATTCACGATTGTATTAATCCGTTTGCTTAATTCGGAATGAGAATTCAATCTATTTTATATCTATTGCGCTTGTCAATTGGTATTGAAATCGAATAGAGGTCGAAGCCGCTTAGAGAATTGGTAAGGTAAAAACCAATGATTAGCAAGAACCTGAAAATAATAGATCGACTTATTTTTATAATCACTTATTTTAATCACTTATTTGCTCAGCTCTTTAAAAATTGATCCTGAATTAAATCCCCCATAACCACTTATGTTGGTTAATAACAATACAAGAATCCTCGTGATACGATACTTGAGTCACTGTCGCTAAACTATTTTTTTAAAGTAAATCGTTTTTGATCCGTGTGCGACAGCGGATCAAATTGGCGCCGTTGCCGGGAATTCTTGTTGTTATTAATTAATATTTTAGTCATAGGTATAGTGTTCTTGTTTTTTTTTCTTGTTTTTTTCGTTGTTTTTGTTGATTTCCAGGGTTGCAATTCCGGTTGTAGTACAGTTTTTCAGTCTACCAGATAAGTTTGAAACCTACTGTTTTGATTTGCTCCGAATATTTTTCATAAGTTCAGAAAAAAATCGACGAACATTACTCCTTTAGAATACAATTCTAATAGATTTTGGCCCTCAAAATCGCAAATTTCTTTTTTTTCTATTTTTAAATAATTTTTTACTGTTTTCATAGTGTCGAAAAAATCCAGAAAAATTCTTAAAATTCTTATTTTGCTTCATTAGATTATATTTGGTGTTTTTGTAATTTTTTTGAATTTATTTTAATTTATTTTAATTGTTTTCCTTCTTTCTATTTGTTTTTGTCTACTTCGTACATAGTTGGTATTTATGTGTTTATTGATAACATGGATGAACAAAGAACTTTGAGGCAGTTGGTTGTCCCTGATGTGAACTATAATTGTTTACATATTGACTATCCTACTGATGCACCTTTTGAATTGAAATCTTATTTAATATATTTGTTGTCAAAGTTTAATGGTTTTGCAGGTGAGGATCTGCATAAGCATATGAAAGAATTTCAGGTTGTGTGCTCAGAACCTTCTGAACCTTCACTAGAGGACATTGTCAAACAAATGGCTGCAAATAATCTCAAGTATGAACAAAAAATAGATTCTACTCTCCAGACTTTGCAAACACAAATTGAACAACTTGCCTCTTTGATGAATATCATGCAACAAGCTCAAGGATCTAACCAACAACCCTTGGAAGAGAATTCTGTTTTTCCAATAGAGTTGTTTTCTGAGACTATTGATGATAGTTGTACTGATTTATTTGCAGCTGATTTTCCATCATTATCTGATTTTGATGATGTTTACTCTTGTGATGTTTGTACTGATATTAAAATTTGCTATGTTTGTGCTGAAATTGAGGTCGCCTTGCAAGTTGACATTCTTACTGCAGATGAGGTTGCAAATGAAGTTGTTCATGTGGATGAAGCTCTCGACACTCTGGCTTCCCGAAACAAATCATCCATCGAACAACCACCTTCCTGAGAGCTGAAACTAATTTCTGAAAATCTTAAATATGCTTATTTAGAGATGAATGAAAAACTTCCGGTTATAATTTCTTCTAAACTTTATTTTGATCAAGAAAGTAAATTTTTGCAGGTGTTGAAGAAGCATAAGAAAGTAATTAGATAGATCTTGGATGATATTTATGATACTAGTCCGTCCATGTGTATGCATAGGATCTCAATTGAAGATGTAACAAATATAATGAGGCAACCCCTCAATCTTTTGATCTTTGGTGTTGTGGAAAAGAAGATCACGTGCTCATTCAACACTTTTACTTATCAAAGATTCTTCTTTGATCTTGGAATAAAAGGTGAAGGCACTAATAAAAATTTCAAGTTCAATGCACATTACCCAAAGCTACTCCATGAGAGTCCCACGTTGGAAGAAGAAACTATAGGAGAGATCTCGTTGGGAAAGGCTACTTATGTAATCATCTATCCGCCTTGACTTCTCGGGTGTTTTCTTTCCTCTCTCTCCTTTCTCTTATTTTATGCTTGTTTCTTTCAATGAGGACAATGTGTTTTTTAAGTGTGGGGGAGAGAATTATTTATTTGTTTTGTTTTCTTTACTTTTGTTCGTTGTTTTATTTTCAGTTATAAAAAAAATAAAAAAATATGCATCTTTTTGAAAGTTTTGGGTTATAGATTAATAAGAGGTTAGTTGTGGAGACTTGGGAAAAGTTCACAAGATCAGTATCGTCTTAACACTGTAAGTCTCATGCATATGGAAGTTAATTTGAATTTTTATTATGACGTAGCCATGAATTCTCATCTTTTAATAGCTCTTGAGTAGTTTATTTCAGCAGTTAGCACCATCTCACACGCACCCTACGCAGGGAAGCCGATGAAAATAAGTGAGTGATTCAAGTTTTATTTTTAAAAAAAAAAAGAAAGAAAAAGGAATGTGCCTTCTAAGTTTTATGACCCTCACCTGGTCACTTAACCCAATGGTCATAGAACCTACAAAAAAAAAGTTGATAATAAGACTCGTTGTTAATTGGTTCAGCGGTTTCTGGTGCTGAACTTGGTAGGACGGATTACGATCCGATCCCGCATAACTAAAACTGAGTAAGCAAAAGGTTATGCCACGTAAGTACCAGAACCCCGTGCAAAAAGGATCAGAGTCACTAACCGGTCGCCTTGCTATGAGTGTGTGGAGATAACAGACTTAATGTGATTGCGCCTGGATGAAAAAGAGCAAAAAGGAGGATGAGTAAGTTAGGCTTTGGCATAATAATATGATTCGAATTGGTTTATATATTCAAGAGAAAATATTAGTGTTCCTACGATATCCTTAGTGTGCAAGATTAGTACCTATTGATGCAATCTTAACCGAAGAAGAGTTTGTAGGCTAGAATGAGTAGTTGATGATGCTGTTGTGTTTCTTTTGATTTTATTTTGCTCGGAGTGCAAAAGTTCAAGTGTGGGGGAATTTGATCAGTACATTTTGATGCATATATTTCCATGATTGTACTTATGCATTTTCATAGTTTGTTTAGCTTATTTTTGTATTTTATAGTGTTTTCTGTTTTAGTTTATTTCTACTCTTATTTGATTTTCGCACTTTATTTTCAGCATTAGTAGTCTGCACGAATAAATTCATAACTTGAGCTACAGGAGTCGGAATGAGGCGTGCTACCAGTCGTTGGAAAGCTAAGAGAAAGAGCTATGATTTTTATTCGGAAATCGAGAGCTGAATCGGACTGTAGCAGGGCCATAAAATTCGTTGAAGTTGCAACATTTTATATTTAAGTTTTGGGTCATTTATTTTGGGCCTGGGTTATGTTTTTGATCCAGTTGGGTTATGAACCGAATCCTTGTCCTTGCTATACCTAGCAGCCGCTACAGTAATTTCGGGGGACCTTTTCATTATTCAGAAAGAAAACTTTGACTTGTACGCTTGAATGAAGAACTAATCATCCAGAGTTGATCTACTGTAATCATGTTCCGATGCTTTGAGGTTTTTAATTTATCAATTCAATTTCGTTTCTCTTTCAATTCTATTTTATGAAATTGTATTTGCTTAATCTATTATTTCATGGAATGTCTTGATTAAATTCGTATGATTGTATTCCTAATCTTTAATCGTTGTTTACGTTGCTTAGTCGTTAAATCACGTTCTATATCGTGTTTGCTTAATTCACGATTGTATTAATCTGTTTGCTTAATTCGGAATGGGAATTCAATCTATTTTATATCTATTGCGCTTGTCAATTGGTATTGAAATCGAATAGAGGTCGAAGCCGCTTAGGGAATTGGTAAGGTAAAAACCAATGATTAGCAGGAACTCGAAAACAATAGATCAGCTTATTTTTATAATCACTTATTTTAATCACTTATTTGCTCAACTCTTTAAAAATTGATCATGAATTAAATCTCTCATAACCACTTATGTTGGTTAATAACAATACAAGAATCCTCGTGATATGATATTTGAGTCACTGTCGCTAAACTATATTTTTTTTAAAAAGTAATTCGTTTTTGATCCGTGTGCGACAACAGATCAGAGAGCAAGACTAAAATCTAAACCAAAAGGGAGAAAGGAAAGTACGAACACCAAAAAAATCTACATGGAAGAAATTAGAGAAATTGAGGTAATAAAGACTTTTTATCTAAAAATCTTTGTTTCATATCAGAGTGGACTCTTTGGATATTATTTGATAATGAGACTCAAGAAATTGAGATAGGAGTTTGAAATTTTGGACTAAAATGATTGGATTGGTAAATTTAGGGAAAATAAGGCGAGTAGGTCAAACTACAAATGAAAATAGAGATAAATATGATGTCAGTACCAGCAAGACAGGAGGAGGAGCATATACGAGATTTGGGATTGTTAGGAGTAAAACAAAATATCAAGTTTTTTAATGAAGATTATTTGTTATAATATTAGAAGATTATAAAAGGAAGCTAAAAAAAAATAACACATTGATGAGCAAATTAAATCCAAATGTTTTGTGTGGGCAAGAAATTAAATTAAAAATGTGGATAAAAGATGATGTGAAGGTGTATATGGATAAAGAATGTAGATACGTTAATTGCTATAGTAAATGGGTATGCTCCATGTGATAATGTGAAGAAGTGAGCATTATGGTGTAAGTTATATGATATATTATCAATAATACATGAGTTAAGATGTGTGATATGAGATTTCAACTCAATCAAAATATAGTCCGAAAGGAAAGAAATTATAGATTTCACTATAATTTAAGTGAAGATTGATTTTGTCTCATTCATATTAGATTGAAGATTAAATATATGTACCTTTGATAAGGTGGTTCACTTAGTCAAAACTTAATGGTTCACCTATGTATTGTATTGGTTGATTCTTATTATCACAAGAGTAGAGTTTGAGATGGGCAACTTTTTCATAATGGAATTTGAATAAGTGACAATCAAATCATTATCCTATTTTTTTTAATAGAGAATGAAGTGGTGAGTTACAGGTCGAAACCATTTAAAAAGTTCAATTGTTGCAGTGGAATTTAAGGGTACCATAACTTTGTGTAAGAAAAATGAAAGATTTTTGAAATTGAAGGGTGGGTGAATATGTACTCAAAGAAAAATTAATGTTAATCATTCAAAATTTGAAATATTGGTCCATGCAACATAGTGTGAATATGATGAGAAGAATTGAGGATCTAAAAAAGGAAATAAATGAGATATAAAGGAAAGTAGAGGATGGTGTTATTGAAAATTACGATTGAATATAAGAGATAGACTACTACTAAATTGTCTCTGATCGATTAGTAGCATGGAGAAATAATTGCACGGAAAGGATCCTATATCCATATTCTTAGTAACAACCACTAAGAAGAGAGGAAATTTAAATTTTTTTTTAAATTTAAATTTTTTTAATTGGAATCATGGAGTGGTTTTGATAATGAAGAAGACGAAAAATTGTATTTTTATTTTTTAATTAATAAAAAAGTTGTGATTGATTATTGTAAACTGTGTGTTATGTTTGTGTCCATCTAAGAGTTTTTCAATAAGATGTTATAGTAAAAAAAATTATGAAGTGGTTAAATCACGGGGATGTTAATTTGAAAAAAAATCCAATAATGTATACTTAAAAGAAGAATAGGAAATGAAATAATATGTCTTAGGGTATGTTTGGATTGATGGAATAGGATGGAATGGAAGGGAATGAAACTGAATAAAGTTATGTCTCATCGTTTGGATTAATTAAAAAAAGATAGAATTGAGCGGTATCGGATGGAATACATTCCGTTCCATTTCATCACTTTCTATCATTTTTTGTACTCTCTGATGTTGGTAGAATGACAAAATTACTTTATTCCATCATGATGTACTCAAACAACGAAATTAAATCTTTATTTCATTCCTTTCTGTTCTACTCTGTTGCATTTTGCTCCTCTCCATTTCACTTCGTTCTTTTTTACGTATCCAAACATAGTCTTAGAAGCTTAATTTATCGAGATTGAATAGATAAAATATGAAATTTTAAAGCACTTTAAAGACATATTCAAATCGGTGAACACCAACAAGCCTCAAATGTAATTCCTTCACTACAACCAAATCAAAGAAGAAGATAACATAAGTCTGATTGGGAATTTTTCAAAGGTTGAAATTGAAAAAACATTGTAGGACTGGGAAAGTTTGAATATTTTGGGTCCAAATAATGTTAATTTCAACTTCATAAAAGAATTTTAGAGATTTCTTGAGGAGCTTCATGCCAATGAAAAACTAGTTTGTGGGGCCAACATCGTTTAGTGTTAATTCCCAAATGTGACAACATTTTTAGATTGATCGATTTATATCATATTTCTCTAATTAGATGCATTTAAAAGGTGTTGTCCAAAATTTTTAAAAAATAAAATGTAAGAGGTGATATAAAGGTATGGTGGAAAAACGGGTCCGGTCCGTTGGGCATTGCCTGTTTTTCTCGCACTTTTCCGCGGGCGGACCAAGATTTTAGACTCGCAACCTCTAATATGCATGTCTTATTTCGCCCCAATTTTTGGGGGGGTTTTGCGGACACAAGCACTTACATAAAATTTGACAATTTCTTATTGCACCCTTGTAAAATGGGGCACATCTCTGCAAATCTTAAAACTCCCTTTAGGTGAATTCAGAGATACATCTCCAAATGCACCAAATACCATTTTTTGCTTAAATTTAGTCCAGAGATGCATATCTGAATTCACCCAAGGGTAAATTTGCAGATACATCTCTGAAGTCACCTTTTGTCCTTGATAAATCAAACAGCCACCCCATTTCTTAAGAAATAAGTTCGGAGATGTATATTCAAACTATGTGTAGAGTAAATTCAGAAATACATCTCTGAATTATTTCCTGTGTATTTTTTTAGAACCAATTTACTAAGATTATGGTGTTTTCAATCTAAACTAATTTTTATTCAATTAACATTGTCGTTATTTGTTTCAACAATTAATAAAAATGAATATTATAGAACCATGTAATGCGTTAATAAAACCGAACATTATAGAAATGAATATCAGAAAGATTAATAGTATAATAATTATTCTCCAAGTTGATGAAAAATAAACAAAATACAATCAAAAGCATAGGCTACTGAGTATGCATAATCCTAACACCCCGACTCTTCCTCTGCCTACGGTAACCCAAGGCATTTCATGCCTCGGTAAGAATGGAACATCCTAAGGAAATCGTTTCATCGCCACCTCTCTCAAACAGTCCAAAATCGATGTTCTCTCCTGCCATCCGCATAATGTTCTGACAGATCGACAAGACATCAATAGTATGATCATCCATGCCCTGCTCATTCTCCAGGATCTCCTCATGGGCATGTTTAGGTGGACATTCAGGAGCGTCTTGTGTCATGTAAGGGTGTGACACATTATAGAACCTAGTCATGTAACCCTTAACATAACTCCACTGAGATGTGGCTTCATCATTTTGATACTCCATCAGTACCAGACGACTCTCAAAATTCGCAAGAATATCATCAGCTCTTTGTGGAATACTGATAGGAGTAGCCTGGAGAGGGGCCTCAGAATGATCTGCACGTATCCAAACTGCCACATGCACCGCTTAGGCATATACCTGCACATGATATTAGTCTTACATGCCAACCATCCAAAGTATAAGGAAATATGGTCGAATGGAATTATTTCCTAGTGAGTAGTGTATGGCATCCAAACGATGCCATCATGTTCAGTCTGATCAATATACACATGAAATAACAAGATAACATCATTCCCTATGTTAGGGATAAACCGACAAGCAAATGGATAATCATCAGTATAGAATGGGTCACGTTTAAATCCGTGAATGCAGTGATAGTGGACAAGGATTCAAACCCGAAAATGAATAAGAAAAAATATTAGTAACAAGTGTGAAAAAAAGTAATTTGTCACATAATAATGGGATTTGAAAATTACCGTAAGTAGAGAATGAGCCTGTCATTTTCTTTGTCGTCCATTTACAACCTTCGCTCAGATTGGAGTACAGATAAACCAAGCGTGTGGCCCTCCAATTCCACTCGTGAATGGATTCCAAGTCGATGAAATATTTGAGGTAAGCCACATCCACATAGTTTTCACTTTTGTCCACAAACATGGACGTACCAACCTAGAACATGAAGAAGCACCTCAAGGCACACTCCATGTGGTAAGAAATCCAAAGATCATCGACGTCCTGGTGTTTGGCTATCTCCAAGTTGTTGTCATACAACTTCGCCAACCAAGCAAACTTGGCATGTGCACCCCTGGTGCTTCTACACTGCTAAAAGGCTTCTGCAGGGTCAACTCATAAATAAACCACCATCATCTACACCGACTTAGCCTTGGTATTTTTAGAATGATCAAGCAACATTCCTCTAGTGGAAAGATGTAAAAGGAAAACTACTTTATCTAATGTAATAGTCATATCTCCAATAGGGATGTAGAAAGATGACTTTTTGTTATGCCATCTCTCATTAAATGCAACCTGCATGCCATGACTGATGGTGTTGTACCCAGAAGCACAAAAACCTACAAGCTAGAAGTTTTAGAGTGCATTTTGGAACCACTCATTCAAAGGCTGATAAAGTTTGTGAATCTTTCTTGCATGGTTCACATATTTCAGACATTTACATTCCTGTTAAAAATTAAATATAATAGTCTTAGTTGAGTTAAATTTCGTTGCAAAATAAAAAATAACACTATTAAAAAATATACCTCTTCATCCCATATATGTAGAGTCGCATGCTCTTCAAAGTATATCAGTAAATAAGTGTTTATGGTCCCTCCTGGAAAAGGGTCTGCAAGTGGGGCATCCTCATTAACTAGGACTCGCGGTTCAACTGAGGTATCCTCATCATGGTGCACACGTCTCTAGTATCTCAATCCTCGTTATAGTAGACTCCTAGAGGTCGGTGCCTCCCTAGCATGAGGCAAATAGGGGATGAATCTAACTTGCTCATGCTGACGAGCCCTCTCGCGATAAGTAAACAAGGTTAGGGTGGGTCGCCCGAGTCTCAACTTTTCGTTGTTTTCAGCCATAACTCTTGAAAAAAAACATAACAAACGAGATTAATATATGAGGAAGGAAATAGTTCGGAGATGTATCTCCGAAAACCTGAAATAGAACACTTCGGAGATACATCTCTGAAAAAATCTTCGTTCAGCTTCAATGGAAGTAACTTTTCTACAACTGCTCTAGTCATCCAAGTATCATCCAAATCAGATAAACAGAGTCTACACATAATCTATTTCAAATGATAATGTTATCCAATGCATTAAAACTAACCTATTTGAGGTAGTACATTAATAAAAAATAAAATAAAAAACCAAATAAGAAGCTTACTCAAAAATGTGTTGATGAGAGTGTAAAGTGATATGATGTTGAATGCAATAGTTAGAGGGAGTTAGAAATAACACGATACAAGTAAATGTTACTTCAAAACATGTCCTTGAGTGTGAATTGGAAATGGATAGAGTGGGGTAGAGAGAAAATTTTGAGTTTTTGAAAAAATAAGAAGGAGAAGAGGGAGCAGGGTCGGCCCAACTCGTTTAGAGGCCTAAAACAAATTTTTAAAATGAGGTCTTTAAAGTGTATTTTAAAATAATAATTTTATGGTTACTAAGAGTTGAACTCAAGAACAAATGGAAAAGAGATCTTCATTTTACCAACCCAACTATGATAATATATATGAGTAATGTGTCATTATATATTTTTATAACTAAATAAAAAAATATGAGATATTTTTTAAGCCCAAACTTTTGAGCCTAAAGCTTTAGTCTAGATTGCTTGGCCCTTGGGCCGATCAAGAGAGGGAGAGTCTGTCACAGACTTTAAATATGTTCACCTAGTTTATAGACGCATCTCCGAAATCGTTTTTTGACTTTAAAAAAGGATTATCTTGAGATATATCTCTGAACACATCCTACAATTTGCCTTTCGAAGATACATCTCCGAATTAACATGTGGTTAAAATTGAGATTTAGTGCGTCTAGAGATACATCTCCGAAAACAATAGATATTTTAGAAATTTCACACAGGACTTGGGAGAATGTATAAAGGTGCAATGAGAAATTGTCTAAAATTTTATATTTTCAAGCCTAAAACGTGTAAAGTCCGCAGGCATTCTCCGCCCCGCCATTTTTTTTTGTGGGAAGTGTCAAAGTTTTAGGCTCACATCTTTAACTATGTTTGCCTTACTCTGCCATTTTTTTTAAACTATTGTTGGACGGACCTAAACAAAACGACCATGCTCGTTTGTCACCCTTATTTTAAGATAAATCAACTCCTCAATATGCAATTTTAGATGGAAGTAAAATGTTGGATAGCATTCTAGTAGAAAATGAACTTGTGGATAAAGTGGAAGAAAAAAATATAAAATAAAATAATTTTGAAAAAAAAAACAACTTACAACTTTATGGATTGAAATTATCTTGAAAGAAAATGAATATATTCATAAAAGTTGAAGAAGTTTAAATATTGGAATGCCTATCCACATAATATATAAATGTTAAACCAGGCTTTCACAATCTAGGTCCAAAAAAATTGAACCAAATCACATACTCATCACTCACTATGGGAAAATACACCCAAATAGGGACGAATCCTAAGAGGCATACATCAAAATCAAAACCAAAACAATCAAAACATAATGGACATTATATGACTCTATATCTATGTACTACTCTAACATATCTTCTACCTAAGACACCAAATATAGATCAATATCATTAACTAATTATTACATTGATACGTAGAAAGATCACCCACAGCCTCAGGTTCACCTTCCCTTAAACAACCAATTGGAGGTATAGTCAATGTCTCTTGAACACCATAAGCATTCCAACAAAAAGGATCATCCAACAACTCACCTTCAAATGGCAAAAGCTCAACCTCAGAAAGTGTTATGTTTGTGCAAGCAACACTGTCACTGCAAGCAAAATGAATAGGAGCAGTTCTAACATCATAAGTACCCTTAATGTTTTTATAGGACACATCATTCACATGAACAGCTGAAGTTTGGTTTAGACACTCCTTTGTCAAACAATAGTATTGGTCTATAAGAATGCAGTTTCCTACGTTTTCCATTTGTATGTTCTCGAATTTTAAATTTGATACAGATCCCATTCCACCTTGCCATGTCTTAATTCTTAGTCCATTGTCTGATTCTCTTATCACTGTGTCGCGGACAGTTAAGTTTGACACACATGCTTGTGAATTGTGTACACCAAGGCTTCCTATGCTGTGAAAAAAAATTAACAACCGTGAGTATCAGAGTTTGAACTCTGATGATGGCGTCTAACCTAACAATATCGACTTTTTGTTAAACACTGAGATAAGAAAAGACTATGAAATGTACCTAATCCCGTGGCTAGGACCACAAGTTACACCAGCTATTTCCACATTTGAAGTCCCGGGTCCAATTGAAATACAATCATCACCTGTTCAAATTATGTTATTATATTAAGCTAGTTGCTTATAACAAAAACAGTGAAATTAACATAGAAACAAAGTTGTTTTCAGCAAGTTGCTTATATTAATTAAGCTAGTTTAATTACCATTGCTTATTAAGGAGTTGTATATCCCAACATCTTGTGAGTTTTCAACATGGATTCCATCAGTGTTTGGGCTAAGTTTAGGTGCAGAAATGGATAACCTATCAATCATTACACCTTGACAGCCATCAAATTTCATGTGGAACTGAGGACTGTTTTGAATTTGTAGTCCACTCACCATCAAGTTAGAGCTCATGAAGAACCGTATCATCTACAAATTTTATATAAATAAAAAACTATAAGTCACTACCTATGAAGCACAAACACAAACGAACACTGACATGTCAACACCATTCTTAGAGGTATCGGTGCTACTGAGCTAATTAGTAATATATAATATATAATTTACATAGTAATTTAGTTAATGATTGAGATGAATAGTTTTACTCACGGCTGGACTACCACATGGTCCTGATAAAGTTTTTCCATCGGGACCCTGAAAAGGCCAAGTATCTAATCAAATTAAACTATAACTTCACTTTGTTATGTGTGAGATACTATTGTATATGCATGTGTTAAAAAGTTTACCCTGTGAGGTTTGCAGGGAAGATCCCACCATTGATCTCCATTGCCTTCTATGGTTCCTGTACCATTAAGACTCATTTGGTCAAGTTTATAGAACACTAGCCATTGATTTCTGCTATCTGCTTCTGGCCATGATTCTGGTCCATCTGGTGCTATTACCATACCATCCACCTGATCACATTTCAACTTTGTTAAGACTATCATCATATAATAAATGATGTGACAAAATTGGAAATTGAAAAAGTAACCTTACTTGAAATACTAATCCTGGTTTGCATGGACCTGAAAAAATAATTGAAGTGATTTTAAATGTGTAGTTTTCTGGAGCAAGCATAATCCCTGACTCTACAGCACAAGCTCCTTTCCATGCTTTCTTGAATGCAGCTGTGTCATCAGCTAAACCATCTCCAACTGCTCCAAAGTATCTCACATCGAAAACACAGTCCGAAGACGAGTCGCGAGGATCGTTCGGATAAGGATCAGAAGGAACACTAGGAGAAGAATTGGAAGACTCAGAAGGAATAGGGGAAGATACTTTCTTTTCCTTGTGAAAGTGGCTCCTTCCTTCCACATTTTTCAAATTATGGTTGATAAGTATTAAGGTAATCCATAGAATATACAATCCATGAATAAAATTCATGTTTATGTATGTATGTATGTATGTTTGTGACAATGTAGTACAACAAAATGTTACTAAATTGTTGTTTCAATATGTATAGACAAAAGTTTCTGTTACATAAAGATAATTGGAGGAGATTGAAATTGAAGAAAGTGGCTAAGGTATAGCACATTGGTCTAGGAAGGATCATCTCATATTTATACTAAAAAAACTTATATGAATGTTGAGAAATGGATTCTGAAAGCATAATAATGTTGCCACGTGTCAGCTTTGTGTTGATTAAATGTATAAGGATGTGAGGTGTCAAGGATACGATTGGAGGCTTTTAAAAGCACTTTTGGTTTTTGAGGTCTAGCAAATTTTGGTTTCAAGTCCATTATTATTTTTTTTTGTATTTATTAGAATGTTCACTTCTGTTATGGTCCCTCTTGTGATGCATTCTTGGTTGGTTTTCTCTAATACTTCAACACAATATGCATTTTCTATTATTGTCTCTCCCATATATTCTTCCTATATCCGTGAATATTATGTTTACAGAAAATTCCAATTCACTTCATGAGGCCTAATAATGTATCTAAAAATTGAGCTTAACACAAACTATATACTTGTTTTTTCTCTTTTTACCAAACTTTGTTTCCTTAAAGTAATATTTATTGCATTGCTTTATGATAAAAAAATTCAAATTCCATACTGATTAGAATCTGAACAGAGTTTATATAGAGACATTTGTCACCTGTTTTTTTCAAAGATGAATTACATCAAATTTTAATTCTAATATGATATCAGTCTATTAAATCATCTATCGATTTAACTATAAGTCATCTATCATTTATATTGAATCATCTGTCAATTGAATCATATGTCATCTATCATTTATATTGACGTATCAAATCCAATAGTGTTGGACGTGAAGGAATGTATTGAAAAAAATTTCAAATCTAATTTGTTAAACATAAAACCTAAAAATAGTTTATATGGAGTGATATTTATGGACTTATACTTCATACTACTCTAATTAAGTTGGACAACTAAATAAACAAAGACATGTGAATATGGTTTTGTGAAAAATAAGCAAAAGAAAACCATTTAAAAAAATGGTGAGAATAGTACCAATTTAGTTCATTAGTCAAGTAACATGTTGATTTCTCTGTCCAACACGGACACATGCAGGTTCAGAAAAACAAAATCAATTATACATTCATAACACTGCATGTGTTGGGTTGAAACTAAGGAGTAAGGACCAAATATTTGTTTTCTACGTAGAGTATAAGATTCAGTGAGGAAGCTAGCTATAAGAGCATCATGATGGTTCAATATTACTCCTTATCCTTCAGGAAGTATAGTCTACAAAATATAAAAGAAACATAGATACAAATAGTTGAACTATATCCTATAATACATTCATATTATTATGTCAAATACAGTCTATAGTACAGTTTTGATATATATGAAGTTAACTTATTAGAGTGACAAGTGAGGAGGTATGAATTAAAAATAGCAAGTCCAAAAATGATGTCGATCTCGTGAGTCTTTGTTGTTGTTTAGCTTGGTGTGGTGTGGGCAAGGAATGGTAAAGACAGCATATATTAGGTGGAAGACAACAAAATTATATCATTCACGGGCTAGAATATTTTCTAGTACAAAATAAATAAATAAATAAAAAATGATGAATGAGTGAGTGACCCTAGCTCTAAAAATAAATTTGTTTTTGCTATGTTTTGTAAGCATGCAAAGGTAATTGAGGTGCAAATTGTGACTTTTGGGTGCAAATAGAATGTGAGTTGGGGTTTGTAGAGTGTGAAGTTTGAAAAGAGATAAATGCATGCGTGCGTGTTTGTCTTAACTTGTCACGTGCGTAGTTAATCTCACCACGGGTGTGTTGTTTTGTAAGAGTCGAGCTGAATCTAACATAGATTGTGTGGTTAAGACGTTAAGTTATGAAGAGAAGATTAAATGGGCAATAGTAATGAAATTGATTTTAGGATGCGACGCAACGCGACAAACGTGCGTGGCTCTACTAGTTATAGTGTGCCATTCTCGACTTAGACAAGTGTCATTCAACCTCATTATGCATCTCTCACCATATAATTTATAAAATAAAAAAGTTTATACTTTATTAAATAATTGAGATATATGTCAGTGAGGACGTCATTATTATTTTTTAAATATAAACTATCTATATATTCTAGTTTATTTCTAAAACTTATGAAATATATAGATATACTTCATATTCTTAGATTTTGTTCGAGAAGTTTATATTAGGAGCATTAATATAAAATTGATGACTAGATTTTTTTGTAAAAGATATATTATTTGTCTATTTAAAACTTTAAAATGATAGGTGGGTGAATTTTTCCATTTATATATTCTCAAGTCATTACATTTCTATCTATTGTGAGACTATTTTTCCACTTATTCACACGTGCATTCTTATTCTGACACTTTCCCCTCAAGTGTGAGTCCACAATGCTCCCCCTCGTACCGTCGTTGACACCTTGCAACAAGACACCACTTCCTGGACACTTCGATACAAATCAGTCCCTTTCTCGAACTAAAGACTCACGATACCATTTGTAGGAGGAGTTCACTAAGGAGCATTGATATATAGCGTGTGACTATACACCTTTGTAAGAGACACACACTTGTCCACCTAAAACCTTAAGGTTATAGGTGAGTGAGTTCTCCCACTTATATATATATATATATATATATATATATATATATATATATATATATATATATATATATATATATATATATATATATATATATATATATATATATATATATATATATATATATATATATATATATATATATATATATATATATATATATATATATATATATATATATATATATATATTCTCAAGTCACCACATTCATATCCAATGTGAGACTATTTTTTCACTTACTCACACTTGCATTATTATTCTAACAGATTCATTGAATAATCAATGTAATAGGTTTGTATTACAGACGAGATACATTATTTATTCAATAAATCTAAAAAGGTGAAGTGTCTCTTATGAAAAGGACCGGATGGAATATCTATCAAGGACTTTGCTTCAAATCCAAGATTGCATTATTATTCTAACAGATTCATTGAATAATCAATGTAATAGATTTGTATTACAAACGAGATACATTATTTATTCAATAAATCTAAAAAGGTGAAGTGTCTCTTATGAAAAGGACTGGATAGAATATCTATCAAGGACTTTGCTTCAAATCCAAGATACTACATTTTCTTTTTCTTTTTTAATTTTTCAATTGGCTTTGGGATTGTTCCGTTGTGGAACCAAAAATATATAAGATTGTGAAAATTACGACAAAACGAACCTTCCGAAACACTACGGCGATGTGACACCATGGATCGAAAGTCGCGATCAAGATGCTTCTTGAACTATAGGTATCAAATATGATGTCGTTAAGCAGTGTTTGTTATCTCTGATACGATGGACCTATCGAAATACCTACATGGTTACAAGTCGAACGCCTAAGTCAGTTTAAAGTTCAAGATAGTGGAAGTGAAATTAGAGATTAGAGATTGTGTATCTGAAAACTCTTTACGAAAGTATTTATACCTTGGGCCTGACGAGGCAGGTTGGATAATGGGTCTCGTGTTATTGGGCCTTTGGTCGGTGCATAGCGGTGGGTCTCTTTCTTGGCTGACACAAAATAACTTCCCCCAAGAGTTGTCGGGCATGTTTGATGTAACACCCCATTTCTATCCGGAGGATAATAAGAAAATCAGAGTTCAACATAAATAGGATGCTATATTTTCAACTAAAAATCAATCTTCATTTAATCGCACACAAACAGACACATAACACTTAACTCGGATGAACCGATAACAATCTGATTTATTCTTCAAAATCAAATAACTTTTTATTGATAAGTAACAAAATATACATACTCAACTTAAATTCACTTAACATCTTTTATTCAACTAAAACAACCTCAAGACAACAATTATTTCATATAATCAACTTAAAAATTCATCAACTGAAATAATAATCAACAACTAAACAACAAGCGTTCATCCCCCCGAGTGCTACGTATCAGAGCGACAACACCGACTCGAACTAACGAGGTAATAACTATCCTTCTTGATTACCTTCACGTTACTAACAGAGGGCAACATTCAAAAAGAAAGGGTGATATATCAAACTATATAAGTAATCATATGATAAATAATATATTAAATCAGATCATATAAAGTCACCACTTCCCAACTTACAAACAACTTTAATCACAATAAAACATCAACACAACATAACTACTAAATTCATAGCTTTTAGATAATACTTGTCACAACAAGTCAACAACGAATCTATCTTCACCACAACTCAAGATGCAACATCAAATGCGACTCAATCACAATGCACATGCATGTGGTACCATCAGAGCAGAATTCTCAACTTAACAATCACCGATTAATAGAGGCATTAACAAGGCATAAGCCTTCTTCGCAGTTTGCCAATACATGCCTTCACAAAATCTGCCAATACAGGCCATCACAGAGTATGCAAATGTATGTGACTCAATGAATGCACCACCACATACTAACAACAATCATCATTCATCGCAAGGCATAAACCCGCATCACCATTATTATCAGTAAATAGAGGTAATTCATCATCATCTAAAATCTCTGTAACTTCACATTATCAACAAAAATTCACAGAGACAATCACAATAACACAACATCTCAACATTGGCCATAGGCCTACAACATAATATTACCCATAAATAGAGGCAATTCAACCAAATTCATCATCACCTGCAATTTCATATTTTTCAGCTAGGTATACAATACAATTCCATAAACCGGAACCATTCAACTTAATTCGACTTCAGCTGCAAATCAATTTTATTCTACATAATTCTAACAAAACAAACTAACTAAAAATACCCATATGTATATACGACTCACTCCAACAATTTCAATTAATTCCGGTTAACTACTTTTACCACTTAAATCTACAAATTCGGCTAATCGGTACTGTTTTATATACTGTTAGTACTGCTATTTATTTATACTACTACTAATCAATTTATTCTACTAAATTACGTTACCTCTGTTATTTAGCTTACTGCTATTATTGGTCTCCGCCAAAACTACTTGTTTGCTATCTACAACTTCTATTACTACAACTTCCTGTCAATGACAAATATTAGTTATAAACCAAAACCAATTTCAACTTATTACTCCTATTACTGAAATTCTCAGTTATACTTTCTGTATGATAATTTGAAATTTCTACATCTACTGATACTTCCTAACAATGCTCAGCTAAATTAGTCCATACACTATTATTTCTGTTACTCTTACATATACATCCTGCTATTCATTTGACTAAAGCATTACAATTTATTCCTGCAACTTCTTTAATCCAATCTGATATTAAATTATTTTACTAATTATATTAACTTATTAATAATATAAGATATGACATAGTCTTTCCACCACGCCTATAAGTTCTTTCGAGTCTCATCTCAGGACAACAACTCAATAATAGCCATAACAACATCATAACAGAAATTCGATTTAAATAAATTGCAGAACAACTTCATCAACACATTATGAACATTCACTGACAACTAAAATTGTAGGACTGATAATCTACACAGAATCACAATATAACCGAATCGACAACAATTCATGGCACAAATTTATACAACCCAACCCCATATATGGTTTATCATATACCCGGTTATAGAGATTGAACCCCACCCTTACCTGGTTTTAATTGAAGGTAACTCTAAGGGTCTCTGATTGAATCTCATCTTTCATGCTTGGTGTAACTTCCACGTATCCCTCTTCTTCTCCTCAAAACCCTTATTTTTCTCTTCTCTGCAACTTCTCTTGTACCAAAACCTTCCAAAAAAAATTTCTCTCTAAATCAGAATTAAAGCTGGAAATTTTCCCAAATATGCAGCTACAGCGCGATGATGATATCTCCCAACTCAGACCTTATTTTGAAGATCCAACCGGTCAAAAGTTATATGTATGTGCTGCAAACCTACCCTCAAAATTTGAGCATGATCCAACGGTTAACGAATCTAGGATTGCCGATTTAGTGAGACTGCTTCTATAAAAACGGGAATGAGTTTCTCCCATCTATTCTCTCACTTTTTCTCAATTAACCTATTTCCTTTTATATCCACTTAACCTTGTAATTCTAGTAATTCTTATTGGGCCAATATCCATACTCCCATATTTACTACATGATATCACTTAAATAAGTCCAACAATTAATCTTATAATGCTCCAATATATTTAATATTATTAAACCACCATTTAATCAAATAATGTCACAGAGCAACTTAACAATAATTCACAATATTGCTCAACTCCAACTAATAATTTTAATTAAATAATTAATTAAATTATCAGGGCGTTACAACTCTCCCCACTTAAGATATTTTCGTCCTCGAAAGTCTACTCGATACTTCCATCCTTAACGCGAACCTCGTATCCATCTCTCTAATCCTCAAACTCCACGTTTACCAACACTTCGGCAACTACTTTTTGACATAGTAACAACTCAATCATGATGTAAATCTACTACACGCATGCTAATCACTCAACACCCTCACGACATACCCGTCAATAACTTACCAAACTTTTCGGCAACACTCTGACATAACAACTCCCACAGTAGAAATGTAACAACCATAACTCACTTATACTTGGATATACCACGTCACCTCTTAACAACTTTCCCAACACCAAAGCGCGTATACAACTTTATTCTCATACGTATATGTATGTCAACTATAAACAAAATATCAACAACTCTATTCACCATTATAGTGACATCAACATAGTCAACAAAATTAACTTTGTCATATTATAGGATATTATTTATCACTTACGATAACCAACAATAACATCTCAATAATGATAACAAAATCATTACAATATCAACTTAACCGTATAACTCAGCAAGCATACCCATAGCTCACCATCAACCAACAATCCACAACAATCTTCTCATAAAATCTGCAAATATTTACTAGCAAACATAATGTCCTGGCACAACATCTCTATATCAACCATCCACCAAACGAAGCATGTAAATTAAGACACACCATTCTCATAGGCTTCTGATGTTTTAATCCTTCACTTCTAAGGAGTCGTACATGCATAGCAATTGCGCTACATCACGCTTCAGCTGCGCAACTCTGATCATCCATCTTAAGTATCGTCCTCATTAAATTTTCCGTCGATTATATGGTTACAAGTTTCAATCTAATACCAAACTTTCTTTAACATTTGTCATAAAATCGTTATTCACTTGATATTCTCAATCTTTCACTTTGCGATGTTAGCTCGCATACAAACCCACTTCTCTGAATTGTTCATTACGTCTCAACTCTCACTCAACGACTCTTCTACTAATTTCACACAAACTGGTGAGCGATTATTCTCGTGATATAACATCCATACTTTTTCACACCATTAAGATAGCAAGACAAATCTATAACATCCAACATAATCTCGTCGGCTATTAACAATGGATTGAGGGTGATCATTTCTTCAATTTGTCAATTAGTATTCAACAACCATAAGGGAGTATAAATCGTCGTACCAAACTATAATAGCGTTTCCTTAAAACTCGTATTCAAGTTTTCTAAAACACAACATGTCTAATCCTCATTCACCCACCATCCCACGATGATCAATCATTTTCTAACTCGAGATCTCTTGGCATATCAATACATTACAAATCCTTCCACTCTAGTCTGAGTCTTTATCTACATAAAGAATTCTAACAACATTCTTAAATTCTTAATCCTCTTCCGAATTTCACAACATCAAAAATACATGTATCTCCACCTCTCAAACTCATTCCAATCAAACTCTCAACATTATCATCTTATCTAACAACATTTCATATATATCTACACCTCAAACAACTACGATAGTAATCATCTAAGCTCAACAAGCTACTAACCTCTATAATAGACTTCATCGTTCTCCAACTTATAACTGCATCCACCTTGAATGGATCTACATACACTTTCACTTGGAAATAAAGTTACTCAAGAGAACTCTTATCCCAAAACTATAACATACATCCTGACAACTTAGCATAAATCTTCCTCCTTTTCGACACCATAAATTCCACACAACTTCGCACTATCGTCTTTCGTTCTAATTAATAACACCAAAGCTTTCCAAATTATACATTTGATTTCACAAATTACTTTAAGTAAATCTTCCAGTTGCTCCTTTAATTCACCCAACTCGGACGCGTCCCGTACAACACTGAAGAACAAGTCTAGTCCCAAAGGCAAGCTTAACAATAAACTGCACTTAATTCCAATATCATTACGTGATAAATGAATCTATTACAGCTACTGGAACCATTTTTAAAATGAAGCTTATTTCGTTAGCTTCCTAACGCTTCAAATGAAACTCAAATCGGATGCCCGAAACTCTAGTTATGAATTTTCGAAGTCCCACAATAATTATGCAGTTTCCTGCGATTTGCTTACGGAAATTCCACTCTGAAACTCATTTATCTTCAACTTAGACATATTCCAAACAACTCTTAACATATATCGTGCTCCCAAACTTCTTATAACTCGAGAGATGCATTCCTTCGCCAAAGTTCAGGTTCCAAAATACCAGGGAAACAATTATTTTCGCAACGCTACTCACTTCTTTACGTTTTGACTCAGACTCGCGATTCACAACTACTTATCAACGTCAACTACTCCCGACAATCACTTATGTGACCCCTACACAAAAGTTACAACAACTTTATTACTCCATCATTGTTCAAACATTCACATCTTACACTTGATTCATAAATCAACCAATATTACATCGCTCTTCATTCTTTGAGAAGTAAGCACCAATAATATCTGATCAATTTCTCTCAAGGAGCTCTAACTCGACTAACAACAAGACTTTGAATCCAAGACACCTTCAAATTTGAGAACAACAAGACTCTAACAATTCTTGCATTATCGTCGTCGGCAGCACACCAAATCAACACCTTTCAATTGAACATATCCGAGAAGCAAAGCTTCTCCCCCACTTATCTTCAACCAACTTCCTGCAATTAAGGCAAACCAATATCGACAGTGTTTCACACACTTGTCGCACACTAATGAACAAAAAACATTATACAACTTGGTCGGGCGAACCGACCTGCTCTGATACCGCTAATGTAACACTCCATTTCTACCCGGCGGATAATAAGAAAATCAGAGTTCAACATAAATAGGATGCTACATTTTCAACTAAAAATCAATCTTCATTTAATCGCATACAAACAGATACGTAACACTTAACTCAGATGAACCGATAACAATCTGATTTATTCTTCAAAATCAAACAACTTTTTATTGATAAGCAACAAAATATACATAATCAACTTCAATTCACTTAACATCTTTTATTCAACTAAAACAACCTCAAGACAACAATTATTTCATGTAATCAACTTAAAAATTCAGCAACTGAAATAATAACCAACAACTAAACATCAAGCGTTCATCCCCCCGAGTGCTACGTATTAGAGCGACAACACCGACTCGAACTAACGAGGTAATAACTATCCTTCTTGATTACCTGCACGTTACTAATAGAGGTCAACATTCAAAAAGAAGGGGTGAGATATCAAACTATATAATTAGTCATATGATAAATAATATATTAAATCAGATCATATAAAGTCACCACTTCACAACTTACAAACAACTTTAATCATAATAAAACATCAACACGACATAACTACTAAATTCACAGCTTTTAGATAATACTTGTCACAACAAGTCAACAACATAAAGCAACAACGAATCTATCTTCACCACAATTCAAGATGCAACATCAAATGCGAATCAATCACAATGCACATGCATGTGGTACCATTGGAGCAAAACTCCCAACTTAACAATTGCCAATTAATAGAGGCATCAACAAGGCATAAACCTTCTTCGAAGTTTGCCAATACAGGCCTTCACAAAATCTTCCAATACAGGCCATCACAGAGTATGCAAATGTATGTGACTCAATGAATACACCACCACATACTAACAACAATCATCATTCATCGCAAGGCATAAGCCCACATCACCATTATTATCAGTAAATAGAGGTAATTCATCATCATCTAAAATCTCTGCAACTTCACATTATCAACAAAAATTCACAGAGACAATCACAATAACACAACATCTCAACATTGGCCATAGGCCTACAACATAATATTACCCATAAATAGAGGCAATTCAACCAAATTCATCATCACCTGCAATTTCATATTTTTTAGCTAGGTATACAACACAATTCCATAAACCAGAACCATTCAACTTAATTCGACTTCAGCTGCAAATCAATTTTATTCTACATAATTATAACAAAACAAACTAACTAAAAATACCCATATGTATATACGACTCACTCCAACAATTTCAACTAATTCCGGTTAACTACTTTTACCACTTAAATCTACAAATTCGGCTAATCGATACTGTTTTATATACTGTTATTACTGCTATTTATTTATACTACTACTAATCAATTTATTCTACTAAATTACGCTACCTCTGTTATTTAGCTTACTTCTATTATTGGTCTCCGCCAAAACTACTTGTTTGCTATCTACAACTTCTATTACTACAACTTCCTGTCAATGACAAATATTAGTTATAAACCAAAACCAATTTCAACTTATTACTCCTATTACTGAAATTCTCAGTTATACTTTCTGTATGATAATTTGAAATTTCTACATCTACTGATACTTCCTAACAATGCTCAGCTAAATTAGTCCATACACTATTATTTTTGTTACTCTTACATATACATCCTGCTATTCATTTGACTAAAGCATTACAATTTATTCCTGCAACTTCTTTAATCCAATCTGATACTAAATTATTTTACTAATTATATTAACTTATTAATAATATAAGATATGACATAGTCTTTCCACCACGCCTATAAGTTCTTTCGAGTCTCATCTCAAGACAACAACTCAATAATAGCCATAACAACATCATAACTGAAATTCAATTTAAATAAATTGCAGAACAACTTCATCAACACATTATGAACATTCATTGACAACTAAAATTGCAGGACTGATAATCTTCACAGAATCACAATATAACCGAATCGACAACAATTCATGGCACAAATTTATACAACCCAACCCCATATACGGTTTATCATATACCTGGTTATAGAGATTGAACACACCCTTACCTGGTTTGGATTGAAGGTAACTCTAAGGGTCTCTGATTGAATCTCCTCTTGACTGTTTGGTGTAACTTCCACGTATCCCTCTTCTTCTCCTCAAAATCCTTATTTTTCTCTTCTCTACAACTTCTCTTGTACTAAAACCTTCCAAGATTTTTTTCTCTCTAAATCAGAATCAAAGCTGAAAATTTTCCCAAATATGCAGCTACAGTGCGATGATAATATCTCCTAACTCAGACCTTATTTTGAAGATCCCAATGGTCAAAAGTTAGATGTATGTGTTGCGAACCTCCCTCAAAATTTGAGCATGATCTAACGGTTAACGAACTGGGGATTGTCGATTTAGTGAGACTGCTGCTATAAAAACGGGAATGAGTTTCTCCCATCTATTCTCTCACTTTTTCTCAATTAACCTTGTAATTCTAGTAATTCTTATTGGGCCAATATCCACACTCTCATATTTACTACATGACATCACTTAAATAAGCCCAACAATTAATCTTATAATGCTCCAATATATTTAATATTATTAAACCACCATTTAATCAAATAATGTCACATAGCAACTTAACAATAATTCACAATATTGCTCAACTCCAACTAATAATTTAAATTAAATAATTAATTAAATTATCGGGGCGTTACATTTGATGCCGGGAGAGCCTTCCAATAGTCGCAGTCAGGCTTTGAGGATGTTTGTCGAGACTTCATGTGACATGCGTTGCATTGGTTTTTACAAAGTGTGATGAAGATGTGAGCATTAAGTGCAATCTTATTATTGAAACATTTCACTGTTTCTCTTTGACGTGTGACCTAAAAAGGCATGGGATGACGTGACACAGCTTCTTGTGTACTCGAGTACACTTGGGTACATTTGTCTTTCCCATATGAAATATGATTGTTGATTTACCCTTATTTATTTCTTTCGTTCTGATCTGTTCGATTTCCTTTGTCTATATAAACATGGAAAGAGATTGTGGATAAACTTTTTAGCTATCTTGTAGATTGAGTTTCCCTTGTCTCTTTGAATCCTTCCCTTTTTTTCTGAGAGCACTTTCCTTCCAGAGTAACTGTCGTTGCACATTCATAATTTCAAAGCATTAAAGCTTCGATTTTCGATCCTCTTCTTCACTTCAGCGCTTTCACCTTCATATTTCAAGGTACCTTCTCTTCACCTCAGATTTTTACTCAAATATTTACCACTTTTTTTACGATGAGTGGAAACCTTATTATCATTGAGAGCGACTCGAAGACTAGTGTTCTTCATCTTCGAAAATGGGCATGAAGTCTGAATCGCATTCCTTCCCTTCTGTTAGTGGGGATTTTAAACCAAAAGTCATCTTTTTGAATGATGATTCAAAAACGGAAGGTTCTTCTGGAGAATATCTTTCAAACGGAGTTCTTTCTAGGGATTCCTTGGAGACTCTGTTTCCAGCTAAGCCCGATGGGGGTGAAAACCTTATCAAGAGACCTATGCCTCCTCCTGTCTTGACCGAATCAGAAAGAAAGGTTTCCCATCAAAGGAGGGAACATGTTGGTAATTTCATCATAACATACAGGTAAGTAACTGGTCATGACCCTAATGATGTTGAAATTGCTTGTCATCTAAAGTAGCAGGGACGACCTGATGTTGTATCCTAGGTCAACCTCGGTGATCATCACAGAGCTAACGTACTAGCTTGTAATGACATTCAATTAATTGAGCCAAATAATGTTTTTGTACCCCAAAAATTTCCCTCTATTTTTTCAAGACTTTCTCACCAAATATCTTAAATGCTCAAGGGTTCTCAAGGGTTTGATCAGACAAGCCCACCTCCTAAGTGCTAAGACCATAAATTAGGGTTTTGACTGAAGTTGACTGATCATGAAATTTTGACCTAATACATAATCTAATGGTTTGAAACATAATCTCAAAGACTCAAACATAATATGTTGACTTAATTTCATGGCTTAAATCATTTCTCAAGATCAACGGATTGATAGTCGGATTTTGGATCAGCTGATGAAAAGTTAACTAATACACAAAAAGTCAAACTTTGATTTTTTTAGTCAACATTAAATTTCAAAGATCAAAATTCACCAAGACATCCAAAAATATCAAACTTGATCATCAAGAATCAAGAAATTCAAAAAAGTCCACAAAAAGTCAAAGTTTTCAATACTTAGAAATTTTCTAAGTGTTTTTACACTTGATAATTTCACTACTTCATGACATTTTTTCACCAAGATGCATGATGATTTAAGACAAACTTTCAACATGAAGGTTGTAGATATTGGTGAATTCTAAAAATTTGTATTAGAGGGTTGATGTCCAAAAAAATGCTTAGATTTGAAGATATAAGCCCATGAAGTCAGGATATTTTTATCTAACACTTAGAGAAATTTTCAACAGGTTTCGGTCAGTTTTTATCTCAACTTCTTGGCCAATTTTCATCACGTTCCAATTTGATTTAGCCAAAGTGGTCAACATGGAAGTTGTAGAAAATGTTTCAAGCTTTACAAAAAATCCAAGAGCATGAATTTATCATACTTGAGCTAGGAGATTCAAAGGCATGAAGTTAGGCATCCATTCTTGAATTACAAGTCATTTTGGTGAAGAACACATAAGCCAATCTACATTGTATGTTGCATAATCTTATTTTACATGCCTTCTAACTTGAAAATCTCACTATAATTTAATGTTTACACAAACGTTTGAGCTATGGTCCATTTGATTTAAGCATTGTCCAAATGATTTTTCCATTTTTGACATAAAGTTAATATTTCCATTCTTGCAAAGTAGCTTTAATCACAAAGTCAGCTCTTGTTGAGCCTCTAACTTATTCCTTCTACACACACTCAACATACAAAATTATGTGAGCATGCTTAAAGTATCCAATAACTCTATGAAGCAAAGTATAAAGCATTGGAACTATGATCTTCAAGCTTGCTTCATTTACAATCCAACCTAGCCATAACATGTGATCTTGCAAATCTGATCAACCCTTGTCTTAAAACCTCTTGCCCATAAATAGAGAGATCATTTGCAAGATAGATAGATATGAACAAGCCCTCAAAACCCCTTTACTCTCAAAAAACAAGAGTTGTCCACAAAACCTCCATCTTTGATCTTTGAAGTCCAAATCTTTGAACCTCTCAAACCTTGCAAGTTTTGTCAAAACAAATCATCCAAATACTTCACATACATCATATAGAATTTGTTCAAACACAAGAAGAGCTTCTGTAATATCATTATCACCATGTTCCAAACTCAAAAATAGTACCTTGCAACTTGACTTGGTTGGAGTGATTCAGCAATTTTCAGCACAAAGGGAGGATTGGCATAACTTCAAGAAGGTCCAAGAGAGCTCAAATAAATCACCATTTTCTACCCAGAAACATTCATACGTTGTTGTACCCCAAAATTTGCCCTCCCATATTCTCCAAGAAATTGCCAAGCCAAGCTGCAAAATTCCCCAAGGGTGGCACAGTCCAACTATCTCCTATACAGTCAAAGCTAGGGTTTGTGTTCTGATCAAAGAAAGGAAGTTTTCAAGGACCCAATCAAGTCTCATATGCTTACAAAGATGGTCAAGTATTCTCATATCAAGTTTCAAGGCATTCAGCTCAAAGTTGCACAGTCAAAACCCTAAATTGCACTACAGTCAACTGTAGGGGCAAAATGGTCATTTGACAGTCAAAAGTTCAAATATTTGGTCAACATATCATTTTGAAGCCACAAACATCATTTGATCAATGCTTGATCATGATTCTCAAAATTTGGCTCAGAAAATCATCAAGATGCAAAAGTTACTATATTTGGACAGCTGAAAAAGTCAACTGAAATTGACCAGGGCATAACTTTCACATGGATTATCAGAAATATTCCATCCAAAGCTAATTTTGAAGAGAAAGACATTTCCTACAACTCATCTTCATACTTCAAGTCCAAGAAATGCTCTCACAAAAAGTTATCAATTTCAACATTATAGGTCATTTTCAAAAGTCAACAAAAAGGGACTTTAAGTCAAAGGCCATAACTTGAGATTGGTAAATCAAAATGACATGGGACCAAAGGCATTGGTTAGAGGACTCAAAGAACTTTCCAAAATGTCCAAGAACATGTGAAAAGCTTAAAAATTGAGCAAGTTATGCCTTGTGGAAGTTGGGAAATTTTTGGATATTTTGAAAAGTCAACAATGGTTCAAATGACCTAAATTTGCTAATGGGCCCATTTTTCTTCCATGATTCATCATTCCAAGCATATGCACGACCACTTGGCCCAAAGGGAAGCATTTTCTCATTTTTTATTTATTTATTCTAATTTTTATTTATATTAATTCAATTAAATCAATTAAATATGTGAAAAATATCTAAATGAACCAAACAAATCTTTTTGTACACATTTCAAGGTCAATATTTCGTGCACATGCTGATTAAGAAGAATTGGATTGATTTGAGCATAATTGATACAAATACACATGAAAAAAAGATTCAAAAAGATCTTATAAAATCAAATATTGAAACCATTGAATTCAAAAGATTTTGTGCAATATTCTTAACCTAATTGACTCCATACAAATACAGGAACACAAACCTAATGCTAGAGGACTGAAAACTGCGCAGCAATTCCCCTACAAAACTTGGAAATTTCTCCAAAAAAGTCAATACTGAAAACTGACTTACAAAGCGATTCAAGGCCTAACACCCATCCCACTAGCTTCCTTGAGCAATATAGAACATATTTCCATCAAGAACATCAATCCTAGCGTGTTGAATTGGTATACAGAAGTCCACCTTTCTCTCATATTTTTCAAATTCGTGTTTCCAGATTTAAGCATTTTTAGGGCATTTCATTTATCAATTCTTATTCCTTGAATGATTGTGAAGCTAACCAAACTATTTGATTGTATTTTTATGCGCCCTATGTGAATTCACCATTAACGTTTTTTAGGGTTCAAGAAGCTTGAAATTAGGGCTTCTGAAACTAAGCAAAATTAGTTCACGAAATCATGACCGTTCAAACCAGCACGCTTCAACGAACAAGAATCAGTCATCGCGATCGATTTATGTGGCCTCATGGCCTAGTCGTTATTTTCTCATATGCTACTTTCTGCAACGGTGTAAAAACCGTTGCCTAATACTTTTGTTTTTTCAGGCAAAACGAAGCCATGGGGAAGATGATGAAGTGGCGTGTATTGGTTGGACAATTTGAATTTTTCGCGCTTTAAACCACTGATGCATTATTTCATATTATATTATTCATTGTATATTTACTTAACAAACGCGCAGTGATGGCTTAGTGGCACAGGTGTCGCCTTGCAATGTCCAAGACCTGGGTTCGAGTCCCAGGTCTGTGTAATTTCCAATGTTATTTTTCAATATAAATTCCTGTGCAGCGCTTATGTGAATAACCACCATAATCCCTCACCATCAAGCGTGACACGCATCCAAGAGCATCTAAATCAAAGGCCAGGATTGGAGAACACCATGAACGTGAGTCCACATTGCCACACGCTACTCACAAAAGTCAAATGGACTCAGGGTTTTGGGCCAGCATTCTAAGGCCTACACCTCCTTCTGGGGCTTGAACCCCCCCTGGTTTGCTTCTCTATATTTTTTTTATTTTTATTTTTCAATTATGATTTTATTTTTGCTTTATTGTTTTAATCAAATTAATTAATTCTTTTTTTTTTACAAAATACAAAAACATCATGAAAATCAGAAAAGGCAAAAAAAAATATAATATTTATTTATTTTAATTATTTTTATAAATAAATGCATGTAAATAAACTTAGTTTTAATTAGGTTGTAATTTTAATCCTTTTAATAACTAAAATTCAAAAATATGTAGAAATAGGTGTAATTAATTTTGATTTCTTTTAATTTCCTTTTTTTTACAATAATAATATTTATTTATTTATTTTCATAATTAAAAAATGCATGTAAAATAACTTAGGTTTAAATTAGTTAAAAATTCAATATTTTTCATAATAACTAAAAAAATAATTAGAATTAGGGTTTGACATCCAATTTTTAGTTTTAATTAATTCTTTTTTCTCTTAAATCATAAAAAACATAAAATACCAAAAACATTTAATTTTAATTTTTAATGCCTTATTAATTTTAATTTTTGCAAAAGGGTCCAATGCCCATATTTTTAATTCCTTTATTTTGCATATTTATTTTAATTATGTATCTCTTCCAAAGCGTTGTAATATTTTATACTTTTCGCACTTTTACTTTGCTTTATTTTCCGTCAAATCGGGTCCGGTTTAATTTTGGCGATGTGGACCCGCGCCATTTGTAATAGCCTTAGATTTACTTTCCCGCAAATATCTTAACTGTTAACAAAAGCATGAAAGAATGTATGGACTTAAAATAAAATCAAGCGTAGATCACAACAAACATGACAAGACAAATATCAATGAAAATAACACACAATTCGCACACACCACCCCTAGGGTACGCCTCCCTGTTGCCTTTCGAAAGGTGATCGTCGAGTAGAGGACGTCTTAGTAAGTCCTCATGATCCGGGAACCTGGCATGAGGGTAGCTTCTAAGGTGTCTTCCCGTTGCTCTGGTGATCACCATGTCCCGAACCTCGAATTGACCCGAACACCTCCAATGGTGGTGCTACCTACCTCTCAATGGTGGGATGGCACTACTTTAAAGGACATCTACACAGACGAATTCCTTAGGGTAGGTAGGTTCTCAAGGATACTTGCTCTCTTCAAAACAAACTGAAATCTTTTCACACCAACACTTTTCAAAAGCTTTCAAAAGCAAAAATTTTCAAACACTCTGACGTACGAGTCGAACTGAAATTTTTCAAAGAAACTTTTTTTAAACCCACATTGAAAAGCAAACAAACCATTTTGAAAACACATTGAGCAAGTATCTAAGAGCCCATGGATAACCACGGATAGAAAGGGTGCTAACACCTTCCCTTTCTATAACCTACCTCCCGAACCGAGAGCAATCTCTTTAAGGAATTTTTCTGTGCTTTTGTCCTTTCCATTTGGAGAAAATAAAAGACGGTGGCGACTCTTGCTTCCGCGACATTTCGCGAACCAGCGTTAAACAGTCAGTTCCAGATCCACCGATCACAGAACTGGCGACTCTGCTGGGGACCAAACTTAAAGTGAGGTGTACCTTAAGGTAGTTCATAACTGTGTTTTCAATTGTATTGACTTGTCTGCTTTAAATTGTGGGACTGTCTTGGGAGTTCTATAGATCCTAACCCGGATCTGGGGAATACCTTCTTAGAAAGTAGCAACAAGGCTGTGAAGGAACTGTGCGGGGTATACCGACATGGTTGAAACAGTCTGCTACGTTGATGTGGCACTTTGGTGTGTACCGGTAACCCTTGAGTTCAGTCAAGGAGAGTACGGGGCCTCCGCGTGGTGTCGTGAAGCATCAACAGACCTTAAGAACCTTAATTGAACTATCTTGGCCTCTTTAGGGTAGTGAGATAACTGACTTTGGTGCAGTCCGAGGTTGGTTGATACTCGATACTACACCCAATTGAGGGTTGCTTTCCTGGAATATTTCGGTCGCCAGTTCAGTGGCTAAATCGAAACGATGAACAATGAAAGCAATCCCGTGATATTGGGACCCTTAGAACCCGGTTACTTCTAATAGGACAGGTCGAGCCCACCAACTTCAAGAGGGTAATACCCAGACCCCATGTTGGCCTGAACTCTAAGGGCTTTCTCTTGTGTGACTTGTGTGCCTTCGTACTTGACTACTTGCATGCTTGTTACCTAACACGTGTTTCTTGCAGGCTTTGTTTTAGTCCTTAACTGGGACTCATGACAGGTTTTACTTAGGGTGTGGTTTGCAGTCCTTAATTGGGACTCACAACAGGGTTACATACATTACCCCATGCATAGCATAACATCATACCATTGCATACATCCTAACCCATTTCAAGGATCTCAAGGGCTTGTGATGCAGGTCATGGTGAATCAACTATCCCAGCAAGGGGCAGAGAGGATTTATTTTCCTCTAGCCAAGGTTGTCAGGGGCTATGACCCATTGGATATGGTGAGCCTTTGACCCTTGAAGAAGGACTCTCAACAACAGGAAGCACCTTCAATCAAGTTACCGGTTTTCAACTCTAACAAGTTTCTCTGTTTACCCCGCGAGATCCTTGAAATCATTGCATGCATGTCATACATATCATTGCATAACAGGTACCCTTTCTCTGCAGGTTACTTACCTTCTTCGCTGTTTATTTCAGCCGATCGTCATGAATCCTGAATCATCAGCTGAGCAGTCTATCAAGGCCCTCCAGGCTCAGAATGCCCAATTCCAAGGGCTAATCATGAACCTGACCCAGGGGCAGCAAGATCTGAAGGCTCTGCTCTTGAAGAAGGAAAAGAAGAAGAAGAGGACTGTCTTGTTCAGCCCTAGACGCAGATCTGGGAACACCCTGCAGGACCAAACTGAGAGGACAACTCCATCTGTGGGGAAAAGTAGTCATCAAGAAGAAAGGATTCCCAGCCCAGCGGTCTCCGACAATGAGACAGATTTCAACGATGAACAGTACCCTCCGGCTGAGGACAGGTACAAACAGTTGGAAGACCGGCTCAGTGCTATGGAGATACAAAAGGTGCCTGGCCTGGACTTCGAGGATCTAGGTCTGTCTTCTGGGGTAGTGATCCCGCGCAAATTCAAGGTACCCGCCTTTGCTAAATACGATGGGGCATCCTGTCCTAAGTTGCATCTCAGGGCTTATACAAGGAGGATCCAGCCCTATACAGCTGACAAAAACTTATGGATCCATTTCTTCCAAGAGAGTCTTTCGGGGACTCAGCTCGAGTGGTTCTATCAACTGAATGGAGCCAACATCCGTACCTGGGAAGACTTAGCCACTGCATTTTACAAGCATTACCAGTACAATGCCGACCTTGCTCCCACACGTACCCAACTCCAGGGTATGTCGATAGGGTCAAATGAAGTTTTCAAGGAATATGCACAGAAATGGAGAGACCTTGCTGGAAGGGTACAGCCTCCATTAACTGACAGGGAACTCGTTGATATGTTCTTGGGGACCCTATCCGGGCCGTTCTTCAATCATCTCATTGGTAATTCATCTGCAGGGTTTACCGACCTCATTCTGACCGGGGAAAGAATCGAAGCTGGTATCAAGAGTGGGAAGATCCAAGAGGCCACACCTTCTGATACTCACAAAAAGCCTTACACGGGAAGGAAAGAGTCTAATGCTGCATACAGCCAAAAGAGTCGTCGTGACCAACATGCAGGGGCAGTCATGATTTCTGGTTCTGCACCATGCCGTCAACCACAAAGGGGAAACCAGCAAAGGCCGGACGGGCCTAAAAGGCAATTCACCAACATTAACATGCCATGGTCACAAGCATTGCAGCACATGTTGAAGATGAACCTGATTGCAGTGATCAACCCTCCTGCCAATCCTAAGACTTCCTCTCCTAGCTACAATCCAGAAGCAAGGTGTGCTTATCATTCCGATAGCCCGGGGCACGATACTGAGGACTGTTGGGCACTGAAGTACAAAATTCAGAACATGATCGATGCCAAAGAGATCGAGTTCGAGCCCGCTGAGACTCCCAACGTGATCACTGCTCCATTGCCAAAACATGGCTAGGATCGAGAGATTTTTGTTCATTTGAATTCAAGTTGTATTTTTCTTTTCTTGTTCAGATAAACGATTATCATGTTAAACTCTTTTATTTCATGAATGCATTACACGTGTCTGTCTTGATTTAATTATGTTTACTATGCTTAAAACTGCTTTCATATTTTTGCAATGGTCAACTCTTAATGGAAAATTCTAAACCTCTTGAGGGAGGATGACGAAAACGATACCACAATCTACAGTATGCTTTTGAACAAACCCCGCTGATGAGGTACAGGCATTGTTTCAACCCCTAAACACTGGAGTTATAAGGATGATAATCCCTTGTCAACCCATCAGAGCCAAAGAAGTAGGAGTTTTTATTTTCGAAAATCAAAACCCTTAATCATAACCTGGGGCAGGGTAGTCTCTCAGTTGATCCACGTGCATAACGAATGGCACTAAAGAAGTAAGGACAGGCAGTCATTATATCAAAAAAGTGAAAAAAAACCCTTTAGTCAAAACCCATGAAGGAGACTTACAAAACTGGGGCATCCCGCTGACTGTAATTCCAAAAAAAAAAGGAAACAGTTCAGGCAAAAAAAAAAGAAAGGGATAACAGAAATCAAAAAAAAGAAAGAGGTCCTACAAACCCTCAGCAAAAAAGGAGATGACTGCCTATTCAAATAAACGTCCAATATCTGAACCATCATGGGGAAATCAGAACAAAGACTCAAACAAGGTCTAACGCACGATCAACTGAGCTTAGGTTTGGAGAACATCACGAAGAGCGGGTGGGTACAAATAATTTGAGCCTTTATCCTTTGTTTCTTAAACCGTGAACCAGGCCACGATATAACCCTTAAAAGTCCTAGCTGAAGCATGGGTTAGTTCGAAAGCATACTGTTACGAAGGTATCCTGACTCCTGAAGGTTTGCTGTAAAATCGTGAGTTGACACCGCACTGTATTACAAAAAATGCATTTTCAAAATTCAAGACAGACATAGGCTTTTGCATTCTTAAAATAATCTTGTTTGCATATGACTATTTGTTTGAACAGCAGGGAAATTCGCACGATGAACACCTTGTGAACAAAAGTACCTCCAATCAAGGGGCACAGTAAGAGCATTGCCCATTATCTGGGGCATGGCAAAATACTTCCAACAGGGGCAACTCCCTACATTCTGAAAGCATGGACATAGTCGAAAAATACTACGCACAATCAAAGACCCGCTAGGTTGACACACCTAGGCAAAAATAAGGGCTTCCCGGCGAACCAAAAGGGTTCGGGCAAAATAAGGGATGGAAGTAAAAACTGTACACCCGGCAAGTCGAAAACCTGAAAAGGCGGCTTGGGCAAAAAAGGGTATCCCGGTGGACTGAAAACCCGAAAGGGCGGTCCAGGCAAAAGTTAGGGATCAAAGCGTACGACTATGTCCCGGCATCTCGTCACTTGTCTGCCAGAAGATTTGTCAAACGACCTCCAAGGTATCTTCTCCCTTCACCTCTGAAACAGGGGCAGTAATGAGTTATCCAGGCGATCCAACTGCTCTGTCAACCAAAGTACAAAGGACAGATCAACATAAGGATGATTACCATCTACCTTTACGAATTCCAGATCGTGGGCTAACGTCCGAGACCAAACAGGACAATCATCCACTTAATCAAAATCATGCAACCCAACACCGGTTTCTTCTCAACCTTCAGACAAAGTCATACACAGACTCCTCCTCCACAAGATGACCTAACCCCGGTTCATCAAAAAGTTTTTACACGAACTTATCCAAGTAACCTAACCCCGGTTCCTCCTGAAGTCTTACATGGACTTATCTCAAGATGACCTAACCCCGGTTCATCAAAAAGTTTTTACACAAACTCGTCAAGTAACCTTACCCCGGTTCCTCTAGAAATCTTACATGGGTTTATCTCAAGCAACCTTACCCCGGTTCATCCAGAAGTTTTACACAAACTTATCCCGAAGTAACCTTACCCCGGTTCGTCAAGAAATCTCACACGGATCTATCTCAAGGTAACCTAACCCCGGTTCCCCCAGAAGTCTCACATGGACTCGTCTCCAGTAACCTTACCCCGGTTCGTCAAGAAATCTCACATGGATTTACCCCAAGGTAACCTAACCCCGGTTCCTCCAGAAGTCTTACATGGATTTAGTTCAAGACAACCTCACCCCGGTTCATCAAGAAGTTTTACATGAACTTACCTCACCAAGCAACCCTACACCGGTTCCCCCTATTCAAGATGCAGTTTTACATGGACTCGTCACCCGGACACCCTACACCGGTTCCCCCTTTCCAAGAACGCAGTTTTACACGAACTCATCATCAAAGTAACCCTACACAGGTTCCTTCTCCATTTCAGATACAGTTTAACACGAACTCGTCATCAAAGTAACCCTACACAGGTTCCCTCTCCATTTCAGATGCGGTTTTACACGAGCTCATCAGCAGGCAACCCTACATATGTTCCCTCTTTCAACTTACAAAATTACAGTTCAAAATCTCCCCAGGAGAGTCCAATCCAGCTCCCCCAGAAAAATTGGAGTCCATCTCCCCAAGCAGTAAGCTTATCCCCAGTAGATTCTGGAAGCTTATCCCTCGCGGAGCACGAACGCGCCCGGCTTTATCCAAAGAGTTGTTTCCTTAACGGGATATAACTGGGTTATCCTCAGCCAAAAGCCATGGAAAGAGCGTCGTCAACGCAACTCTATCATCCCCAGCGGAAGTAAAAGCTTATTCTTCAACATCAGCCTAGGATAGGACTTCCCGGCACCCGTCAAAGAGTTTACTTTCTTAGACAAAAACATTCATAAAACATCACATACATATATCATTACAGCATGCATAGACGCATCATATCATACAAATCTCATTTATGTGGAGAACATCATTGCTTGATCCATATCATGCATTGCATATGACTGACCTTTACCTTTCAGGAAAGACGCAGTTAAAATACTCAGACATATTTCAAGGCCTTCTCTAGTCCAGCTAAATCGACTCCCAACAGATTTTTCTGATGAAGACTCAGTAGAAGTGATTCGATATTATAATTTCCTATTGGTTCTCTCTCCGACGGTGCATGAGATTTCCATTTTTTTGGTTTTTCTTCGAGATTATAATTTTCAGATGGTTCCCTCTCCGACGGTGAGTGAGGTGATAATTCCTTTCAGATTATAAATTCCTATGGTTCCCTCTCCGACGATGAGTGTGAGGTGATAATCTCTTATGGTCCCCTCTCCGGCAAGTGCGTGAGGTGGTAATTCCTTTTTCAGATGTTTCCCTCTCCGACGATGAGTATGAGGTGATAGTCTCTTATGGTTCCCTCTCCAACGGTGTGTGAGGTGGTAATCCCTTCTTCAGATGTTCCCCTCTCCGACGATGAGTGTGAGGTAATAATCTCTTATGGTACCCTCTCCAGCGGCGAGTGAGGTGGTAATTCCTTCTTCAGATGTTTCCCTCTCCGACGATGAGTGTGAGGTGATAGTCTCTTATGGTTCCCTCTCCGACGATGTGTGAGGTGACAGTTCCTTTTCCTATGATTCCCCTCTCCGACGGCGAGTGAGGTGATTCCCTTTCAGATTATAAGGGCCTATGGTTCTCTTCCCGATACTGCAAAGATGGTAATTCCCGCCAAGATTTTTCTCAACGAGCGTTGTTGAGGTTAAAGTCGCCCAAGGTTCTCTTACCATTCATGCTAAAGCAATAACCATCCCTGGTTCATTCATCGCGGTTTGAAGCTCCAGACTCAGCTCCTGTAACCAATCAGGACATATCCATGCCAAGCATCTAAAATCAGCTCCTGCAACGTGTCAGGTACTCATTTTTCTTTTGCAGGTATGCAGGTTCTCGCTAAGGAATCTCTTACGCGATCAACATCCAGATGGCATCTATAAGCCCATCACCCTATCCAGCAACCTCTAAATGGCACCTATAAGCCCATTCCCCCATCACTGTTATTATGTGAGCGCAAATTTCTGGGCACTCTCGTGTCCAATCATCTTCTACCCTCGGATTACGAAAGGCACGCCAGCCCATCTGCATCCTCAGGTCTAAGAAGATTGAACAGGGGCAACTGTTGTACCCCAAAATTTGCCCTCCCATATTCTCCAAGAATTGCCAAGCCAAGCTGCAAAATTCCCCAAGGGTGGCACAGTCCAACTATCTCCTATACAGTCAAAGCTAGGGTTTGTGTTCTGATCAAAGAAAGGAAGTTTTCAAGGACCCAATCAAGTCTCATATGCTTACAAAGATGGTCAAGTATTCTCATATCAAGTTTCAAGGCATTCAGCTCAAAGTTGCACAGTCAAAACCCTAAATTGCACTACAGTCAACTGTAGGGGCAAAATGGTCATTTGACAGTCAAAAGTTCAAATTTTGGTCAACATATCATTTTGAAGCCACAAACATCATTTGATCAATGCTTGATCATGATTCTCAAAATTTGGCTCAGAAAATCATCAAGATGCAAAAGTTACTATATTTGGACAGCTGAAAAAGTCAACTGAAATTGACCAGGGCATAACTTTCACATGGATTATCAGAAAAATTCCATCCAAAGCTAATTTTGAAGAGAAAGACATTTCCTACAACTCATCTTCATACTTCAAGTCCAAGAAATGCTCTCACAAAAAGTTATCAATTTCAACATTATAGGTCATTTTCAAAAGTCAACAAAAAGGGACTTTAAGTCAAAGGCCATAACTTGAGATTGGTAAATCAAAATGACATGGGACCAAAGGCATTGGTTAGAGGACTCAAAGAACTTTCCAAAATGTCCAAGAACATGTGAAAAGCTTAAAAATTGAGCAAGTTATGCCTTGTGGAAGTTGGGAAATTTTTGGATATTTTGAAAAGTCAACAATGGTTCAAATGACCTAAATTTGCTAATGGGCCCATTTTTCTTCCATGATTCATCATTCCAAGCATATGCACGACCACTTGGCCCAAAGGGAAGCATTTTCTCATTTTTTATTTATTTATTTGAATTTTTATTTATATTAATTCAATTAAATCAATTAAATATGTGAAAAATATCTAAATGAACCAAACAAATCTTTTTGTACACATTTCAAGGTCAATATTTCGTGCACATGCTGATTAAGAAGAATTGGATTGATTTGAGCATAATTGATACAAATACACATGAAAAAAAGATTCAAAAAGATCTTATAAAATCAAATATTGAAACCATTGAATTCAAAAGATTTTGTGCAATATTCTTAACCTAATTGACTCCATACAAATACAGGAACACAAACCTAATGCTAGAGGACTGAAAACTGCGCAGCAATTCCCCTACAAAACTTGGAAATTTCTCCAAAAAAGTCAATACTGAAAACTGACTTACAAAGCGATTCAAGGCCTAACACCCATCCCACTAGCTTCCTTGAGCAATATAGAACATATTTCCATCAAGAACATCAATCCTAGCGTGTTGAATTGGTATACAGAAGTCCACCTTTCTCTCATATTTTTCAAATTCGTGTTTCCAGATTTAAGCATTTTTAGGGCATTTCATTTATCAATTCTTATTCCTTGAATGATTGTGAAGCTAACCAAACTATTTGATTGTATTTTTATGCGCCCTATGTGAATTCACCATTAACGTTTTTTAGGGTTCAAGAAGCTTGAAATTAGGGCTTCTGAAACTAAGCAAAATTAGTTCACGAAATCATGACCGTTCAAACCAGCACGCTTCAACGAACAAGAATCAGTCATCGCGATCGATTTATGTGGCCTCATGGCCTAGTCGTTATTTTCTCATATGCTACTTTCTGCAACGGTGTAAAAACCGTTGCCTAATACTTTTGTTTTTTCAGGCAAAACGAAGCCATGGGGAAGATGATGAAGTGGCGTGTATTGGTTGGACAATTTGAATTTTTCGCGCTTTAAACCACTGATGCATTATTTCATATTATATTATTCATTGTATATTTACTTAACAAACGCGCAGTGATGGCTTAGTGGCACAGGTGTCGCCTTGCAATGTCCAAGACCTGGGTTCGAGTCCCAGGTCTGTGTAATTTCCAATGTTATTTTTCAATATAAATTCCTGTGCAGCGCTTATGTGAATAACCACCATAATCCCTCACCATCAAGCGTGACACGCATCCAAGAGCATCTAAATCAAAGGCCAGGATTGGAGAACACCATGAACGTGAGTCCACATTGCCACACGCTACTCACAAAAGTCAAATGGACTCAGGGTTTTGGGCCAGCATTCTAAGGCCTACACCTCCTTCTGGGGCTTGAACCCCCCCTGGTTTGCTTCTCTATATTTTTTTTATTTTTATTTTTCAATTATGATTTTATTTTTGCTTTATTGTTTTAATCAAATTAATTAATTCTTTTTTTTTTACAAAATACAAAAACATCATGAAAATCAGAAAAGGCAAAAAAAAATATAATATTTATTTATTTTAATTATTTTTATAAATAAATGCATGTAAATAAACTTAGTTTTAATTAGGTTGTAATTTTAATCCTTTTAATAACTAAAATTCAAAAATATGTAGAAATAGGTGTAATTAATTTTGATTTCTTTTAATTTCCTTTTTTTTACAATAATAATATTTATTTATTTATTTTCATAATTAAAAAATGCATGTAAAATAACTTAGGTTTAAATTAGTTAAAAATTCAATATTTTTCATAATAACTAAAAAAATAATTAGAATTAGGGTTTGACATCCAATTTTTAGTTTTAATTAATTCTTTTTTCTCTTAAATCATAAAAAACATAAAATACCAAAAACATTTAATTTTAATTTTTAATGCCTTATTAATTTTAATTTTTGCAAAAGGGTCCAATGCCCATATTTTTAATTCCTTTATTTTGCATATTTATTTTAATTATGTATCTCTCCCAAAGCGTTGTAATATTTTATACTTTTCGCACTTTTACTTTGCTTTATTTTCCGTCAAATCGGGTCCGGTTTAATTTTGGCGATGTGGACCCGCGCCATTTGTAATAGCCTTAGATTTACTTTCCCGCAAATATCTTAACTGTTAACAAAAGCATGAAAGAATGTATGGACTTAAAATAAAATCAAGCGTAGATCACAACAAACATGACAAGACAAATATCAATGAAAATAACACACAATTTGCACACACCACCCCTAGGGTACGCCTCCCTGTTGCCTTTCGAAAGGTGATCGTCGAGTAGAGGACGTCTTAGTAAGTCCTCATGATCCGGGAACCTGGCATGAGGGTAGCTTCTAAGGTGTCTTCCCGTTGCTCTGGTGATCACCATGTCCCGAACCTCGAATTGACCCGAACACCTCCAATGATGGTGCTACCTACCTCTCAATGGTGGGATGGCACTACTTTAAAGGACATCTACACAGACGAATTCCTTAGGGTAGGTAGGTTCTCAAGGATACTTGCTCTCTTCAAAACAAACTGAAATCTTTTCACACCAACACTTTTCAAAAGCTTTCAAAAGCAAAAATTTTCAAACACTCTGACGTACGAGTCGAACTGAAATTTTTCAAAGAAACTTTTTTTAAACCCACATTGAAAAGCAAACAAACCATTTTGAAAACACATTGAGCAAGTATCTAAGAGCCCATGGATAACCATGGATAGAAAGGGTGCTAACACCTTCCCTTTCTATAACCTACCTCCCGAACCGAGAGCAATCTCTTTAAGGAATTTTTCTGTGCTTTTGTCCTTTCCATTTGGAGAAAATAAAAGACGGTGGCGACTCTTGCTTCCGCGACATTTCGCGAACCAGCGTTAAACAGTCAGTTCCAGATCCACCGATCACATACGTGTTCTAAAGTTTCCACTTCAAGAGGTAAATTTTCTCACACTTTGATATCTTTATCCATACATCATCTGTTTTTGTTTTCAAAAGAATAAAACAGGATAAATCGAGGCATAAAGGTGCAAATACTAAAAATCCCAGAAAAATGCTTTAGAAGGCCTGACACGGGTGGACGTGTCACCTGACATGGGCCGTGTCACCTGACACGGGCCGTGTCACCTGACACGGGCCGTGTCAGGGAGGAAACATGCAAAAAAGCAGGGCAGGGGCTGACACGGGTGTCCGTTTGTTGGCTGGAAATTTCAATTAAGGAGAAATTGAGCTGAGTCAATGGTCTGAATATACCTAGATAATTGTTTGGCTATTTGGTTTGTTGAAAACCATGAAGATTAGAATTCTAAATTGATGGATAGTTTATCAATTTTGAATTGCGAAATAAGGTGTTATTCGAGATAAGGTTTAAAACATTATACTTTGACCGTTATCAGGGTTTGGCGCTCAAGACGGATAGGCGAAGAGTTTTTGAATTCGAATGTCCATTCTTATCCAGAAGGATGCGTGGAATCTTTAGGATTGTCGAATACATGCCAGCGGAAACGTGGCATTAGTTTGTTAGAAGACCGTTAGGGTCGAAGTTCTATAAATTGTAGCTTTTTTGTGTTTCCATTTGGAGTGTTCACATCTTTGTACAAAATACTCAAAATACTCAATGTACCAGTGTTCGAGAAAAGAGTTAATGAGAATGTACATATGATTCACCATATTTTGTATTCAATGTCATTTACATTCAATGAAATTTCTTTACGTTCTTTACAATTCCCAGTCTAGACTAGTTTATATTTCATTACTTTCATAAAGAAGTTTCACTTCGACATACAAAGTGATTCCTTTTATTTAAAAAAGATTATCATCAAAACATACTTTCTAAATAATAGAACACAATAGTCCTGAGATCAATCTGATCGATATCATGAGTAACTAAATCTATTAAAGGATTTAGAGGATCAACGGTTGTTTAGCAAATTCTAGGGTGTGATCGGTGGGAATAGAACTGACTGTTTTTTGGAATGCTGGTTCGCGTTTGCGTTTAGCAAAATGTCGCGGTAAGCAAGAGTCGCCACCGTATTTTATTTTCTCCAACAAGGAAAGGACAAAAGCACAGCAAAATTCCTTTTCGAGATGTTTCTCGGTTCGGGAGGTAGATTATAGAAAGGGAAGGTGTTAGCACCCTTTCTATCCGTGGTTATCCACGGGCTCTTAGGTACTTGCTCACTATGTTTTCAAAAATTGTTTGCTTTTCTTGTGTTCGTGGGTTTTGAAAAAGTTTCGTTTTGAAAACTTCTAGGTAACTCTTGTATCAGTCCTCAAGAGTGTATGAAGTGTTTGTTTGAAAACTTTTTGAAAGTGTAAGTGCGAAAAGTTGTTTTTGTTTTTGAAAGAGCGAGTACCCAGGAGAAATCTACCTACTCTAAGGAATTTAGCTGTGTAAATGTCCTTTAGACAGTACTATCCCACTATTGAGAAGTAGGTAGCACCGTCGTTGGAGTTATTCGGGTCAATTCGATTATAGGGACATGTGTGGTCACCAAAGCAATAGTAGGACGCCTTAGCGGTAACCCTAATGTCCTAGATCCTTTTTATCCGAGCCAACCGTTTTGAGGCAACTAGATCTTTAGACAGGAGGGCGACCTCTAAAACACCCTATACTCAATGACCACCTCGAGGCAACCAAGTGAGGCGTACCCTAGGAGTGGCATGTGCGAGTGTGTCAGGATTCATGTTAAATTATCTTGTACATGTTATTGGTGAGCTACGAGTTGATTTTATTTTTCAGGCAAGTCTTGTCATGCATAGTTAACAGTTAATAATTGTGCGGAAAGTAAATTGCGGAAAGTTAATCTACGCTATTACAAGGCGTCGGGTATTTACATCGCCAAAAACATAACCCTTGAAAAGATAAATTGCGAGAAAATAAAGAAAGCGATAAAGGTCCTAATTATCTATTAGATTCTCGGAGCAGATACATAAATATAACCAAAAATAAATATGCGCGCAAAGAAATTAAATCGGGAAAAGTCTTAGGGTTTTGACCCTTTTTGAGAAAAGAATGAATTTTGGTCCCTTTTTGCAATTGACTCAAATTAAACCTAATAACTAATTAATTAATTAATTAAAAGAAAAAAGTATTTTTTATGTTTTTTATGTTTTAATGAAAATAAAATAAAAATAGTAAAAAGTTAGTAAAAAAACCCTAATTCTAATTTATTTTAAATTATTGAGAAAAAGTTAAAATTAAACCTAATTAAACTCAACTAATTTGTTAGCATTTTATTTACAAAATAATTAATAAATAATAATAATAATAAAAATATTTATATTTTTTAATTGTCTGAATTTATTATGAAAAATTAATTTGTGAGTTGATTAAATAATAATAATTACAATTAATAAACCAATTAAAAGAAAATAAAATATAAAAGAGAAAAAAATAAGAAACAAAACCCAGGGGGTGTTGGGCCCAGATGGAGGTTTGTTCTGGAAATTGGTGGCCCATTAAGCTCAAGCCTCTTTGACTTTCTGGTTTGTCCACACGTGCCTTGACTAGGGAGCACCATGGTCAACATCTCATGGCCATTGGATTTGTGGCTGTGGCCACTTGGAGCTTGGATGGCTGGGATGCATGATAGACTACTCTTTGAAGCCTGCATGAGATCACGTTAAGAAAAAAAGAAAATTATTTGGGGGACCTGGGATTCGTACCCAGGTCCCAATGATCAACGTCCAACGCATCTACCACCAGGCTATTTGCTTGCTTTTGTTATTATAATGAACAATGAAATTAATATATAAAAACAACAATTATGCTGGACAAAACAAAAATTACGCGCGCTATTTGAATGGACCATTGATATATCACCACGTACTCATCTTCTTCGCTGAAACTGTAACAAACAAGGTTAGATAGCGGGGGGTTTTTAACCCCCACAAAACATGATGACCAATAATAGCGATTAGAGCTACAAGCAATATAAATATTTCGCGATGGTCCTGTTAGATTCGTCTGAGTCTCCTGAATTCAACCATATGCATTAGAGGTTCTAATTTTTCCTGGGCTGTAAAGCCCCAATCTGGAAGCTCAAGAACCCTAAATTTCTTCAATGGTAACTTGTGATTCTGGGCCTTTTAATCCAATTAACCAATACCATTAGCTTTGTATAGATTCAAGCAATGCAAAACAATGATTAGAACATGTTAATTATGCATGAAATATGAGTTTCGATTATGGAAAAGTCAAGCAAACCGTGATTCTGTTTCTTTGGATTCCTTGAGCTTTAGCACTTGATTTTGATTCCTACACGTTCCTGGGAGTTCCTGCAATATATTAGAAACAATAAAATGCTTTGAATCGTGCTAAATTATGGAAAACAGTTTTCACTTTTCTTTGATTTTTCTTGAATGGCTATGGCTTTTTTCTGCAGAGATTTCGCGTCCAATGCATTAGGGTTTACTTGTGTACTTATAGAGGAGCTGAATTAGGTTACAATCTTGCACAAAAGATCCATGGAATGATGATTCAATATTTGATTGAAAATCAAATAATTTTGAATCTTTTTGATTGAAGAAAGTTGCCAAACTTGGAGATTTTGATATCCTTGATTTGCACACGAATTTTCCAGCTTGATTAGGTCATTCTTGCTTCAAAAAAAGATTGAAAAACCATATCTTTGAATTTCCTACAATTTAAATTAATTAAATGAATTAAAATCAATTAAAAATCCAATTAATTAATAAAAAATAAGAAAATAAATTCAAATAGGCTTGATGGGTCGTGCATAAGTCATGGATAAAGTTTCAAGAAGGAATTTGAGGCCCATTAGCAAAAACAAAGTGTTTTGAGCAAAGTTGACTTTTGCAAATTCACAAAAATTTCCCAACTTCTCCAATGCATATCTTGCTCAATTTTGATCATATGAATATGTTCTTGGACATTTTGGAAATTTCTTGAAGTCCTCTAACCAATGCCTTTGGTACCATGTCATTTGTATTTACCAATCTCAAGTTATGGTCTTTGACTTAAAGTGCATTTTTGTTGACTTTTGAAATTGACCTATAATGTAGAAATTGATAACTTTTTATGAGAGCATTTCTTGGACTTGAAATGTGAATATGAGTTGTAGGAAATGTCATCCCTTTCAAAATGAGCATTGGATGGAATTTTTCTGATGAACCATGAAAAAGTTATGCCTTGGTCAAGATACAGTTGACTTTTCTACTTGTCCAAAAATAATAACTTTTGCATCTTGATGAGTTTTGAACCATGCTTGAGGAATCATGATCAAGACTTGATCAAATGATGATTGTGAGCTCAAAATAAGATGTTGACCAAAAAATCTGACTTTTGACTGCAAAATGACCATTTTGCCCCTGCAGTTGATTGTGAAGCAAATGAGCCTTTTGACTGGGCAAATTGGTACTGTGAGTCTTGAGACTTAACATGTAGGTGCCTTAGCATGCATATAGGCCTATGAGACTTGATTGATCCATTTAAAAGCTCAAATTCCTTGTAAAGAACCAAAACCCTAATTTCAGCTGGCTTAGGAGGTGGTTTAAACTGTGCAATCCTTGAGGAATCTTGAACCATTTGAAGATGATCCTTGACAAACCTTGAAGAATATGGGAGGGCAAATTTTGGGGTAAAACAGTTTCCCCTGTTCAATCTTCTTAAACCTGAGGAGGTAGATTGGCTTGCATGCCTTTCGTGATCCGAAGGTGGAAGATGATTGAACACTAGAGTGCCTGGAAATTTGCACTCGCATGGTGTAGTATCAGCAATATGACGTCGGGAATGGGCTTACAGATTCCATTTGGAGATATGATGGATGGAAGATGGGCTTATAGATGCCATCTGGAGATGTAATGGATAGTTGTGGAGATGGGCTTAAAGATGCCATCCAGGGGCGTCGATCGCGTAAGAGATTCCTTAGCGAGAACTTGCATACTTGAGAAAGAAAGATGGTTTTCCTATCTGGTTTTAGGTATTGGTCTTCAATTTCTTCATGCAGATGCTTTCCTGGCTAGATACAGGTGTAAATCTACAATCAATCGCTTACAGATATGCCCTGGCTAGATACAGGTATCGAATTTGGAACTCAAAAGGTTGATGGGTTGTCTCTACTGACAGGTTATCTTAGAAAAATATTTAGGAATCGATTTAACTGAACCAGGGGAGGTTTTGTCTTCTTTGACGAGTTATCTCTTTTAACGGGTTGTCTTCATGGACGGGTTGTCTTTATTGACGGGTTGTCTTCAATGACGGTTTGTCTTCAATGACGGGTTGTCTTCAATGACGGGTTGTCTTCAATGACGGGTTGTCTTCAATGACGGGTTGTCTTCAATGACGAATTGTCTTCAATGACGGGTTGTCTTCAATGACGGGTTGTCTTCAATGACGGATTGTCTTCAATGACAGGTTGTCTTCAATGACGGGTTGTCTTCAATGACGGGTTGTCTTCAATGACGGGTTGTCTTCAATGACGGGTTGTCTTCAATGACGGGTTGTCTTCAATGACGGGTTGTCTTCAATGACGGGTTTAGAGTTTAACTGCATCTTTCCTGAAAGGTAAAGGTCAGTCATATGCGATGCATGATATGGATCAAGCAATGATGTTCTCAACATAAATGAGATTGTATGATATGATGCGTATATGCATGTATCATGATGTATGACAATGTGATGTATCTTCGTCTGGGAAAATAAATCCTTGACGAATGTCGGGAAGTTCGTTGAATCTTGGGCTGATTTTGAAGAGTAGAGTCCTTCGATTCCGTTGGGGATGATGAACGAAGATGTTTGCAAGAATAAACCAGTAGGAGAAGATGACTCCGTTGGGGAATAAACCTGATGGAGAGATTACTCTGCGGGGAATTACTCTGTGGGGAATTACTCTGTGGGGAAGAGATACTTCGCTGAGAATTTAACGATGACTCTGCTGGGGATTCCGTTGATAAGTTCTATTAGGGATTTTGATGACCTCCGCCGGGGATAGGAAGAATTTCGCTTAGGACGATCTTTCCGTTGTAATTTGCTGAGGATAACCCAGTTAGGCTCTGGTGGGGAATAACCTTTGAACATGGTCGGGGTACAGGGAGACAAACTTCCAGGATCTACTGGGGAGATGGTTCAACTCTCCTGGGGAAACTTTTGACTACACTGGGAAATGGCTCCACTGGGGTGTCTGGTATTCCGCTGGGGAACAATCTTATATTAAGACTGTCGGGGATGCTTGCTGAGGAATATCTGTATACTCTGCTAGGGAATATTAAGATCTTCTGGGGATACCTAACTTTCTTAGGGCTGACAGTAGACTAACTCTGCTTGGGGAGAGTATTGTTGACTTGCTGGAGATATTGTGCCTTTTTTGGGGCTGGTGGAGACCAACTCTGCTTGGGAGAGGGCATGGCTGACTCTTGTCTTACTCTACGGAGAGTTAAGGTATCTTGGTCATGTTCTTCAGCTGAACATACCTTGGTACCTGGAGGACAGAGCAACTTGTACAATTTGGACGATTCTTATTGCCCCGGTTTCTGTGGGAGAAAGTACCTGTGGAGGTCTTGATAACTGCCGATTTGACAAATCTTCTTATGGTAGGCAAGTGACGAGATGCCGGGACATAGTCGTACGCTGTGATCCCTAACTTTTTCCTGGACCGCCCTTTCGGGTTTTCAGTCCATCGGGATACCCCTTTTTGCCCAAGCCGCCTGTGATACGGTGGGAGAACTGACTAGGGTTTTGCGTTTGTTTTCGCAAATGTTTCGGTTGAGAAAGAGTCGCCACCGACTTTTTATTTTATCCTAAGGAAAGGTTTAAAAAGCACAGCAAAAACCTTTGAGATTTTTCTTGGGTTCGGGGAGTAGATTATAGAAGGGGAAGGTATTAGCACCCCTTCTATCCATGGTTATCCATGGGCTCTTAGATACTTGCTTAGATCAACTTGCCTTAGTTTTCAATTGTTTGAAATGGTGCTTTGTGTGTGGCTTTGAAAAGGTTTTGAAAAAGATGCCTTGCGTAGGCTACCCTTGTAACAATTCTTTACTCGAATGTTTTACAAAAGGTGTTTGTCTTTTTGAAAAGATGTTTCAAGGTTTTTTTTTGAAAGTTTGTTTTGAAAGTGTTTGTGAAGTGGATTTTGAAATTAGGCAAGTGTTTTCTTGGAAAGTTGACAAGTACTTAAGAGTTCATCTACTTAAAATTTTCTCAAAGATTTTTGTTATGCTTCAAACCTTTTGACAATTTTGTTCCACCATTGCATTTGGTGGACAATCTTGTCTTAGGATGTGGAAGGGACGGGCGCGGGTCATCGTTTAGACCATAGTTGCAATAGTGTTAAATGTCTTTGGGCAATTTTCTTTGAAAGGGGCTTGATCATTCATTTAAGCAACATTTTGAGGGACAATGATCATTTGATTATTTTGTTTTGCCCAAGGAAGTTCAACATGCAATATGGCCCATTTTTGAAAGGCAACAAAGTGGAATACCCTAGGGGGTGCAAGTGTGAGATGTGTTGTTTATTTTCATGCTCATTTATCTTGTATTAGGTCCAACCATTTTGTTCATTTTTATTCGCATACAAAACCCTAATTCTAGCATAGTATGTTTAGAAAGCGATAAAAGTGCGAAATTTAAATTCCTACGCTATTACATCACAATAATATAGGGAGGGGGGTACAATGTTTCAAATGGGGGTTATTTGGGCAAGAATTTAAATCTAAGCTATTACATCATTTTTAGGAATATTTACAAGATAAATAATTGCATAATTAAATGGAAATTGAAATAAATATGCAAAATGTAAAAGGAATTTTTATGTATATGAAAAAGTATTGTTCATGTAAAATAAAAGAAAAAAATAAAAAGGTATTATTTTTAGAGTATTTTCATATTTAGGGTAAAAACCCTAATTTTAATCAAAGTGAATATTAATTGGTTAATTCATATATTATTTGTTATTTACATGCAAAAATAAAATAAAGTATTGTATATTTGTAAAAAAAGGAATTTTTTAGTATTAAATATTAAAAATAAGGTATGTACATTTTTTTGGTATTTTTACTCTAAATGTATTAATATATATATATATATATATATATATATATATATATATATATATATATATATATATATATATATATATATATATATATATATATATATATATATATATATATATATATATATATATATATATATATATATATATATATATATATATATATATATATATATATATATATATATATATATATATATATATATATATATATATATATATATATGTATATTTGTATTATTTTAAATATGTACTATATATATAAATAATAATAATAATTAATTTTTTAGAAAATAGTATTTTTATATAAAATATTTTCAGAGGGTAATATAAAATAAAAATAAAAATAGAAGTGTTTTTACATATTTTTCTATTTATCCTAAATAATAATATGTATTTATTTATGTATAAGCAAAAGAAAATCAAATAAAAATCCAATAAAATCAAAAAATGATGAGAAAAATATTTTCAAAATTTTAATATGCTGAGAAAAAATAAATGAGTCAAATAAGAAAAGAAAAAGTCAAAAATCATGAAAAATGAAGCAAATGGGCTTGGGGGGTAAGAAAATGGAAATAGGGTGTAAAAAGAAAAGACCACACAGGCCCAGCCCATGTGGCTTCATCTTCAACCTTTGTTCAACAACTTTCAAAACGCGCGCCCTGTACTCCAGCTGCTAACTCCTGATTCCTGGCTTTTTAACAAAAACTCATAACATAAAAAATGTTCAGCATGAAGAGACGATTCTAACCATGTATAGAACTTGACCTAACTCTCTAAGATGAAGGAGAATTTCTCCTCCCCCAAATCCTAACCTAGTTTTTTTGTCATTTTCAAACTCCAAATTCTCTCTACTCAGGCAAAAGAAATGAAAAGTAAAGACATGGACATGTTCAGTGGCATGAGTATGACATTATTTCTTCACAAACTTAAGACTAATGATGCATAATAAGAGAGATACGAATTCAAAATTTTACCTATTCAGTTGAACTTCTATCTGGAGATGTAGGAACCTTCAGTGCAAGGTGATGATTGGAAAAGCTTCCTTGAGGTCCAGGGATGCTGTTTCAATGCTTACTTTGTCTTGAGAGCTTCTGAATCAAGCTAGAGAACTTCAACTGCAAAACAGAAAAACAAAAATGGTGAAGTGGCTTAGAGGTGTTACAGGTTGTGTCTTAGCTTCTGGATAGTTTTCATAGGTTGTAAGGAAGGTAGAGGAACAGGTTTTGGCAAGAATGCTCGAGAGAAATGGGAGTTGGCACTCAAACTGCAGAGGCAACTCTGTTTTTGCAGTTTGAGGATGATTCTGAGATGGAGGGTGTTTTAGAGGTGCAAGGGTCGTGTATTAGCTTGGTTATGTTGCCTTGAGTGTGTTTGATAAGTTTGTTCTTGTGTTCTAATGCTGAGATGAGAGTTGTTGTGAGTTATGGAACTTTTCTTCACTCTTAAGCAACAAAATGCAACTTGAGTTTCTAGGCATGTAGAGGGCCCCTAATGTGCTGCATAATCCCTCCTTGATCAGTGTGTTATGCTCATAAACTTGTGCCATTCAGATTTGCAATGTACTTGTTGGATTTCTAAATTGACATAAAGTGAATTTTAGCAAAAATGGATAGTTCACTTTATCTAATTTGGGATTAATCTTGCATACAATGTCCAAACTCATAGAACAACACCTTAACACAATGAATATGCATTAAATTATGGAGTGTAACTTGGTTTAAGGACCTGTAATCTAACCTAAAGCATGCTGAGTTCAAATTGCAAAGTTATGGGCATGGAACTTGGTCATGAACAAAGTGGTTTTTTGCTATATTGTGAAATTCGATTCTCTCTAACCATGAGGTTGTTTGAGAAGTTCTTGGACATTTTGGAAAGCTTGGAATGTGTACTACAATCCATCTTTGAAATGCAATTTGAAATTCCAAGTGGAAGTGTATGGAAAATGGCCTTGAAGTGGGGTAGAAAACCTTGTCAAAATAGGTTAAAATTTCACTAAGTTAAAAATGGTTTAGTACCCTTATTCAAAAAATTGTAACTTGAGATACAAGCTTCAAATGAGAAAACTTTGTGAATCAAAGTTGTAGATTATGCAACAAGCTACAACTTTCATGTTTGGACTTTTGTTTGAATCCAAATGGATCATGGTGAAAAAGTGGGGCAAAGTTGGGAAAAAATTAGGGTTTTTCATAACTTAGAAAAATTCTAAGTTATGAAAAATTCCATTTCTAACCCTAATTTGCATTTTGTGATTTCTTGGTGAACAAGTTCATGATTTGGCATGTTTTGATGAAAAATGAATCTTGACTCTTGATTTTGACCAAAAAGTCAAAGTTTGACTTTTCAGTATACAGTCAAAATTGATCAATTGACTGGGAAATTCAACTGTCAATCTTGTGTACTTGGGATCTTTTGAGCTTGTTGATCATGTCAAGATAATTCCATGGGGTCCTTGAGTCCATGTGTGAGTTTGGTTTGCCATTGGCTAGGTCAAACAGTCAAAAATTGCCTTTGTACAGTCAAAACCCTAAAAATGACCATTTTGCCCTTTTGGTGATCTGATCAAATTTCTTGTGGAATTGTGATCCAAACTTGATCAAATGGTTCATGTGAGTCCAATATGTTGATGTGGGTCAATTTTCATGAGGTTTGACTGACAATTGGCCACAGTTGACTTTTACCCCAATATAGTTGATTTTTAGGTCAACTGTCCAATTGACTGGGCAAAACTTGGAATCAGGACTTGAAACTTGATATGGGTAAACTTGGGAGTCCAATATGAGGCATGAAAGTCATCTTAGGCATTTTGGGTCAAAACATCTTTATGCAAACACAAACCCTAATTTTGAGTCCATAGTGCAAGGAGAGGTCTTGAGCAGATGAAACCCTAACTGGATCCTGAGCTTCAAGGGCTTTGTGATGAGAAATCAATAAGAAATGGGAGGGCAAATTTTGGGGTACAACAGTTGCCCCTGTTCAATCTTCTTAAATCCGAAGAGTTAGATTGGCAAGCTTGCCTTTCGTGACTCGAGGGTAAAAGGAGATTGGACACTAGAGTGCCCGGAAATTTGCACTCGTCAAAGCAATGGATACGGGAATGGGCTTAGAGATGCCATTTGGAGATGGGCTTAACGATGCCATCTGGGAGAGTGACAGAAATCTTGTCGGGGATGGGCTTAGAGATGCCATCTGGAAGGGAATATCAGGAAAGTGTCCAAGCTTCGGACCATTTCTGAACTGGGGGGTCTGAACAAGCAATAGATTGACATCCGTTGTTGGGAGGAATCTGTAAACTGTTTTCAGTGGTTTGGAGAAGAAACTGAACAAGCGATAGGTTAACATCCGTTTACTTGGAGAACCCGTGAACTGTTTTCAGAAATCTTGAAGTTGAATAAGCAATAGAGCAGCATCCGTTGTTGGGAAGCGTCCGTAAACTGTTTTCAAAAGTTGCATCTGAACAAGTCGATAGATTAACATCCGTTGTTGGGAAGAATCCATAAACTGTTTTCAGAAGTCTTGAAGAAGAATCTGAACAAGTGACAGGTTAACATCCGTTTACTTGGAGAACCCGTGAACTGTTTTCAGAAATCTTGAAGTTGAATAAGCAATAGAGCAGCATCCGTTGTTGGGAAGCGTCCGTAAACTGTTTTCAGAAGTTGCATCTGAACAAGTCGATAGATTAACATCCGTTGTTGGGAAGAATCCATAAACTGTTTTCAGAAGTCTTGAAGAAGAATCTGAACAAGTGACAGGTTAACATCCGTTTACTTGGAGAACCCGTGAACTGTTTTCAGAAATCTTGAAGTTGAATGATTTTTAGTCTGTCGACTGATCTTTCCTGAAAAGGTGAAGAGTTAGTTGCATGCAATGTTATGATGCATGATGCGATATACGTGACATCAATGTTTATGACATGAATGTGATGAATGCGCATGTAAGCTGACGAGCTAACTTGCTGAGGATAAATGAATTCGAGGTGGCCGATAATAAAAGCATCTTGACTGCTGCTGGGGAAAATAAATCCTTGGCTACTACTGGGGAAGAGAATTCGTGATGGCCTCTACTGGGGAGTACAAAACTAGTAGACTCATGCTGAGGAGGTAAGACTGAGAACCTTTAATTTGATGGGAAGTAACTCTGGCGATCTCACTGGGGAACTCAAGATTTCTCTTTCTAAGACTCTGTGGAGAGAAGGCTCATTAGTCTGGCTCCGCTGGGGGGTTGATAATTTGAAATTTTAACTCGGTTGGGGATAACAAAGATAAGCTTCTCCGGGGATCATATCGATAAGTTAGGCTGGGGAATTTTGATGAACTCCACTGGGGATAGGAAGAATTCTGGCGAGTGCGATCTTCTGTGGCTGTTAGCTGAGGATAACCCAGTTATAAGCCCTTGCGAGGAATAACTTTGAATAAAACTCAGGGGAGACGTTCGTGCTCTGCGGGGAAATACCTTCCAGAACCTACTGGGGATGAGCTTCAAGACTTGCTAGGGATATGGATTCCAAATCTCCCGAGGGTTTCCTTTAAAAGGGTATCAAGGTATTCATCTGTACCTTCATCCTATCAGTAATCCTTTTTAGGTTCATTTAAGAAGTGATTACGTTTCAAATGCATATGCCTATTTAACAAAACATTGGACGTTTCTCAAAATAAAACAAATAGTGCAAGAGAAAAAAGAAAAGGGAAATGACACAAATTTCTGGGAAAAGTATTTGTATTGATTTTCTTTGAGTATATTTGTACAAAGGAGACAATCATCCTAGTAAGAGGACTTTGTCGAAAACATTGAAAGATTTTATACAAAATAAAGGATGGCTATGTGAAATAATTCCATGGGATTCCATTCTGCTATAGCTTTCACAACTCTGAATATCTGCCCGTTCAGTGCTTCGTTTGACGATGACTGGATTGATCAGAAGTCTGGAACTGGTTGATGAAGAAATTGTCTTTGAAGTGATCCGACGAGACATAGTCATACGCTTTAATTCCCTAACTTTTGCCTGAATCGCCCTTTCGGGTTTTCGATCCACCGGGAAACCCCTTTTTGCCCAAGCCGCCTTTTCGGGTTTTCGACTTGCCGGGTGTACAAATTTTTTTTGTTTTTATCCCTAATTTTTGCCTGAACCGCCCTTTCGGGTTTTCGGTTCACCGGGATGCCCATTTTTGCCCAAGCCGCCCTTTCGGGTTTTCGACTTGTCGGGTTATTTTATGCGTAGTATCTTTTGACTATGTCTGCGTTCGCAGGGTGAGGCAAATCGTCGCCGTCCATGGTGGTCAGAATCATTACACCACCAGAAAAATGCTCTTGATCACAAATGGTCCTTCATATGTAGGAGTCCATTTGCCCCTGGGATCACTTTGCGGCAAGATAATCCGCTTGATTACGAGATCCCCGACTCGATACACTTGACGTCTGACTTTCTTATTGAAGGCCTTGATCATCCGCTTTTGATACGTCTGACCATGGCATATAGCAGCAAGTCGCTTCTCGTCGATCAGATTGAGTTGATCAAGTCGGGTCTGCATCCAATCATCTTCATTCAAACCTGCATCCTTCATAATCCTCAGAGATGGGATTTGGACTTCCATAGGCAAGACAACTTCCATGCCATAAACCAAAGAAAATGGGGTTGCCCCAGTTGAAGTACGTGTCGTCGTACGGTATCCATGCAGAGCAAACGGTAACATCTCATGCCAGTCTTTGTAAGTGACTGTCATTTTCTGAATGATCTTCTTAATGTTTTTGTTCGCAGCTTCAACAGCACCGTTCATCTTCGGCCGATAGGGAGATGAATTGTGATGATAAATCTTGAACTGTTCGCATAGTGCAGTGATCATTGTATTATTCAGATTTGTACCGTTGTCCGTGATGATCCTGTCGGGAACACCATACCGACATATGAGATTATGCTTGATAAAGCGGGCAACCACATTTTTAGTAACAGAGGCGAAGGAAGCTGCTTCGACCCATTTAGTGAAGTAGTCAATGGCAACCAGGATGAAGCGATGTCCGTTGGAAGCCGTGGGCTTGATCTCTCCAATCATATCAATGCCCCACATTGCAAAGGGCCATGGAGCAGTCAGGACGTTGAGGGGAACCGGAGGGATATGAACTTTGTCAGCATAGACTTGACACTTGTGACAAGTACGGGAATGTTGATGGCAGTCAGCCTCCATGGTAGACCAATAATAGCCTGCCCTTAGGATCTTCTTAGCCATTGTATGCCCGCTCAAGTGAGTGCCAAATGTGTCGTTGTGTATCTCAGTCATGATCAACTCTGCTTCAACTTTATCCACACATCGAAGTAATACACAATCATGGATTCGTTTGTAAAGGATGCCGTTGCTCAGGAAGAACTTAGCAGCGAATTTCCTTAAGAACTTCTTGTCATTTACGGAAGCTCCTTCAGGATAATCCCTAGTCTCGAGATACCTTTTGATTTCATGGAACCAAGGTTGTTCCACTACTTCTTCAGTATTAATCTCGTGGCAATGTGCCGGTTCATCCATTCGCTTGATGGTGATTTGGGGAGCCTCGTTATCCCAGTTGAGTTTAAACATGGAGGACATTGTGGCCAGAGCATCGGCTAGTTGATTCTCTTCTCGCGGGAAATGCTCGAAGGTAATTTGCTCGAAATGAGGCAACAATGTCAGGACATGTTCTTTGTATGGGATAAGATTAGGATGCTTGGTATCCCATTCTCCTTTGATTTGGCTGATGACCAAAGCTGAGTCCCCGAATACGATCAAGGATTTGATCCCCAAGTCTATAGCAGCTTCGAGACCAAAGATGCAAGCTTCATACTCAGCCATGTTGTTTGTGCAGCTGAAACAAAGTCGGGCCGTGAAAGGAATGTGACAACCTTCCGGAGAAATGAGTACTGTGCCAATACCATTTCCAAGTGCATTTGAAGCACCATCAAAGTACAGGGTCCATCGGGATCCCTTCTCGGGTCCGTCATACGGTCCGTCACTTTCAGCGTTGTCCAAATTCATGATGTCCTCGTCTGGGAAGTCAAACCTCATGGGTTGATAGTCTTCGATAGCCTGATGAGCCAGATGGTCAGCTAGTACACTCCCTTTTATAGCTTTTTGGGTGGTGTACTGGATGTCATACTCAGTTAAGATCATTTGCCATCTAGCTATCCTTCCAGATAAAGCGGGCTTCTCGAAGATATACTTGATAGGGTCCATCTTGGAAATTAACAAGGTAGTATGGGTCAACATATACTGTCTTAGTCGGCGAGCAGCCCATACCAAAGCGCAGCAAGTTTTCTCGAGCAGTGAGTAGCGAGTCTCACAGTCAGTAAACTTTTTGCTAAGGTAATAAATAGCATGCTCTTTTCGACCAGACTCGTCATGCTGGCCCAAAACACACCCCATTGAGTTATCCAAGACGGTTAGGTACATGATCAATGGTCTTCCTTCGACAGGTGGCATCAGAATAGGAGGTTCTAGCAAATATTCCTTTATTCTATCAAAAGCGGCTTGGCAGTCGTCGTTCCATTCAACTACCTGATCTTTCTTCAAGAGTTTGAAAATTGGCTCACAGGTAGAAGTCAGATGTGAGATGAATCTGGCAATATAGTTTATGCGCCCCAAGAATCCTCTAACTTCCTTTTCAGTATGGGGAGAAGGCATCTCTTGTATTGCTTTTACTTTTTCCGGATCGACTTCAATGCCTTTGTTGCTTACAATGAATCCCAGGAGTTTACCAGACCTAACTCCAAAAGTACATTTACTTGGATTCAGCCTGAGCTTGTATTCTTTTAACCTGGCGAACAGCTTCTCCAAATGCTCAAGGTGCTCTTCCTCTGTTTGTGATCGAGCTATCATATCGTCTATGTAGACTTTGATCTCATGATGTATCATGTCATGAAATAAAGCTACCATGGCGCATTGATAAGTTGCCCCTGCGTTCTTCAGCCCGAACGGCATCACTTTGTAACAAAAAGTGCCCCATTGCGTGACAAAAGTTGTTTTCTCCATATCCTCGGGAGCCATTTTGATTTGATTGTAGCCTGAGAATCCGTCCATGAAGGAAAACACCTTATGCTGAGCTGTATTGTCGATCAAGATGTCAATATGAGGTAGCGGGAAATCATCTTTAAGGCTGGCCCTATTCAAATCCCGGTAGTCCACACACATTCTGACTTTGCCATCTTTCTTAGGTACTGGTACAATGTTAGCGACCCATTGAGGATAGGACGTAACAGCCAGGAAGCCAGCATCGAATTGCTTCATTACTTCTGCTTTGATTTTTTCGGACATGTCAGGCCTCATTCGGCGAACTTTTTGCTTGATAGGTGGACAATCCTCTCTTGTGGGGAGACGGTGAACCACGATATCTGTGTCTAGACCCGGCATGTCTTCATAGGACCAAGCGAAGATCTCAACATACTCATTTAACAACTGTACTAGGCGCTCCTTGACTTTTGGTTCCAGATTGGCACCTACTCGTACCTCCTTCCGGTCCTCCTCGGTTCCTCAGTTAACAGTTTCCAATGGCTCTTCATGCGGCAAGATGGCCCTTTCCTCTTGTTGCAGGAGCCTGGCTAGTTCCCCGGGTACTTCACAACCTTTGTCATCTTCATACTCGGCTAGATTGACCAGATCCTCAGAGTTATTGAAAGATACAGCAGAGTAGTCACCCATGGAATCCGGAGTGGATGGGTACCTGCATTGGTGAGTGTGGGTGTGTGTAAGGGATAGCCATCCTTAAACAAAAAATGCAAAAGGAAAGAAAATGAACATAAGCAGTTTATCAAATGAAAAACGTCCAATGAATCATTAAACATGGCATATGAATATGAAAAATAGTCAAAACCCTTACAAGTGGACCTACATGTCCCGGGAAAGGCAGGAGGTGAAAAGATAGTGTACGGATTGTTTGAAAGTAAAATATTACAGACCAAATAGGAAATGTTTAATAGATAAATTACTGATGAATAAAAGTGATGGGGACAAAGTCTTTAGCCTCCCAATTGCTCAATCCTCCTTTGACCGTTGGATGAATCCATTCTTCAAAGTTGCTTTCCTTGTCTTCATCTTCCAGGGCGTTGATTCGGTAAGGAGAAATTTTGATCGGCGCTCTTTCAATCTTTGACTGGCGCATGGCCTTCTGGCCAGCGGCGGTGAAACCTAATCCAAACTTATCAGTTTTATGCGGAAAATCGGGTAACTGCCCCCACGCTGAATTCTTCCCTTCTTTAGCTGCAGCCCTTGCATCCTCCAGAGATGCCATCCTGGCCATCTGTCTCGGTGTCTCAGCTGCCAACTTCACCACTGCTATCTCAGGAAGCACTTCTTCAAAATGTTGAAACGGTGTCTCAATGAACTCTCCTTCAACCTCCACATACCGGAAAGAATTTAAATGGCTAATCATGTACTCTTCTTCGCCGTGGACAGTAATGATCTTTCCCTTTACAGGATACTTCAGCATCTGGTGCAAGGAGGAGGTGACTGCCCCGACATGGTGTATCCAAGGTCTACCCAGCAGGCAGGAGTATGATGGACGGATGTCCATTACATAGAAAGTGGATTTAAACACCTCAGTACCTATCTTGACAGGAATTTCAACTTCTCCATGGACCATTCTTTTCGACCCGTCGAAAGCTCTGACGACAATATCACTAGGTTTCAACTCCAAACCTTCGTAATCTAGCCGGTCCAAGGCCTTCTTAGGCAAAACATTCAGCGACGACCCGGTATCAACCAAAACATGTGCAAGGGTGGTTCCGCGGCATTCGATTGAAATATGCAAAGCATCATTGTGATTTCGGCCTTTAGGGGTTAGGTCGGCATCAGAAAAGCCTAATCCATTGTCCGCAGTCAGGCTAGCCACGCAATGCTGAAATTGGTCCGCAGAGGTTTCCTGGGGCACATGAGCTGCCTTCAGAAACCTAATCAAAGCTTGAGCGTGCGCTTCTGAGCAAAGCAATAATGCCAGCATGGAGATCTTGGAGGGGGTTTGCCCCAATTGTTCCACCACATCGTAGTCACTTCTCTTGATTATCCTCAAAATCTCGTCCATTTCTTTCTTGGAGGCTTCCGGGATCACCAAGGGCTGAACCCTCGTCCTGACGGGCTCATCTTGTATTCCCTTTCCTTTATCAGCAATGGTAGGAGAGGCAGCACTAGGAACGACGATTTCCTCAATCAAAGGAGTTCTAGCGGAGAGTTTTACTGGTGCAGGGATGACTTCTTTAGCTGATGAGGGTCCAAAGACTGCTCTTGGAGGGGCAATCTCTGGAGAAAATATTCTCCCGCTCCTGGTGATTTTGCTGGTGCCCGCAATGTTACTAATGCTGGCTTCTTCATCATCTGAATTTTCTTCAATTATTTCAACTTGCTTGATACCATGGTAATAGATGTCACCACCATAGTTCCAAGGTATCGACTTCTCAGAAACATAGGGAATAGGCCTCGGCATTGTTATCTTCAAAGGTATAGACTTTGCAGCTGGTGTAATCTTAACAGGCTTTTTGACGGCCTTGGAAAGATTGGCGTGAATAGTTATGATTGAGACATTTTCAACATGAACTGGAACAGCAGGAACTTTTTCGAACAAAATTTGTCGGCTATCCATGAGGCCTTGGATGCCTTTCTTTAACAGCGGACAATCAAACGGCAGAGAGTGGCAACAGTAGCAGTCTTCTTTACATCCCGGGAAGATCCCGACCCTTAACAAATTCAACTTAATGGTTAGCAGCGGAGTAGTCAGATCACTAACGTCAGCAACATACAGATCCTCTTCAATGGCATTGACATTCCGACCGTGCTTCGGCATAGGTGCAGATATCACATTGGGTTTCTCTGGAGCGTCAAACTCTACCTCCTTAGCCTCTATCAGGTCCTGGATCTTATGCTTGAGTGCCCAACAATCATTGGTGTCGTGTCCAACACTGTCTGAATGATAGGCGCACTTAGCATTGGCATGATAATGCGGGGAGGACGTATTTACATTCTTTGGCGCCTCCTTGATGGTGGCAAGATTCAACTTCAACAGATGGGGAAGCACTTGTGCTGGAGTCATATTAATACGAGTGAACTGCCGTTGTGGCCGTTCCACTCGTTGTTGATTTGGTCTGGATTGGTTGTAGCGAGGCTGCTCACTTGGGGTGTTTTGAATCATTACGGCCCCCACAGTTGGCCGACGCTCCATCTTCCCTGCTCTTTTTTGAGAATACACCATAGCTGTCTCCTTCTTAAAAGGCTTCTTCTCAACACTTGCAGCAACACCCTTCTGAATCTTTCCTGACTTGATGCCAGCTTCTATTCTTTCGCCTGTTAAGATCAAATCGGTAAACCCCGCGGAAGAGTTACCAATTAGATGATTGAAAAATGGCCCAGACAGGGTCCCAAGAAACATATCAACGAGCTCACGATCGGTTAAAGGGGGCTGCACCCTGCCATCCAAATCCCTCCATTTTTGTGCATATTCCTTGAATCCCTCACTTGTTCCTAGTGACATACCCTGAAGTTGGGTACGAGTAGGAGCAAGATCAGAATTATACTGGTATTGTTTATAGAAAGCGGTGGCCAAATCTTCCCAATTTCTGACACTGGTTCCTTCTAACTGATAAAACCATTCCAACTGAGCTCCCGACAGGCTGTCTTGAAAGAAATGAATCCAGAGATTTTTACCTGCTGTATAGGGTTGAATCTTTCTCACATAGGACCTGAGATGCATTTTGGGGCAGGACAGCCCGTCATACCTTACAAACACTGGCACCTTGAATTTTGGGGGAATCACAATTCCGGCAACCAAGCCCATGTCTTCAAAATCCAGACCCGGTACCCTTTGCAATTCCATGGCAGCCAATCTGTCTTCTAAACCCTTATATTTGTCATCAGCTGGAGGATACTGCTGGTCAGAATAATCTTCATCCTCTTCAACCTCTTCCTCCTCTGCATCAGACTCAGAAGGCACCGCAACTCGATCTCTTTTACTAGTCTCCTCATCAGAAGTAGGAGGAAATTCAAGCACTCTCCGAGCTTCTCTGTCAAATCTTCTCCCCAAAGTAGCCACTCCGACCCTCTTTTTCTTCTTCACTGGGTCCTTACTCTCCAGATGAGCCTTGATATCCTCTTGACTTTTAACCACAGTCATCAAGAGTTGCTGGAACTGTGCATTCTGGGCTTGTAGGTCTTTGACTGTTTGCTCGAGATCCATCCTACTGAAATAAATAGCAGATAGATAAGGAAACCTGAAGTGAGACCTGCTTATGCACATGATGAATGGTATGCTGATGTATGCAATGCATTCAAGGATTTAGGACATTCAGAATTGTTTCAGACAAAGAAAAACGCACGTCATATTAATAAGAAGAAATTTGTTAGTACATAAATGCCCCATGGGCCAAATGTTACAAAATAAACTTCTTAAGGCAGAAAGACACTGCGCATCCTTTTCGGTGCGATGTAGGTGTTGAGGGCCTCTTGCTCATGGAGTTGGCGGGTAAGATCTAGAACCTTCTTTTCACTGGCGTAGTAGCTAGCTTCAAAAGTGTCTCGTTCCTCCTTGAGCTGAATCCAACTTTTCTGCATTTCCTCCCACGATGTAGGCATGTCTGGATGCAGGATGGTGTAGGGAACCTCTCCTTCATTGACGGGCTCTTTAATCACTGGGAGAACATGAGGATAAGGCATCATTAGACTTTAGGCTCGGGCTCGGACCCACTTGAGATATGGCTCAAGAGGGATGGAGTTCTTGCGTCCCAGAGTCTTGCTATCAACCTTGTTGAGTTTTCCCCAAGCTCTGATGAATCTTTGGCGAAGTCCTCACGCATCGTTGTCGAAGTCAAAAACTAGGCTAGGAATCAACATGTCATGAGGGCCATCCCTCCGTGCATATCCAAATTGCCTCAAAGATAGGCAAGGGCTGTAGGTGATACCTCGTCTAATTCCAAGTAAAGGAACATTAGGAAATTCTCCGCAACGATCGACGATGATGACATTTTCTCTGGACTGAGAACACCAATGCACATCAGAATGAGTAAGAGTCATCAATCGTTGGGACCACCGTGTACCTTGGTCATTCTTCAAGACAGATTGTGGAAGGTGCGAAATAAACCACCTTGCGAGGATAGGAGTACAGCACATGAGAACACCCCTCTTTCTCATTGTTCGTGTGTAAAATGAGTGAAGGATGTCCCCAAGCAATGTTGGTATTGGATTTCTGGACAAGAAGATTTTGACGGCGTTGACATCTACCAATTGGTCAGGATTTGGGAACAAGGCCAACCCATAGATAAGGAGTGCCACAATCTCTTCAAAGGATTGTAGGTCCAATGAGTTCCAACATTCTTGTGCCTTCTCAAACAAGAATTTTGCTAAGAATCCTTTGACGCTGCTTCTGGTTTCCCAATGCCCCTTGATGTCAGATGGTTGTAGATGTAATGCTCGAGCAACATCTTCCGGCTTTGGTTCCTTTTCCGTACCGTTGAATGGTAGTTGATTAAGGATAGGAATTCTCAGGAGTTGAGAAAACTCCTCCAAAGTGGGCACCAACTGATAATCAGGGAAACTGAAGCAGTGGTGAAGAGGGTCAAAGAACTGGAATAGCACTTTCATCATGTCTTCTTCAATGTTGGTGTTGACTAGGCTGAGCAGTCTACCATGTCTTTCACTGAAGGATGAATTTTCCGGGATTCTTGAAGTGATCTCCTTGAGTTGAGGAGAGATTCTCACAAGGTTGACTTGAATGGTGTTTCTGCGAGGAATTTCCATGTCCTACAAAACAAGAACAAAGTTGAAGATCCAAAACCCTTGAAATGGTTAGTGAATGCATATGATGTTTTATGATGTTTATGATGTATGCACAAAACATATGTACAAGCAAATCATACCAAACCCTAATTTCAGGCTTGCATGGGGTTTCATAGGTAAGTACCCTCTTGAGTGTAGTTGGCTTAAAAACCTGTCCTATAAATAGTAACCGGGTTCTAAGGAGCTCAATATCACTGGATTGTTTTCATTGTTCATTGTTTTGGTTTAGCCACTTAACTAGCGACCAAAATATTCCAAGAAAACAAACCTCAATGAGTGTAGTATCGAGTATCTACCAACTTCGGACTGCACCAAAGCCGGTCATCTCACTACCCCTAATAAAAGGCCAAGATGGTCAAGTAAGGTTCTAGGTCATTAGTGCTTAGTGACATCACTCAGCGGCCCCGTACTCTCCTTGATTGAACTCAAGGGTTACCGGTACTCACAAATATGTCGCACTAATATAGCTATTGCTTAGACCGTGTCGGTATACCCCGCACAGTTTCCACAATGTATTGCTATCTATGAATGTTTCCCAAAAATCCGGGTGGAGGATTGTAAACCCAAACAATAGAGCCAAAGTATAAAGCAAGCAAATCAAACAATTAGTCATGCAAGAGGGTGATCTAAGCCCTAAGGTTACTCCACTTTAAAATTCTCCCCAGCAGAGTCGCCAGTTCTGTGATACGGTGGGAGAACTGACTAGGGTTTTGCGTTTGTTTTCGCAAATGTTTCGGTTGAGCAAGAGTCGCCACCGACTTTTTATTTTATCCTAAGGAAAGGTTTAAAAAGCACAGCAAAAACCTTTGAGATTTTTCTTGGGTTCGGGGAGTAGATTATAGAAGGGGAAGGTATTAGCACCCCTTCTATCCATGGTTATCCATGGGCTCTTAGATACTTGCTTAGATCAACTTGCCTTAGTTTTCAATTGTTTGAAATGGTGCTTTGTGTGTGGCTTTGAAAAGGTTTTGAAAAAGATGCCTTGCATAGGCTACCCTTGTAACAATTCTTTACTCGAATGTTTTACAAAAGGTGTTTGTCTTTTTGAAAAGATGTTTCAAGGTTTTTTTTTTGAAAGTTTGTTTTGAAAGTGTTTGTGAAGTGGATTTTGAAATTAGGCAAGTGTTTTCTTGGAAAGTTGACAAGTACTTAAGAGTTCATCTACCCTAAAATTTTCTCAAAGATTTTTGTTATGCTTCAAACCTTTTGACAATTTTGTTCCACCATTGCATTTGGTGGACAATCTTGTCTTAGGATGTGGAAGGGACGGGCGCGGGTCATCGTTTAGACCATAGTTGCAATAGTGTTAAATGTCTTTGGGCAATTTTCTTTGAAAGGGGCTTGATCATTCATTTAAGCAACATTTTGAGGGACAATGATCATTTGATTATTTTGTTTTGCCCAAGGAAGTTCAACATGCAATATGGCCCATTTTTGAAAGGCAACAAAGTGGAATACCCTAGGGGGTGCAAATGTGAGATGTGTTGTTTATTTTCATGCTCATTTATCTTGTATTAGGTCCAACCATTTTGTTCATTTTTATTCGCATACAAAACCCTAATTCTAGCATAGTATGTTTAGAAAGCGATAAAAGTGCGAAATTTAAATTCCTACGCTATTACATCACAATAATATAGGGAGGGGGTACAATGTTTCAAATGGGGGTTATTTGGGCAAGAATTTAAATCTAAGCTATTACATCATTTTTAGGAATATTTACAAGATAAATAATTGCATAATTAAATGGAAATTGAAATAAATATGCAAAATGTAAAAGGAATTTTTATGTATATGAAAAAGTATTGTTCATGTAAAATAAAAGAAAAAAATAAAAAGGTATTATTTTTAGAGTATTTTCATATTTAGGGTAAAAACCCTAATTTTAATCAAAGTGAATATTAATTGGTTAATTCATATATTATTTGTTATTTACATGCAAAAATAAAATAAAGTATGGTATATTTGTAAAAAAGGCATTTTTTAGTATTAAATATTAAAAATAAGGTATGTACATTTTTTGGTATTTTTACTCTAAATGTATTAATATATATATATATATGTATATTTGTATTATTTTAAATATGTACTATATATATAAATAATAATAATAATTAATTTTTTAGAAAATAGTATTTTTATATAAAATATTTTCAGAGGGTAATATAAAATAAAAATAAAAATAGAAGTGTTTTTACATATTTTTCTATTTATCCTAAATAATAATATGTATTTATTTATGTATAAACAAAAGAAAATCAAATAAAAATCCAATAAAATCAAAAAATGATGAGAAAAATATTTTCAAAATTTTAATATGCTGAGAAAAAATAAATGAGTCAAATAAGAAAAGAAAAAGTCAAAAATCATGAAAAATGAAGCAAATGGGCTTGGGGGGTAAGAAAATGGAAATAGGGTGTAAAAAGAAAAGACCACACAGGCCCAGCCCATGTGGCTTCATCTTCAACCTTTGTTCAACAACATTCAAAACGCGCGCCCTGTACTCCAGCTGCTAACTCCTGATTCCTGGCTTTTTAACAAAAACTCATAACATAAAAAATGTTCAGCATGAAGAGACGATTCTAACCATGTATAGAACTTGACCTAACTCTCTAAGATGAAGGAGAATTTCTCCTCCCCCAAATCCTAACCTAGTTTTTTTGTTATTTTCAAACTCCAAATTCTCTCTACTCAGGCAAAAGAAATGAAAAGTAAAGACATGGACATGTTCAGTGGCATGAGTATGACATTATTTCTTCACAAACTTAAGACTAATGATGCATAATAAGAGAGATACGAATTCAAAATTTTACCTATTCAGTTGAACTTCTATCTGGAGATGTAGGAACCTTCAGTGCAAGGTGATGATTGGAAAAGCTTCCTTGAGGTCCAGGGATGCTGTTTCAATGCTTACTTTGTCTTGAGAGCTTCTGAATCAAGCTAGAGAACTTCAACTGCAAAACAGAAAAACAAAAATGGTGAAGTGGCTTAGAGGTGTTACAGGTTGTGTCTTAGCTTCTGGATAGTTTGCATAGGTTGTAAGGAAGGTAGAGGAACAGGTTTTGGCAAGAATGCTCGAGAGAAATGGGAGTTGGCACTCAAACTGCAGAGGCAACTCTATTTTTGCAGTTTGAGGATGATTCTAAGATGGAGGGTGTTTTAGAGGTGCAAGGGTCGTGTATTAGCTTGGTTATGTTGCCTTGAGTGTGTTTGATAAGTTTGTTCTTGTGTTCTAATGCTGAGATGAGAGTTGTTGTGAGTTATGGAACTTTTCTTCACTCTTAAGCAACAAAATGCAACTTGAGTTTCTAGGCATGTAGAGGGCCCATAATGTGCTGCATAATCCCTCCTTGATCAGTGTGTTATGCTCATAAACTTGTGCCATTCAGATTTGCAATGTACTTGTTGGATTTCTAAATTGACATAAAGTGAATTTTAGCAAAAATGGATAGTTCACTTTATCTAATTTGGGATTAATCTTGCATACAATGTCCAAACTCATAGAACAACACCTTAACACAATGAATATGCATTAAATTATGGAGTGTAACTTGGTTTAAGGACCTGTAATCTAACCTAAAGCATGCTGAGTTCAAATTGCAAAGTTATGGGCATGGAACTTGGTCATGAACAAAGTGGTTTTTTGCTATATTATGAAATTCGATTCTCTCTAACCATGAGGTTGTTTGAGAAGTTCTTGGACATTTTGGAAAGCTTGGAATGTGTACTACAATCCATCTTTGAAATGCAATTTGAAATTCCAAGTGGAAGTATATGGAAAATGGCCTTGAAGTGGGGTAGAAAACCTTGTCAAAATAGGTTAAAATTTCACTAAGTTAAAAATGGTTTAGTGCCCTTATTCAAAAAATTGTAACTTGAGATACAAGCTTCAAATGAGAAAACTTTGTGAATCAAAGTTGTAGATTATGCAACAAGCTACAACCTTCATGTTTGGACTTTTGTTTGAATCCAAATGGATCATGGTGAAAAAGTGGGGCAAAGTTGGGAAAAAATTAGGGTTTTTCATAACTTAGAAAAATTCTAAGTTATGAAAAATTCCATTTCTAACCCTAATTTGCATTTTGTGATTTCTTGGTGAACAAGTTTCATGATTTGGCATGTTTTGATGAAAAATGAATCTTGACTCTTGATTTTTGACCAAAAAGTCAAAGTTTGACTTTTCAGTATACAGTCAAAATTGATCAATTGACTGGGAAATTCAACTGTCAATCTTGTGTACTTGGGATCTTTTGAGCTTGTTGATCATGTCAAGATAATTCCATGGGGTCCTTGAGTCCATGTGTGAGTTTGGTTTGCCATTGGCTAGGTCAAACAGTCAAAAATTGCCTTTGTACAGTCAAAACCCTAAAAATGACCATTTTGCCCTTTTGGTGATCTGATCAAATTTCTTGTGGAATTGTGATCCAAACTTGATCAAATGGTTCATGTGAGTCCAATATGTTGATGTGGGTCAATTTTCATGAGGTTTGACTGTCAATTGGCCACAGTTGACTTTTTCCCCAATACAGTTGATTTTTAGGTCAACTGTCCAATTGACTGGGCAAAACTTGGAATCAGGACTTGAAACTTGATATGGGTAAACTTGGGAGTCCAATATGAGGCATGAAAGTCATCTTAGGCATTTTGGGTCAAAACATCTTTATGCAAACACAAACCCTAATTTTGAGTCCACAGTGCAAGGAGAGGTCTTGAGCAGATGAAACCCTAACTGGATCCTGAGCTTCAAGGGCTTTGTGATGAGAAATCAATGAGAAATGGGAGGGCAAATTTTTGGGTACAACACTGCCTTTTCAGGTTTTCGACTTGCCGGGTGTACAGATTTTTTCATTTTCATCCCTTATTTTGCCCGAACCCTTTTGGTTCGCCGGGAAGCCCTTATTTTTGCCTAGGCCAGTCGACCTAGCAGGTCTTTGATTATGCGTAGTATTTTTTCGACTATGTCCATGCTCTCAGAATGTAGGGAGTTGTCACTGCCCATAGCACTGTGTTACCATACTACCAGAAGATGTTTGATCGTGCAAGATTCGTCGCTGGAATTCATGCCCAATGCCCCAAGTGACTCAGGCGGAGATTTCCCCCTGGCTATTTTGGCATTTGAGAGATTCTATGAATCTTGACTTGACTGCCCCAGATGATAGACCATGATCATGTCTTCCCCTTGGTTGGAAGTGTCTTTTCCATTTGATGTGACCCTTGAGAAGATTTTTGTTCACTAGATATTCGTCGTGTGAATTTCTCTGCTGTTTAAACAAATGGTCATATGCAAACAATATTATTTTAAGAATGCAAAGCTTATGTCTGTCTTGAAGTTTTTGAAAATGCATTTTTTAGTAAAACAAGCAAATTTTGTAAAATGTGATGTCAACTCAAGATTTTACAGCGAGCCATATAGGAGTCATGATACCTTTTGTAACAGTACGCTTTCGAACTAACCCATGCTTCAGCTAGGACTTTTAAGGGTTATAATGTGGCCTGGTTCACGGTTTAAGAAACAAAGGATAAAGGCTCAAAGTATATTTGTACCCACCCGTTCTTCGTGATGTTCTTCAATCCTAAACTCAGTTAATCGTGCATTAGATCTTACTTGATTCTTTGCTTTGATATACCAGTGATGGTTCGGATACTGACAATTTATTTTGAATAGGCATTCATTTCTTTTTGTTGAGGGTTTGTAAGACCTCTTTCTTTTTTATTTCGCTATCCCTGTTTTTTTCCTGAACTGTTTCTTTTGTGATTACAGTCAGCGGGATGCCCCAGTTTTTGTAAGTCTCCTTCATAGATTTTGACTTAATGGGCTTTTATTTCTGAGAGATAATGACTGCCTGTCTTTATGATCATTCGGAACCATCATTGTCTTTTGTTTTGGAAGGACTCCTTTGATGCCATTCATTGTGCACCTGGATCAACTGAGAAAACTACCCTGCCCCAGGTCATAATTAAGGGTTTTTAATTTTTGAAAAGAAAAACTCCAACTTCTTTGGCTCAAAGGGGTTGACTAGGGATTATCTTCCTTATAACTCCAATGTTTAGGATTTGAAACAATGCCTGTACCTCATCAGCGGGGTTTGTCTAAAAGCATACTGTAAAGATCGTGGTATCATTTTCGTCATCCTCCCTCAAAAGGCTTAGAATTTTCAATCGAGAGTTAAACATCACAAAATGAAAGCAATTTTAAACATAGTGAACACAATTACTTCAAAACAGACACGTGTAATGTATTAATGAAATAAGAGAGTTTGACATGATAATTGTTTGAATAAGCAAAGAAAAATACAATATCAGAATTCAAATGAACAAAAGTCTCTCAATCCTAGCCATGTTTTGGCAAGGGAGCAGTGATCACATTGGGAGCCTCGGGCGCTTCGAACTCGACCTCCTTTACATCGATTAGGTCCTGAACCTTGTTCCTCAAAGTCCAACAATCATCTGTAGCATGCCCCGGGCTGTCAGAATGATAAGCGTAGCGGGCGTTGGGGTTATACCTTGAAGGTGTAGTGTTCGGATTCTTAGGAGGGTCCCTCAGAGTTACCAAATTGGTCTTCAGCAACTGTGGCAATATCTGGGATAAGGTCATGCTGAGGGGAGTGGATTTCCTTCTAGGTCTCTCTTCCCTTTGTTGGTTGCGATGTTGAGGATCACTGGCCGGTTTTGAAATAACTACCGCGTTGACAGCTTGGCGGTGCTCGGACCTATTCTGCCCTCTTGAACCATAGACAACACTGGATTCTTTCTTGAATGGTTTCTTCTCAGTGTTCGAGGAGTCACCCTTTTGTATCTTCCCAGACTTGATACCAACTTCTATTCTCTCACCAGTCAAGATAAGGTCTGTAAACCCTGCAGAAGAATTCCCAATCAGATGGTTGAAGAACGGACCAGACAGGGTCCCCAAGAACATATCCACCAGCTCACGGTCAGTTAGAGGTGGCTGCACCCTTCCAGCAAGGTCTCTCCACTTTTGAGCGTACTCCTTAAATCCTTCACCCGTCCCTAGTGACATACCCTGGAGTTTGGTACGCGTAGGAGCAAGGTCGGAATTATACTGATACTGCTTATAGAACGCAGTAGCCAAGTCCTCCCAGTTACGAATACTGGCTCCATCTAGCTGATAGAACCACTCGAGTTGAGTCCCTGAAAGACTATCTTGGAAGAAATGGATCCACAAATTTTTGTCAGCCGTATAAGGTTGGATCTTCCTCACATACGACCGGAGGTGCAGCTTAGGACAGGAAGCTCCGTCGTACTTTACAAAAGCAGGTGCCTTGAACTTATGTGGGATCACTACCCCAGAGGATAAGCCTAGGTCTCCAAAATCCAACCCGGGCACATGTTGAATCTCCATAGCACTTAAGCGGTCTTCCAGCTGTTTGTACCTGTCCTCAGCAGGAGGATACTGTTCATCATTATAATCCGTCTCGTTGTCGGAGACCACGGGACTAGGAAGCCTTCTCTCTTGGGGACTGTCCTTGCCTACAGATGAGGTAGTCAGCTCAGCCTCATTCTGTAATCCATTCCCAGATCCGCGTCTAGTGTTGAACGAAACAGTCCTCTTCTTCTTCTTCTTCCTCTCTTTCAGAATCAGAGTCTTCAAATCCTGTTGACCCTGGGCTAGGCTCATAACCAACTCTTGGAACTGGGCATTCTGGGCCTGGAGGGCCTTGATAGCTTGTTCAGCGGAAGGTTCAGTAGACATGATGATTGCTGAAATAAACAGCGAAGAAGATAAGTGACCTGTAATAGTACCTGTAATGCAATGATATGTATGATATGCATGCAATGTTTTCAAGGATCTCGTGGGGTAAACCAAGAAACTTGTTAGAATTTGAATCTGGTAGCTTGATTGAAGGAGCTTCATGTTGTTGAGCGTCCTTCTTCAAGAGTTAGGCTCACCATATCGAGTGGGTCATAGCCCCTGACTCAAGTTATTGTGTTTTGATCCCCGAACAACCTTGGCTAGAGGAAAATAAATCCTCTTTGCCCCTTGCTAGACATTTGGTTCATCCTGACCTGCATCACAGACCCTTGAGATCCTTGAAATGGGTTAGTCCTTATGCCGGATGTATGCAATGGTATTATGGTATGATGTTATACTATGCGTAGAGTGATGTAAGTAAACCCTGTTATAAGTCTAGATTAAGGACTGTAAACAAAATCTGCAAGGAACTCATGTATCAGATAACAAGAACGTGCAAGTAGTTCAAGTTTGAAGGCACACAAGTCATACAAGACAGCCCTTAGAGTTCAGGCCAGCCTGAAGTTTAGGTACTACCCTCTTGAAGTTGGTTGGCTCAAACCTGTCTTATTAATAGTAACCGGGTTCTAAGGAGCTCAATATCATTGGGTTGTTTTCTATGTTCATTGTTTTGATTTAGCCACTTAACTGGCGACCAAAATATTCCAAGAAAACAACCCTCAATGAGTGTAGTATCGAGTATCTACCAACTTCGGACTGCACCAAAGTCAGTCATCTCACTACCCCTAAAGAGGCCAGGATGGTCAAGTAAGGTTCTAAGGTCAGTTGATGCTTCGCGACACCACGCGGTGGCCCCGTACTCTCCTTGACTTGACTAAAGGGTTACTGGTACTCACCAAAGTGCCACATCAACGTAGCAACTGCTTCAACCATGTCGGTATACCCTGCACAGTTCCCTCACAGTTTGTTGCTACTTCTAAAGGGTATCCCCAGATCCGGGTTAGGATCTATGAAACTATGATGCAAGCCCACAATATTAAAGCAAACAAGGCATACAATTGAAAACATAGAATGATCTAATCCTAAGGTACACCTCACTTATAGAATCCCCAGCAGAGTCTCCAGTTCTATGATCGGTGGGAATATAACTGACTGTTTTTTGGAATGCTGGTTCGCGTTTGCGTTTAGCAAAGTGTCGCGGTAAGCAAGAGTCGCCACCGTCTTTTATTTTCTCCAACAAGGAAAGGACAAAAGCACAACAAAATTCCTTTTCGAGATGTTTCTCGGTTCGGGAGGTAGATTATAGAAAGGGAAGGTGTTAGCACCCTTTCTATCCGTGGTTATCCACGGGCTCTTAGGTACTTGCTCACTATGTTTTCAAAAATTGTTTGCTTTTCTTGTGTTTGTGGGTTTTGAAAAAGTTTCGTTTTGAAAACTTCTAGGTAACTCTTGTATCAGTCCTCAAGAGTGTATGAAGTGTTTGTTTGAAAACTTTTTAAAAGTGTAAGTGCGAAAAGTTGTTTTTGTTTTTGAAAGAGCAAGTACCCAGGAGAAATCTACCTACTCTAAGGAATTAAGCTGTGTAAATGTCCTTAAGACAATACTATCCCACTATTGAGAAGTAGGTAGCACCGTCGTTGGAATTATTCGGGTCAATTCGATTATAGGGACATGTATGGTCACCAAAGCAATAGTAGGACGCCTTAGCGGTAACCCTAATGTCCTAGATCCTTTTTATCCGAGGCAACCGTTTCGAGGCAACTGGATCTTTAGACGGGAGGGCGACCTCTAAAACAACCTATACTCAATGACCACCTCGAGGCAACCAAGTGAGGCGTACCCTAGGAGTGGCATGTGCGAGTGTGTCAGGATTCATGTTAAATTATCTAGTACATGTTATTGGTGAGCTACGAGTTGATTTTATTTTTCAGGCAAGTCTTGTCATGCATAGTTAACAGTTAATAATTGTGCGGAAAGTAAATTGCGGAAAGTAAATCTACGCTATTACAAGGCGTCGGGTATTTACATCGCCAAAAACATAACCCTTGAAAAGATAAATTGCGAGAAAATAAAGAAAGCAATAAAGGTCCTAATTATCTATTAGATTCTCGGAGCAGATACATAAATATAACCAAAAATAAATATGCGCGCAAAGAAATTAAATCGGGAAAAGTCTTAGGGTTTTGACCCTTTTTGAGAAAAGAATGAATTTTGGTCCCTTTTTGCAATTGACTCAAATTAAACCTAATAACTAATTAATTAATTAATTAAAAGAAAAAAGTATTTTTTATGTTTTTTATGTTTTAATGAAAATAAAATAAAAATAGTAAAAAGTTAGTAAAAAAACCCTAGTTCTAATTTATTTTAAATTATTGAGAAAAAGTTAAAATTAAACCTAATTAAACTCAACTAATTTGTTAGCATTTTATTTACAAAATAATTAATAAATAATAATAATAATAAAAATATTTACATTTTTTAATTGTCTGAATTTATTATGGAAAATTAATTTGTGAGTTGATTAAATAATAATAATTACAATTAATAAACCAATTAAAAGAAAATAAAATATAAAAGAGAAAAAAATAAGAAACAAAACCCAGGGGGTGTTGGGCCCAGATGGAGGTTTGTTCTGGAAATTGGTGGCCCATTAAGCTCAAGCCTCTTTGAATTTATGGTTTGTCCACACGTGCCTTGACTAGGGAGCACCATGGTCAACATCTCATGGCCATTGGATTTGTGGCTGTGGCCACTTGGCGCTTGGATGGCTGGGATGCATGATAGACTACTATTTGAAGCCTGCATGAGATCACGTTAAGAAAAAAAGAAAATTATTTGGGGGACCTGGGATTCGAACCCAGGTCCCAATGATCAACGTCCAGCGCATCTACCACCAGGCCATTTGCTTGCTTTTGTTATTATAATGAACAAGGAAATTAATATATAAAAACAACAATTATGATGTACAAAACAAAAATTACGCGCGCTATTTGAATGGACCATTGATATATCACCACGTACTCATCTTCTTCGCTGAAACTGTAACAAACAAGGTTAGATAGCGGGGGTTTTTAACCCCCACAAAACATGATGACCAATAATAGCGATTAGAGCTACAAGCAATATAAATATTTCGCGATGGTCCTGTTAGATTCGTCTGAGTCTCCTGAATTCAACCATATGCATTAGAGGTTCTAATTTTTCCTGGGCTGTAAAGCCCCAATCTGGAAGCTCAAGAACCCTAAATTTCTTCAATGGTAACTTGTGATTCTGGGCCTTTTAATCCAATTAACCAATACCATTAGCTTTGTATAGATTCAAGCAATGCAAAACAATGATTAGAACATGTTAATTATGCATGAAATATGAGTTTCAATTATGGAAAAGTCAAGCAAACCGTGATTCTGTTTCTTTGGATTCCTTGTGCTTTAGCACTTGATTTTGATTCCTACACGTTCCTGGGAGTTCCTGCAATATATTAGAAACAATAAAATGCTTTGAATCGTGCTAAATTATGGAAAACAATTTTCACTTTTCTTTGATTTTTCTTGAATGGAAATGGCTTTTTTCTGCAGAGATTTCACGTCCAATGCATTAGGGTTTACTTGTGTACTTATAGAGGAGCTGAATTAGGTTACAATCTTGCACAAAAGATCCATGGAATGATGATTCAATATTTGATTAAAAATCAAATAATTTTGAATCTTTTTGATTGAAGAAAGTTGCCAAACTTGGAGATTTTGATATCCTTGATTTGCACACGAATTTTCCAGCTTGATTAGGTCATTCTTGCTTCAAAAAAAGATTGAAAAACCATATCTTTGAATTTCCTACAATTTAAATTAATTAAATGAATTAAAATCAATTAAAAATCTAATTAATTAATAAAAAATAAGAAAATAAATTCAAATAGTCTTGATGGGTCGTGCATAAGTCATGGATAAAGTTTCAAGAAGGAATTTGAGGCCCATTAGCAAAAACAAAGTGTTTTGAGCAAAGTTGACTTTTGCAAATTCACAAAAATTTCCCTACTTTTCCAATGCATATCTTGCTCAATTTTGATCATATGAACATGTTCTTAGACATTTTGGAAAGGTATTGAAGTACTATAACCAATGCCTTTGGTCCCATGTCATTTGGATTTACCAATCTCAAGTTATGGTCTTTGACTTAAAGTGCATTTTTGTTGACTTTTGAAATTGACCTATAATGTAGAAATTGATAACTTTTTATGAGAGCATTTCTTGGACTTGGAATGTGAAGATGAGTTGTAGGAAATTTCATCCCTTTCAAAATGAGCATTGGATGGAATTTTTCTGATGAACCATGAAAAAGTTATGCCTTGGTCAAGATACAGTTGACTTTTCTGCTTGTCCAAAAATAGTAACTTTTGCATCTTGATGATTTTTGAGCCATGCTTGAGGAATCATGATCAAGACTTGATCAAATGATGATTGTGAGCTCAAAATAAGATGTTGACCAAAAAATCTGACTTTTGACTGCAAAATGACCATTTTGCCCCTGCAGTTGAGTGTGAAGCAAATGAGCCTTTTGATTGGGCAAATTGGTACTGTGAGTCTTGAGACTTAACATGTAGGTGATTGAGCATGCATATAGGCCTATGAGACTTTATTGAGCCATTGAAAACCTCAAATTCCTTGTAAAGAACCAAAACCCTAATTTCAGCTGGCTTAGGAGGTGGTTTGAACTATGCAATCCTTGAGGAATCTTGAACCATTTGAAGATGATCCTTGACAAACCTTGAAGAATATGGGAGGGAAAATTTTGGGGTACAACATAGGGTAAACAAATTGGCACGCCTAGTGGGACTCTGTTTGTAACATTTAGTTCTTTTTATTTTTGATAATCTGTGTATCCTAACTTGTTTGTTGCATGATATTAAGAAGTGGAAAATTACCAATACCATAGATCCTAGACCAAAAAGGAAATAAAACAGGAAAATGGATAACCCACCCGTTAGTGGTGCACAACAATTTCTTCCTCCCACAGGAGGGAATGCGAGCGCTTCGAATACAATCGAACCATGGCAACAATTCAAGGGACTGTGATTATTCCCTCGACTACAAATGCTACAGTCATACCCCAAAATACAAATGCTTCAGCCATATTATCAAACACACAAAATGAACCTTTTATAATGTCTGTGGCCAGTCAAAATCCACCCATAACCCCCAGACCTTCAGTGAACGGTGTCTCTAGGAAATATGCACCAGGATTCACAATCCCAACATCAGATCCAATATATGGCATGCCAACTTCGTTCATGGCAGGACTGCAAAATAACACTTCGACATATACACGTCCTTTAATATATGCCTTTTTGTAATTACAAGGATCAAGTTCAGGGGTAAACCATATGGCACGAAATAATTCGCAATCATGATATGTTGCTCAATTGCCTCCTATTACCACAAATGCACAGGCAGTCTTTAGGAAACAGATGTATGATAGTAACCATGAAATGATGGGAGTACTCTCTCAGCAAATGAGTACAATTTTTAACCCCTTTAATCTAAAGCACCACACAGACGAACTTGCAGAATGCCCAAGCAAACCAATAAATGGCTGCAAAAATTGGGCGCCTTGCAGATTTATTTGGTGCACCTAGAGAACCAACTCGACAACCACAACCTACATGGATAATGGAGAATCAAGGCATCATGTTGCAATAAGAACCAACCATTGACCAGGCCCAACCAGTGATATACCCAGAAGTTAAAATTCAACAACCAGTTCGAAGGGAAGAACCACCCAGATTTCAACAGGCTATTCCCAAGGAGGAACCACGAAGAAGGGTAGTCATGGTGAATCGAAACCAGGATGTCGATGAAGTTCTCCAAGGATGTCGGCAAGATTATATGGTAGGAAAAAAATAATCTAGTAGCCATAGTTAAAAGAACCATGGCACAAAGTGGAGTAAATATTGGCATGCGAAGGCCAAATTATACATCTCCTTTGTCTGAATACATTCAGCAAACTGAGTTGCCTAGGGGATGGAAAGTGCCAAAGTTCATAAAGTTTTCTGGTGACACCAATGAGTCAACTATAAAACATGTTGCTAGATATCTTACAGAAGCAGGGGATATAACAAACAATGAGAAAATCTTAGGATTAAGTATTTCCCTAGTTCACTAACCAAAATGCTTTTACATGGTTTACTACTCTTGCAGCAAACTCCGTCCATGATTGGACTCGCTTAGAGAGATTATTTCATGAACAATTTTATGTAGGTCAAACCAAAATCAGCCTAAGCAAATTGGCAAATGTTAAGTGCAAATTCAGCGAGCCTATAAACGATTATTTTAACAGGTTCTGTATGTTGAAAGTAATATGTTTCACACAAGTTCCTGAACACGAGTTGGTCGAAATGGCAGCAAAAGGATTGGACTTATCGATAAGGAAGAAGTTAGATCCCCAGTATCTAAGAGATATGGCACAATTGGCTGACAGGGTTCGACAGGTGGAGTGTTTGAAGATCGAAAAAGTAAGGTCTAAAAAAACCACAGGAAAGAAAGAGTGGCTTATATCGAAGCTTGCTTAGATGAAAGAGAGGTCGAAGATGATTTTTCAGAGGTTGAAGAACACGAGATAGATCTTGCAGAGTTAAAGTAAGGACCACCATATCTTTGCAAAGTGCTAACACTTGTGAACGGGAAAAATCCCGTCGAACCAGAAAAGAATGACAAATTCCCAAAGAAAACCTATACTTTCGACATCACCAAGTGTGATGAAATCTTTGATTTGTTAGTAAAAGATGGCCAGATGATAGTGCCATATGGTGCTAAAATTCCTCCGTTAGAACAACGGAAGAAAAGGGGCTTTTGTAAGTATCATAATATCTTAGGCCATAAAACCTCACAATGCTATCTTTTTAGGGATTTGATACAGAGTTCTATCAAGGAAGGAAGGCTAAAGTTTGGAGAGAAGTCCAAGAACCTGGTGAAGGTCGACACAGATCCTCTTCAGATTGCTGAGACAAACTTTGTGGAGCCTGTGGATATCAACATGGTTGATGTTGTCGAAATCAAAAGAGGTCAACTCGATGTAGACAAGGTATCTGAAGATACTTAAGGGCTAAAGACTGCTAAGGGTCTCATGGGCCAGGAAGAAGGCAATGCTGCTGATGGCAATGCCAAAGTTACTAGCATGGCTAAGACTGATGAGGGTCTCATGGGCTAAGAAGAGGGAAATGTTATTGATGGCAATGCCAAATTCGCTGGCGGGGCTAAGACTACTGAGGATCTTAGAGTCAGGTTCGAAGAGCTTGAGATTGCTGAAGGTCCCAAGTTTGAAGTAAACATGGTGGATCTGGACCAGTTGTCCCCGGAAATGGTGGAGATTGAAAGACGTTTGAAGATGGAGAATGATAGGATGCGAACTGGGCACCAAAAAGTAAGCCTGGTCGAGTATCTTTTTCATTTCCATACGAAGAATCCAGAGGGACTAGTGTGCCCTAGGTGTAGTATAATGAATGATCAAGGCGTTGTGGCAACATACCAGAAAGTGCACCAAGAGAGGCCTGGAAACAACTAGAGGAGTGATAAAGAGTTATTTCCATACCCAAAAATGGGAGAAAGCTTGATGGGTTTTCTGGTTCGCTGTTATAAGACAGAATCAGAAGTCTTAATGTGCCCATGGTGTAGCGATGTTTATGATAGAAAGGGAGCTAAATCATTTGAGAGAATTTTGTATGCTCAATGCTGGAATAATGAAAAGAATAGCAGAGGGAGGTATGTAACCAATGCAAAGGGAATTCCAAAAAGGGAAAATAGGCCACACCTAAAGTGAATCGCAAGTCACCTTCAAGCCACCTGCCAACATCCCAACAGACAAGTGGTTGAATTTTAGTCAAGGAAAATGCAAATGGAAATGGAAAAGTTTCGAGGAAGGTGGCAGACCAGCGTGGGTATATCGAAGGCAGTTCCAATCAACAAAGCAACGAGCCTATGTGTTTAAGAACTATAAAGGAAAAAACCCAATGACAAGGTCCCAATGGAGAACGTTCCAGAGGACCAAGAAGGCTCAAAGATAACTCACAAGCAACGAAGTAGGGGAATCAAGTATGAATTAGACTTTTTCTACTGAACTTGACAAAAAGAAGTCCCCAACACAAAGGAGGATTTTCCCCCTAGAAGACGGAGGTGTCCGTCGAAAGGACTGCATGGGAACCAACTAATGAAGAACCAACCAATGATGAGGACATGCTTACTGACAACTTCGACTCAGATGGGGAGTCCTCTTTCAATATCAACTGCAATGTAGTTTCCGTACTACCACATGAATATGACCAAGTGACGGAGGTAGAAGATTCTGAAGAAGCAGATGAATTAGAAATGGCGAAGCACAAGCCTATGTGCTATTATGTTATGAATAATGGAGCAGTCGAAGAACAAAACACGTTTTTTGAAAGACCAGACCAAGGTATAAAGAATCACCTGAAGCCTTTATTTATTAGAGGAAAGATTGAATAAGTAGGGATCAACAAAGTGATAATAGACGGGGGTGCTGCTGTCAACCTAATGCCTCAGTTCTTGTTGAAAAGTATAGGTATGTATGATACAGATATAAAACCCCATAATATGTTATTATCTAACAAAGAAGGGAAGATTGGTCATACTCTTGGTGAAGTTCAAGTTGATCTCACTGTAGGAACCATTACAAGGCCAACTATGTTAATGGTCATAGCGGCCAAGACAAATTACAACTTACTTTTGGGCCGTGAGTGGATTCATGGAATGGGCGTCGTCCCCTCCTCAATGCACCCGCATGTGGAAATCTAGAGAGAAGATGGAATTGTAGAAAACAATGAAGCTGACCAAAGCTATTATATGGCGGAGGTGAATCAAGTTGATCGAAGGAATTTTGGTCGAAATCTAGCCAACATAGGGCCTTGCAGTGTTGTAGATGGCGCATATGCGCCAAACAACAATGCTATGTATTTTCTGACCTTACATCCAAGGAAAGGATTTTGTTGGGATAGGGAGACTCTGGGGCAAGAAGATGATGCACTTGGACTCCCAGGAATATGGCCTACAAGTTGGGATGACAAAGACAGTGATCATATCCGAGTCCTTCTTCTTTGAAAAGATTTCGGCCTATTTGGCTGAAAACAAATTAAAATCGGTTTTAGAAGCTGTAACACGGTGGGAGAACTGACTAGGGTGTTTGCGTTTGATCGCAATTGTTGCGGATAGAAAGAGTTGCCACCGACTTTTCTTTTATCCAATAAGGAAAGGTTGAAAAGAACAGGAAAGACCTTTGAGATTATTTTCTTGAGTTCGGGGCGTAGGTTATGAAAAGGGAAGGTGTTAGCACCCTTTTCACCCGTAGTTATCTATGGGCTCTTAGTTGCTTGCTAAATCACTTGCTTTTGTTTGAAAATGTGCTTGTGGTGTGGGTTTTGAAAGTATTTTGAAAATGTCTTTGTAATGGTTCTCGTTTCTATAAGAATGCGTACAAAGTATTATTTTGAAAATAGTTTCAAAGAGATGTTTGTGGAATGTGTTTTTAAAAGTGATTTTGAAAAGTATCTTTGTAATGGTTCTCATTTCTATAAGAACGCGTACAAAGTGTTTTGTCTTTTGAAAATGTTTCAAAATGAAAGTGTGGGTGTGTGATACGGTGGGAGAACTGACTTGAGGTTTTGCGTTTGTGTTTGCAAATGTTTCGGTTGAGCAAGAGTCGCAACCGACTTTTTATTTATCCTAAGGAAAGGTCAAAAAGCACAGGAAAGACCTTTGAGATGTTTTCGTGGGTTCGGTGAGTAGATTATAGAAAGGGAAGGTATCAGCACCCTTTCTATCCATGGTTATCCATGGGCTCTTAGTTACTTGCTTAGATCACTTGCTTTGCATTTTCAATTGTTTGAAATGGTGCTTTGTGTGTGGTTTTGAAAGATGTTTTGAAAAGAGGCCATTGTTGTGGCAACCTTTGTAATGACTCGTGTTTGAGTATATACAAAGGTGTTTTTGTCTTTTGAAAAGTTTTCAATGTTTTGAAAGTTGTTTGGAAATTGTGTTGTGATGTGTGTTTTTTTGAAAAGTATCAAGGATGTTTTCTTTGCAAGTTTGATCAAGTAACTAAGAGCTATCTACCCTAATTTACTCAAAGATCTTTCTTTATTCTTTTTAACCCTTTTAACAGTGTTGTTTCACCATTGTATTTGGTGAACAACCTTGTGTTAGGATGTTAACGGGACGGGCGCGGGTCATCGTATAGACCATGAATGCAATAGTGTCAAGTGTCTTTGGCAATTTTCTTGAGGGACTATGATCATTTTGTTTAGGCAACAAGATAGCTTCATCGAGGGACTATGATCATTCGATTTGTTTTTGTTTTGCCAAAGACACTTAACATGCAACCATGGCCCATTTTTGAAGGCAACACGTGGAGTAACCCTAAGGGTGCAAGTGTGCATTGTGTTTGTTTTTCATGCATGTTTATCTTGGATTTAGGTCAAACTACTTGTTGATTTTATTTGCATACAAACCCTAAGTCTAAGCATGACATAATTGAAAGCTTTTAAATGCGAAAATTTAAATGCTAAGCTATTACAACATGATATAGGGAGGGGGGGGGGGTACAAATTTGGATTTGGGGGATGAGTCTTATCAGGATAGTAGTGTCCAAATATTATTTACAACCAAATCGAATCGTTGCATTCTCCATGTAAAAATATAGCAAAGTATAAGGATAAAAGCAATGTATGATGCACATGATTATTTACAAGTGATTAAGATGTCAACCTAATGTATTATTAAGTATTTTATTATTTTTGTGTTTTTATTAATGTTATATAAAAAAGGTTTTAAAGAGAAAATCAATTAACTTAATAAAATCTATTTTTATGTTTTTCAAGTGTAATAAAAAAAAAAAAAGGTATTGTTAATAAAAATGTAATACGAAAAATTAGTATATTATTTTTATGAATTAGGAATTAAGTTGAAAAAGGAAATAAGGTGATAATAAAAAAAAGGTATTGGTTTATAAACATAATAAAAAAGGGGAAGTTAAATGGGCTTAGGGGGTTTGTTCTTGGCCCAAATAACAACAAAAACAAATTAATTAAAAAAAAGGAAAAGGGGGGTGTAGCGCCAGCTTCGTTTGGGCTTAAGGGTTTCGTGCAAGGGACAGGCCCAATGGGTTTTGACAAGTTTTTGGTTAGGGTTTCAAGCGTTTGATTCAGAACCTAGGTTTCAGTTTGAACGGCGCCGCTCTCCTCCTTTATTTGTCCTCTTCATCTTTCTCAACAGAGCCGTTGATGCTCCTCTCCTCACCTTAGGCTACCAGGCGCCACCTCCATTCTCCTCTCTTCACGGTCGTTCAGAAAATGATGAAAAAAGGTAATAATTTTTCCTTCTGAACATTTTTTAAGGTTTTTTGGATTTCAATCTTGCGTACTTATCTTTTTCATGTTTTAACCATGGATGTTCGTGTTTGTGTGAGGTGTGAAGCAGAAAAAGGAAGGGAAAAAATACTACCTTGCTGATCTCATTCTTGGAGAAGCGATGGAGAGGGAGTTTGAGATGGAGGCGCTCTAGAGTGGCCGAGGCGGAGAGAACGATGATGACAAAAGCTTGGCGTTCTGGTATTTCGTATCTTTAGCCTTGAACGTTTAATGATGAAACTTCTGAAAACCCTAGCTCATTCATTTCTGTCTCTTTTCCTATCTGAATGCTTTATTCTTTGATTCTGAGATGCTTGCTTTTGATGAAGATGTTATTCCTGAAAATGCTTGTGGTTCTTTTGGTTATTAATGATGATTTAAACCTGAAACATTGATTTTGTTTGTTGTCCTGATGTTGAGTTAATGATGCTTGATAATGATGAACCTGTTCTTTGGCTTCTACACTTTTCCTCTCTTTGGTTTTGACTTTTTCAATGATGATGATATCTGAGAATGCTTGTCGTTTCTGACTTTTCCCTCTCTTGGACTTGGATTATGATGTTGAACAATCTTGATGTTTGTTTGCTTACTTCTGACTTTCTTCCTCTCTTTGGATGTTGATTTCTCAATGATGAACTTTTGTTCTGAGAGCTTTGTTATTGTTACTGATTTGGATGTTTGGACTTGCTTGTTGGAGTTTTGTTTGAATAAGCCTTAAGGCTTGTTATGCAGGCAGGCTCTTTGGGTTACAGGCTTGTTTTGGTTACAGACTTGCGTTGGTTACAGGCTTGTTTTGTTGGAATTTTATTGTTTTGACAGGCTTGCTGGGCTTTGGCTTGAAGCAGGTTTGAGCAGCTTGACAGGTTTTGTTGAAGGTTTTGTAACTGTTTTTTAGTAGGCAGGCTTGAAGAAGGCTTCTGGTATGAGTTTTATGCAGGTTGGGGTGAGACTGGTTTGTTTGAAACTGGCAGTTTTGACAAGTTTGAGGCAAGCCTGAGGTGGTTTGGAGCAGGCTTGAGGCAAACAGGTTGATATGCAGGTTGCTTGGTTTTGGGCTTGCTGTTAGGTTTGCTTCTGGTTTGAGGCAGTTTGAAGCTTGTTGGAGGCAGGCTGAAGCAGTTTGTAAGCTTGGAGGTTTTGGTAAGGTTCTGTAAGTTTGTTAACTGGTACAGGCTTGATGCTTGAAGCAGTTTGTAAGCTTGAAGGCAGTTTTGAGGCTACAGGCTGTGTTATGTGTTTACAGCTTTGTGTTATATTTTTCTATGTGTTCTGCCCCCCTGAACTGTTGGATATCTTGTTATGTTTATCTATCTTCTAAGCCTGCCCAAAAACTGTAAGCTTGCTTTTTTACTCTCTTTCTCTCTCTTCAGAAAGCATATTTTATTGCTTTAGAAGTACTTTTCTGAAAAGGTTGTGGCTGGAAAATGATGAAGGTTTTGAAAATATGCTTGCATCTTTGGTTTCCCTCTACATATCCTCCAGATTTTCTGCATTTGCTTTTTGTGTACTTGTTGACAGTTTTTCTGTTTTGATATCTTTCTTGACAGTTTTTGATAGCTTTGATATCTTTCTTGACAGTTTTTGACAGCTTTGATATCTTTGACAGTTTGGTTTGCCTCTCTTTGACAGTTTGGTTTGCCTAGTTTGACAATGCAATTTGGTTTGGCATTTTCAGTTTGCAATTTATGCAGCTTTGTATTTAATTAATTCCATGCTTGCAAACAATTTTACTTTCCTCTTTGTGAACTAAGAAGAGGAATTTTCTTGTGTTTTGCAAAGAGGATGAGCAAAATATGATGAAAACCCAAAATAATCTGATTCCGGCCAACAACCTTTAATGATGAACTTTTATGATTAAATGTCTGAAAAGGCTTTTCCAATTTAACTGTTATTGACTTCTCTTTTTCTGGCTTTGCAGGTAAATATCAATTGGGGCAAGAGAAGCAGCAGTAGAAGATGAAGACTTCAAGAAACTTAGGATGTAGATTTAATTTATTTTTAATCATTGTAATTTATTGTAAATACTGTAAATAAATTTGCTGTATCAAATAAACATTTGTAACACAATTAAAATAAATAAAAATCTTTTTTGTCAGACATCTCTTTTAATTCTTCTGCACTTGTTTATTTAATTACTTAAATTTCTTGAATTATAATAATTGGAAATTATCCCAATAATTTTAACTTAGAAATTATAAATAATCAACAAACGTCCGGCATTCCAAATAACCAAATGCATTGCACAGTTAAACAAACAAACGTCCATACGCCTTTTACCTTACTAATCAAACTAAAACTTCAAACTTTCAATCAGAAGTCTCAACTCATATCCCAGATGTTTAGACTTTGAGAGACAGGCAGAAATCTTGAACAAGCATCAAAACCATGTGACAGTCAAATGAAAAGAACTGTGGATTAAAATTCTTTTGAGAATGCGTGCGCAAACCCTAATTTTGGATTTACTTGTCAAAGAAACGTCAGCTTGATCAAACCCTAAGCCAAACTCAACCAAATCAATAGAAACCCTAATAATCTGCTTGACTGATTTAAAACCAATGAAAACCCTAATTTTGTCTGACTGATAAGAAAAGTCTGTTTGACCGATTCTTGAGCCAATCTGAAAAATCAGGAAAAGCCCGAAGCTGTGATTTCTTGTGAAAAAGGGAGGGCAAATTTTGGGGTACAACAGTTACCCCTGTTCAATCTTCTTACACCTGAAGAGTTAGATTGGCGAATCTGCCATTTGTGACTTGAAGGTGAAAGATGATTGAGCACTAGAGTGCCCAGAAATTTGCACTCAGTGATGTGATGGTAAAGGGAATGGGCTTAAAGATGCCATTTGGAGATGGGCTTAAAGATGCCATCTGGAGATGTGACAGAATCTTGTAGGGGGATGGGCTTAAAGATGCCATCTGGATTGTATGTTGAACTGTTATGTTGTTGGTGAGTGGACGAGTATCAGAAAGTTATCCATATTTGGAACATCTCTGAGCCGGGGGTCTGAATAAGCAATAGATTGACATCCGTATTTGGAAGCATCCGTAAACTGTTTTCAGAAGTCTTGAATCTGAACAAGCGATAGATTACCATCTATATCTGGAGAACCCGTAAACTGTTTTCAGAAGTTGAAGCTTATTAATCTTATCCTGAAAAGGGTAAAATATTAGCTAAAACACAAAGTTATGTTGCATGAAATGTATGATGCAATATATATGTTATATCAATGTTTATGATATCTGAATGTAATGAATGTGCATGTAAGCTGAGTAGCTGTCTTGCTGAGGATAAATGAATCCTGGATAGCTGGAGATAATAAAATCTTTGACTGCTGTCGGGGAAAGTAAATCCTTGACTGCTGCAGGGGATTGAAAATCCTTTGATCATTGAAAATGAGAAGTCCTGGGACCACCGTTGGGGAATCAGGAGCTTGGGTTGTATGCCAATCTACTGGGGATTACTGTTTTGAGGAGATCTTCACTGGGGAATATCTGAATACTCTGTGAGGAATTGAGAATGAGAGTCTTTATTCTGCTTGGGGAATAAGAATTCTATGGGGAATAGCCATACTGTTGAAAGGTAGCTATCCTGTCGGAGACTAAAACTCGAGACTCTGGGAAAAGCTTATCCCTGTCTGGAAGAAGTTCAGGTTTAGGTTGTATGCCACTTTAAGAATGAGAATCTTCACTCTGTTGGAGATACCAGAAATTCAGATGTTATACCACTTTGAGAAATGAGAATCTTCATTCTGTCGGGAATATCAGGAGGTTGGGTGTATACCGATCCTCTGAGGTTTCAAGGATGAGAGTCTTCATTCTGTTAAAGGTCATAAACTGGGAGTATACCAATCTTCTGAGGTTTCAAGGATGAGAGTTTTCATTCTGTTAAGGGTCAGAAATTGGGAGTATACCAATCTTCTGAGGTTTCAAGGATGAGAGTTTTCATTCTGTTAAGGGTCAGAAATTGGGAGTATACCAATCTTCTGAGGTTTCAAGGATGGGAGTCTTCATTCTATTAAGGGTCAGAAATTGGGAGTATACCAATCTTCTGAGGTTTCAAGGATGAGAGTCTTCATTCTGTTAAGGGTCAGAAATTGGGAGTATACCAATATTCTGAGGTTTCAAGGATGAGAGTCTTCATTCTGTTAAGGGTCAGAAATTGGGAGTATACCAATTTTCTGAGGTTTCAAGGATGAGAGTCTTCATTCTTGAGAGAAACAGATTTTCAGTTGTCCGTTATCTTGTTGGTGGTTGTAACTTCCAGCAGGTGATGAAGGAAATTCTGAACGACCTTGAATTCCAGCAGGTGATGAAGGAATTTTTGACGATTACTACTCCAAAAGATGAAGGAATCTTTGACTATTACTACTCCAAAAGATGAAGGAATCTTTGATGATTACTACTCCAAAAGGTGATGAAGGAATCTTTGACGATTACTACTCCAAAAGATGAAGGAATCTTTGACAATTACTACTCCAAAAGATGAAGGAATCTTTGACGATTACTACTCCAAAAGATGAAGGAATCTTTGACGATTACTACTCCAAAAGGTGATGAAGGAATCTTTGACGATTACTACTCCAAAAGGTGATGAAGGAATGTTTGACGATTACTACTCCAAAAGATGAAGGAATCTTTGATGATTACTACTCCAAAAGATGAAGGAATCTTTGACGATTACTACTCTAAAAGATGAAGGAATCTTTGACGATTACTACTCCAAAAGGTGATGAAGGAATCTTTGACGATTACTACTCCAAAAGGTGATGAAGGAATCTTTGACGATTACTACTCCAAAAGATGAAGGAATCTTTGACGATTACTACTCCAAAAGATGAAGGAATCTTTGACGATTACTACTCCAAAAGGTGATGAAGGAATATTTGACGATTACTACTCCAAAAGGTGATGAAGGAATCTTTGACGATTACTACTCCAAAAGATGAAGGAATCTTTGACGATTACTACTCCAAAAGATGATGGAATCTTTGACGATTACTACTCCCAAAGGTGATGAAGGAATCTTTGACGATTACTACTCCAAAAGGTGATGAAGGAATCTTTGACGATTACTACTCCAAAAGATGAAGGAATCTTGGACGACTACAACCTCAGCAGGATGATGAAGGAATCTTGGATGACTACAACCTCAACAGGATGATGACTTTTATCTGTCAATCAATCTGCATATGTTAAGAATGTTGTTGAAATATAATTTTGTTTTGGAGAATAAATCCTTGACAAATGTTGGGGAAATAAACCCATGACTGCAGGTCTGCTTAGAGAGGTGATGAACTTCTCGAGGACACTTGAATTTCTTTTCAGAAAGATTTCGGAGAGGTTTCATCACTGCCCCTAGTATCAGATGCTTGTGATATTGCCAGGACACTTGGACTAAACGTAACCCTTTGATGAGATTGACGTTTAAATGCCCCAAGTGATGGTGATGGAGACTTGCCCCAGATTAATCTGTAATTGAGAGATTTGTTGAAATCTTGACTGGACTGCCCCAGGTTAACTAAACTTTGAAAGATCTGTTGAAATCTTGACTGGACTGCCCCAGGTTAACTAAACTTTGAAAAATCTGTTGAAACCTTGACTGGACTGCCCCAGGTTAACTGAACTTTGAAAGATCTGTTGAAACCTTGACTGGACTGCCCCAGGTGTGCTGGATAGTGACATGCCATGCCCCCTTGTTGATAGGAGATTTGTCAATGGAAGTGTCATCCTTTTTAAAGTGAAGTTGCTCACTGAGAGGGCTTTCGTTCATCGGATATTCATTGTGTGAATTTCTCCGCTGTCAAACCAATAGCCATATGCAAACAACGATATTTAAATAACGCAAAGTTTATGCTTGTCTTGAAATTTTGAAAAATGCATTTTTTAGCAGAAAACTTTTTATAAGACAAATTCAACACAAGATTTAGGGAAAAGCCTTACAGCAGTCAGGATACCTTTTGTAACAGTATGCTTTCGAACTAACCCATGCTTCAATTAGGACTTTTGAAGGGTTGTAACGTGGCTTGGTTCACGGTTTAAGAAACAAAGGATAAAGGCTCAAAGTATATTTGTACCCACCCGTTCTTCGTGATGTTCTTCAATCCTAAACTCAGTTAATTGTGCGTTTGAACTCCAAATGAGTCTGGAACGACGTTTTGGTGATGGTTCACACAAGTTGGATTTTGGAAGGCAGTCATCATTTTTTTTTGCAACATTTTTCATGTTGTTGAGGATTTATAATGACCTCGTTCTTTTGATTTGTTATCCCTAACTTTTGCCTGACTGTTCCTGTTTTCAAGATTACAGTCAGCGGGATGCCCCAGCTTTCTTAAGCCTCCTTTGTAGGTTTTGGCTTAGTGGGCATTTCTCTTTTGAGAGGTAATGACTGCCTGTGAGATAAGGAACCATCACTGTCTTTTGATTCCAAAGGAATGTTTTTGATGTCATTCGTTTGTATTACGAACTGAGAGTTTGCGACTTCAATGCACATTTTTTTTGAATTAACTGAGAGACTACCCTGCCCCAGGTTTAATCAAAGGTTTTAATTTGTGTTTAAAACAAAAAACTCCTACTTCTTTGGCTCGAAGGGGTTGACTAGGGATTATCTTCCTTATAACTCCAGTGTTTAGGATTTGAAAGAAATGCCTGTACATCGTCAGCAAGGTCTGTTCAAAAGCATAATGTATGAGATTACGGTATTATTTCGTCATCCTCCCTCTAAAGGCTTGTAGCTTTTTATCAAGAGTTAAATATCATAAAGAAAGCACAAGAATAGTGAAAACGAATGGATGAATTCAAGACAAACATATGCAATGCATTAATGAAACAAAGTTTGGCATCAACAGATAATTGTTTGAATAACAAAAGAAATTACAACTTGAAAATTCAAATGGAACAAAAGTCTCTCAGTTCGAGCTTTGCCATTTCAAATGGAGAAACCTTGGCGGAAGATTTTCATCTCACCATCCGGCATGAATTCCAGCACTCCTTCGTCAATTAAGTCTTGGATCTTGTTTTTCAAAGTCCAACAGTCATCGGTGTCATGTCCAGGACTATGGGAGTGGTATACACAAAACGCGTCGGGGTGATAGCTAGGAGAAGAAGTATTAGGGTTCGGATGAGGAACCCTTAAAGCAAGCAGGTTGACCTCCAACAAGCGTTTCAGTATCAGATATGACGGTATATCAGTCTCGGTGAACTGTCTTCCAGACGTATTTTGCTTATGCTGATTACCCCGTTGACGCTGACGAGGTTGTGGCTGGGCTTGTGACCCTGAAGCAAGTAAAGGAGCTTTTCCCTTGTCTTCTTGTCTCGAAGGGGGTTGAATGATGACTTGATCTTTAACCCTAGATGTTTGCCCCACTTGGTTGTCCTGAAGCAGTTTGTTGACGAGAACCCTGAGCTCCTCTTGTCTTTGAGCCAAGTCCTGGATGAGAGCCATCTGGCCCACCAGTTGTCCCATCATCTGGATCTTCATTGTTGAAAGCTCAAACTGCAGTTCCTCCAACTGATCATTCCTGACACTGCTTGAATTCCCTAGGACCAAGCCCCTTGTGAGGAGAGCTTTCACTTCTTCTTGCCCATGGGACAGGTTCAAGAACATTTCTTGAAGTTGAGCATTTTGATCCTGGATATCTTTGACAGTCCTCTCTAGAGCCATCTCTACTGAAATAAATAGTAGGAGAATAAGGAAACCTGAAAAGGAAAAACTGTTATGATGCAATGCATGATATGTGGATGCATGTTTTCAAGAATCTCTTAGGGTAAACACAAGAAAAATGTTAGAGGTTGAACTTTGATCAACATATTTGATTGGAGAACTTTGTATCAGTGGATGTCCTTCCACGAGAATCAAGCTCACCATGTCAAGTGGGTCATAGCCCCTGATTCAAGTTGTTGTACTTGATCTTTGACGGTGTTTGTTTAGAGGAAAACCCTCTTGCCCTTTGGCAGACGTCTGGTTCAACGTGACCCTGCATCAAAAGACCCTCGAGATCCTTGAAATGGTTATTGTAAATGCTATGGTATGATGTTATGATGTTATGTACATGTATGCAAAAGTAAGCAAGTGTATATACAGGTAATCATATTCACACAAAACAAACAAGTCCTTAGGTTTAGGCTTGCATGGGGTTCATAGGTAATTACCCTCTTGAAGTTAGTTGGCTCATCCTGTCCTAAAATAGAAACCGGGTTCTAAGGAGCTCAATATCACTGGATTATTTTCTATGTTCATTGTTTTAGTTTAGCCACTTAACTGGCGACCAAAATATTCCAAGAAAACAATCCTCAATGAGTGTAGTATCGAGTATCTACCAACTTCGGACTGTACCAAAGTCGGTCATCTCACTACCCCTAAAAAGGCCAAGATGGTCAAGTAAGGTTCTAAGAGTTCGTTAGTGCTTCATGACATCGCTCAGCGGCCCCGTATTCTCCTTGACTACTCAAGGGCTACCGGTACTCACAAATATGTCACACTAACATAGCTACTGCTTCAACCATGTCGGTATACCCCGCACAGTTCCCTCACAGTTTATTTCTATTTACCTAAAAAGGTGCCCCCAAATCCAGGTGTAGGATTTAAAATAAACCCAAGCAAGGAACCCAAAAAGGAAAGCAATCAAAGCAACCAAAGCAAGTATGTAAAGGTGATCTAAAACCCTAAGGTAACCCCACTTTTAGAAATACTCCCCAGCAGAGTCGCCAGTTCTGTGATACGGTGGGAGAACTGACTTGAGGTTTTGCGTTTGTGTTCGCAAATGTTTCAGTTGAGCAAGAGTCGCCACCGACTTTTTATTTATCCTAAGGAAAGGTCAAAAAGCACAGGAAAGACCTTTGAGATGTTTTCGTGGGTCCGGGGAGTAGATTATAGAAAGGGAAGGTATTAGCACCCTTTCTATCCATGGTTATCCATGGGCTCTTAGTTACTTGCTTAGATCACTTGCTTTGCATTTTCAATTGTTTGAAATGGTGCTTTGTGTGTGGTTTTGAAAGATGTTTTGAAAAGAGGCCATTGTTGTGTCAACCTTTGTAATGACTCGTGTTTGAGTATATACAAAGGTGTTTTTGTCTTTTGAAAAGTTTTCAATGTTTTGAAAGTTGTTTGGAAATTGTGTTGTGATGTGTGTTTTTTTGAAAAGTAGCAAGGATGTTTTCTTTGCAAGTTTGATCAAGTAACTAAGATCTATCTACCCTAATTTACTCAAAGATCTTTCTTTATGCTTTTTAACCCTTTTAACAGTGTTGTTTCACCATTGTATTTGGTGAACAACCTTGTGTTAGGATGTTAACGGGACGGGCGCGGATCATCGTATAGACCATGAATGCAATAGTGTCAAGTGTCTTTAGCAATTTTCTTGAGGGACTATGATCATTTTATTTAGGCAACAAGATAGCGTCATCGAGGGACTATGATCATTTGATTTGTTTTTGTTTTGCCAAAGACACTTAACATGCAACCATGGCCCATTTTTGAAGGCAACAAGTGGAGTAACCCTAAGGGTACAAGTGTGCATTGTGTTTGTTTTTCATGCATGTTTATCTTGGATTTAGGTCAAACTACTTGTTGATTTTATTTGCATACAAACCCTAAGTCTAAGCATGGCATAACTAAAAGCTTTTAAATGCGAAAATTTAAATGCTAAGCTATTACAACATGATATAGGGAGGGGGGTACAAATTTGGATTTGGGGGATGAGTCTTATCAGGATAGTAGTGTCCAAATATTATTTACAACCAAATCAAATCGTCGCATTCTCCATGTAAAAATATAGCAAAGTATAAGGATAAAAGCAATGTATGATGCACATGATTATTTACAAGTGATTAAGATGTCAACCTAATGTATTATTAAGTATTTTATTATTTTTGTGTTTTTATTAATGTTATATAAAAAAGGTTTTAAAGAGAAAATCAATTAACTTAATAAAATCTATTTTTATGTTTTTCAAGTGTAATAAAAATAAAAAAAGGTATTGTTAATAAAAATGTAATACGAAAAATTAGTATATTATTTTTATGAATTAGGAATTAAGTTGAAAAAGGAAATAAGGTGATAATAAAAAAAGGTATTGGTTTATAAACATAATAAAAAAGGGGAAGTTAAATGGGCTTATGGGGTTTGTTCTTGGCCCAAATAACAACAAAAACAAATTAATTAAAAAAAAGGAAAAGGGGGGTGTAGCGCCAGCTTCGTTTGGGCTTAAGGGTTTTGTGCAAGGGACAGGCCCAACGGGTTTTGACAAGTTTTTGGTTAGGGTTTCAAGCGTTTGATTCAGAACCTAGGTTTCAGTTTTAACGGCGCCTCTCTCCTCCTTTCTTTGTCCTCTTCATCTTTCTCAACAGAGCCGCTGATGCTCCTCTCCTCACCTCAGGCTACCAGGCGCCACCTCCATTCTCCTCTCTTCACGGTCGTTCAGGCAATGATGAAAAAAGGTAATAATTTTTCCTTCTGAACATTTTTTAAGGTTTTTTGGATTTCAATCTTGCATACTTATCTTTTTCATGTTTTAACCATGGATGTTCGTGTTTGTGTGAGGTGTGAAGCAGAAAAAGGAAGGGGAAAAATACTACCTTGGTGATCTCGTTCTTGGAGAAGCGATGGAGAGGGAGTTTGAGATGGAGGCGCTCTAGAGTGGCCGAGGCGGAGAGAGCGATGATGACAAAAGCTTGGCGTTCTGGTATTTCATATCTTTAGCCTTGAACGTTTAATGATGAAACTTCTGAAAACCCTAGCTCATTCATTTCTGTCTCTTTTCCTATCTGAATGCTTTGTTCTTTGATTCTGAGATGCTTGCTTTTGATGAAGATGTTATTCCTGAAAATGCTTGTGGTTCTTTTGGTTGTTGATGATGATTTAAACCTGAAACATTGCTTTTGTTTGTTGTCCTGATGTTGAGTTGATGATGCTTGATAATGATGAACCTGTTCTTTGGCTTCTACACTTTTCCTCTCTTTGGTTTTGACTTTTTCAATGATGATGATATCTGAGAATGCTTGTCGTTTCTGACTTTTTCCTCTCTTGGACTTGGATTCTGATGTCGAACAATCTTGATATTTGTTTGCTTACTTCTGACTTTCTTCCTCTCTTTGGATGTTGATTTCTCAATGATGAACTTTTATTCTGAGAGCTTTGTTATTGTTACTGATTTGGATGTTTGGACTTGCTTGTTGGAGGTTTGTTTGAATAAGCCTTAAGGCTTGTTGTGCAGGCAGGCTCTTTGGGTTACAGGCTTGTTTTGGTTACAGGCTTGCGTTGGTTACAGGCTTGTTTTGTTGGAATTTTATTGTTTTGACAGGCTTGCTGGGCTTTGGCTTGAAGCAGGTTTGAGCAGCTTGACAGGTTTTGTTGAAGGTTTCGTAACTATTTTTAAGTAGGCAGGCTTGAAGCAGGCTTCTGGTATGAGTTTTATGCAGGTTGGGGTGAGAATGGTTTTTTTGAAATTGGCAGTTTTGACAGGTTTGAGGCAAGCCTGAGGTGGTTTGGAGCAGGCTTGAGGCAAACAGGTTGATATGCAGGTTGCTTGGTTTTGGGCTTGTTGTTAGGTTTGCTTCTGGTTTGAGGCAGTTTGAAGCTTGTTGGAGGCAGGCTGAAGCAGTTTGTAAGCTTAAGGTTCTGTAAGTTTGTTAACTGGTACAGGCTTGATGCTTGAAGCAGTTTGTAAGCTTGAAGGCAGTTTTGAGGCTATAGACTGTGTTATGTGTTTACAGCTTTGTGTTATATTTTTCTACGTGTTCTGCCCCCCTGAACTGTTGGATATCTTGTTATATTTATCTATCTTCTAAGCCTGCCCAAAAACTGTAAGCCTGCTTTTTTACTCTCTTTCTCTCTCTTCAGAAAGCATATTTTATTGCTTTAGAAGTACTTTTCTGAAAAGGTTGTGGCTGGAAAATGATGAAGGTTTTGAAAATATGCTTGCATCTTTGGTTTTCCTCTGCATATCCTCCAGATTTTCTGCATTTGCTTTTTGTGTACTTGTTGACAGTTTTTCTGTTTGGATATCTTTCTTGACAATTTTTGATAGCTTTGATATCTTTCTTGACAGTTTTTGACAGCTTTGATATCTTTGACAGTTTGGTTTGCCTCTCTTTGACAGTTTGGTTTGCCTAGTTTGACAATGCAATTTGGTTTGGCATTTTCTGTTTGCAATTTATGCAGCTTTGTATTTAATTAATTCCATGCTTACAAACAATTTTACTTTTCTCTTTGTGAACCAAGAAGAGGAATTTTCTTGTGTTTTGCAAAGAGGATGAGCAAAATATGATGAAAACCCAAAATAATCTGATTCCGGCCAACAACCTTTAATGATGAACTTTTATGATTAACTGTCTGAAAAGGCTTTTCCAATTTAACTGTTATTGACTTCTCTTTTTCTGGATTTGCAGGTAAATATCAATTGGGACAAGGGAAGCAGCAGTAGAAGATGAAGACTTCAAGAAACTTAGGATGTAGATTTAATTTATTTTTAATCATTGTAATTTATTGTAAATACTGTAAATAAATTTACTGTATTAAATAAACATTTGTAACAACAATTAAAATAAATAAAAATCTTTTTTGTCAGATATCTCTTTTAATTCTTCTGCACTTGTTTATTTAATTACTTAAATTTCTTGAATTATAATAATTGGAAATTATCCCAATAATTTTAACTTAGAAATTATAAATAATCAACAAACGTCCGGCGTTCCAAATAACCAAATGCATTGCACAGTTAAACAAACAAACGTCCATACGCCTTTTACCTTACTGATCAAACTAAAACTTCAAACTTTCAATCAGAAGTCTCAACTCATATCCCAGATGTTTAGACTTTGAGAGACAGACAAAAATCTTGAACAAGCGTCAAAACCATGTGACAATTAAATGAAAAGAACTGTGGATTAAAATTCTTTTGAGAATGCGTGCGCAAACCCTAATTTTGGATTTACTTGTCAAAGAAACGTCAGCTTGATCAAACCCTGAGCCAAACTCAACCAAATCAATAGAAACCCTAATAATCTGCTTGACTGATTTAAAACCAATGAAAACCCTAATTTTGTTTGACTGATAAGAAAAGTCTGTTTGACCGATTCTTGAGCCAATCTGAAAAATCAGGAAAAGCCCGAAGCTGTGATTTCTTGTGAAAAAGGGAGGGCAAATTTTGGGGTACAACAGGGTGTATAAAATGTTTTTGTTGTGAGCAAGCGAGCAACTAGGAGCATCCTAACTACTCAAAAGGTCTTAATGTTATTTTCCTCCTCCTTTAGATGTTGTTATCTTACCATTTATTTGGTAAGAAGCCCCATCATTGGATGTGAAGGGACAGGCGTGGGACGTTTGTATAGTCATAAAAGGCAACCTATGGTACATTTTAGCAATGTTGTTTAGGTACTAGATCGTTTATCGAAGGCAACATTGAGGGTCATCGGGGACTACGATCTTTTATCGAGAGTCTTTGCTAAAAATCCAATATTCGAGGGACATGACTATTTTTCTGAGGAAACAAGTGAGATTAACCTAAGGGTGCATGTGTGTGAATAGTGTGTTTGATTTGCATTCATTTTTTCTTTGATTTTTGGGTTGTCTACTTGTTGTTTTTATCTTGCCATACATCCTAATTACTAGCATTTATACAAAAGTAATAAAAACATGGAAAATAAAATCCTACACTATTACAACCATATTGAATAGCATGAAAATGTAAAGGCAAAATAAAATAAAGGAAAGAAAAAAAGGGCTCTTTGATTTGGGCAGAAGCATCCTTCGATTCTGCTTCTATGGCTCCCTTCGATTTGGCCTGGAAGTAGTGAAGGCGTGCCTTTCGATTGGGCCTGGAATCAGCATGAGATGCTGTCTGCCTTTCTGCTTCCTTCGACTGGGGCCTGGAATCAGTGAAGTCACACCGAGTCTTTGAGCATGAGTTTGTACCCACTTAAGATAAGGCTCCAAAGGAATGGAGTTCTTACGCCTCAATGTCTTGCTATCCACTTTGTTTACCATTCTCCAAGCTCGTATTAACCTTTGACGGTAGCCTTGGTTGTCACCCTCATAGTCGAATACTAAACCTTGGATGAGCATATCACGAGGACCATCTCTTCATGCATACCCAAATTGTCGTAATGCAAGAGAAGGGTTATAGGTGATACCTCCCCTAATGCCTAAGAGTGGTACATTAAGGAATTCCCCACAATGGTCAATGATAGTGGTATTTTCCAAGGATCGAGAACACCAATAAATGTCAGTGTGTGTGAGGGACATCATCCTTTGAGACCGTGTCAATCCTTGCTCGTCCTTCAACTTTGATCGACGTAGGTGCGAAGTAAACCACTTGGTTAGTAGGGGAATGCAACAAAAGAGAGTACCTATTTTCTTCATTGTGCGAGTGTGGAAACAATGTAAAATGTCTCCAAGCAAAGTAGGTATAGGATTACGAGAGAGGAAGACCTTGATGGCATTCACATCTATGAATTGGTCTGGATTGGGAAATAGAACCAAAGAATAGATTAGAAGGGCCAAGACATCTACAAAATCTTGAAAATCCATATCTTCCCAGAATGAACGAGCCTTCTACAATAGAAACTTGGATAGGAAACCCTTAACTCCACTTCTTGTCTCCCAATTTGCTATAATGTCGGCTCTCTTTATATGCAGGGCTTCGGCAATGAATTCAGGATTTGGAGTCTCCTCTAAACCGGTGAACGGTATTTGATTAAGCACATGCACTCCTAACAATTGAGAGAACTCTTCTAATGTAGGCACCAACTGATAGTCAGGAAAGGTGAAGCAATGATGCATGGGATCAAAGAATTGGAAGAGTACACACATCATTTCTTCTTAGAATTTGGAGGTAGCCAAGCTGAGAAGTCGACCATATTTCTCGGTGAAGGGAGAATCTCCAGGCACCCTTGATGTTAATTCTTGGAGTTAAGGGTGTGCTTTCACGAAGCTGATTTGTATGGTATTGCTTCGGATGGGGTACATGACCTACAAAACAAAACAAAGATAAATTCCTTAATCCTTGAAATGGTTAGTGAGAATTCTTATGATGCTATGATGTTATGATGTTTATGATGTTATGTACAAGTATGCAAAGCAAGAAAGTTGTTATGTACACACAAAGAAGACAAGTCCTTAGGTTTAGGCTTGCATGGAGTTTGTTGGTAAGTACCCTCTTGAAGTTTAGTTGGCTGAACCTGTCCTAGTAATAGTAACAGGGTTCTAGGGGATCTCAATATCACTGATCTTTCTTCATCGGGCATTATTTCAACGCAAGCCTCTTTAATGGGCACTAAAATATCCTGAAAGTCTGATCTCAATGAGAGTAGCATCGAGTATCAACCAATCTTCGGTCTGAACCAAAGCCGGCTATCTCACTACTTACTAATGGCTAAGTTGTTCAATTAAGGTTCTAAGGTCAGTTAGTGCTTCATGACACCGCTCAGTGGCCCCGTATTCTCCTTGATTCAACACAAGGGATACCGGTACCAACAAATGCACCACACTAACGTAGCCATTGCTTCAACCCTGTCGGTCTACGCTGTATAGTTTCCACAGTCTATTACTACTTACCTAAAAGGTGCCCCAGATCCGGGTAGAGGATCAAAACAATCCTAAACAAGGAACCATAATGTAAATCAAGCAAGTCAAACAAGGAAAGCAATTAAAGGTGATCTATCCCTAAGGTAACCCCACTTTTAAGATAATCTCCCCAGCAAAGTCGCCAGTTCTGTAACACGGTGGGAGAACTGACTAGGGTGTTTGCCTTTGATCGCAATTGTTGTGGATAGTAAGAGTCGCCACAGACTTTTATTTTATCCAATAAGGAAAGGGTGAAAAGAACAGGAAATACATTTGAGATAATTTTCTTGAGTTCGGGGGGTAGGTTATGAAAAGGGAAGGTGTTAGCACCCTTTTCATCTGTAGCTATCTACGAGCTCTTAGTTGCTTGCTAAATCACTTGCTTTTGTTTGAAAATGTGCTTGTGGTGTGGGTTTTGAAAGTATTTTGAAAATGTCTTTGTAATGGTTCTCATTTCTATAAGAACGCGTACAAAGTGTTGTTTTGAAAATAGTATCAAACAGATGTTTGTGGAATGTGTTTTTGAAAGTGATTTTTAAAAGTGTCTTTGTAATGGTTCTCGTTTCTATAAGAACGCGTACAAAGTGTTTTGTCTTTTGAAAATGTTTCAAAATGAAAGTGTGGGTGTATAAAATGTTTCTGTTGTGAGCAAGTGAGCAACTAGGAGCATCCTACCTACTCAAAAGGTCTTAATGTTCTTTTCCTCCTCCTTTAGATGTTGCTATCTTACCATTGATTTGGTAAGAAGCCCTGTCATTGGATGTGAAGGGACGAGCGTGGTACGTTTGTATAGTCATAGAAGGCAACCTATGAGACGTTTTAGCAATGTCGTTTAGGGACTAGATCGTTTATCGAAGGCAACATTGAGGGTCATCGAGGGAATACGATCTTTTATCGAGAGTCTTTGCTAAAATGCCCATATTAGAGGGACATGGCTATTTTTCCGAGGCAACAAGTGAAATTACCCTAAGGGTGCATGTGTGTGAATAGTGTGTTTGATTTGCATTCATTTTGTCTTTGATTTTTGGGTTGTCTACTTGTTGTTTTTATCTTGCCATACATCCTAATTACTAGAATTTATACAAAAGTAATAAAAACGAAGAAAATAAAATCCTACACTATTACAACCATATTGAATATCATGAAAATGTAAAGGAAAAATAAAATAAAGGAAAGAAAAAAAGGGCTCTTCGATTTGGGCAGAAGCATCCTTCGATTATGCTTCTTTGGCTCCCTTCGATTTAGCCTGGAAGTAGTGAAGGTGTGCCTTTCGATTGGGCCTGGAATTAGCATGAGATGTTGTCTGCCTTTCTGCTTCCTTCGACTGGGGCCTAGAATCAGTGAAGTCACACCTTTCGACTGAGCCTGGAATCAGTGTAGGCGTTCTTCTGGCTATCTCTTTTGTTTGGACCTGGAAGTTAGTGTGGAAGCCTAAAGCTTTGTTTCATAATTCCTCCCCCCTATTTCTTTCGTTTGAGATATTAAATAGAAACATGGCCTAAGGCCATGATAGCATCACTTTATGGCCAAATTATTTCTTAAAGCATGTTTAATAAAACAAATAGGAAAGCTAAAAGGGTTAATCATGAAAACAAATTAAAAGGGTGGAAACGAAAAGAACAAAAATGTTATGTACATGTTTTGAAACAAATGGGAAGATTATTCACATATTATGTCTGAAACGAAAGATTCAAGGGTAAGAGTGACTTACCTTGCTTCAAGCTGGAACGTGTGTTGGACCTTGAGTGGTTTCCCTGAGTTCTTCTGGATTCAAAGGGAGGAAATAGGGGTTATGCCTTTAGTACTAGATTCAAAAAGAGAAGAACAAATGTGATGTTCTTTCTACTGGATCTGAAGGAGAATAAAGTATGGGGAATTGCTTCAGATTAGAAAGAAGCAAGTTTTTGTATTCTAAGTTTGGTTTGAAAATGTGTTTAAGTGTTTTAGAGTTTGATGATTTTTCTCCACGCCCCAGAGTCTTTGGATGTGTGTCCAGCCGCTTATACATGTTATGGAGCCTCTTATTTATAGGCAAAGATGGCTGAAGTTTTGGAGGGAAAACAAAATAATTTGGACAATTTGAGTAAAATGCTCTTTGTAGCTTTCGAGGGACAGTGCTTGTATTCCATTTTGGTGTAAGAATGGGGTAGTGTTTCAGAACTGCTGTGCAACAGTTTTGGCCAGTGTACCAGGCCTGAACTTGGCAGCAAGCATCTTTGAATATTTCATCCTTTCATTTTGACCCTCCTTCGACCATATTCTTCTTCCAACAATGTTATTTAATTTTCCTCCAACACGTGTCCTTCGAATGGGTCACTTTTGTGCATCCTTAGAAGGAGCCAAATGTGTGACCCTTGGATGGGTCAACAAAACATGCCTTAAGGTGGGCTTTGTAAATCCTTCGAATGGGCCATCAAGCATGTCCTTTGAATGGGATGCCTAGACATTTCCCTTGAATGGGTCATGTATGTTTCTTTGAAAAGGGCCAAATGTGTCCTTCGAATGGACTATGCAAACCTTCGACAGGGACTCTTATGTATGCCCTTCAAATCCACCAACCATGTGTGCTGAAGGTTGTCAAGGGTAGAATTAAAGCATGCTAAAGGGATATGTTGTCCAGTCGAAGCTAGTATAAACATAGCCAATGCCATGTTGAAGCCTACATACAGGAGGTCTAAACGCCTAAACGAAGCTTGCAACAAACAGGGCCACATGCCTAAATGAAGGGTGCACGCAGGAGGCAAGGATGCAATCGAAGGATGCCAAAAGGAGGCTTTTTTCCTTGTAATCAAAGGAGGATACAGAAGGCTCTTGCCTGTTGCCTGCTGGCCTTGTGGGAGCCTCTTGCGTGCAAGAAGGAATCTGTGGCTCAATCGAAGGCTACATATAGTCAGCCATCACTTTGTGAGTCAAAGAAAACATAGAGGGGAATATTTGTCCAGTCAACAAAGTCATGCAAACATAAAACATCCAATCGAAGCAGGCATATAGGAAAACATTGTATTGTGAACCATGTGAGGCCAAAGATGCAATCGAAGGTTGCATGCAGGAAGCTCCTGCCTTATGAATTAAAAACCAGTGTGCCAGAGGCCTACGCCCAGTCGAAGGATGCAAGCCAAGCTTGCATCGAAAGAAGCCAAAAGGCCAATTGAAGGGGGTAAATCGAAAAAGACTTGATCTTCTCCTATTTTGGCAAAAATATTATTTTCATCTTTTCCCCTTTTTTAACAGCTTCCTCTTTAATTTGATGCTGAAAAATCCAATTGTACTTGTGCAAGCTTGAATTTTGAGAATCCTTGTGAGAAATGCCTTGAGGAATGAGAGGACAAATTTTGGGGTACAACAGAAGCCGAAGTTAAGATTATGGTTATGGAGGCCAATGAAGAAGCAAATGATACAAAAGGATCTGGGGTATTGTGATCGGTGGGAATGAGAACTGACTGTTTTGGAATGCTGGTTCGCGTTTGCGTTTCGCAAAATGTCGCGGTAAGCAAGAGTCGCCACCGTCTTTTATTTTATCCAACAAGGAAAGGACAAAAGCACAAAAAAATTCCTTTTTCGAGATGTTTCTCGGGTTCGGGAGGTAGATTATAGAAAGGGAAGGTGTTAGCACCCTTTCTATCCGTGGTTATCTACGGGCTCTTAGGTACTTGCTCACTATGTTTTCAAAAGTTTTGCTTTTCTTTTGTTTGTGGGTTTTGAAAAGAGTTTTGTTTGAAACCTTCGATTTAACTCTTGTTTCTGTCCTCAAGAGTGTATGAAGTGTTGTTGAAAACTTTGTTTGAAAAGTGTAAGTGCGAAAAATTTGTTTTGTTTTGAAAGAGAAAGTACCTAAGAACCTATACCTACTCAAAAGGAATTAAACTGTGTAAATGTCCCTTTAGACAATGCTATCCCACTATGAAGGAGTAGGTAGCATCATCGTTGGAGTTTTCGGGTCAATTCGATTTTAGGGACGAGTGGTCACTAAAGCAACGTTAGGACGCCTTAATGGTAACCCTAATGTCTTAGATCATTTTTATCCGAGGCAACCGTTTCGAGGAAACTTTGATCTCTAGACAAGAGGGCGACCCCTAAAACATCCTATACTCAATGACCACGTTCGAGGCAACCAAGTGAGGCGTACCTTAGGAGTGGCATGTACAAGTGTGTCAATTTTCAGTTATGTTATCTTTACATGTCATGGTGAGCTACGGTTGATTTTAATTTAAGATAGATCTTGTCATGCATAGCCTAGTTAGCATACATCTAGCAGTTAGTGGTTGCGGAAAATAAAACTAAGCTATTACAAGGCGTCGGGTATTTACATCGCCAAAGACAAACCCTTAAAAGTAAATGCGAAAAGTAAATAAAAGCGGTAAATAAAAAATCCTAAGTTAAAACTATTACATCCTCGGAGCAATTACACAAATATAGATCAAAAAAATAATACACGCGAGAAGAGTTGAATCAAATTGTCCTTTAGGGTTTTGACCCTTTTTGAAGAAAGCATGTTTTTGGTCTTTTTTGAATTAAGAATCAAGTCTAAATTAATAATGGATTTAAAGAAAAGGTGTTTTTGAGTTTTATTTTAATTAAGGCAATAAAACAGGAGTGATTAAAAAAGTTAATAAAATCCTAATTCTAAGTCAATTTTTATTTAATGCAAAATTGTTAAATTAAACCTAATTAAAACTAAATTAATTGATTAATAGTTTGTTTACAAAAATAAGTAATAAAGTTAAAGTTAAAGTATTTTTGTTGTTTCTGATTTTTTTTTGTGAAAAAAGGGTTAGTTAATTAATTAGTTAGTTTTTAATGATAATAATAAGAGCAAAAAATATGAACAGAAAAGAAAAAAAACAAAAGCAAACTGTGGGGCGCTGGGCCTGAAGAAGGGAGGTTTGGTCAGCATTTTTTCCAGGCTCAGCACGTTGGCCTTTGGATCTAGCTCGAAGCCACTGGGTACGTTGAGATTTGAGGACGTATGGTGTTCCCTGCCTTCAGCGCTGCATCTGAGTACCTGAAGAAAAAAGCGTAACAAAGTTTTTTTGGGGGGGGGGGGGGGACCTGGGATTCGAACCCAGGTCCAAAGGGGTTTTGCCATAGCGTGCTTGCCAACTCGTCCAATCTGTAGATTTTGTTCTGCAGGAAGTTTCGTGGGGGTGGTTCGAACGTTTCTCCTAGGCCATGAAAATGCTATTCAATAACACATATGTGTTTGTCTCGACCTCCTCGTCATTCTTATGGCCATTGTTTGTCTCAATTTACCCTGCACAAGAAACGCCTAAAAACAAGAACAGGAACCCTAGGTTCTATATATGAGGTTAGAGGCCATGCAAATTAGATTAGACAATGCCAAAACATTCTAAATCAAATATCAATCACAAATATGTCAATATTTTAAAGAAAAGATGCAAGAATGATGAGTTGCATTTTCATGTTCAGAGGTGTTTTCTAGAACACTTACAGTGCGATTTAGATGATGAAAAGCTTGGTCTTTGATTGGCCTCGCTTTAGGAGGTTGATGGCAAGAGAGTTGCGTCTTTCTTTGGGTCAGAATCTGCCTCCAAACCAAAACCTGATCACCACTTTTCAAGCTTTTCTTTTCAAGGTTGGGGCGCCGTTTCTGCAGAGTTGGTGTAGGTGTTTTTCACGTCTTTCTGCAAGGGTTTTTCGTGTGTCATTTGTTTATGAGCAGCAGGTTTATATAGGCAAAGAAATTAGGTTAACAAATGGGTATCAAATCTTGGTCCATTATGGTGGAGAGATTTGATTTGATCTTCATGAAAACTTGCCAAATTTGATTCAATCATGCGTTTCTGCCAGCTTGCTCTGAGTTGTTTGGGCCTCCAACTAGATGGAAATCAAAAACTGACTTACCCCTTCGATTTTGCCTTCTTTGCCAGTTTCGATTGCTTCAGAGTCCCAATTCGAATCTATTCTTTATTAGACAACCTCAACCAGCCCTTGGCCTTGTGATGAGTCTAAGTTCTGATTCGAAGTGTTCAGAACTTCCTTTATCAGATTATCTTAGGTTGAGAGAAACTCTGCACTGAAATGCCGTTCGAAAATCATTTTGTTCTGATGTTCTTATTTAGGGAAATTCTGCACTGAAATACCATTCGAAGGGCATTTGTCCATATACCATTTGAAGGGTACTAATTGAAACTTCAATCGAAAGACACTGTTAACAGGCCAATCGAAAGGTCTTGTTCATGCTAATCGAAGGGTCTTGTGTTGCCTCCTTCGAATGGACTTCTTATGTACCTTTCGAATGGGCCTTCTGAGTGCTTCTTCGAATGAGTCATTTACATGTTCTTCGAAGGAGCTTCTTGCCTGGTGAGTCGAAGGTAAGCCTGAAGTATCTAGTGCATAGTCGAAGCATTGTGATATTGACTTGATCGAAGGAGGGTCCAACACTCAATCGAAGACCTGCAGACCAAAGCTTGATCGAAGGGTTCCAAACGCTTAATCGAAGCCTGGTGAACCAAACCTGGTCGAAAGGTTCCAAACGCTTAATCGAAGCCTGGTGAACCAAACCTGATCGAAAGGTTCTGAACACTTAATCGAAGCCTTTTCCCAGATGTCGATCGAAAGACACTTTGTATATCTTCAAAAACTTTATTTTTGTTAGGCAAGTGTTTGTGACTAACTATGTAAGGGAAGACCTTTGGAAACATGAGAGGGAAAATTTTGGGGTACAATAGGTATTATTCAAACCAAAACCCCCCGTCAAAGAGAAATCCTTCGAAGAAAAAGACCAAAGGCTGGACACTATATATGATGATGGGCATTTGGGATTCGAGAAGGATCCAGTGGCGTCGAACATGAAGATGTTAGCACAAGACCCTCTTGAAGAAGTGGATCCAGGAGATGGGATTGTAAAAAGACCCACATATGACAGTTCAAAGCTTAGTCCAGGAGTAAAAGCAGAAGTGATCCAGTTGCTAAAGGAGTACAAAGATTGTTTTTCCTGGGACTACGACGAAATGCCTAGTTTGAGCAGGGACCTGGTCGAATTAAAGCTGCCTATAAAGGATGGAAAGAAGCCCATCAAGCATACGCCAAGAAGATTCGCACCATAGATCCTCTCGAAGATAAAGGAAGAATTCAAAATACTTCTGCGCTGCAAATTCATCCGGACACGAGGTATGTCGAATAGATTGCAAAATAGTGCCAGTAATTAAGAAAAATGGATCTCTAGGAGTATGCATAGACTTTCGTGATTTAAATTATGCAACTCCTAAATATGAATATCTAATTCTTCTGGCTGAAATGTTAGTAGATTCTACTGCTGGTTTCGAATATCTTAGTATGCTTGATGGGTACGCAAGATACAATCAGATTTTTATTGCAGAAGAGGATGTGCCAAAGATAACATTTTGATGCCCTGAGGCAATAGGCACCTATGAGTGGCTGGTTATGCCATTTGGTTTGAAAAATGCTGGGGCGACTTATCAAAGAGCAATGAGCTCTATATTCCATGATTTCATTGAGACTTTCATGCAAGTCTATATTGATGATATATTAGTAAAATCTATATCAGGATCTAGTCATTTGGATTACCTTCTCCAGTCATTCGAAAGAATGCGAAAACATGGCCTGAAAATGAATCCCCTTAAATGTGCATTGTTTGTGTAGGCTGGTGACTTTCTAGGCTTTGTGGTCCATAAGAAAGGCATAGAAATCAAACAAAACAAAACTATGGAAATAGTGGAAGTGAAAGCTCCATCGACGAGCCTTTGTTACACAGTGGGGAACTTTCTGCTACAAGGTGATGCCGTTTGGGTTGAAGAATGCTGGGGAAACTTATCAGCGAGCTATGGTAGCTCTGTTCCATGACATGATTCACCATGAGATAGAGGTTTAAGTTGATGACATGATATCCAGGTCTCAAACTGAATAAGAACACCTGGATCATCTATAAAAGCTATTTGATAGGTTGAAGACGTACAAGCTGAGGTTAAATCCGAACAAGTGCACCTTCGGGGTAAGGTCTGGTAAGCTTCGAGGTTCATCGTCAGTGACAAAGGTATTCAGGTAGACCCTGCAAAGGTAAAGGCCATACAAGAGATGTCGGCTCCCCATACTGAGAAGGAAGTTAAAGGTTTCTTGGGACGCCTAAATTACATTGCCCGATTCATCTCACATCTGACAGCTACTTGTGAGCCAATCTTCAAGCTTCGAAGAAAGATCAAGTGGTAAAGTGAAATGACGAATTCCAGGTTGCCTTTTACATAATCAAGAAATACCTCCAAGAACCTCCTATTCTGATGCCTCCGACTGAAGGAAGACCTTTGATAATGTACTTAACAGTGCTAGATATTTCAATGGGGTGTGTGCTGGGGCAGCATGACGGGTCTGGTCGAAAAGAGCACACAATATACTACCTTAGAAAAAAGTTTACTGACTGTTAAACACGATACTCACTGCTCGAGAAAACTTGTTGCGCTTTGGCATTGGCTGCTCGCCGACTGCGACAGTATATGTTGACCCACACTACTTTGTTTATATCTAAGATGGATCCGATCAAGTACATTTTCAAGAAGCCTACTCTCCCCGGAAGGATAGCAAGATGGGAAATGATCTTAACCGAGTACGACATCCAATACACAACCCAAAAGGCAATCAAGGGAAGTGTGTTAGTCGATCATTTGGCACATCAGGCCGTGGACGACTACCAATCCATGAATTTCGAGTTCCCGGATGAGAACATCGTGTTAGTAACCGACTGTGAAGAACCTGGACCGGATGAAGGACCTGAGGAAGGATCCTGATGGTCTATGTTTTTTGATGGAGCCTCAAACGCACTAGGTAACCGCATTGGTGCTGTAATCATATCTCCCGAGGGCTGTCATACTCCGTTCACTGCCCGATTATGTTTCAACTGTACCAACAACATGGCGGAGTATGAAGCATGTATCATGGGTCTTAGAGCTGCAATTGACCTAAGGATCAAGTTCTTGAGTGTATTCGGGGATTCCGCTTTAGTGATAAGTCAAATCAAAGGCGAGTGGGATACGAAACACCCAAACCTTATCCCTTACAAAGAGTATGTACTGACACTGCTGCCACATTTTGAAGGGATCACCTTTGAACATTTCCCACGAGAAGAGAATCAGTTAGCGGACGCGCTAGCTACTATGTTGTCAATGTTCAAGGTCAGGTGGGACAATGAAGCTACCCTAATCACTATTGAGAGTTTGGATGAACCGACATACTGCTATGAGATCGATACTGAGGAGGTAGCCGACAAACCTTGGTTTCATGAGGTGAAAAGGTATCTTGAGGCTCAAGAATACTCCGAGGGGGCATTTGTCAATGACAAGAAATTTCTGAGAAGGTTTGCTGCAAAGTTTTTCCTCAGCAATGGAATCCTCTATAAGCATAATCATGACTCTACCTTACTGTGGTGTGTAGACAAGAGCGAAGCAGAAAGGATCATGGCAGACCTACACGAAGGTACCTTCGGCATTCATTCCAGTGGACATACCATGGCAAAGAAGATCCTACGGGCAGGATACTACTGGTCCACTATGGAAGCCGAATGTTATCAGCATTCTCGAACCTGTCATAAGTGCCAAATCTACGTTGATAAGGTGTATGTACCTCTAGTTCCTTTAAATGTTTTGACGGCTCCCTGGCCCTTTGCAATGTGGGGCATTGACATGATCGGCGAGATCAGGCCTACCGCGTTTAACGGGCATCGCTTCATCTTAGTGGCCATTGATTACTTTATGAAGTGGGTTGAGGCTGCCTCCTTTGCTACGGTTACTAAGAATGTGGTGGCACGGTTCATCAAGCATAAACTGGTTTGTCATTATGGTATCCCTGAGAGAATCATCATGGACAACGGTACCAATCTTAACAACTCGATGATCACTGAACTCTGTAAACAGTTCAAGATTCAACATCACAACTCTTCTCCTTACTGGCCGAAGATGAATGGGGCTGTTGAAGCTGCTAACAAGAATATCAAAAGGATCATACAGAAGATGACATTGACATACAAAGACTGGCACAAGATGTTATCGTTTGCTCTTCACGGGTACCGTACTTCAGCATGTACGTTGACAGGGGCAACACCCTATGCTCTGGTATATGGTATGGAGGCGGTCCTACCCATAGAGGTCCAGATCCCTTCTCTACGGATTATGAAGGATGCGGGTTTGAGCAAAGATGATTGGATCTAGACTCGACTTGATCAATTGAACTTAATCGAGGAGAAAAGACTTACTGTTGTCTACCATGGGCAAATATATCAGAAATGGATGATCAAGGCCTTCAACAAGAAAGTCAGACAACAAATGTATCAAGTAGGGGATCTGGTAATCAAGCGCATTATACTACCGCAAGGTGATCCCGGGGGTAAATGGACTCCCACCTATGAGGGACCATTTGTAGTCAAGAATATATTTTCCGGTGGGGCCATGATTCTGACCACCATGGACGGTGACGACCTTCCATACCCTATCAATGTAGACATAGTGAAAAGATACTACGCATAATAAAGACCCGCTAGGTTGACATACCTTGGCAAAAATAAGGGCATCCCGACGAACCAAAATGGTTCGGGCAAAAATTAGGGATACAAATGAAAAATTTGTACACCCGGCAAGTCGAAAATCCGAAAGGGCGGCTTGGGATAAAAAGGGTATCCCGGTGGACTGAAAACCCGAAAGGGTGGTCCAGGAAAAAGTTAGGGATTAAAGCGTATCACTATGTCCCATTGGATCACCTTGCAATCAGACCTTAGTAATCAGACACCAAGCTCAAATGGTGCCGATCGATCCAGTCAGCTTCGGACAAGCAACAAAGTGATGAGATGCTCAAAGACATAGGGGCAATAGCAGAATTGAAACCCAGTAGGATCACTACACATAGCTGTTTTCTTTTTGTACACAATTTCTGTAATAATTTCCATCTTTACGGTGGTGTTCTCTTACTAGAGCGTCAGTCTCCTTGTAAAAAACGGCTGTTATAGGAAAATTTTAAATCAATACAAAGCATCTTTTAAGTACAAAACGGTGTGTTTGTTTTTCCGTTTTCTGTTTTGTTTGCAAAAACGTCCAATGTTTTATTCTTGACATATGCATTTTATATGATTATTGTTCACAAATATCTACATATAAAACAGAAAGACAGTTTCTAAGAACTCAAAGAAACTGGTACAAAACCTAAACATCGACAGTTACCCCATCCATCATGATACAAGGGGGAGAGACAGTTGGAAGCAAAGTCACTATCACATACAGGCCAGTGATACCTTTATTCCCCGTAGAGCCGAGACAATCAAAGTCTGATCTCCAGGTCCCCAAGCAGGAATCACTTCCCCAGCGGGTTCCTTCAGAAAGCTGATATCTGCATTCCACGGCCGAGTTTTATAACCATGAGCAGTTTATAAAGCCATCTCCCGAGCAGAGTTTATTTCTCTGACAACAGAAGCTTAATCCCCAACAGATCTCTTCTCTCCAGCAATGGAAGTTCATCCCCAGCTGAGTTTATTTATCCAAATCAGCAGATCTTCCAACAGAGTATCTCTCTTCCCCACAGAGTCATTCCTCTGCAGGATTATTCTCAGACAGAGTCTCTCCAGTAGAATGTTCTCAAGCAGAATGGATGTAAATCTCCAACTAATCATCTTCGTTCACCATCCCCAGCGGAAATGAAGAACTCAACTCCTTATACTCTCCAGCAGCAGTCAGGATTTATTTTCCCCAGCCAGAGAATATCACAATAGTATTTCATATCCATACATGATGGCATGCGCATACATATTATACATCACAATCTCATTTATTTTGAGAACATAATTACTCAATACATTTCATACATCATGACATTACATACGACTAACTCTTTACCTTTCAGGGAAAGATGCAATCAAGTTCCCACGAGTTCTCTCTGGTTCATTCAAACCGACACCAAGGTTTCTATTCCAGTTACAGATATTCCATCATTTTTCCTGGTTCAGTCAAACTGACACTAAGGTTTCTATTCTAATCGAAGATGTTCTAAGACTTTCGTCTGGGTTAGCTGAATCACCACTAAGATTCCCCTGATTTCTATACCAGTCAAAGTTAATCCGAGACCTCTCCTAAGATCAGTCAAATCGATACTAATATTTCCCTCCCAGTTGAAGTTCTCATAAGTTTTCCCTGGTTCAGTCAATTCGATACTAAGATTTCTATTCCAGTTTAATCCATGAAGCCCGGAAATCGACCGGATAATATCTTGATTTCTCTAAAATACTACGAAGCCTGGAATCGACCAGATAGTGGTATATCTTAAATCCAAGCTATGAAGCCTGGAAATCTACCAGAAAATAGCTTAGTCCCCAACAAGTTACTGTGAAGCCTAGAAATCAACTGGATAATAGTACAAGACACTACGAAGCCTGGAATCGACCAGATAGTGATATATCTTAGATTCAAGCTATGAAGCCCAAAAATCAACCGAATAATATCTTGATTTCTCCAAAATACTATGAAGCCTGGAATCGACCAGATAAGGGTATAAGACACTGTGAAACCTGGAGCACGACCGGATAATAGTATGATGTACTACGAAGCTTGGAATTCAACCAAATAGCAGTTTACTTGGCCAATTACTAGGAAGCCTGAAAATCGACCGGATATTAGTATGCCTTAAATTCAAGTTGAAACCCGAAAGCGACCGGATAAACACTTAATTCCTTCTGAAGCCTGGAACACGACCAGATAAGAATTGAGAAATCGCATAGCCTGGAGCACGACCAGATAGAAAGTTTAATCTCATCTCCCCAATAAGTCATTGTGAAACCCGGAGCACGACCAGATAGCAGTTAATCTTATTATCCTCAGCCAATCACCGTAAAGCCTGGAGCCCGACCAGATAGCAGTTCACTTTCACCTCCTCGACTAAGAGATGATTCCTCAATAGAGGAACAAACAACTGAAGCTCCTAAAAATCTACTTCTCCCAAGTCAGAGACCAACATTCCTCAGCAGATTCCTCCTCAACAACAGGAACAAGAATTCTCATCAAAGGAGTATATCAGGAAATTGACATCCTCTAGATGGCATCTTTAAGCCCATCTCCGACGATTCTCCGTCATATCTTCTGGATGGCATCTTTAATCCCATCTCCAGTGAACTTCCGTCGTCTCCTCCAAATGGCATCTGTAAGCCCATTCCCGATACTACCTACACAGACCAGCACCATCCCAGACGAGTGCAAATTTCTGGACACTCTAGTGTTCAATCATATTCCACCTTCAGATTACGAAAGGCAGACAGCCAATCTACATCCTCAGGTTTAAGAAGATTGAACAGGGGAAACTATTGTACCCAAAAAATTTCCCTCTTATTTTACTCAACACATGCCCATTAAGGTCCCTAGCTTGCTCAAGGATGCCCAAGAGTTGACCAGACAAGCTCTCTCCTAAGGCAATGTACCTTAAATTAGGGTTTCCATTTTCATCAGGGTGTGGGAGCTCCAAAGGTCCCCAAATGCTTTCCATGGTCCTAATATGTTCTCAATATCATACATGTCAATTTTCATGCCTTACACAAGAAGTTTGCTCAGTCAATTGCCCAGATGTCTGAAAATCAACTGTACTAGGTCAAAAGTCAACTGTGGCCCACATACAGTCAAATTTCAATATTTTTGGTCAACATCAACATTTTGAAGTGATATTCATAATTTTATGAAGGTTTTATCATGATTCTTCAAGGAATTCCCCAAATTCATCAAAATCCAAAAGTTGCTAAATTAGGGTTTCTCAAGAAAAGTCAACCAAACTTTGACCAAGCATAACTTTTTCATACTTTATCAGACATTTTCCATCCAAGGCTCATTTTTAATAGGATGAAATTACCTACAAATAATCTTCAGCCCACAAGTTCAAAATATGCACTCATCAAAAGATATGAATTTCTACATTATAGGTCCATTTGAAAAGTCAACAAAAACACCTTTTGGGTCAAAGCTTCTTACATGAACATGGAAGACTCAATGGATATGAGACAAAAAGGGTTGTTTAGGGGACATCCTAATATTTCTAAAAAGTCCAAGAACACCTCTCTAGGGTTAAAATTGGGGGAGATATGCCTTGTCAAAGTTGGCCATTTTTGCAAAATTGCCAAAAGTCAAATGTACTCAAAAATACATTTTTTGTCAAATGGGCCTAGTTTTTCATGATTTCATCTTGCTTGTGACATGGTCCACGACCCAAATCAGCATCTACACTTTATTTGCTTCATTATTTATTTTATTTTGATTTTTTATTATTTAAAATTCAAATTAAATCAAATAATTGCAAAAAATACAAAAGATTGATTTTTGTTCTGATTTTTTATAGGAATCAAATCCAATCAAGCTAGCATATCACATCCAAGTCGTGCAAGGGTTGACTGAATCAAAAATAGCATGATTTTGGTTATTTTGGAAAGATATCATACAAAAACAAAATCAAATCAAATCTCCTTAATTCACCAAGATACCATGCATTTGTGTTGACCTAATCAATTCCAATACATTTATAGGACACAATCAAGCCAAGAAAAGGAGGATTAGAGGTTGTAAAAGCTGCAAGCAAGAACTGAAAATTGTCAAAAAAGTGGTAGATTGATTTCCATCTTAGAGGCTGATTCAAAGACTTTCAAAGATACCAATCGTTTCCTGGACCTTCCCAGACGCTAGCACGATCAACTACAAGCTTCCACAAGCCCATAATTGGCATATAACACCCATGCAGTTTGTTCTTCTTTTCAAATTCGATTACAACAATTCTTGCATCATAAACATGTTCTAATGATATATTTGTGTTCATTGACATATTTGCAACATGTTTAAATGGTTTAATTGATGATTCATTGCATGTACTCGTAATTTCCATTGCTAGGGTTTGTTGTGCCATTTTAGGGTTATTTTGTACAGGTTAAATTGGCCCAAGAAAAGGGTATCATGATGCTCGTGGAATCAAGACGAGTTGATCCATGTATTTGGAATTAATTTATCATGTCTGCTGTTGATTTTTGAAAGTCACAGGGTTATAGCCATGGAAGTTTGTCTGTAGGTAAAAGTTACAGACATAAAACGACGGACAGGGGAAGAAGAAGATATGTGGCTAATCATCGTTGGTCCATTTGAATAACATGCGCGTTTTTTGTTTTTGTTTTTGTCTTATCCAGTTTGTTTGGCATAATATTGATTATTATTATTGTTGTAACAAACAAGAACAGGTGGCCCAGTGGTGAGGCGTGCGTTTGGAAATGTAGAGGACCTGGGTTCGATCCCAGGTCCCAACATCTTCTTATTTTCTAACTTTGTAACTGCAGATCCTATGCATACGCGTCCCAGGAGCATACCATGCGCTTTCATCATCCTGTCAATGGATTCCTTAACAATCCAATCCAACGCCCATGCAAGAGAGGACCACAGTGCACCAGCAGGAAGAGGCAACATGGAATCCAATGCGTTGACTGGGCTTAGCCATTAATGGGCCCAAAAGTTCATATATACACCCCCTCTTCAGCTTCACAAAAAGGCCCATCTCTAATCTTTTTTTATTTTATTTCTTATGTTTTGTTATTTATTTAATTTATTTTTTCTTTACAAAATAACAAAATCATTTTTTGATTAAAACAAAAATCACAAAAACCTAAAAAAGGTCTTTTTTTCCATAAAAAATATTTTGTTTCTTTAATTAATTAATTATTTTAATTATTTAGGGCAATTTAAATATTTCTATATGATTTAAATTGATTAGAAATTAGGGTTTTTAATTTGTACATAACCCAATTAATTGTTTCTAAAAAAATAATAGTAACCTAAATATTTTTCAATTAAATTTTTTAGGGTTCTTTAATTCTCGCATTTAAATTTGCCGCGCGCATTTTTTAGTTTCCTTTTATTATTATTATAATTGTTTCGAGGTTGTAATAGTAATTAGGGTTTATATTCTACATTTTTATTTTCAGTCCAAGACGATTATGTATCTGCAAAAGCCTTGTAATAGCATAGGACCTTTACCTTCTCGCTTTTATGTTTTGGATGCTTGTATATAATTATTAGCAACTTAGGCGTGTATGACTAATGAACCAATCTTAGATCACTAAACTGCAAAGAAAAATATAACTGAAATGAAACACTTTTTCACACTTGCACCCCTAGGGTATTGCCTCACTTGGTTGCCTCGGAAATAATGGTCGTGTCCCTCGAACGTAGGGATACCTTAGCAATGACCCGCGATTCAAAGTCGTCATAGAGATCACAATCCCTACTTGTCCCTGGAGTTGCCTACGAATTAATCTTATGACGATAGTCCCTTCGAAATGCTAAGGTATCCTTACTTGTTGCCTTCAGTGACCATTTCGTCCCTTCGAACGTCCCTTTAAAACTCCAACGATGATGCTACCTATTCCTTAATAATAGGATAGCGCTGTCTAAAGGAAAACGAACAATCTTTTTCGAGTAGGTAGATTTATTCCTAGGTACTTGCTCAAAACAAACAAACTTTTTTCACACAAACACTTTTCAAACAAAGTTTTCAAAAACAACTTCGTAACACTCTTGAGGACAGAAACAAGGGTTAAAAAGAAGTAAAACAAAGCTTTTCAAAACAAGCACACACAAGCAATTTCAAAATGAGCAAGTACCTAAGAGCCCGTGGAAAACCACAGATAGAAAGGGTGTTAACACCTTCCCTTTCTATAATCTACCCCCCGTACTCATAAACATCTCGAAAAAGGTTTTTTCTGTTCTTTTTCCTTTTCCTTAGTTGGATGAAATAAAAGTTGGTGGTGACTCTTGCTTATCGCGATATTTGCGAATACAAACGCAAACCAGTATTAACAGTCGGTTCTGCCACCGTATCACACCCGACAACGGTGCCAAAAACTTGATCGTCAAAATAACAAGTGTACTATTTCGCCAATATAGTAATAATAAGGAAAGTTCCTCAAATATCGATCTCAAGGTTTGCGTGAAATTATCGAGTTCAATTCATGTTCAATTAAATAAAACTTTATTTGGGGTTTTGGTTTTGAAAATGTCACTTAACAAATAGCAGGAATATAATTTGGCTTTTCGCTGATATGAGGAGCATGCTAGGGGTAAGTGTGTGATTTTCCCCTGTAATAACCTTTACTCTTGATTTCTTCAACAAGTTCATTACCTTCAGCTACCAAATCTTTAGTTTGTTTTCCCCTAAGGCCTTATTGGAAAACATTTGGTCCTTCATCCTAATACCTAAGTCCTTAGAGAATTATGATGAAACTAAGCATTTATTTTATCAAGATTTTACCAGTAACCTATAGGGTATCCCTAGTCCTAGGTGATATCTACTATAGTCTAATCGTTCAAAAACCTTAACAATGGTGGTCTAACCCTAATTGTTAATTGTGAATCAATCCCTATTGGTCCAATAGGAAAAGCATAAGAACATTGAACAATTAAGTTGAAAAGAAACCATTCTATCAAAATTAAGAATTCAAAATCATTACATTTGCAAATCAGGGACACCCCCTAGCATTGGGGGATTTAGCCTCTCATAGTGTTAAAAAGAAAAGCAATAATAAAACTAGACATTACAAAGGGTGTGGGTTCTTCGATTTTCAATTGTTATCGCTCATGAAGGAATCTCTTACTCCAAATCTCTTGAAAGCACCAATCTTTATCGCTCTTAATCTTCTATAGTAAAAAGTTCTCCAATTCGTCATGGAAACTCCTCTAAATAGAAAAAAATCATTTAGGTCGGTTGGAAATACCCAAAACACCCTTACAAGCCAACTAATGAACAAAATAACCCAAAATACTGAAATTAGCGCCGCAACCCAGCACAGGGGCCCATGTTAGACCTCTAACAATTTAATTCTTGAATTCTTAGTTTAGGCACCTTGACACATGCCATGTCAACTGACACGGGCGCCCGTGTCACACCCCTGACTTCCCTTATTCTTGGATATCATCCTGACACGGCCCGTGTCAGGTGACACTGGTGGCCGTGTCAGGCCTTTTGTACGTGGATATTTGCAATTCTCCCGAAACTTCGAGTCTTGCACCGATTTATTCTTTTGAACCTGAAAACATTAAAACACAAAATCAATGCATAAAAAGTGGTAAACTTAAATAAAACATGCAATGATAAAAAGAAAGAATAACATAAAACAATGGTAAATGACTATGTAAAAACCACTTACCAGTTCCATTGTGGAACCAGAAATGGAGAGGATTGAGAAAACTACGGCAGAGCGAAGCTTACAAAGTAATAAGATGATGTAACACCGTGAATCAAAGGTTGTGATCAAGGTGCTTATTGAACCAAAAGTATCGATCTTGATACGGTGTCATTAATCAGTGTTTGTTATCTCTAATACGATGGACCTAGGGGTACTTGCATGGTTATCACTCAAACACCCAAGTCAGTTTATGGTTTAAGATAATGGTAGTGAAATTGGATATTAGAGATTATGTACATGTAAACCCTTTACTAAGGTATATATACCTTGGTCCTGATGAGACAGGTTGGATAATATGCCTTGTGTTATTGGGCATTTGGCCAGTGCGGAGCGGTGGGTCCTTTCCCTTTGGCCGGCATGGAACAAGGACCAAGTTTTACTATTTTTCATTTGGGGCCTTTACCTTTTTATTTATATTGATTTACGAAATTGATATTTTCAAATGCCTTTATTTTCTTATTTATTTTTTATTTTTAAATTTGTATAGTTACTCAGTTACTTTGCTCAACTGAGGGGTAATATCTGTTGCATGAATTTCTCAGAATATGGCGCATATACATATATAATCTATTCTCCCAATTTTCCCAAAAAAAGGACGTGTAAGTTCTTTTGCAGGAATGATACTTTATTTTTTCTTAATTTTTAATTAATCTATTCCCTCGGGTTGTCCCTAAAACCAACGTGTATATTATTTTGCATGAATATTTCACAGAACTAGACTATAAATTTTTATTTACCTATCAACACTCCTTATTTCATTGTCATTCTCTTAAAAAAACTATGCAGTTTTCATCTTCATCGAAACTCATTTTCCATAATCTCTTCCAACATCAACTCGAATATCAACTCTTCCAACCTAACTCGTTGAAACTTCGTCATCAAATTTTTGGTACATAACTCACATTATCTCGATGACAATGATTTCAAGAATATACAATCTATTCCAATGTGTAAACAATAAGAATACATATTATTAGTGGTAGGTGACACTATTGTTGAGGTTATCAACAACAATGTGTAAACAACATGAAGGCATATTATTAGTGGAAACAACAATGTTACCAAGAATGCATTCTTGAGGTTAAATGTTGTTTATTCTTGAAAATGTGTTTTTGAGAAAATTTGTAGACGTTGATGTAGTAGTGGTAACAATGTTGAGGTTAAATGTGTTTATTGAGAAAATAGTGTCATTGACTATTAAAATGTTGATAACAATGTTGTTTTCTTGAATAATGTTAGTTTTAGTAAATGGTGTTACGTACTGACCCCTGAAATGTTCATAAAAATGTTGTTTTTCATGAATATTGTTAGTTTGAGAATATGTTGAATGTATGTTCTTATGAAGTGTAACATGAGTATAGTATAATTCATATGCATTAGGTTCCTAATCAGAGATATGTTATTTGAGTAATATGATTCTTAATTTACACAGTCATGGGTAATTTTACCAACACCTCTCATACAAGCTCTGCTACAATCTCTACTATAATCTCTGTTAATACTAGAAAAATAAGAGGTGCAACAATGTTGACCAAGGTGACAAAATCCCACAAAAGCGGTGTTAGCTTCCCGATTAATTTTTGTCTAACAATGGATAAGGTTTATGGTGAACAGGCTGATAGTTTTAGGGATTATGTGTCTGTAAAAGATAGGAGCAAAGTCAGTATTTTGATAGATAATTGGCACAAAGTTGACGGTGATTTGAAAGATATATTATGGACTGATATTAAAGTATTTATTATAAATTTTATGATTTGTTTTACATGTATAGATGATCATTTATTTTTTTGGTTTAATATTAATATCAACTCTATTATGTAAACATAGAAAGCGTTTATTATTATGGAGGATGATATGCAAGAAAAAAATGGATTAGATATGCTAGAGAGTGTTGGAGGGGTTTTAAGGCGCAACCCACACATAATTATATTACATAAATAAAGGATAACTTAGAGCCTCCATACGTGAAGTATCCATATATTGATAAGAACATTTAGGGGGATTTTTTCAAATCTCACACGACTCCTGATTTCTTAGCTAAGAGCCAAAAAGGAAAGGAGAATAGAGTCATAAATATATATCCACATAGATTGTCTCGTGGAGGATATGATAAACTGGAACACAAAATGATTAATGAAAAAAGAAAATAAAGAGAAACTAGTGTTGGGATATCTTTCTAGAAGCCTTGATCGCAACCCATCTTAACTTCACTATCACACCATGAGAAATAGAAGAGGGCATATCAAAGATCAGGAGGAGAATTCACACCAGAGGCTACACATAAAGTGATTGAAAATATTGTAAGTAGATACTTTGTTAACATTACTTATTTTAGTTAATTCAATTTGGTAAAGATGAACTTTTATATGTGTTGTAAGATTTATTGGTTCAAAAATCCAAAGATAGTATCTTTGTTCCACGAGAAAGTCATGACATCTTAATATAAGCTATTAGAGATGAGGGGACTGGTGGGCGAGTCTGTGGTCTTGGAAGAGGCGTCAACTTGAGATTATATTTTGGACCATCATAAACAAGTAACAGTAAACCCTAAGAAAGAAATTAAAGAGATAGTTGATCAAATGGTGGAGGAGAAACTACTAGAAGTATTAGAACTATAACGAAAGAGGTAGAATCGGGAGGTGCTGGAGAAGTGGACTCGGGAGGAATGTGAGAGGGTGCATCTAGAGGAGCGGGAGAGGTTGACCAAGGAGGAGCGAGAGAAGTTGTTCGAGGAAATGCCAGACATTTATGATTTTATATTAAAACATGATTCAGAACAACTTTCATAAGAGTTGTGTTATGGAATTTTTGAAGGGAGATGATTGGTTAGACATAATCATACTACAATTTTGCTGCTCGGAAGTACAAATTTTACGGTTATTTCAATTTATATTAATTGTTCTCATACTTTAACATCAATATTTGACTTTTGCATTAACTTTTAGGTCCATGCATGAGATGTGTGTTGAAAGAGAATTAAGAAAGTATTATTTCTTAGATCCATACAATATTCAATTTCAAAAAATGGGAGCAAACGCTATCAAGATGTATATATAAAATAAGTTGGTTGATGAGAACAAATAATGTTACATGGGATAGTTTTACCATGTGTAAGTATATATTAATTTATGTTTTCTTTTATAAATCAATTTTACACACATTATTAATTATTCTGAATGTTTATGCAATTCACATTGGCCATTAGTTATTATATGTCCAAAGTAAAATGTTGTAATTATGTTATGCTCGTTACACAATAATCTTGATGAAAAATCCATGACATTTTTGTTAGAAGTAATTCATATTCAGAAGTTGTTGTAAGAGATATAAGCTTATGAAGTTGTTAGTTAGAAGCTTCTGAGGCTGTGTTGTTCAGAAGCTACATGCTTCAGAAATTTGCTCAGTGTAGCTGAGAAGTTGCATGTTCATAACGTTGTTCTGAGTTTTATTAGCATAGTTTGTCTTACTTACGTGGCATTTTATTTTTGTGTATTTAAACAATTTTTTTATTTTTGGAATTACACCAAACTTATGGAGAATTCCAAATCAATTTTGATGAATAAGACTCAATCAACCCGGTCAAAATCACTTTTTCTTCACTCTTCACTCGAGTGAATCAACCCACCTTCACTAAAAGATGATTTTGTGCAAGAATTATTAATGGAAAAAGAAATAAAAATTGGGAAGAAGAGGATTATGGTTTGAACAAAATAGGGGAATAAGAAGAATTTATGCAGAGTAAACTCTCTTCTCACAAATTGTGGAAAACTTTACAACTTTTGCAACTGCAAATTCATTGTGTTACAATAATAGGGGTTACTCCCTCTATTTATAGTTTTAGGTTAGCTTGCTTCCTAAGATAAATCCCAAAATACCTATTTTGGTCTAAGTCGAAATCCTATGTCAAGCAATCCGCTTTGACAATTAAACAACTAACACAACATGACACACATTAGACTAATTTAGACACAACCTTGTATCAAAGCCTTGTGCTCCAACAATTAGTATTAAATTCTGGTTCGATTCACAGGGAAACATGAGTGTACGTGAGGCGTATGTGATTAATTTTGTTTCTTGAATTTGCATTGAATTCACGATCAAAATCATAATAGAATTTCATTTCTTGATTTTGCGGGATCACAAAACATGAGTTTTTGGTGAGATCTGAGTGAGTTTCAATGCACAAGAACGAAGATGAACGACGAAAATAGCTTGAATATAAATCTTCTAATGTTTGATGGAAAAAATTAGAAACAATGGATAATTCAGATGTGTGTGTTGTTTGGTGATCAATATGTTCTTTATTTCATCATCGGAGGTTACATTTCAATTGCAATATATGTGACGGAGGAATATAGAAATGTGCAAAGAGATACGAGGAAGAAAGATCAGAAGGAATTGTTCTACATCCATCAATGTATGGATGTGAGTTGTTAGAGAAAATAGTTGATTCAACGATGGCGAAGGCTGCGTAGGACATACTGGCACGATACTACAGAGGTGATGCATCAGTGAAGAAGGTGAAGCTCTAGTCTCTATGTAACCAATATGAGAATCTTAATATGAATAACAATGAAAAGGTACTTGATTATATCTCTAGAGTGATTTTGATTACAAATAAGATGAAGGCTTGTGGAGAAACACTCTCTGAACAAGTTATTATTGAAAAGGTACTTAGATCCTTTACTCCTCAATTTGATTACATTATTATAGCAATTAAACATTCTAAGAACATAAACACAATAAGAATTGAAGAGCTGTAGAGCAGTCTAGAGGCACAAGAGTTGTGTCTGACTGAGAGAACATTTGAAAAAGAGGTATAGCAGGCTCTGAAGGCGTCTTCTAGTAAGAAGAGTCAGAAGTAAAGAAGAGACATGGTGGTTCTCAGAAGTCAGAAGCCTCCAACTCTGATGAGAAGAAACATCAGAAGGGAAAGGAGAAGCTTGAAAAGATAAAGGTCTAGTGTTATAATTGTAATAGGTTTGGCCATTTTGCTAAAGATTGTTGGTCAAACAAGGAAAGGAAGTCAGAAGAAGCAAACATAGCCAGAGGAGATTCTGATGATGAACATGTTCTATTGATGGCTTCTAAATCTGATGGTGAATGTTTGGTAGGATGGTGGTATATGGACATTGGTTGCTCAAATCACTTAAGTGGAAACAAACAATGGCTGATTGATTTTGACTCTGGAAAGAGGATAAGGATCATATATGCTGGTGATAAATACCTTAATGATAAATGTATGGGAAATTTCGAATTCAAAGTGAAGAATGGTAAAGCTGTTATGATCAAGGATATTTGGTATGTTCCTGGAATGAAGAGAAATCTAATGAGTGTAAGTCAGCTAATTGAGAAAGGTTTCTCAGTTGCCATGAAGAACAATCTCTTGAAGTTATGATTCTAATCAGAAACTGATTGTGCAATCTGAGTAGGGAAGCAACAAAAAATTCAAGGTGTATGTGGAGACAACTGAAACTAATGCCTTAGTGCAGAAGGTGTTCAAGGTGACAGTTAGCTGTGGCATAAGAGATTAGGGCATCTAAACTTTATAAGCTTGGGGAATTTGATTCAAGGGAGTTGGTATATGGCATTCCTAGGATTGTGAAGCCTAAGAAGTCATATGAGATATGCATAAAAGATAAGAAACCGTGATTGCCATTTGCTTCAGAAGTGGTCCTAAGAGCAAAGCATGCTTTACAAGTAGTGCATTCTGATGTATGTTGAGCATTTTGAAATTCTGTTATACATACAACTAATGTCCTAACACATGTCAATACACTAATCTCTGCAGAACAAAGATGAGATAAAGCATATTGATTAATACATTATCAGAACAAGGTCATACCATATGTTCCAACATCTGTTATGACATGTTAATCAACAAGAAGAAAATGAACTATAAATTTTCATAATAATAATAACACAAAGATATGATGACCCAGTTCGGTGTACAACAACACCTACTCCGGGGGATACCTAGCCAGGAAAAAGATTTCACTATCGGTAGTATTATTTTATGTAAACAACCTCGGGTTTACAGGTAAACAACCTCCGTTTTACCTAATCACTACCCAATGTGATCTTTATCTTAAAACTCCATCTAAGATAAGAGAAACCTATCTCACTCCCTAAATCACCTCAGTGATATCTAACAATCACAACCTCCGATGACTGTATCAAACTACTTGAAAGACACCCCTTCCAATATAAAGTTTAGCCAAGACTCTTGACTAACAAACATACTTGGATTTGATTCAAGCTTCATCCAAGAACACTACACAATTCATTACCTAAAGGCTTATGAATCTATATAGAAACAATGTCTACCACAATGTATTGAATCAATAAAAATGGTGACTTACAACTCAAGAAAAAACACGACTCTCAACACCCTAAACCCTTATTTTACTTTACAAAAGTTTTACACAAGGATGAGTTAAATTTCCCTAGGTTAAGTCTTCCTTTTATAATCTCCAGCTGTCCATGGGCTTTGAATTTACTGTTAAAATATTCCTTGATCCACTGCTTAAGTGCTCCTTAAATCTTGGAATAGGTTTACCAAAATCCTGCTGTAGCAGTCCAAGATGTCGATTCTTCATGGTAGGACATCTTGTTCGACATGTTATTCTTCACATATTTTAACATCTTGTTTTACCAAAATTAGTCAAATCTTTAGAGCTTTCAATCTCCCCTTTTGGCAAATTTTGGCAAAAACTCCTTTTGCACAATAAACCCAGGAACAAAAGTCCTGAAAAACAAAAGTTCTGGAGTCATTTCAGCTGGAAGCTTTTATTCTTCCTGTACATGAGGAATAAGATAACCAGAACACACATCTGACTATCTAGTTACTCCCCCTTAACCCAGGAACCGATTCTTGTTATGAAGGGGTAAATCTTCCTCTCTGGGGGCATAAGAGAGCCCTTAAGAAGAAACACAAACTTTACCCTAAGCAACCAAACATCAATTTGGATAGATCATAACACAGGATACAATTGTGCTCATAACTCAGATCACAAGACACAAATAGAAACTGATACATGACTCAGACATGATATTGGGATATTTTGTTAAACATCCTTGCAAAACAACTGCAAGGATAGACGCAACACTCATATAGTGACTAGTACCTTTCTCCCTCTTTTTAGCCAAAAAATGAAAATGATATTCCCCACAAAACCATACTCAGACTGTACTCACCCAAACCCGGACAAAAGCCATAAGAGCTTTAATGAAGACAGGCTAACAGAAGATGAATGGAAGGGAAGATATGACTCCTTTAAATACATGAGTTGTTACTTAGGAAATAATGACTCTCGATTGTAACAATGGTCTTGCTCAATGAGAGCGTTAATTGGGGAATATAATTGCCCCAAAAATTAAGTGTGCACCGTCTAAGTTAGTTTTGAATACCTTTATTGACTCTGGACTGATTCATCAAAGAATTGATAGTTCCAATAAATGTGCATGCACAGTTGTTAGCTGGCTATTTCGAATAAGGAAGAAACCGCTATCAAAATAATATTTCGAATGAAGTACCTAAGGAGATTAATATCAATATTGGATATTGGTGGAAGATTTGGAGTCTTTATGTTGAAGGATTATTCAAGTTCCAGCAGATTTCGATTTGGACTTTTTTGGTGTTCGAATTACAAAACAGCTCCTTTATGTAAGGGTGCCAGAAGTTGGAAACAGTCCAAGTAATTGGGTTATTTCGAAAGAAACAAGATGCTTCGATTGGTACAGATTTCGCAAGATGCTTCGATTGGTACAAATTTCGAATTTCAAATAAAGAGCGCCATTCTGGAAGACGCGTGGAAGTCAGCAAGCATAGGAAGCCTGCATGCTTCGAACGTGGCGTGATTTTAAAGTAGGGCCGTTAGGGTCGAAACACTATAAATAGGTGTTCTTATGTTAGATTTAAGCATGTTCACTTTTATGTACTAAAATATCTCAAAATACTCAATACTTCCGTGAATTAAGGAAAACGAGTCAGAAGATACAATGTACGTGTTAAACATCATTACTTTTTTTACAATTTCAGTACAAGTCTTGTTATATTTAATTCAAATTTACAGTATTTCGTTGTCTTTAAATCCTTCGATCACCTTTACAGCATTCCCTTGTCCTTTAAACACTTACATTTCCTTGTTCTTTACATCCTTACATTTCCTTGCATTACAGTTATTTCGTTGTCCTTAAATACTTCGATTTCCTTGCATTTCCTTTGTTTTACTTGTCTTTAAACACAGTCATTTCGTTAGACAGTATTTTTTACCCTTAAATCCTTCGATTTACCTTTACTTTATCCTTTTAGCCAAACACTTATCTTTACATTCAAGCCCAAGTTTAATTCGAAGCCTTTCCTGCCTACATTCATTTAGTTTATTCCTATAGACCATTTTAGAAATCTTTCCTAAGAATCTCGTCTTCAAATTTAACATACAGTATAAGTCTATCAATATAATAGATATGAACATAAAACTAAGTTATGACACATGTGTTCTAGGATCAATCTAGTCGATCCTGCAAGTAACCAATAATAAATTAGTAAATTGGAAGACTAGCGGTTGTTTACTAGAAATCACTGTAAACAAATTGGCACACCTGATGGGACAGTGTCATAATACAAAGTTTTATCAAATATATTAGAGAAGTTTTAAGGATTTTCTGAGTGTGGAGCGTGTTTCGGTACACGAACCTTCGAAGCGGCAAAATAAAAAATAACAATCCACATATACCCAAAAAACAACCTACCAAAATAATGGTTAATACAACCAACCAAGATGGGGTACAAAATCCTCAACAGGGGGCTGCAACAATCGTTTCAAGTTCGATTGATGCTTCCAATGCCATTCCTGTTGGCAGTTCGAATACAATCCCAGTAAGTACATTAGAAATGCCATCAAACGTGTGTTCAGTGCAAACTGCGCCATACATAGGGAATCAACAGTATTCGACCCCCCCTTGGCCTCCAGGTTTCGAACCTTTGAGACCCAGAAATCCTCAGTATGGGATGCCAACTTCGTTTATGGCAGGGTTACATAATGTATCAACTTCGTCCCCACTCCAAGGATCTGGTTCAGGAATGAACCATTTGGGTACAAATTTCCAGAATATAGGAAACTTCGCCCAGTTGCCTACTCTTACAACCAATAGTCAGGCAGCCCTTAGAAAACAGATGAATGATAACAATCATGACATGGTGGGAATCTTATCCCGCGGAATGAATGCTATTTTCAATCCCCTAATCCAGAATATAAATAGAACAAACCAAGAAAATGCAGCCCAGATGGCCAGAATAGCAGATTTCTTTGGTGCCCCTAATGCGCCTGCAAGGCGTAGGAAAAACCCAGTGGTAATTCGAAATGAAGAACCCATAATTGAACAAGTTCGACCCCCTGTACAAGTGGTCGAAGAAAGAAATATAGGGGTAAGATTAAGAGACCAGGAAATTCAGGAAGTTTAGAATGAACAGCCTAGACATATACTGATGGTGAATAGGGACCAAAATGCAGACGAAATTGTTCATCGAATTAGGAATGACAATTTAGTGGCAGAAAATAACCTCACCACCATGATTGAAAGAATAATGGCCCAGAATGGTTTAAATTCAGGATTTAGGAGGCCAAACTACACATCTCCTATTATAGATTATATTATGCAAACAGAATTACCCAGGGGCGTTAAAGTTCCTAAATTCACGAAATTTGTTGGAGATACAAGTGAATCAACGGTGGAACATATAGCAAGATATTTAACAGAAGCAGGAGATATAGCAAATGATGAAAATCTTAGGATAAAATACTTCCCAAGTTCTTTGACAAAGAACGCTTTTACCTGGTTCACCACCTTGCCTCCTGGATCTGTAGACTCATGGCCTTATTTAGAAAGGCTTTTCTATGAAGAATTTTACATGGGTCAGTCTAAAATCAGTCTCAAGGAACTAGCAAGCATTAAGAGAAAATTCACGAAACCAATAGATGAATATTTGAATAGATTCCGTTTATTAAAATCCAGATGCTTCACAGTGGTCCCTGAACATGAATTGGTCGAAATGGCTACTGGGGGCCTAGATTATTCCATTCGAAAGAAATTGGATACACAATATCTTAGAGACATGGCCCAACTGGCAGACAGAGTGCGCCAGGTCGAAAGATTAAAAGCTGAAAAATCCAGGGCTAGTAAAAATCATAAGAAGGAAAGAATAGCCTACATAGAGGCTGAAGAGGAAAACATAGATGATTCTCAAGACCCTTATGATTTCGATCAGTTCGAAATAGATCTTGCAGAACTAAAAGAAGCACCCCCTTATGCTTGCAAAGTTCTACTTCCTTTCAATGGAAAGGATTCTGTCGAAAGTGAAAGGAATGATAAATTCCCCAAGAAAATCTATACTTTTGATATAACTAAATGTGATGAGATATTTGATCTACTTGTTAAAGATGGGCAGTTAATAGTTCCTCCTAACCTTAAGATTCCTCCGTTGGAACAAAGGAAAAAGAGGGGCTTTTGTAAATATCACAACTTTTTAGGCCATAAAACCTCACAGTGTTTTCTTTTCAGGGATTTGATACAGAATGCAATCAAGGATGGCAGGCTGAAGTTCTCAGACAAGGGGAAAAATCCAATGAAAGTTGACACTGATCCGTTGCTAATGGCGGAGACTAACTATGCTGAACCACTAGACATCAACATGGTAGAAATTGCTAAGGGGAAAGTTGAGTCGAAGGAGGAATTCGAAGAGGATGGGGACTTCATCCTAATCGAAAACAAAAAAGAGGCTACTAATGGCCTCCCATTGATCAAAAATAAAACAGAAGCCACTGATGGCCTCCCAAAGGTGCTCAAAGCAAAGATATTAAGGGATAGAAAATTAGCTGAGGCCACTGAAGGTCTTAGGATGAAATTCAATGAAGTCAAGATTTCTGATGACCAAATGCTGGGAGTGAATATGGTGGATTTCGAACAGCCTAATGCTGAAATGGAAGAAGTGGAACGCTGTCTAGAAAGGGAAAGAGAACAGAGAAGAGAGAACTTACCTAGAAAGGACGCAAGTTTGCGTGAATACCTCTTCCACTATCATAAGAAAAATCAGGAGAAGTTGCTATTCCCAAGGTGCAGTATCATCTGCAACCCCAGAATTGTTGCTGAATTCGAAAGGGCCCAGCGTGAGTGAACAGGAGTCAACTGGAGGCAAGACAACCAATTATACAAAGTCTATCCAAAGGCTGATGAAAGCCTGCTCGAATTCCTGGTTCGTTGCCACAAGATTGGAACATAATGCTTGATATGTCCCAGATGTGCAGCAGTGTATGATAAGGAAATGGCTGAAGCATTCGAAAGAATTCCATTTTCGTCAGTCTGGGGGCACCAAGGAGGAATGCCTTCGAATCTTGTTAGCACAGCCAGAAGTATGCCAAGGAGGCCACATAGTCCTTATCCCAGGGGAGCAAAGAGAGTTTCCTTTAAACTACCTGCAGAAATCCCCACTGATAGATGGCTGCAAGTGAATGCTGATAAGGGAAAAGGGAAGTGGCGCAGCTTCAATCGAGGAGGCAGGACTGCAATGGCGTACAGGAGGCAATTCAATTCAAATAGGAGGGAAGAAATAAGATTGGAGAATTATAAGGGCAGAAACCCAATGTCTCGCTCTCAATGGCGCAGACACCAGTGAAACCAAAAAGCTGCAAGGGATTCGAAACCTATGGGACTAGGAGAATCCAGTACAAATAAACCAACATCACTAAACCAGACTGGGGGCAAAGCCCCAGTATTCAGGAAACTTTTTTCTCCACAGAAGGACACTAAAGAAAATAGGATTCAGAAGGAAGCTGCGAACGAAGAGGACTTGATGACTGATGCCTTCGAATCTGAGGGGGAATCCTTCTTCAATGCAAATTGCAATGTAGTTTCAGTACTGCCTTGTGAGTACAATCAGGAAACAGAGGTTTATGCTGATGAGGGGACTGATGAGGACGAAATGGCCAGACATAGGCCAGTATGCTATTATGTGATGAACAATGGAGCGGTCGAAGAGCAGAATGCTTTCTTCGAAAAGCCAGACGAAGGAATGAAAAACCATCTCAAGCCCTTATTCATCAGGGAAAAGGTGGAACAATATGGTGTGAACAAGGTTCTGGTAGATGGTGGAGCTGTTGTCAATCTGATGCCCCAATTCATGCTGAAGCGAATAGGAATACAGGATTCAGATGTCAGACCTCACAACATGGTGCTGTCGAATTATGAAGGGAAGGTTGGCCAAACTTTGGGAGTAATACAAGTTAACCTGACAGTTGGTTCCCTCACAAGGCCAACAATGTTTATGGTCATTGCTGCAAAAGCAAATTATAATCTGTTGCTTGGCAGGGAATGGATCCATGGAGTTGGAGTTGTACCTTCTTCAATGCATCAAAGGCTGGTGTTGTGGAGAGATGATGGGATTGTTGAAAATATAGAAGCAGACCAAAGCTACTATATGGCAGAAATCAACAATGTGGACAAAAGGAATTTTGACAGAAATATGGCCAACATAGGGCCATGTCACCCACCTGAGGAATATTTCGAGCCTAATGAAAATGTTTATTATTCCCTAACCTTACGTCCCAATGGATTCCAATGGGATAGGGAAATCATGTAGGACGAAAGCCAAGAAATTGGCACAAAACTTTGGACCAAGCTTTGTGGGCATGTCTAACATCTCCTAAAGAAGCAACGAATACTACACCATTTCGACTTACCTTTGGACATGATGCAGTGTTGCCAGTCGAAATACACTTACAATCAGTAAGAATCCAAAGACAAAATGAAATACCAACTGATCAATATTGGGAAATGATGATGAATGAATTAGTGGACGTGGATGAAGATAGGCTACATGCTTTAGAAGTTATGAGAAGACAGAAAGAAAGAGTAGCCAGAGCCTACAACAAAAGAGTTAAAAGTAAGCTGTTCTCAACCAATGACTTGGTATGGAAGGTTATATTACCTATGGATAAAAAGAACAGATTATTGGGTAAATGGTCACCCCATTGGGAGGGTCCCTTTCGAGTATTGAAAACATTTTCGAATAATGCTTACGAAATAGAAGAATTAGCAGAAGATAGAAGAATCTTGAGGGTAAATGGGAAATACTTAAAAAGGTATAAACCATGCTTGCAAGAGGTTAGAATCACTGCAGGATAATGCATGAGTTTTTGATACTTTCGAAATAGTCTGGATGAGTCAAAAAACAAGTATTTCTTTATATCTATCGAAATACATGTTCTTGGGGGGCAATTTGTTAGCTGGCTATTTCGAATAAGGAAGAAACCGCTATCAAAATAATATTTCGAATGAAGTACATAAGGAGATTAATATCAATATTGGATATTGGTGGAAGATTTGGAGTCTTTATGTTGAAGGATTATTCAAGTTCCAGCAGATTTCGATTTGGACTTTTTTGGTGTTCGAATTACAAAAGAGCTCCTTTATGTAAGGGTGCCAGAAGTTGGAAATAGTCCAAGTAATTGGGTTATTTCGAAAGCAACAAGATGCTTCGATTGGTACAGATTTCGCAAGATGCTTCGATTGGTACAGATTTCGAATTTCAAATAAAGAGCGCCATTCTGGAAGACGCGTGGAAGTCAGCAAGCATAAGAAGCCTGCATGCTTCGAACGTGGCGTGATTTTAGAGTAGGGTCGTTAGGGTCGAAACACTATAAATAGGTGTTCTTATGTTAGATTTAAGCATGTTCACTTTTATGTACTAAAATATCTCAAAATACTCAATACTTCCGTGAATTAAGGAAAACGAGTCAGAAGATACAATGTACGTGTTGAACATCATTACTTTTTTTACAATTTCAATACAAGTCTTGTTATATTTAATTCAAATTTACAGTATTTCGTTGTCTTTAAATCCTTCGATCACCTTTACAGCATTCCCTTGTCCTTTAAACACTTACATTTCCTTGTTCTTTACATCCTTACATTTCCTTGCATTACAGTTATTTCGTTGTCCTTAAATACTTCGATTTCCTTGCATTTCCTTTGTTTTACTTGTCTTTAAACACAGTCATTTCGTTAGACAGTATTTTTTACCCTTAAATCCTTCGATTTACCTTTACTTTGTCCTTTTAGCCAAACACTTATCTTTACATTCAAGCCCAAGTTTAATTCGAAGCCTTTCCTGCCTACATTCATTTAGTTTATTCCTATAGACCATTTTAGAAATCTTTCCTAAGAATCTCGTCTTCAAATTTAACATACAGTATAAGTCTATCAATATAATAGATATGAACATAAAACTAAGTTATGACACATGTGTTCTAGGATCAATCTAGTCGATCCTGCAAGTAACCAATAATAAATTAGTAAATTGGAAGACTAGCGGTTGTTTACTAGAAATCACTGTAAACAACAGTCAGAGATACGTTTCACAGTTCCACCTGACGTGTATTCAGATACACCATCCTCAAGCACCACTTGTTAATCTTCACATATCCAAGTTCTGAACAATGTCCTGACATTCATCCATACATTGTCTACTCTCTCTTGTCTTCAAATGAGGCAACACCTTTTTCACCATTCAGCCAAAGATTTTTTAGACTAGGCCCGCCCGCAAAGTGGTTCAAAAATATTCCTCTAAGAAATACTCATAGATATTCATGTTTTGAAGTATAATCACAATACTTTCTATTGAATTCAACACGTACTCCTTTCAGCTAGAATTAGAGAGACTTGAGCATGATATCTTCTATTTATCAATAGAGAAGTTCCATTGATCTTGAATTCAATCTCCAGAGAGAAATAAACTCAAAAAAATGATTCTCAGATCACTCCTCAGAAACATGAACATGTTTTGATTCAACCTACTGAGTTCCTAATTACAGAATCAGACTCAAGTTGCCAAGTCCAACATGATCTGCATCAATAACATAATGTCTGGATATCTTTCCTGGAATCACATCTTCACAAGAGGAACTTAAACACAACCTATTTGACCCCCAAGTAATCTATATGAAGACTGCACTTCTTCAGCAGTACATGCTAGACATAAGTTCAACTCCCCCTGTCATAGGTAATCGGTCCTCATTTAACAAGAACCACATAAATAGTGAATGAAAACACAAGACTCATCTTTATGTTCACATATAGGGAAATACACAACTTTTCACTCCTTGTTCAACACACCTGCTGAACACATTCATATACAGGCATATACGACTATGCTTCTTGAGAATACATCCAAACACCCTGGACTATTCACCCCTCAAATACATATATGACAAATATCCTTTCAAGTATCTCAACTCTTAGATAGGCTAGATGTCATTCCCATCAATCACATTCTCCATAATGACAGATCCCATTCACTTACTTTACAAGATTCAAGTTAACTCATTCTTTCTAGAGTAACTTGTAGTAGAAGGAACCACTTTCCCACAACCATTCTGATTTCAACATGAGTCAGAGCACCAGGTCTGATGTCCAACACAGACTCATCGTAATCCATAATATCCTTAAATACATTTTTCTACAATCATTCTCCAACATGATTTGATAAAACACTTATGAATCAAATGGTGAGTATCAAGCATCACACCATAATTCCAAGTTATCTTCCAAAAGAAGGTATAATGTTGCAACATCACATAGTACATCAGCATTTGCATAGAGGTCCTTCACAATGATCTCACTGTTGAATCAACATAATCCAAAAAAAAAACAGGCATCACAAAAAATAAAATACCACTGAGAGAAATAAACTTTCATACTTCTCATGAAGTTTCCATCAGAACCAAAAAGTTAATACAAAGACCATAATCATCCTTAAGAATATTAAGAGAAGATTCCCTCTATAAGCATCAAGGCATGGTAGGAACCAACTTCTTTTCAAGTCTTTTGTCTTCCATAATTTTGTACAGTCCTCCATACCAAAAGGTGCATTAGCATCTGAGGAGAAAATGACACACATTTCATGGACCTATGCTTAGACAGAACCTTCCTTGATCATACAGACAACTATGGTTATCTGACACAACTTTCTATAGAGGTGATTAATGGTATTTTGATCCACCAGTAAGACCGAATCTTTTAGATCTAAATCCTTCATGCACCAACCAGAATTCTGGAATACTCATACTAAACAGATGAGATGAGACTCCAATGCAAGTATATCAACTACTGAATGATTTACATAAGTCTAGAGATCATGAGCTAAATCAAAAGCCAAACTCTCAACTTAAGACCAGCTTATCCCAAGAGGATGTAGCTCCACTTCACAAAACACCTTCAAAGAAAACATCCAGATTTTCAACCTGGCGTCGGGACATCAATGGCATAATAAGATGTCTGATGAAATCTATATTGCCTGATATAGTCTTGAAGATCTACAGGCTTCTAAACCACATCCTACCTTGGATGTCTTTTCCAACCAAACTGAAGTTCCATGTTCTCATAGACTTGATCTAGATATCAAGTTTGAGTAGACATCCTCCATCCTGCTTAACATTAATCAATCTTCAAGAATAGTTCTCCACTAGATTCTTATGTCCTTTGAGCACACAATTCTTCGAGATGTTTGAGTAATAGTCCTAGACCTTTGATCTTAACCTCCATATCCTAATAGATAAATCTTTAACACTTATTCAGCAGAATACTACAAACTCCTTCACATGTAAAGGCCTGGCTCCTGTGTTTACGTAAACTAGATCAAGAATAAACTGACCAAAGGAAATTCACCGGGTTGATGATGTCTTCTCCTACATCAGCCTCTTCATTCAAGACAAATTAGGGATCTTTTGAGGACCACACAAATGATACTTATGCAAAAGGAAGAACATACACATGTATCTGTCTTCCAAGACTCTCACTTGGCATGCATAAACCGGATTCATAGGATAAGTTCTTGAGATTTCTCAACTAATGATGTTGTACTCTGGTGTAACATCTAGACTTCAAACATCTTAAATGATAATTAAAGGATAAGCAATTAAATACTTGTGGATGTCAAATATAGCAATTGATTTTAAATCCTTGTTTAGATAACCATACACGATCTAGAGGGCGTCAACACTATAGGAGCACAAATCATGTATGTATTCCCTTTGTCAAGGACAATGTTGAGACATCAAGGCTGACATCCTAACTTAGCTTTAGGATTAGAGAGTAACTCTTACCAGAACACAGATGGTGAAAAATAAATTACCTACATTAGATATCAGATATTAGAAATCAAGCCCTTCAAAAGCAAAAATAAATTTCTCTTGTCTTCTTGAGTGGTTTATCACTCTCAGATTCACTGTCTAGAATAAACCCAAAGTACCTTCATCTTGATTATTTTCTCTGGATAAGGAACACCTCAAAATATTCCAAGAGTAGATCTTCCTTGAACCACAACTCAAGGAACACACATTTCTGCTGGGGTTCTTTCATCAGAACCATATGCAGTAGAACAAAACACATCCTCAACTGGCTCCAAGAAAGATGTCAAAAACATCTTATAGGACATCATGCAAAAGAAATATCCTCAATAGTAGCCATCAGTTAGTGATTTGAGTATGTAGTCATTACTCCCTTTTTCATACCCAATTCATCTTCCTCCTCAAGGGAAAACCTAAATCACCAGAAGACAAACCAAACCTGAACACACAGGTTCACATATCAGAGGCATATACAACAAAAGAAAAATATGCCTCACAAGTAACACCACAACCATAGCAATAACTACAACCAACACTTAGCGACTTCATGAATACTTCTTCCTTGTCTATTGTACCAGAAAGTATCTTCCCTAGATCTCATCCAGAACAGAACATGATGAATGCTCTAATACCAATTGAAATTCTGGTATACAGATAACTAATGTCCTAACACATGTCAAAACACTAATCTCTGAAAAACAAAGACATCATAAAGCATATTGATTAATACATTATCAAAACAAGGGCATACCAGATGTTACAACATCTATTACGACATGTTAATCAACAAGTATAAACTGAACTGTAAATTCGAAAAATGATAATAACACAAAGATATGATGACTCAGTTTGGTGTATAACAACACCTACTATGGGGGATACTAAGTCAGGAAGAAGATTCTACTATTAGTAGTATCTTTTTATGTAAACAACCTCAGGTTTAGAGGTAAACAACCTCTATTTTACCTAATCAATACCCAATGAAATCTTTATCTCAGAACTCCATATAAGATAAGAGAAACCTATCTCACTCCCTAAATCACCTCAGTGATATCTAACAATCACAACCTCTGGTGACTGTATCAAACTACTTGAAAGACACCCCTTTCAATATAAATTTCATCCAAGACTCTTGACTAACAAACATACTTGGATTTGCTTCAGAGCTTCATCCAAGAACACTATACAATTCATTACCTAAAGGCTTATGAATCTGTATAAAAACAATGTTTACCACAATGTGTCAAATCGATACAAAGGATGACTTATAACTTAAGAAAAAACACGACTCTCAACACCTTAAACCCTTATTTTACTTTACAAAAGTTTTACACAAGGATTAGTTTAATTTCCATAGGTTAAGTCTTCCTTTTATAATCTTCAGGTGTCCATGGGCTTCGAATCTACTGTTAAAATATTCCTTGACCCACTGCTAAAGCGCTCCTTAAATCTTGGAACAGATTTACCAAAATCATGTTGTAGCAATCCAAGATGTCGAGTCTTCATGGTAAGACATCTTGTTCGACATGTTGTTCTTCACATGTTTTAACATCTTGTTCATCATCTTGTTTTACCAAAATTAGTCAAATCTTTAGAGCTTTCACATTTGAAGTACCTTCACTTGGAGGAAACAAATATTTTGCCTAGTTTATGGATGAGTTCACAAGAATGACATGGGTAACACTCATCAAGTTTAATCATGAGGTGTTTACTAAGTTTCAAAAGTTCAAGGTAGAGGCTAAAAAATAGAGTGGTCAAAAGCTAAAAGTTCCCAGAACTGGAAGTAGAGGTGAATATAACTCTACAAAGTTCAAAAAGTTCCGTGAGGAGAAAGAAATTGAGCATGAGGTGACTGTTCCACGCACTCCTCCATATAATGATCTTGCTGAAAGAAGAAATAAAACTTTGGTTGATATGACAAGGAGCATGCTGAAAGAGAAGAATCTGCCTCACGCCTTGTGGGGAAAAGCTATTACCACTTCAGCATATGTGCTCAATAGGTGTCCAACGAAGAAGCTGAAGGAAATTGTTCCTTTTGAGAAGTGAACTGGAGATAAGCAAAGTGTGATTCATTTCAATATTTGGTTCAGTTCTTTACCAACATGTTCCAAGTGTTACTAGAAAAAGATGGATGATATAAGCAACATAATATTGATGATTGGGTACCATAGTACATGTGCATATAAGTTGTATTTTCCAGTTCCTAATAAATTTGAATTTAGTTGAGACTTCATGTGAAAGAATCAGAGGCATGGGATTGGATCAAGTCTCAATCAAACTCTAATGTTGTGTCAACACTTGAGCTAAATTCTGAAGATACTTTTGAATTTTAAGGGAATTATGCTTCTGAAGATGAGTCGGAGTCTGAAGGTGACTATGAAGCTGAAGGAGACTCTAAAGACGAGTCTGACTCTGAAGGTGAATCTGATTCTAATCTAGATTCTGATGATGATCCAGACTCTAGATGTAATCCAAATTCTAACGGTGGTCATGCTTCTGAAGGTGGTCTAGCATCTGATATTGTTCCAGCATCTGATATTTGAAGTTGAAGGAGACTCTGAAGACGAGTCTTACTCTGAAGGTGAATCTGATTCTCATCTAGATTCTGATGATTATCCAGACTCTAGTGGTAATCCAAACTCTAATGGTGGTCATGCTTTTGAAGGTGGAACTTCTGAACATGGTCCAACATCTGATATTTTTCCAGCATCTGAATAAGATTTTGAACAAGTTTAGAGGCCACAAAGAATCATAAAAACACCAAAAAGATTTACAAAGTTTGACATGTTGCAAGATACTCAGATAGATTTTTAAGAAGAAGTCATTTAGTGTGCCATACTAGTAGACTCTAAACCAGTTAATACAGAAGAAGCTCTCAAGAAAAAAGTGTGGCTGAAGGCCATGAAAGAAGAACTTTAAGCTATAGAAAGAAACAACACTTGGGAGTTGACTGGTCTTTCAAAGGAGAAGAAAACCAGCAGCGTCATATGGGTTTTCAAGATAAAGTTGAAGCCAAATGAGTCAATTGGAAAATACAAAGCAAGGTTAGTAGCTAGATGATTTTTACAAAAAATTGGACTAAATTACTTTGAAGTGTTTGTACCTGTAGTTAAACATGAAACAATCATATTGGTGATTGCTATAGTTGCAAATAGGAATTGGCCTATGATGCATTTAGATGTGAAATCTACATTCATGAACGGTCCATTACAAGAAGAAGTATATGAGTCATAACTTCCTAGATTTCTGAAGAAGAACAAGGAAGGGATGGTGTACATGTTACATAAAGCGTTGTATGGACTAAAACAAACTCCTAGAACTTGGAATCTGAAAATTGATTCATTTTTTAAGTTGCAAGGATTCAGAAAATGTGAGATAGAATATGGAGTTTATGTTCAGCATACTTCTGAAAGCTATATGATTCTAGTGTGTCAGTATGTTGATGGCATATTGCTAATAAGAAGTGGTTCATATGAGATAATCAAGTTCAAGAAGGTGTTGATGAATGAGTTTGAGACGACTAATCTGGGAAAATGGTATATTTTATAGGGATAGAAAATTTGTACTTTGAAAAGGGTACCATTTTGCATCAGCTGGAGTATAAACTTGAACTTCTGAAGAGATTTGAGCTAACAAATTCCAAGACTGCAATCACACCTATTGAGACAAATCACAATATGAATTTTGATGCTGAGGATGATGACATATATGCTATAATTTTTAAACAATTAGTTGTCTCATTGAGATATCTTTGTAACACCAGACCTGACATTTGCTATGCAATTGAAATGTTGAATAAATTTATGAACAAACTAAAGTGGTCCCATTACCAAGATGCTGTCAGGATACTGAGGTACATTAAAAGGAATTTTAGGTATGGAGTGTTGTATCCTTCTGGTGTTAAATCTAACTCAGAGCTGATATATTATTTAGACTCTGATTAGTGTGGAGACAAAGTTGACAGAAGAAGTACTTTTGGATATTTTTTCAAGCATCTGGGAGGTCCCATTTCTTGGTGCTCAAAGAAGTAAACTGTGGTTGCCTTGTCAACTTGTGAAGTTGAATACATTGCATATACTTTGTCTGCGTGTCAAGTTGTTTGGCTAATGGATTTGTTGCATGATCTGAAGATCAAAGTGAACAAGCCTGTGAAGCTGATGATAAACAACAAATTTTCCATAAGCCTTACCAAGAATCCAGTACTGCAGGGGAGAAGCAAGCACATTGACACAAAGTTCTATTTTTGAGGAAAAGTTCATAATGGACTGCTAAAAGTTGTTCATATAGCACTCAAAAAAAACTTGCAAATGTTCTGACTAAAGCTAAAAAGACTGAACACTTTATCCACTTGAGGGATGAAATTGGTGTTGTAAAGTTTAATTAGCTAAATATGAATTAAAGGATGGTGTTAGAAGTAATTCATATTCATACGTTGTTGTTAGAGTCAGAAGTTTATGAGGCTTTGTTGTTCAGAAGCTAGATGCTTCAGAACCTTGCTCAGCGTAGCTAAGAACTTGCATGTTTAGAATCTTGTTCTGAATTTTTATTAGCATTAGTTAGTTTTGCTTATGTGACATAGTTTGCTTACATGGAATTTACTTTTTGTGTATTTAAACAAGTTTGTTAAAGTGAAATCATAGCTGAATTTTCACCATTGAGAGTTTGTTACATTTTTCTCTCTTATCTCTCTTTTTCCATCTTCATCTTCAACCTTGTGCTCCAACCGTTTTGAGCGGGTAAGTGGTATTATTTATAATACTCAAATTTTACCTTTAGTTTTGAAAGTTTTTATTCATGTTTAACTTTTACCGACATGTAGAGCTATGGGGGGATACAATTTTATGAAACGTAATATTATGGGTAAAAATTCAAGGTTCATTCTCCCAAAAGTAAGTATTACTTGTGCTTTTTTTTTACATTCATTTATTTTTGCTAATGTATTACTTGTGTTTTGTGTGTATTTATAACTATATAAAAATTATTTGTAGACACGAAAATAACTCAACGCATATGCACGTGGATACTATATTATGAAACATATGTTTGAAATTGTCTCCAAAGACATTATTAATTCATGGTCTAAGGTATAAACTTTATCCATATACATATGATTTATTTATATTTATTAAGTTAATGTTGTTGTTGTCAACTTATGATAATTTAAATTTTATTCAAATTATAGGGGTTTAGCGATCGAACACCATTCTCACAAGAAGATATATATGACATTCAACCAGTTTGAGTCGATTGCTTCCTATCTAACTATGAATTTCAACAACACTAGTTTTTCATGGTTGTTGTAAATATTGTGTATAGATTTTTTATTTTATATATATATATATATATATATATATATATATATATATATATATATATATATATATATATATATATATATATATATATATATATATATATATATATATATATATATATATATATATATATATATATATATATATATATATATATATATATATATATATATATATATATATATATATATATATATATGTATAGGTTCTCTTGGTGTACCATTTTGAATGTGCACATTTGGTTTTGTAAACAATGTGTGTATATTTAATTATGTTCGGTTATAAAATAAAGTGCACTGATTTTCTCACAAAATGTTATGTTCTGATTTTGATTTTGTGTAAAAAAATTATAGGGCACTCAAATTGAGATGTAAAACAAAAATAAAAATGACAAAAATTAGGTTTTACTCGTCGATTTTAATTTTAAACTAACATAAGTATTGTTGTACCCCAAAATTTGCCCTCTCATTTATCAAGATTTTCTCACAAGATCTCTTTGACTCAAGACTGGATTAGGGTTTGACCAGCTCAAGACCTCTCATCATGCACTGATCACCCAAAATTAGGGTTTGAGCTTGCCCAAGGATTTTTGGACTATCAATGCTTAATATGACTTTCAAACATCATTATGGACCCCTAAGTTTACTCATGACAAGTTTCAAGCCTTGAACCACATTTTTGATCAGTCAATTGGACAATTGACCTAAAAATCAGTTGTATTGGGGAAAAAGTCAACCATGGCCAATTTATAGTCAAACTTTATAATTTTTTATCCACACCAACATTTTAGACTCACATATATCATTTTATCAAGTTTGGACCATAATTCTTCAAGAAATTTGATCAAATCATCTAAAGGGCAAAATGGTCAAAATTAGGGTTTTGACTGAGAAAGGGTAATTTCTGATTTTTGACCTAGAAAATGACCAATTTATTTGAAACATGATTTCAAGGTTTCAATTGCATCATCATGACATAATGAAATGGTTCAAAACATTGCAAATCCATTGGATTGACAGATGAAATTTGCAGTCAACTGATCAAAAGTCAACTGTATACTAAAAAGTCAAACTTTGACTTTTTGGTCAAAATCAAATACCAAGGATCACAATTCATCAAAACATGTCAAAATGTGAAACTTTTTCATCAATAAATCAAAGATTGAAGATTTGGTTTCAAAATTTGAAATTTTCTTAACTTAGAAATTTTCTTAACTTAGAAATTTTTCTAAGTATAGAAAATATCTTATTTTTTTCTCAACTTTAAGCCAAATTTCCACCATGTTACAAGATGATTCAAAGAAAGTTCTCAACATGAAAGTTGTAGACCTCCAAAAAATCTAAAACTTTGCTTCACACATTTTTCCCTAAAGATGCTTGAATCTCAAGATATAATTTTGTGAATACATGCTCATGAACTAAAATAACTTAGTGAAATTTTGCCCTAATTTAGGTAGGTTTTGACCTAACTTCATGAAAATTTTTCACCTAGTTCTAAGCGAAATATTGAAATTCATTTAAAAGATGAGTTATAGATCACATTGCAAGATTTCCAAAATGTCCAAGAACTCCTTGAGATCATTTTTGAGTAGAGAGAATCGAAGAGATGAAGTTGGCAATTTCTCACTTTGATTTCAAGCCATTTCATGAAGAACAAAATTCAAATCTGAACCTATGCTGCCTAATTCTTGCTTTACAGGCCTCAAAATTGTTTCTCACTTCATAATTTAATGCTTACTCAGTTGATAAAGCCTTAATCCAAGCACAAGAGTCTTTGTCCAAGTTTCAATTCCATAAATGGCACAAAGTTGCCATTGCCATTTTGGAAAAGCATAACTTTTACAACTTTTCATTTCTTGAGCATTGGACCTATTTTCTATGCACACACAAGTCCTATAAACCAAATACAAGTTGTCTAGAACTTGTACCAACTCCAAGAAGGCCTGTGCAGGCATGCAGGGAATGGTCTCTTCACCTTTCTTAAAAAGCAAGCAAGAGTGCAAAAAGGACACAACTCAGAAATCTGTTGAGGAGTGGATTTGAAACTTTCTCTATACTAATACACAAACACATTACAACTTATAACACGAGATCTAGCAAGTAACTAAGAGCCCATGGAAAACCATGGATGAAAAGGGTGCTAATACCTTACCTTTTCATAATCTACCCCCCGAAATCAAGAAACAATCTCAAAGGTCTTTCCTGTGCTTTTTCACCTTTCCTTTTAGATAAAGGAAAAGTCGGTGGTGACTCTTGCTAACCGTAACATTTGCAATAAAACACAAAACCTCAAGTCAGTTCTCCCACCGTATCACAGAACTGGCGACTCTGCTGGGGATAATTATGAAAGTGGGGTTACCTTAGGGCTAGATCACATTTATTTGCTTACATTTTTTGACTTGTATGCTTTACTTTATGGTTCTTTGTTTGGGTTTGAAATCCTTCACCCGGATTTGGGATACATTATAGGTAAATAGTAATATGTTGTGGAAACTGTGTGGGGTATACCGACATGGTCTAAGCAATAGCTATGTTAGTGTGACATATTTGTGGATACTGGTAGCCTTTGAGTTAATCAAATAGAATACGGGGCCGCTGAGTGATGTCATGAAGCACTAACAAACTTCTAGAACCCTTTACTTGACCAACTTGGCCTTTAGGATGTAGTGAGATGATCGGCTTTGGTGCAGTCTGAAGTTGGTAGATACTCGATACTACACTCATTAAGGTTTGGTTTCTTGGGATATTTCGGTCGCCATTAAAGAGGCTTGAGCTGAAACAATGACCAAGGAAACAATTCGGGGATATTGAGCTCCTTAGAACCCGGTTACTATTACTAGGACAGGTTTAAGCCAACTAAACTTCAAGAGGATACTTACCTATAAAACCCCATGCAAGCCTAAACTAAGAACTTGTTTGCCTTGTTTGTATATGCATACTTGTACATAACATCATGGACATCATGAGCATCATACACATCACTAACCATTTCAAGGATTTTGGAGATTCATCTTTGATCTTGTTTTGTAGGATATGGATTCACTTCGCAGGAAAACTATCCAAGTTAACCTTGTAAGAATTCCTCCACAACTCAAGGAGCTAGCTTCAAGGATCCCTGAGAACTCTCCATTCACCGAGAGGTATGGTCGTCTACTCAATTTGGTCACCTCCAACATAGATGAGGATATGATGAAAGTGCTCTTCCAGTTCTTTGATCCGTTGCACCATTGCTTCACATTTCCCGACTATCAGCTTGTGCCTACTTTGGAAGAATTCTCCCAACTCTTGAGGAATCCCATTCTCAATCAACTACCTTTCAACGGTACGGAAAGAGACCCAAAGCCAGAAGAGATTGCTCAAGCTCTTCACTTGCACTCATCTGATGTCACAACTCATTGGGAAACTAGAAGTGGTGCCAAAGGCTTCTTAGCAAAGTTCATGTTTTAGAAAGCCCAAAGCTGTTGGAATTCCTTAGACTTGCAAGCCTTTGAGGAAATTGTGGCTCTTCTCATCTATGGGATGGTTTTGTTTCCCAATCCTGACCAACTCATAGATGTGAGTGCAGTCAAAATCTTCATGTCACGCAATCCGGTGCCTACATTACTAGGGGATATCCTACACTCTTTTCACACTCGAACAATGAGGAAAAGGGGTGTCCTTATGTGTTACACTCCTCTCCTGGAAAGATGGTTTATTTCTCATCTTCCCCAATCAGTCTTAAAGAACGAGCAAGGTTCAAGGTGGTCACAAAGGTTAATGACGCTCAAACATTCAGATATTCATTGGTGCTCACGATCCAAAGAGAATGTTATCATTGTTGACCGTTGTGGGGAATTCCATAATGTCCCTATACTTGGCATTAGGGGAGGCATCGTCTACAATCTTTTCTCAGCTCTAAGACAGTTTGGTTACGCTCGAAGGGATGGCCCGCACGAGATGTTGATTCAAGGTTTGGTATTCGACTACGATAACGACGATCAAGGTCTTCGCCAGAGATTCATCCGAGCTTGGAGGATGCTAAACAAGGTGGATAGCAAGACATTAGGACACAAGAATTCCATCCCTCTTGAGCCTTACCTCAAGTGGTTACGAACCTGCGCCCAAAGTCTTATGATGCCTTATCCTTCCATTCTCCTGGTGATCATTGAGCCCGTTAAGGAGGGAGAAGTTCCATACACTATCCTACATCCTGACATGCCCACATATCTTGAAGACCTACAAACAGATTGGATACAGCTCAAAGGAGAGCGAGATACTTTCGAAGCCCAATTCTATGCAAGCGAGAAGAAGGTTTTGGAACTCACTAGTCTACTTCATAAGGAGCAGACTCTAAATGCCTACATTGCACCAAAAAGGATACGCACTACCTTTTTATCTTAGAGTTTTGTATTATTTTGCCCAAGGGGCATTGATGTACTCAAACTTTATCTTATTAATATAACGTGTGTTTTCTTTTCGTCTAAAACAAACTTAAATCTTTGAAATCCTTGAAAACATTGCATATGCACATATCATTCATCATAACATAAACAGGTCTTTTACAACAAGTTTCCCCATCTCTCTACTGTTTATTTCAGTAAGATGGATCTCGAACAGACAGTCAAAGATCTCCAAGCTCAGAACACGCAATTTCAACAGTTACTCATGACCCTAGCCAAGGGGCAAGAGGAGTTGAAGACTCTGCTGGCTGAGGAAAGAAAGAAGAAAACAAAAAAAGGTCACTGGGGTTTTAAACATGGGGAGAAGGTTTCAAGGACAGACTAGAAGAGCCTTTAATTTTGCAACAACATCTGCTGAAGGAGAGGGGAAAGGAAAGGAAATAGCAGTTTCGTCAAAATCAGAAGAGGAGGAAGAAGAGGAAGACTACTCTGAGGAACAGTATCCTCCAGCTGATGATAAGTACAGACATCTTGAAGAGCGTTTGAGCGTTATGGAAATACAAAAGGTGCCAGGTCTAGACTTTGAAGAATTGGGACTAGTGTCGGGGATCGTGATCCCTCCAAAATTCAAAGTGCCTTTGTTTGCAAAATATGATGGGGTGTCATGTCCTAAGATGCACCTCCGATCATATGTGAGAAAGATCCAGCCACACTCCACTGATAAAGACTTGTGGGTGCATTTTTTTACAAGATAGTCTATCTGGAACACAACTCGACTGGTTTTACCAACTGGAAAGGGCCAACGTCCACAACTGGGAAGACCTTGCTGCAACTTTCTATAAGCAATATCAATATAATGCAGATTTGGCGCCTACCCGTACTCAACTTCAGAGTATGGCCATGGCTTCCAATGAGGGTTTCAAGGATTATGCGCAGAAATGGAGAGATCTAGTTGGGAGAGTTCAACCCCCTCTGTCTGAAAGGGAGTTGGTGGACATGTTCTTAGGCACTCGTCGGGCCCTTTCTTCAACCATTTAATTGGAAGCTCATCTGCAGGATTTACTGAGTTAATACTGACCGGAGAAAGGGTGGAAGCTGGCATAAAAAGTGGAAAGATTCAGAAGGATTCATCTGCCTCTACAGCTGTGAGGAAGCCCTTCATTAAGAAGAAGGATGTATCTGTTGTATATCCATAAAGGAATCAAGGGAGAACTGAACGCCGACCAATGGTAGAGGCTGTTATAATACCAAAGCCTACATTTGATCAACCAAGAAGTAACCAACCGAGGGTGGAAAGGCTAGTCCGGCAATTCACCAGAATTAATATGACTCTAGCCCAGGTTTTACCGCACCTTCTGAAATCTAATTTGGCAACTTTAAAAGAAGTTCCAAAAACCCTAACACAACGTCCCCTCATTATCACCCAAATGCCCGTTGCGCATATCATTCCGAAAGTCCGGGTCACGACACTAACAACTGTTGGGCTTTAAAAAACAAAATTCAAGACCTTATAGATGCAAAAGAGATTGAGTTTGATGCGCCCGAGAAGCCAAATTTCATTTCTGCTCCTATGCCTAGACATGGTCATAACGCCAATGCAATTGAAGAAGATTTGTTTGTTACCACAGTCGATGAACTCGTGACTCCACTCCCAATCATTAAGATAAACTTGTTGAAAGTCGGTGTATTCCCGGGTTGTAATGAAGAATTCCACCTCTGCTTATCCTCACCAACTGTTTTCCCTTTGTTGAAGACAGGCATTCAACGCTTGATAGACAACAAAGAAATTCTGTTCAAAAGTACTCCTGTTTCACATGTTCTTGTTGAAGACGTTTCAATCATCGCCATCTCCGCCAATTCTTCCAGGGTCCCCAAAAGACCCGTTAGAATTACATGGGTTCCAAAAGCTACTCCTCCTCTTATAATCACAATGCATGGGCCAGTCCCGTATGAATCAGACAAAACTGTGTCGTGGAATTACAATGGGGACATCTACTACCATGGCATCAAACAAGATGGGTTGGCCGCCGAAGAGATAAACTCCAAAGAAGAAGACTCTGACATTAGTAATATTGCCGGAACTAGTAAGATTACCCGAAGCGGTAGAATCTTCTCTCCAGAAATTTCCCCCCCAAAGGCAGTTTTTCGACCCGTGGCTTCTCCAAAGATTACTTTCGTACCAATAATCATCTCTGCAAGTGCTCCTATTGACGAAGACGATACAACCCCTGCTGTCATTCCTACCAACACTCCTACTACTGAAACTCGAGGAAAAAGTATTCAAGTAGAGCTTGTCCGGACGAAGGCTCAATCACTGACTATCCCCGAAACCTCCAAGAAGGAAATGGAGGAGATCCTGAAAATAATAAAGAGGAGCGACTACAATGTAGTTGAGCAGTTGGGGCAAACTCCCTCCAAAATCTCCATGCTGGCATTGTTACTACGTTCCGAGGCACATGCAAAAGCCCTGGTGAAGTTTCTAAAGATAGCCCATGTGCCACAAGAGGCATGTGCTGACCAATTTCAAGATTGTGTGGCCAGCTTGATAGCGGATAACGGCCTAGGCTTCTCAGATGCTGATCTGACACCAAGGGCAAGAAAGCACAACGAGGCATTGTATGTATCTGGAATGTAGAGACACAACTCTGACTCGTGTCTTGGTGGACACTGGCTCATCTTTGAATGTCTTACCGAAGAAAGCTCTCGACAGACTGGACTGCGAAGGACTGACCCTGAAACCCAGTAACATAGTCGTAAGGGCATTTGATGGCTCAAAGAGGATGGTCCACGGGGAGGTGGATATCCCCATAAAGGTTGGAACTCAAACTTTCAACTCAACCTTCTATGTAATGGACATCTGCCCCTCTTACTCCTAACTGCTAGGACGGCCATGGATTCATAATGCTGGCGCTGTCACCTCTACACTGCACCAGATGCTGAAATATCCGGTCCAGGGAAAGATTATCATTGTCCACGGAGAGGAAGAGTATATGATTAGCCACCTCAATTCCTTCCGGTATGTGGAATTGGACGGCGAGTTCATTGAAACTCCTTTTCAACATTTCGAAGAGGTCCCCCAAGAGGTAGTAGTGACCAAGACTGCGTCCCAGGTTCCCAAGATCACAAGACCTCTACTCCAGATGTCATCTCTGAAAGACGCCAAGGCAGTAATAGAGGAGGGTGGATGCACCATCTGGGGGAAACTTCTGGATATTCTGTATAAATCTGACAAATTTGTCTTAGGTTTCACTTCAAGTGCTCAGAAGGATGTACGTCGTGCTCGTGCTGGAGGGCCACCCTTGAAGATTAGCAATCGGGAGGTCAATGAAGTAGAAGATGGTGAAGAGGATTGCAACTTGGAGGATTGGATATTTCCAACTGTCAGCGGAGGAATTCGCAATTGGGAGGCCAGAAACTTTATTCCAATAAATTTCATCCTTCAGTAATTTATATTTACATTTCTGTTGGACTTGTAATATTCACAAACAATTCACACATTTAAAACCTTGTGTCTTGCTCGAGGCACAATGGTCCATTTGTAAGGGTTATTATTTCATCTTCATATGACATTCAATGAATCATGGACGTTTTTCGCATACAAACTTTTATACCCTTACACACACCCACACTCACAAATGCAGGTACCCCTCCATTCCAGATCCCATGGGTAACGATACTGCTATGGCTTTTTGTGACTCTGAGAATATAATCTACCAAGCCGAAGACGGAGGTGAGGAGGATTGTGAAGTACCAGGGGAACTTGCCAGACTACTACAACAAGAAGAAAGATCCATTCAGCCTCACGAGGAACTTGTGGATACGATCAATCTGGGTACCGAGGAGTATTAAAAAAGAGGTCAAGATGGGTGCCAATCTGGAGCCCAGTGTCAAGGAGCGTCTGATTCAGCTATTGCATGATTATGTTGAGATCTTTTCCTGGTCATATGAAGACATGCCAGGACTTGATACAGACATCGTGGTACATTGTCTACCTATAAGAGAAGATTTTCCACCAGTCAAACAAAAAGTCCGCCGCATGAGGCCTGATATGTCAGAAAAGATCAAAGCGGAGGTCATGAAGCAATTCAATGCTGGATTCTTAGTTGTCACTTCCTATCCTCAATGGGTTGCCAAAATTGTTCCCGTACCTAAAAAGGACGGCAAAGTACGAATGCGCATGGATTATAGAGATTTGAATAGGGCCAGCCCTAAAGATGATTTTCCACTCCCCCACATCGATATCCTGGTTGACAATACGGCCCAACACAAAGTGTTTTCCTTAATGGACGGATTCTCAGATTACAACCCAATCATAATGGCACCTGAAGACATGGAGAAAACTACATTTGTCACATAGTGGGGCACATTCTGCTACAAGGTGATGCCATTCGGACTGAAGAATGCTGGGGAAACCTATCAATGCACCATGGTAGATTTATTTCACGACATGATACATCATGAAATAGAGGTCTACGTAGATGACATGATAGCCCGGTCACAAACAGAAGAAGAGCACTTGGATCACTTGCAAAAGCTGTTTGAGAGACTAAGGAAGTACAAGCTAAGGTTGAATCCAAACAAGTGCATATTCGGAGTACGGTCCGGTAAACTCTTAGGCTTTGTCGTCAGCAACAAAGGTATTGAGGTCGATCCGGACAAGGTTAAAGCAATACAAGAAATGCCTGCTCCTCGTACTGAGAAGGAAGTCAGAGGATTCTTGGGACGCCTGGACTATATTGCCAGATTCATTTCTCACCTAACGGCTACTTGTGAGCCAATCTTCAAACTATTGAAGAAAGATCAAGTAGTCATATGGAATGATGAATGCCAGGTTGCTATTGACAAGATCAAAGAGTACTTACAAGAGCCTCCTGTTTTGATTCCACCAGTCGAGGGAAGACCACTGATCATGCATTTGAGTGTTTTAGAAAACTGAATGGGGTGTGTATTGGGGCAGCATGACGAGTCTGGCCGAAAAGAGCACGCTATTTACTACCTAAGCAAAAAGTTTACCGACTGTGAAACCAAATATTCACTGCTCGAGAAAACTTGTTGCGCTCTAGCATGGGCTGCTCGCCAACTAAGACAGTATATGCTGACTCATACTACCTTGTTAATATTTAAGATGGATCCGATAAAATACATCTTCGTGAAGCCTGCTCTGTCTGGGAGGATAGCTAGATGGAAGATGATCCTAACAGAATATGACATACATTATACTACCCAGAAAGCTATAAAGGGCAGTGTATTGGCTAATCACCTTGCTCACCAAGCTGTAGAATACTATCAGTCAATGAAGTTTGAATTCCCGGATGAAGACATCATGAAATTAGATAACTGTGAAGAAATCAGGCCATATGACGGGCCTGAACAAGGATCCCGATGGACCCTGTTCTTTGATGGGGCATCCAATGCACTTGGTAATGGTATCGGCGCTGCACTCATATCTCCAGAAGGGTGTCATACTCCTTTTACTGCCAGACTTTGCTTCAACTGTACGAACAATATGGCGGAATATGAAGCATGCATCTTTGGTCTCAGAGCTTCCATAGACTTGAGAATCATATCTTTAGATGTGTTTGGAGATTCAGATTTGGTCATCCGTCAGATCAAAGGGGAATGTGACACTAAGCACCCAAACCTTATCCCTTACAAAGAACATGTTTTAACATTGCTACCACATTTTGAGAAGATTACCTTCGAGCATTTCCCGCGAGAAGAAAATCAGCTAGCAGACGTTCTAGCCACAATGTCATCTATGTTTAAACTTAATTGGGATAACGAGGCTCCCCAGATCACCATCGAACGAATGGATGAACCAGAACATTGTCACGAGATTAATACTGAAGAGGTAGTGGACCAGCCTTGGTTTCATGAGGTCAAGAGGTATCTCGAGGCTCAAGAATATCCAGAAGGAGCTTCAATCAATGATAAGAAGTTCTTAAGGAGATTCTCTGCTAAGTTATTCCATAGTAATGGCATCCTGTACAAATGCAATCATGACTCTATTTTGCTTCGGTGCATGGATAAGGTTGAAGCTAAAAAGATCATGGCTGAATTACATGATGGTACTTTTGGCACCCACTCCAGTGGGCATAGGATGGCAAAGAAAATCCTATGGGCAGGCTATTATTGGTCTACTATGGAAGCAGATTGCTATCAACACTCTCAGACTTGTCATAAGTGTCAAATTTATGCTGACAAGGTGCACATACCCCCAATTCCTCTGAATGTCTTGACGGATCCTTGGCCCTTCGCTATATGGGGAATTGATAGGATTGGGGAGATCAAGCCGACAACCTCTAATGGACATCACTTCATCCTAGTGGCTATGATGCGGTGGGAGAACTGACTTGAGGTTTTGCGTTTGTGTTTGCAAATGTTGCAGTTTAGCAAGAGTCGCCACCGACTTTTATTTTATCCAAAAGGAAAGGTAAAAAAGCACAGGAAAGACCTTTGAGATTGTTTTTGGGTTCGGGGGGTAGATTATGAAAAGGGAAAGTGCTAGCACCCTTTTCATCCATGGTTTTCCATGGGCTCTTAGTTACTTGTTTAGATCACTTGCTTTGCTTTTTCAATTGTTTGAAATGGTGCTTTGTGTGGTTTTGAAAGTATTTTGAAAAGAGGCATTTGTTTAGGCAATCTTTGTAATGATTCTCGTTCGTAAGAATGTATACAAAGATGTTTGTCTTTTGAAAAATGTTTCAATGTTTGAAAGTTGTTTTGGAAATGTTTTGAAAATGTGTGTGTGTTTTTTTTGAAAATAGCAAGGATTGTTTGAAAGAGATCAAGTAACTAGGATCTATCTACCCTACTCAAAAGTATTTCTTGTACATTTGTATTCCTTTAATATTGTTGTTTTACCATTGCTTTGGTAAACAACTCTATCTTTGGATGTTAAACGGGACGGGCGTGGGTCATCACATGACCATGATAGCAATGGTGCCAAGTATCTTAGTAAGTTTTTGAGGGACTAAGATCATCTTTGTTTAGGCAACCTTTTGATAGCGTCATCGAGGGACTATGATCTTTTTGTTTTGTTTTGTTTTGTCAAGATACCTAACATGCATACAATGGCCATTTTGTAAGGCAACCATGTGGGTGAAACCCTAGAGGTGCTTGTGTGCAATGTGTTGTCATTTTTCATGCATTTTTGTCTTGTATTAGGTCTTGCTATTTGTTTGATTTTGTCTTATCATACAAACCCTAGTTTTTACTAAACATGTGTATAATGCGGTAAATTGCGTAAAGTGAATCTAAGCTATTACAACAATATTATGGGAGGGGGGATACAAGTTTTGAATGGGGGATATTTGCACAAAATAAAACCCTAATTTACTATTACAATCCAATTGAATTTATTGTACAATAAATAAATAAACAATTATTTAAATATGCAATAAAAAATGTAAATATGCAAAAAAAATGTTTTGTAATTGTTTTATGTATGAGAAAATAAAATTATCTAAGTCCTAAAAAATAAGAAAAAATAATATTATTATTTTTAAAAGGGGAAACCCTAATTTTGTTTTAAAAGAAAATATTGTTTTCTAATTATTTATTTTATTCATTTTGTAGAAGAAAAATAATAATTAATATAATACATAAATATTAAAAATTAAATATGTGTGAAAATAATGTTTTGTGTGAAAAATAAAAAGGTATAGTATTTTTTAAAATTATTTACATGAATAAATAAGAAAATAAGCTCTATTTATTAAAATAAAATTATTTTATACGTGAAAAAAATAATTAAAATAAAATAAAGTTGCAAAAAATTAAGAAAATTATTTTTGTGATTTTTAATGTTCAGAAAAATAAATGCAAGTCAAAAATATAAAATATGCAAGAAAATATGCAAAAATATAAAAATAATCAAAGGGGGTGCAGATAGGAAACAGGGGGGTGTGGAAAGTAGAAAAAACAATCCCCAGGCTGGCTTCATCCCTGTCCTCCAGCCAAACAATTTCGCGCGTTCTGCCTTCAAATCCTGTTCTTGCTCATGCTTGCATAAAATCAAAAACTCATAACATAAAAAGTGTAGCTTGTAAACTCACGATTCCAATGATATAAAGTTTGTGACCTAACACTCAAAGATCAAGGAGAATTTTATCACCCCTAATTTCTGACCTAAAATTTTCATGAACTTCAAGCTTCAAATTCTCACTACTCAGTTAATATAAATAACAACTATGTATATGTACAGCTTAGGCAAGTTAAGGACTACATTTTTGCTTCACAAATCAAAGCTTAAGGATGCCTAAATAAGGAGATAGAACTTTGAAAAATACCTTGTTCAGTTGAGTTTGGATATGGCAATGTGGGAACTTTGAGTGAGGCCTGAAGATCATGTGAGCTTCCTTGAAGTTCCCTCAACCTTTTCCAATGCTTAGCTGGCCTTGTAGATACTTGAATCTCCTTGCACGAGTCAACCTGCAACCTTGCAAAATGAAAATGGAGAAGTGTGAAACTGAGCTCACAGTTGCAAGATGAATTCTTGGATAGCTTGGATGTGATGTAGGGAAGATGTTTCAAGGGTTGAAAGGAAAAACGCACGAGCAAGTTTCAAGTTGGCAAGTGTTCTGCAGATGATGCCCTGTTTGGGCAGAAAAGTGTGATTTTGGTGTTTGAGAGTGTTTGGGATGTTAGGCAATCGTGCTTAGGCTTGTTACAAGTTTTTGAATATGTTTCAAATGATTTTAAGGCTTCTCTTTATCAGATGCACAAGCTTACTACACTTTTGCAAGTTTGCTTGCTTTTGAAGAAAGTTGGAAGTGACAATGCCAAAGGCCTGTACAGGCTAGCTTATGGACTGCAGAGGGTTGGTGTACTTCGCCTGATATTTTTGGATCTTGCTTGTGACAAAGAAACAGGTCCAATGCTCAAGGATAGCAAAGTTGTAAAAAGCTTGCTTTATCAAAGTAGTATTATGAACTTTATGCCCTAAATGGATTAAACTCTTGTACAATGCTCCATAGGTCAGAATAAAGCCAATATCCAATGAATTTGCATTTAATTATGGACTGTAGAAGAGATTAGGACCTGTAATGCAAGGTACAAGCATGCTAGGACAGATTTGCAACTTGAACCATTGTGAAAATGCCTTGAACAAAAGTGATAAATTGCCATTTTCCCTTCTTCGATTCTCCCTAACCATAAATGATCTTGGAGAGTTCTTGGACATTTTGGAAAGCTTTTAACATGCTCTACAATACATTTTTGAAATGAATTTTGATATACCTCTTGGAACTAGGTGAAAAATTTCCATGAAGTTAGGTCAAAAACCTGCCTAAACTAGGGCAAAATTTCACTAAGTTAAAAAGTTTATAGACCCCTATTCACAAAATTATAACTTGAGATCCAAGAATATTTTGGGAAAACTTTTTGAATAAATCTTTTAGATTTCATGGAGGACTACAACTTTCATGTTGGAAGTTTTCTTTGAATCCAATTGCATCATGGTGAAAAAGTTGTGGAAAGTTGGGAAAAAATAAGAAATTTCCATAACTTAGAAAAATTCTAAGTTATGAAAAATTTCAAATTAAAACCCTAATTTGCCATTTTAGGTTTCTTGGTCAACAAGTTTCACATTTTGACATATCTTGATGAATTATGACCCTTGGCACTTGATTTTGACCAAAAAGTCAAAGTTTGACTTTTCAGTGTACAATTGACTTTTGATCAGTTTACTGCAAAATTCATCTGTCAATCCTATGCATTTGAGATCTTTTGAATTATTTGATTAGGTAAAAATGATTCTATTGAGTCCTTAAAATCATGCTTGAACCAAATTGGTCATTGGCTAGGTCAAAAATCAGAAATTGCCATTTCTCAATCAAAACCCTAATTTTGTCCATTTTGCCCTTTTGATGATTTGATCAAATTTCTTGAGGAGTTGTGGTCCAAACTTGATCAAATGGTACATAGGAGCCTATAATGTTGTTGTGGATAAAAAATTATGAAGTTTGACTGTAAATTGGCCATGGTTGACTTTTTCCTCAATACAACTGATTTTTAGGTCAACTGTCCAATTGACTGGGCAAAAATGTGATTCAAGGCTTGAAACTTGGTATGAGCAATCTTAGGGGTCCAAGATGGTTTATGAAAGTCACATTAAGCATTGATGGTCCAAAAATACTTCTGCAAACTCAAACCCTAATTCCAGGTAATCAGTGCAAGGTTAGGTCTTGAGCTGAGCAAACCCTAATCTTGTATGGAGTCCAAGGAGTCTTGTGAGGAAAATCTTGATAAATGAGAGGGAAAATTTTGGGTTACAACAGATGCCCCTGTTCAATCTTCTTAAACCTGAAGAGTTAGATTGGCGATTTTTGTCGTTCGTGACTCGAAGGTAAAAGATGATTGGACACTAGAGTGCCAGTAAATTTGCACTCGTCAAAGTGTAGTTGATGGAATGGGCTTAAAGATTCCATTTTGGAGAGGTGATAGAATCTTGTTGGAGATGGGCTTAAATATTCCATCCAAGAATGTTTGTTGTAAGTCAAAAGAATGAGCATCAGAATGGTGTCCGTATCTGGAACGTATTTGTACTGTATCTAGGGACTGAATCTGAATGAGCGATGGAATAGCATCCGTGTCTAGAGCGTATCAAAGCTGTATTTGAATGTTGAATCTAAATAAGAAATATAATAGCATCCGTGTCTGGAGCGTCTCTGAGCTGGGGAAAATCAGAATAGGTGGCAGAATGGCAACCGTGTCTAGAGCGTATCTGGACTGTGTCTGAATGTTGAGGTCTGACTGAGTAATCAGAATGAATTTCATGTCTGGAGTGTATCTGTACCGTATTTAGAAGTTTGATCTGAATGAGAAATAGAATAGCTTCTGTGTCTAGAGCGTATCTAAATTGTATCTGAGATCTGAGTCTGAATGAGCAACAGAATGACTTCCGTATCTAGAGTGTATATGTACTGTATCATGATTGCTGAATCTTGAATGAGGGCCAGAATGGCATCCGTGTCTGGAGCGTATCTAAACTTGAAATGTGAATGAATAGCAGAATGACTTCCGTGTTTGGATCGTATCTGTACTGTATCACGATTGTATACTATTAATGGTAGCTTGTTAATATTATCCTGAAAAGGAGAACATGTTAGCTGAAACACAAAGTTATGTTGCATGAAATGTATGATGCAATATATGTGTTTTATCCATGTTTATGATATATGAATGTATTGTATGCACATGTAAGCTGATTTGATGTATTTCTGAGGAAAATAAATCCTTGACAGCTGAGGATAATGAAATCCTTGACTGCTGTCGGGGATTCAAAATCTTTGATTGCTGAGGATGAGAAATACTTGGTGACTGTTGGGGATTAAAGATCTTGAAAACCTCTGTGGAGATATGAGGATCCTTCATGTCTTGAAGTTGGAGTAATGACAAAATCTGTTGCGAGAGTAATGCCAAACTGCTTGAGAAATCTGCTTGGAGAATCCGGAGAACTTTGATGACTTCTATTGGGGGTTGCACAATGGAAATCTTTATTCTGCCGGGGAATAGGGAAGACTCTGATGGCTTCTGCGGGGAACTAAGAATGATAATCTTCATTCTGTTGAGGAGCAATGAAAACTTTGGTGACTTCACTGGGGAAATGAGAATGAGAATCTTCAATCTGCTGGGGAGTTTGAACCCTGTGGGGAAGAAGGCTTACTGTTGGAGAGTAAGTTCAGGAGTTTTCGGTCGTCTGCCACTCTACTGGGAAGTTATCCTAGGTTGGGGAGCGACAAAAGTTAACTGTTATCTGGTTGATTTCCAGGCTTCAAGATAACTTACTGGGGAAATTGGATGGTTTCCGCTGGGGATTGATAGTTAGAAGTTTGGACTCGACTGAGGAAGAAGGTTTCATCTCCGTTGGGAATCTGTAACTCAAAGTTTTTGCTCCGCTGTGGATTGGGAGTTTGAAGTTTTAAATCTGATGGGAATTAAGGGTTTGAAATTATAACTCCGCTGGGGATATGTATTTCAAGGTTTTAGCTCCGCTGGGGATCTAGATGATGTATTGTAGGGATTGCTCCTGGAATAACCTAAAGACGTTTTCCTATCCTTTCAGCCTGTCAGTAATTGTTCTTTTCCATCATGTTTATTTGTAAACATTAATTATGTTCAAATGCATATGTTCATCAATGAATCATTGGACGTTTTTGCAAATAAAAACACAAGCGTAAAAGGAAAAAGACAAACAGTTTTTGCACTTTGAAAGAGGTATCTTTGTATTTACTTTGAATAAGTGTTTTTTACAAAGGAGACAGGCATCCTAGTAAGAGGATGGTGTCATAAAAATAAGAAAAATTTATACAAAGAAAAAAATAGCTATGTGTAAAAAATCCCATTGGGTTCCCATTCTGCTATATCCCTCGTGTCTCTGAATATCTTGTCCATTCTTTGCTTCGTACGAGGATGATTAAATTGATCAGAAGCTCAGAGTTTGTCTGTGAAGAGATTGTCCTTAAAGTGACCCGACGAGACATAGTCATACGCTTTAATTCCCTAACTTTTTCCTGGACCGCCCTTTCGGGTTTTCAGTCCACCGGGAAACCCTTTTTTGCCCAAGTCGCCCTTTCGGGTTTTCAACTTGCCGGGTGTACAGATTTTTTTTTATTTATCCCTAATTTTTTCCTAAACCGCCCTTTCGGGTTTTCAATTCACCGGGATGCCCTTTTTGCCTAGGTGTGTCAACCTAGCGGGTCATTTATCCGTAGTATATTTTGACTATGTCTGCATTCGCAGGGTGCGGCAGATCGTTGCCGTCCATGGTGGTTAAGATCATTGCCCCACCAGAAAAGATGTTCTTGATTACAAATGGTCCTTCATAGGTAGGAGTCCATTTGCCCCTGGGATCACTTTGTGGCAAAATAATGTGCTTGATCACTAGATCCCCGACTTGATATGTTTGGCGTCTGACTTTCTTGTTGAAAGCTTTAATCATCCGTTTTTGATACGTATGACCGTGGCAAACAGCAGTAAGTCTTTTCTCGTCAATTAAGTTCAACTGACCAAGTCGGGTCTGGATCCAATCGTCTTCACTTAAACCGGCATCTTTCATGATTCTCAAGGAGGGAATCTGAACCTCGATAGGTAAACAACCTCCATGCCATATGTGATCGGTGGATCTGGAACTGACTGTTTAACGCTGGTTCGTGAAATGTCGCGGAAGCAAGAGTCGCCACCGTCTTTTATTTTCTCCAAATGGAAAGGACAAAAGCACAGAAAAATTCCTTATAGAGATTGCTCTCGGTTCGGGAGGTAGGTTATAGAAAAGGAAGGTGTTAGCACCCTTTCTATCCATGGTTATCCATGGGCTCTTAGATACTTGCTCATTGTGTTTTCAAAAATGGTTTGTTTGCTTTTCAATGTGGGTTTTAAAAAGTTTCTTTGAAAATTCCAGTTCGACTCTTGTATCGGTCCTCAAGAGTGTTTGAAAAATTGCTTTCGAAAGCTTTTTGAAAAGGTGTCGGTGTGAAAAGTATTTTTGATTTGTTTTGAAATTTAGAGCAAGTATCTACGAGTTGTCTACCTACCCTAAGGAATTCGTCTGTGTAAATGTCCTTTAAAGTAGTGCCATCCCACCATTGAGAGGTAGGTAGCACCACCGTTGGAGGTGTTCGGGTCAATTCGAGGTTCGGGACATGGTGATCACCAGAGCAATGGGAAGACACCTTAGAAGCTACCCTCATGCCAGGTTCCCGGATCATGAGGACTTACTAAGACATCCTCTACTCGACGATCACCTTTCGAGGCAAGGCAACAGTGAGGCGTACCCTAGGGGTGGTGTGTGATTTGTGTGTCAGATTCATTTATTTTGTCTTGTCATGTTATTGGTGTTCTACGCTTGTTTTTATTTTTGTCCATTCATTCTTGCATGTATCAATTAACAGTTAAAATATTTGCGAGAAGTAAAAATTCTAAACTATTACAAAAGGCGCGGGTCCACATCGCCAAAATTTCTTGAACCCGATTTGACAGAAAAATAAATAAAGAAATAAAATAAAGTGCAACAAATAATTTACAAGGCCTTGGGAGAGATACATAAATATTAAACGAAAAAGAAATAAATATGCGAATTGAAATTTAAATCGAAACGAGGGCGTTGGACCCTTTTTAATGAAATTAAATTATTATTATTAAATTAATTAAATTAAAATGAAAAAAAGAAATTGTTTTGAGATTTTTGTATTTATGGTTTTTTATGAGAGAATTAAATGAAATCTAACCCTATTTCTAGTTGTTTTTTAATTTATTAAGAAAACATATTAAAATTAAACCTAAGATTAATCTAATTATTTACATGGTAATTTAATTACAAAAATAATATTTAATAATTAATTATTGTGAAAGAAAAGAAAAAAAGGATAAAAATTGATTAAAACCTAATTCTACCAATTTTAAGTTTATTAAGAAAAATGTTTGAATTAAACCTAATTTTACAAAGCTAAAATTAATTAGTGATATTTATTTACAAAAAAATAACATTAAATAAAAATACTTATTTTTTGTTTTTTTTCTGATTTTTATATTGTTTTATTTTTTATGAAAATAAATTAAATTAAAGGAACTAATTAAAAAAAGAAATAATTGAAACAAATAAAATAAAGAAAAGAAATACAATACCTTAGGGGGTTCTAATTGGAGTGGTTTGGCCATTTGTGTTCTGGCCTCATCATGCATAAGTTGTTCTACTTTGGCCATTTGGCTTTTGGCTTTTGGCCATTTGCGTTTTGGCTTTTGGCCATTTGTGTTCTGGCTTCAACGTTCCTTAATGTCTGGCTTAATGTCTGCCTCGCCATGTATTGGTGTCATGCATATGTTTTTCTACTGTGGCCATTTAGCTTTTGGCTTTTGGCCATTTGGCTTTTGGCTTTAACGTTCCTTAATGAACGTGCCTGAGATCCTGTCTAAATCTGCAGTGTTGAATCTCACAAACACATCAAATAAAATCATAAAATGCAAATAAAGCCAATATATGAAGAAATTTAATGTTTAGGCACAATATGGCATGTATGAATGATTATACCCTTTTGATCATGGAGATCAAATCAACCTTACCCTTACTGGAAAAGTAGTGACATGAATGCTTTTATGCCCTTTGGATCATGGAGATCAAGCCAGCCTTACCCTTACTGAAGAGGTAATAAGATGTTGGTTTGTAACTGAGATGACTTGTTTGTAGTGAGAGAGGGATTTGTAATAAGGATTTCAAGGTTTTTAGGGTTCTTGAGAGAATTTGATATTCTGACAGCGTTGTGGCAAGGGTTTTCTTTTTTTCTCCTCTCTTTTCTCCTCTTTTTCTTTTTCTGGTTTGTGTGACAAGAAGGTGATTATATAGTGGAAATTAGGGTAAAGAAAATGGGCTTTGAATGTGCAATTGGGCCTCCAATATTCACTTGAATTCGTCACTTTCCAGGATAAATCGCAGGGACTTAAGTGCATTTTTTGAAGTTGAAATGTGAAAACAAAATGTAGCCGACATCGAGAACTAACTCCTGTCCGAAGATCGACTCAATCGGATAAACGGTGAATTAGTTATCAATTTTTGAAGTTTCAGCTCAGACAAACTTATTTTGGGCTCCAGTGTCGGCTCTGACACGTTCTTCAATAAAAAACTGGTATTGATCGGTGCATAATTTGGTCTCGACTTTTGAAGCAAAGTTGTAGATCTATGAGTCAGTGACCTTGTGTAAAAATATGAGTCCAATCCGATAAAAATTGACCGAGTTATGAATTTTCGAAGTTTCGGCTCAAATGAAATAATATTCAGCATTCAGGATTTTCAGCGTGTCACGCACTCTGAGCAAAAAACGAAGGCCTTTTGAATACCGTTTGAACTCAATACCTTCTGTGAAAATGTAGCCGACTCAATTTGTGAAATTTTGGCACCGGAACCAGCTCGATACGATGAAAATCGACCAAGTTATGATTTTTTGAACATGACGCAAATAAACTTCTGTCACAAATTTCTGCACGAAAATACTTGATAAATTCACATTTTTGAAGACCTTCTGATCGAAATTGGCTTCCAGCCGTGAGAGATGAAAACGTAGATAATGTCAAGACGGAATTTTGGCCACCGGAACGGGTTCAAAACGAGTCACGATCTTCAAGTTATGAATTTTTTAGCGCGTAAAAACTGCACTTTCAGCACACTTTTTCAACATATTTCTTCAAGAAAACTCACACATTCGGATACCTTCTATAAAGAATTGACTCTTGAGCCGAACCTGAATTTGAGAATATGTTATCAGAGATATCTTGGCGAAAGAATACCTGAATATGACGCGCCGGGTTGGACTTGTGAATTTTTCTTGGAATATTTTGAGAAATATGGGAGGGCAAATTTTGGGGTACAACAGTTGCCCCTGTTCAATCTTCTTAGACCTGAGGATGCAGATTGGCTGACGTGCCTTTCGTAATCCGAGGGTGGAAGATGATTGAACACTAGAGTGCCCAGAAATTTGCCCTCACATAGTAGTGTGATGGTGGGAATGGGCTTATAGATGCCATTTAGAGGTTGCTGGATAGGATGATGGGCTTATAGATGCCATCTGGATGTTGATTGCATAAGAGATTCCTTAGCGAGAACCTGCGTACCTGCAAAAGCAAAAATGGGTACCTGACATGTTGCAGGAGCTGGTTTTCAGATGCTTGGTATAGATGTGTCCTGACTGGTTACAGGAGCTGAGTCTGGAGCTTCAAACGGCGATGAATGAACCAGGGATGGTTACTGCCTTAGCATGAATGGTAAAAGAATCTCGGACGATTACTACCCCAACAGGAACGCTGAGAGAATCTTGGGTGTCTTCTACTGGGATAAGAATTAGGGAGATCTTAGGGTCGATCTGACTGAACCAGAGAAGGCCTTTGACTGGATAAGCATCAGGAAAATCTTAGGGTCGATTTAACTGAAACGGACAAGGTCTTGGAATATCTTCAACTGGATAAGCATCAGGGAGATCTTAGGGTCGATCTGACTGAACCAGAGAAGGCCTTTGACTGGATAAGCATCAGGAAAATCTTAGGGTCGATTTAACTGAACCGGTCTAGGTCTTGGAATATCTTCAACTGGATAAGCATCAGGGAGATCTTAGGGTCGATCTGACTGAACCAGAGAAGGCCTTTGACTGGATAAGCATCAGGAAAATCTTAAGAGTCGATTTAACTGAACCGGTCTAGGTCTTGGAATATCTTCAACTGGATAAGCATCAGGGAGATCTTAGGGTCGATCTGACTGAACCAGAGAAGGCCTTTGACTGGATAAGCATCAGGAAAATCTTAAGAGTCGATTTAACTGAACCGGTCTAGGTCTTGGAATATCTTCAACTGGATAAGCATCAGGGAGATCTTAGGGTCGATCTGACTGAACCAGAGAAGGCCTTTGATTGGATAAGCATCAGGAAAATCTTAGGGTCGATTTAACTGAACCGGTCTAGGTCTTGAAATATCTTCAACTAGATAAGCATCAGGGAGATCTTAGGGTCGATCTGACTGAACCAGAGAAGGCCTTTGACTGGATAAGCATCAGGAAAATCTTAGGATCGATTTAACTGAACCGGTCTAGGTCTTGAAATATCTTCAACTGGATAAGCATCAGGGAGATCTTAGGGTCGATCTGACTGAACCAGAGAAGGCCTTTGACTGGATAAGCATCAGGAAAATCTTAGGGTCGATTTAACTGAACCGGACAAAGTCTTGAAATATAGCTAAGAATTTAACTGGATCTTTCCTGAAAGGTAAAGGTCAGTCGTATGCAATGCATGATATGGATCAAGCAATGATATTCTCAACATAAATGAGATTTGTATGATATGATGCGTCTATGCATGCTATAATGATGTATGTGATGTTTTATGGATGTATGTTTTCGTCTAGGAAAGTAAATCCTTGACGGGTGCCGGGAAGTCACTCCGGGGCTGATATTGAAGAATAAGCTTTTACTTCCGCTGGGGATGACAGTTGCAAGAATACCGGTAGGAGAAGATAACTCCGTTGGGGACTAATCTTGGCGAATGAATAATTCTGCAGGGAGAAAAGATACTCTAGCGACCATGCTGGGAAGCAATACTCTGTGGGAAGAGGGATGCCTTGCTGAGTGTAGATAATAATTTGCTGGGGATACCCTTGTTGTATAGGAAGTGTTGATAGACTTCGCTGGGGATAGGAAGACTATGTCGAGGATGCTCTTTCCGTGGCTATTGGCTGAGGATAACCCAGTTATATAACTCTTTAAATAAAGTCGGGCGACGCGTTCGTGCTTTGCGGAGGATAAGCTGCCATAATTTACTGGGGATAAGCTTACTGCTTGGGGATACGAATTCCATCTTTCCTGGGGAAACTGGATTGGACTCTTCTGGGGAGTTTTGACTGCGGGGAAGGGATTCCTTTGAATGTTTGATATACCGCCGGGGAACAATCTTTAGGTCAAGACTGCCGGGGATGCTTGTTAAGAATACATGTATACTGCGGGGAATGTTGAGCTCTGCGGGAGGATACCCAACTTCCTTAAGTTTGAAAATAGCTTTACTTGGGGAGAGCGTATTGACTTGCTGGCTCACTCTCTGGGGAGTCGAGATATCTGGTTATCTTCTTCAGCTGAACCTACCTTGATACCCTGATGGACAGCACAATTAGATCGCTTGGACGGCTCATCATTGCCCCTGCTTCTGAGGTGGGAGAGGAAGACCTGTGAGGAGCTGATAGTTGTTGATGGACCCACCTTCTTCTGGTAGGCAGGTGACAAGATGACAGGACATAGTCGTACGCTTTGATCCCTAATTTTTGCATGGACCGCCCTTTCGGGTTTTCAGTCCACCGGGATACCCATTTTTGCCCAAGCCGCCTTTTCAGGTTTTCGACTTGCCGGGTGTACAGATATTTCATTTCATCCCTTATTTTTGCCCGAACCCTTTTGGTTCGCCGGGAGCCCTAATTTTTGCCTAGGTATGTCAACCTAGCGGGTCTTTGATTATGCGTAGTATTTTTTCGACTATGTCCATGCTCTCAGAATGTAGGGAATTGCCCTTGTTAGGAGTGTTTTTCCATGCCACCACAAGGGATTTGATCAGGCAAGATTCGTTGTTGGAATGCCTCAAGTGACTTAGGCGGAGATTTGCCCCAGGCTATTTGGCCTTTGAGAGATTCTCCGAATCTTGATCGGATTGCCCCAGATAATAGACCATGATCATATCATGCCCCTTGATTGGGAGTGCTTCTGTTCATTAGGCATTCGTCGTGCGAATTTTCCTTCTGTTCAAACAAAAAGTCATATGCAAACAGAGTTATATTAAAAATGCAAAGCCTATGTCTGTCTTGAAGATTTTGAAAATGCATTCTTTTTCATAAAACAAATGAATGTTTATAAAACGTGATGTCAACTCCGTATTTACCGTAGGCCTTCAGGAGTCAGGATACCTTTTGTAACAGTATGCTTTCGAACTAACCCATGCTTCAGCTAGGACTTTTAAGGGTTATAACGTGGCTTGGTTCACGGTTTAAGAAACAAAGGATAAAGGCTCATATTTTATTTGTACCCACCCGCTCTTCGTGATGTTCTCCAACCCTAAACTCAGTTGATCATACGTTAGACCTTGTTTGAGTCTTTGCTCTGATTTTTCGGTGATGATTCGGATGTTGACAATTTATTTTGAATGGGCAGTCATTTCCTTTTGTTGAGGGTTTGTATGACCTCTTTCTTTTTGATTTTTGTTATCCCTTTCCTTTTTTGCCTGAACTGTTTCTTTTGTGATTACAGTCAGCGGGATGCCCCAGTTTTGTAAGTCTCCTTCATGGGTTTTGACTTAATGGGTTTTTTTATTTTGAAAGATAATGACTGCCTTTCTTTATTGATCATTCGGAACCATCACTGTCTTTTGTTTTGTAAGGATCTCTTTGGTGCCATTCGTTATGCACTTGGATCAACTGAGAGACTACCCTGCCCCAGGTTATGATTAAGGGTTTTAATTTTCGAAAAGAAAAACTCCTACTTCTTTGGCTCAGAGGGGTTAACGAGGGATTATCTTCCTTATAACTCCAGTGTTTAGGGATTGAAACAATGCCTGTACCTCGTCAGCGGGGTCTGTTCAAAAGCATACTGTATATCGTGGTATCGTTTTCGTCATCCTCCCTCAAGAGGCTTAGAATTATTAATTGAGCGTTGATCATCAGAAAAAATCTGAAAATAAATTGCATATAGTGGATATGAATATATTGCTTCAAAACAGACATATGCGATGCATTAATGAAATAACAATGTTTAACAATGAACAAATGTTTGAACAGTCAAAAAGAATTACAACTTGAACATTCGAATGAACAAAAGTCTTTTCATCTCAGGGCTCGTTATTTCAAATGGTGATCCTTGGAGGGATGGTAGAAAAATTCAGCTTGACCATCTTGAGTGAACTCCAGTGCTCCTTCATCAATCAGGTCCTGGATCTTGTTCTTCAGAGCCCAACACTCATTTGTATCATGTCCTGGACAGGCAGAGTGGTAGGCACACCTTTTATTGGGATCATAAGTAGGATGTGCTGTGTTGGGGTTCTGGGGATAAGCCCTTAATGTGATCAGGTTCAACCTCAACAGGCATTGTAAAGCTTGAAACAACGACATGTTGAGCGGGGTGAATTGCCTCCTGGACTTGTCTGGCTGAAGCCGGTGAGGTTGGTGCTGAATTTGTGACACTGGAGCCATTTGAGGAGCTCTCCCCTTATCTCCTTGTCTCAAAGGTGGTTGAACGATAACTGGCTTTTTACCCTTAGACTTTTGCCCCAGTTGGTTATTCTGAAGCAGTTGGTTGACGAGAACCCCGAGCTCATCTTGTCTTTGAGCTAAACCTTGAATAGCAGTTACCTGCCCCAGCATCTGGGCTTTCATTGCATCCATCTCAGTTTGCAGGTGTTTCAGCCGTTCATCCTCAGCACTGTTCCTGACCATAGTCTCCACGAGAAGTGTCCTTAGCTCCTCCTGCCCCTTGGATAGATTCAGAAGGATTTCCCCGAACCGAGTCTCTTGAGCAAGAAGGTCCTGGTTATCTGGCTGGCAAGCCATTGCTGAAATAAACAGCGGAGATGGCAAGTGACTTGTCAAAAGGGTACCTGTTATGCAATGATGTGTATGACATGCATGTAATGTTTTCAAGGACCTCGCAGGGTAAACAAGAAAATTGCTAGCATTGGAATTTATAGCTTGATTGAAGGACACCCATGTTGTTGAGAATTCTTCTTCAAGGGTCAAAGGCTCACCATATACAGTGGGTCATAGCCCCTGACTTTCGTCATCATGTCTGGTTTTGATTTCCAAACAACCTTGGCTAGAGGAAAATAAATCCTCTTTGCCCCTTGCTAGACAGTTTGATTCCTCATGACCTGCATCACAAGCCCTTGAGATCCTTGAAATGGGTTAGGATATATGCAATGGTATGATGTCATGATGCATGGGGTAGTATAGATAAACCCTGTTATGAGCCCTTATTAAGGACTGCAAACCAAAACCTACAAGAAGCTCAAGTAAAACCTGTCATGAGTCCCAGTTAAGGACTATAAACAAACCCTGCAAGGACTCGGTAAACCTTGTTATGAGTCCTAATTAAGGACTAAAACAAACCCTGCCAGAACTCGGTAAACCTTGTTATGAGTCCTAATTAAGGACTACAAACAAACCCTGCAAGAAACTCAAGTAAAACCTTGTTATGAGTCCCAATTAAGGACTATAAACAAAACCTGCAAGAAAGTTAGTAAGCTCTGTCATGGGTCCCAATTAAGGACTAAAACAAAACCTGCAAGTAGCTCATGTGTCAGATAAAACATGCAAGTAGTCAAGTACGAAGGCACACAAGTCACACAAAAGAGTCCTTAGAGTTTAGGCCAGCATGAAGTTTGGGGTACTACCCTCTTGAAGTTGGTGGGTTCAACCTGTCCTATTAGAAGTAACCGGGTTCTAAGGGTCCCAATATCACTGGATTGCTTTCATTGTTCAGCGTTTCGATTTAGCCACTGAACTGGCGACCGAAATATTCCAGGAAAGCAACCCTCAATTGAGTGTAGTATCGAGTATCAACCAACTTCGGACTGCACCAAAGTCAGTTATCTCACTACCCTAAAGAGGCCAAGATAGTTCAATTAAGGTTCCTAAGGTCTGTTGATGCTTCATGACACCACGCGGAGGCCCCGTACTCTCCTTGACTGAACTCAAGGGTTACCGGTACACACCAAAGTGCCACATCAACGTAGCAGACTGTTTCAACCATGTCGGTATACCCCGCACAGTTCCCTCACAGTCTTGTTGCTACTTTCTAAGAAGGTATCCCCCAGATCCGGGTTAGGATCTATAGAACTCCCAAGACAGTCCCACAATAATAAAGCAAGCAAGTCAATACAATTGAAAACACAGTTATGAACTATCCTAAGGTACACCTCACTTTAAGTTTAAGATCCCCAGCAGAGTCGCCAGTTCTGTGATCGGTGGATCTGGAACTGACTGTTTAACGCTGGTTCGCGAAATGTCGCGGAAGCAAGAGTCGCCACCGTCTTTTATTTTCTCCAAATGGAAAGGACAAAAGCACAGAAAAATTCCTTATAGAGATTGCTCTCGGTTCGGGAGGTAGGTTATAGAAAAGGAAGGTGTTAGCACCCTTTCTATCCATGGTTATCCATGGGCTCTTAGATACTTGCTCATTGTGTTTTCAAAAATGGTTTGTTTGCTTTTCAATGTGGGTTTTAAAAAGTTTCTTTGAAAATTCCAGTTCGACTCTTGTATCGGTCCTCAAGAGTGTTTGAAAAATTGCTTTCGAAAGCTTTTTGAAAAGGTGTCGGTGTGAAAAGTATTTTTGATTTGTTTTGAAATTTAGAGCAAGTATCTACGAGTTGTCTACCTACCCTAAGGAATTCGTCTGTGTAAATGTCCTTTAAAGTAGTGCCATCCCACCATTGAGAGGTAGGTAGCACCACCGTTGGAGGTGTTCGGGTCAATTCGAGGTTCGGGACATGGTGATCACCAGAGCAATGGGAAGACACCTTAGAAGCTACCCTCATGCCAGGTTCCCGGATCATGAGGACTTACTAAGACATCCTCTACTCGACGATCACCTTTCGAGGCAAGGCAACAGTGAGGCGTACCCTAGGGGTGGTGTGTGATTTGTGTGTCAGATTCATTTATTTTGTCTTGTCATGTTATTGGTGTTCTACGCTTGTTTTTATTTTTGTCCATTCATTCTTGCATGTATCAATTAACAGTTAAAATATTTGCGAGAAGTAAAAATTCTAAACTATTACAAAAGGCGCGGGTCCACATCGCCAAAATTTCTTGAACCCGATTTGACAGAAAAATAAATAAAGAAATAAAATAAAGTGCGACAAATAATTTACAAGGCCTTGGGAGAGATACATAAATATTAAACGAAAAAGAAATAAATATGCGAATTGAAATTTAAATCGAAACGAGGGCGTTGGACCCTTTTTAATGAAATTAAATTATTATTATTAAATTAATTAAATTAAAATGAAAAAAAGAAATTGTTTTGAGATTTTTGTATTTATGGTTTTTTATGAGAGAATTAAATGAAATCTAACCCTATTTCTAGTTGTTTTTTAATTTATTAAGAAAACATATTAAAATTAAACCTAAGATTAATCTAATTATTTACATGGTAATTTAATTACAAAAATAATATTTAATAATTAATTATTGTGAAAGAAAAGAAAAAAAGGATAAAAATTGATTAAAACCTAATTCTACCAATTTTAAGTTTATTAAGAAAAATGTTTGAATTAAACCTAATTTTACAAAGCTAAAATTAATTAGTGATATTTATTTACAAAAAAATAACATTAAATAAAAATACTTATTTTTTGTTTTTTTTCTGATTTTTATATTGTTTTATTTTTTATGAAAATAAATTAAATTAAAGGAACTAATTAAAAAAAGAAATAATTGAAACAAATAAAATAAAGAAAAGAAATACAATACCTTAGGGGGTTCTGTCCCCAATTGGAGGTGAATTGGAGTGGTTTGGCCATTTGTGTTCTGGCCTGCATAAGTTGTTCTACTTTGGCCATTTGGCTTTTGGCTTTTGGCCATTTGCGTTTTGGCTTTTGGCCATTTGTGTTCTGGCTTCAACGTTCCTTAATGTCTGGCTTAATGTCTGCCTCGCCATGTATTGGTGTCATGCATATGTTTTTCTACTGTGGCCATTTAGCTTTTGGCTTTTGGCCATTTGGCTTTTGGCTTTAACGTTCCTTAATGAACCTGCCTGAGATCCTGTCTAAATCTGCAGTGTTGAATCTCACAAACACATCAAATAAAATCATAAAATGCAAATAAAGTCAATATATGAAGAAATTTAATGTTTAGGCACAATATGGCATGTATGAATGATTATACCCTTTTGATCATGGAGATCAAATCAACCTTACCCTTACTGGAAAAGTAGTGACATGAATGCTTTTATGCCCTTTGGATCATGGAGATCAAGCCAGCCTTACCCTTACTGAAGAGGTAATAAGATGTTGGTTTGTAACTGAGATGACTTGTTTGTAGTGAGAGAGGGATTTGTAATAAGGATTTCAAGGTTTTTAGGGTTCTTGAGAGAATTTGATATTCTGACAGCGTTGTGGCAAGGGTTTTCTTTTTTTCTCCTCTCTTTTCTCCTCTTTTTCTTTTTCTGGTTTGTGTGACAAGAAGGTGATTATATAGTGGAAATTAGGGTAAAGAAAATGGGCTTTGAATGTGCAATTGGGCCTCCAATATTCACTTGAATTCGTCACTTTCCAGGATAAATCGCAGGGACTTAAGTGCATTTTTTGAAGTTGAAATGTGAAAACAAAATGTAGCCGACATCGAGAACTAACTCCTGTCCGAAGATCGACTCAATCGGATAAACGGTGAATTAGTTATGAATTTTTGAAGTTTCAGCTCAGACAAACTTATTTTGGGCTCCAGTGTCGGCTCTGACACGTTCTTCAATAAAAAACTGGTATTGATCGGTGCATAATTTGGTCTCGACTTTTGAAGCAAAGTTGTAGATCTATGAGTCAGTGACCTTGTGTAAAAATATGAGTCCAATCCGATAAAAATTGACCGAGTTATGAATTTTCGAAGTTTCGGCTCAGATGAAATAATATTCAGCATTCAGGATTTTCAGCGTGTCACGCACTCTGAGCAAAAAACGAAGGCCTTTTGAATACCGTTTGAACTCAATACCTTCTGTGAAAATGTAGCCGACTCAATTTGTGAAATTTTGGCACCGGAACCAGCTCGATACGATGAAAATCGACCAAGTTATGATTTTTTGAACATGACGCAAATAAACTTCTGTCACAAATTTCTGCACGAAAATACTTGATAAATTCACATTTTTGAAGACCTTCTGATCGAAATTGGCTTCCAGCCGTGAGAGATGAAAACGTAGATAATGTCAAGACGGAATTTTGGCCACCGGAACGGGTTCAAAACGAGTCACGATCTTCAAGTTATGAATTTTTTAGCGCGTAAAAACTGCACTTTCAGCACACTTTTTCAACATATTTCTTCAAGAAAACTCACACATTCGGATACCTTCTATAAAGAATTGACTCTTGAGCCGAACCTGAATTTGAGAATATGTTATCAGAGATATCTGGGCGAAAGAATACCTGAATATGACGCGCCGGGTTGGACTTGTGAATTTTTCTTGGAATATTTTGAGAAATATGGGAGGGCAAATTTTGGGGTACAACACCATATACCAAGGAATAGGGTGTTGCCCCAGTTGATGTGTGAGCCGTAGTTCGGTACCCGTGAAGAGCAAACAGTAACATCTCATGCCAGTCCTTGTAGGTGTCTGTCATCTTTTGTATGATCTTCTTGATATTTTTGTTCGCAGCTTCGACTGCATCATTCATCTTTGGCCGGTAGGGAGATGAATTGTGATGTTGAATTTTGAACTGCTCGCACAAAGCGGTGATCATAGTATTGTTAAGGTTTGTACCGTTATCAGTGATGATCCTTTCGGGGATACCGTACCGGCAAATCAGGTTCTGTTTGATGAAGCGGGCAACCATATTCTTAGTGACGGATGCGAAGGAAGCTGCTTCGACCCACTTGGTGAAGTAATCAATGGCCACCAAAATGAAGCGGTGTCCATTGGATGATGTAGGCTTGATCTCTCCAATCATGTCGATTCCCCACATAGAGAGTGGCCAAGGAGCTGTTAAGACATTTAGAGGAACAGGAGGCACGTGAACCTTGTCTGCATAGATTTGACATTTGTGGTAAGTGCGGGAGTGTTGATAGCAGTTAGCTTCCATGGTAGACCAGTAATAGCCTGCCCGTAGAATCTTCTTAGCCATCGAATGCCCGCTAGAGTGAGTGTCGAAGGTACCTTCATGCAATTCAGCCATGATCTTTTCAGCTTCAACTTTGTCCACACAACGGAGCAGAATAGAATCATGATTGCACGTGTACAGGATGCCATTGCTTAGGAAGAACTTTGCCGAGAATCTCCTTAAGAACATTTTGTCATTGACTGAAGCTCCTTCAGGGTATTCCTGAGCCTCAAGATACCTTTTGACTTCATGAAACCATGGCTGGTCCACTACTTATTCGGTATTAATCTCGTGACAATGTGTCGGTTCGTCCATCCGTTCAATGGTGATTTGGAGAGCTTCACTATCCCAGTTAAGTTTAAACATGGATGACATTGTAGCTAGAGCATCTGCTAGCTGATTTTCTTCTCGCGGGAAGTGCTCGAAGGTAATCTGCTTGAAATGTGGTAACAATGTCAAGACATGTTCTTCGTAAGGGATGAGGTTTGGATGCTTAGTATCCCACTCTCCTTTGATCTGACTAATGACCAAAGCGGAGTCCCCAAACACAATCAAAGATTTGATTCCCAAGTCTATGGCAGCCTTGAGTCCAAAGATGCATGCTTCATACTCTGCCATGTTGTTCGTACAGTTGAAGCAAAGTCTGGCTGTGAAAGGAGTATGGAAACCTTCTGGGGAAATGAGTATCACGCCGATACCGTTTCCAAGTGCATTGGAGGCCCTATCAAAGTACAGGGTCCATCAGGATCCTTGTTCAGGTTCGTCATATGGTCTGAAACCTTCAACGTTGTCCAATGTCATGATGTCTTCATCGGGGAAGTCGAACCTCATGGATTGGTAATCTTCGACAGCTTGATGAGCCAGATGGTCAACTAGCACACTCCCCTTTATAGCTTTTTGGGTCGTGTACTGTATATCGTATTCCATTAGGATCATCTGCCATCTAGCTATTCTTCCAGACAAAGCAGGCTTCTCAAAGATGTACCTGATCGGATCCATCTTAGATATCAACAAAGTGGTATGAGTCAACATGTACTGCCTTAGCCGGCGAGCAGCCCATACCAAAGCGCAACAAGTTTTCTCGAGAAATGAGTATCGGGTCTCACAGTCAGTAAACTCTTTGCTAAGGTAATAAATGGCATGCTCTTTTCGGCCAAACTCGTCATGCTGCCCCAATACGCACCCCATTGAATTCTCTAGTACGGTCAGATACATGATTAGCGGTCTTCCCTCGACGGGTGGCATCAAGATATGAGGTTCTAGCAAATACTCTTTGATTTTATCGAAAGCAATTTGACAATCATCATTCCATCGAGCTACCTGATCTTTCATCAACAGCTTGAAGATTGGTTCACAAGTAGATGTTAGGTGAGAAATGAACCTAGCGATGTAGTTTAGGCATCCCAAGAAACCTCTGACCTCCTTCTCAGTGCGAGGAGCAGGCATTTCTTGTATAGCTTTGACTTTGGCAGGATCAACCTCGATGCCTTTGTTGCTGACAATGAAACCTAGAAGCTTACCGGACCGGACTCCAAATGTACACTTGTTTGGGTTTAATCTGAGCTTGTACTCCTTCAACCTGACAAACAGCTTTTGCAAGTGATTAAGGTGTTCTTCTTCAGTTTGTGATCGGGCTATCATGTCATCTACGTAGACCTCTATCTCATGATGTATCATATCATGAAACAAAGCTACCATGGTGCATTGATAGGTTGCCCTGGCATTCTTCAGTCCGAATGGCATCACTTTGTAGTAGAATGTACCCCACTGTGTGACAAAAGTAGTTTTCTCCATGTCCTCAGGTGCCATTTTGATCTGGTTATAGCCTGAGAATCCGTCCATGAAAGAAAATACTTTGTGTTGAGCTGTGTTGTCGACCAGGATGTCGATGTGCGGAAGTGGAAAATCATCTTTAGAGCTGGCCCTGTTTAAATCTCTGTAATCCATGCACATTCTGACTTTGTCGTCTTTCTTAGGCACGGGCACAATGTTAGCAACCCATTATGGATAGAAAGTAACAGCCAAAAATCCAGCATTGAACTGCTTCATAACTTCTACTTTGATCTTCTCTGACATGTCAGGTCTCATGCGGTGGACCTTTTGTTTAACCGGTGGACAGTCTTCTCTTGTAGGGAGACGGTGTACCACAATGTCTGTATCAAGTCCCGGCATGTCTTCGTATGACCAGGCGAAGATTTCAACATAATCATGTAGTAGCTGCATTAGGCGCTCCTTGACACTCGACTCTAGATTGGCACCTATCTTGATTTCCTTTTTATCATCCTCAGTACCCAAGTTGATCGTATCCAATTGTTCCTCATGAGGATGAATTGCTCTTTCCTCTTGATGTAGTAGTCTGGCCAATTCCCCTGGCACCTTACAATCTTCCTCACCTTCGTATTCGGCTTGGTAGATCAGATCTTCAGAGTCACTGAAGGCTATAACAGTATCGTTACCCATGGGATCCGGAATGGAAGGTGTGATACGGTGGGAGAACTGACTAGTGTTTTGCGTTCGTATTCGCACTTGTGCGGTTAGCAAGAGTCGCCACCGACTTTTTACTTTATCCTAAAGGAAAGGTTAAAAAGCACAGCAAAAACCTTTGGAGATATTTCGTGGGTTCGGGGGGTAGATTATGAAAAGGGAAGGTATTAGCACCCTTTTCATCCATGGTTATCCATGGGCTCTTAGTTACTTGGTTTTTTAGATCACTTGCCTTGTTTTTCGATTGCTTTGAAAATGGTGTGTGTGTGGGTACTTTTTGAAAATGTTTTAGAAAAAGATGCCTTGTCTTTAGGCAACTAATGTATTTGACTCGTGTTTGAGTGTTTTACAAAAGTGTGAATCTTTTCGAAAAGATGTTTTCAAATGTTTTTGAGAGTTTGTTTGAAAGTGTTGTGGATTGTGGTTTTTGAAAAGAAGGCAAGTGTTTTTGCAAGTTTGATCTCAAGTAACTAAGAGTTTTGTCTACCCTATTGTACTCAAAGGTTTTTGTCATGTTTTAACCCCTTTTAACAATTTTGTTCCACCATTGAAATTGATGGGCAATCTTGCGTTTAGGAAGTTTATTCGGGACGGGCACGGGTCATCGCATAGACCATGAATGCAATGATGCCAAGTGTTTTTGGCAAATTGTTTTGAAGGGACTATGATCATTCCGTTTAGGCAACTTTCGAAAGCGTCATCGAGGGACTTATGATCATTTGATTTTGTTTTGCCAAAGACATTCGACGTGCAAGCATGGCCCATTTTGGAAGGCAACATGTGGGATTACCCTAGGGGGTGCAAGTGTGATTGTGTATTGATTACATGCATTTGTCTTGTATTAGGTTATCTAGCGTTTGATTTTATGTACATACAAACCCTAGGTCTAACCATGGTATATTTGAAAAGCTGTAAATTGCGGAATGTAAATCTACGCTATTACAAAATAATGTCCGGGAGTGGGGATATAAATGTACAAGGGGATGAGACTTATAGTACCCAATAATTTACAACCAAATCGAATGTGCGATCAAAATGAATATCAAATATGCAAATATAAGATAAAGTGTGTATAGGGTAATGTGTTGTGTAAGTGTACAAGTGTATATGTATGTGTAAGTGTAAATATGTACAGGTGCGAAATGTGAAGTTGAGCCGTATTAGGGTTTGACCTAGATGAACGTTTTTTAAATGAATTTTGATTTTTGTATGTTTATGTACAAAAGAAAAATGAAGCGTTTTGATTAAGTGCTAAGTTTTAATTACAAGAGTATTTTAGCCAAAAGGTTTGTGAATTTAAATATTAGAGAAAAATGAATGTATTGAATTGTTATGTACAAAAAGAATGTTAATTAAAAGAGTTTCAATTTTAATTAGGTATAAAAATGTATAATATGTACAAATATGTATTAAAAAAAGGTTTTCAATTTTAATTATGTATGAAAAATGTATAATATGTACAAATATGTATTAAAAAAAAGGTTTTCAATTTTAATTATGTATGAAAAATGTATAATATGTACAAATGTGTTTTTAATAAAAAAAAAGGTATCTTTAACTTAATCATATATATATAAAAAAGAAAAGACAATATATACAAATGTTTTTAAGTTTAATTTGTGTATAAAAAGTATTTTGATTAAGACAAAGTATATATATTTTTTTTAATTGAGATAAAAAGTAAACATTGTTTTGTAAAATAAAAATAAAAAAAGAGATTAGAATTTAATGTTGTTAAGAAAAATAGAAAAGAATGGTTAGTGTTGTAAAAAAGAGTAAATATAAAATACAGAAAAGAAAGGTTTAATGTTTGATGAAATGATTTTCTTATTGGGCTTAGAGGAATTAAAAACGGGTTAAGCCCAAGCTGATCCAAAAACGAGATTTAGGGTTAGGCATGGTTCCAGAACGAAAATTAGGGTTTGCAGCGGCGCCGTTTGTTGAGTCTTCTCCGATTAAGCTTCCTGAGCGTCCTCCGGCCACCAACGCGTTTCAATGCCTTCCTTCCCTCCAAGACATGAGCCTAGCGTCCTTGATTCCTGGTTCGTTTTAATGCCTTACGCTCTTATCTTTTGTCTTTTACAAATTTGCATGTTTGATTTGAGTTTTAAGTATTTTCTTTTCATTTTTTGAGGTGAAGGAGTAGAGATAGGGGGCGAGGATTATGCTACCTGATATTTGGAGGTGGAGGGAAGGTGGAGAAGCAGCGCTCAGGAGGCCGGAGCGGCGAAGAGGGATGCTTGCTACGCTTCTGATTTTTCCTGGTATCTTCGTTCTTTTCTTAGGTTTCTAGGGTTTGATGAGGTATGCTGGATTTGCTTGAAAACCCTAATTCGCCTCTTGATCTTCTTCTTCTTTATGTCACTGATGCTTATGATTTGTTTCACTTTCGTTCTTCTGATTTGCCTATGTGCTTGCCCTGTGATGACCTCAAAGGTCTGAGGGTCTCAGTTGCCTTGAATCTTTACCTCTTCCACCTTCGTCCCTTTTGAATTGTTGAATGCCTTTTTTGGAACGATCTTGAACAGTTATTGCCTTGGAATTTTTGCTGAATGGTTGCCTTGAAATATTGTTATGTCCCTGACTTGCTTCTTTCTCTCGTTGCCTTGTGAATTTGTATGCTTCTCCTTCTCCCGTTGCCTTGTGATGATTTGCTTGTGTGCTTTGAGATGTGCCTTACTGAGATGCCTATGATGAAGTCCCCCTTCTGAGGCTTGGGGTTTGAATGTTCAGTGTCACAGGGTTGTAGGCTTGGGTTGTGTTTCGTGACTGATGCTTGGCTTTGTGGCTTGAGATGTTCAGCTTCACAGGGTTGTAGGCTTGGGTATTGGTGTTTGATAGGTTGCAAGTTGTGGTTTTTTTGAAGGTTGAGGCTAATGCTGGTTCAGTTTTGGCATTGGTTGATGAAATTTGATGAAGTTTGATGGCTTTGGTTATGACAGTAGTGGTGTGAGTTTGGATATCAGTTTCTCTTCCTTTCTAACCTTATTGAACTGCCTTCTTTTTTACTATGCAGAATTGGTTATCAGGTTATGGGGGGTTTTGGCCAAGTTCAGGTTTTGATAGTTTTTGGTTATCTTTTCTTCTGAAACTGATGCAGGTTTGGATGATGTTTTGTGGTTCTGGTTCTATCAGGTTTTTTGTGAGTATATAGATTGAGACAGGGTAATCGTTTTTTGATGACAGTAATGGGGTGTTTTTGAGGAGGATGCAGGTTTATTGGTGGTGAGGATTATTGGTTTTGGTTGTGAGGATATTGGTTAGATAATGGTTTTGTTTGTGTGTTTTTTCTTCTTAACCTCTCCCCTCAACTGAGTTTTGGTATCTCTCTTCTATATCTTCTCTATTCTGAACTGAGTCTATTGGCTTTTTTTGTTTTCTCAAACTAATGCAGAGTTGTGAGTTTTGTTTGTATCTCCTTTTTTCTCTCTAACCTGCTATGCTGCTATATTGAACTGTCTTCTGAGTTGGCTCCTGATTTTGCTATGCCTGCTGAACTGCTATGCCTGCTGAACTGCTATGCCTGCTGAACTGCTATTGAACTGTCTAACCCTGCCTGCTTCCTTTATCTCTCTTTACCTCTCTCTTTACAGTACAATTTAAGAATTTTATAATGTTTATTGTACTTTTCTGAAGGGGCTATGACTAGGGAAATGATGAAAAAGATTGCTTGCATTTCACATTTTGCATCTTTATCTTTTTGACAATTTATGTGTGCTGACTTCCTTTTCCTTGATATCTTGGCTAAAAATCTTTCCATGACAGCTTGTATGCTTTCTTGATTTTCTTAGAGTGGACTTTGTTTTGGATGGAAAGTTTGGATTGAACTTTTCAGTTTAGTTTGGATTTGAACTTGAATTTCTATGCAGCTTAAAAATTGTAACTTATGCATTTTTGACATTTGCATTTCATGAGATAAAATAATCTTCCCTCTCTGTGAACCGGGAGAAATCCCGTGATTTGCAGAGAGGGCAACTGATCCCAGTCAGTGGCCCCTAATGATGAGCACTTTTACTGTCTTTGAATTAACTACTTTCTGACTTTTCTCGTTCTTTTTGCAGATAAAAAATGGAATACCGGAGCGGAGTGAGGCACGAAGAATATTTAGAAAATAGGATAGTTTTTCACTCTATGTAATATTTAAATTAAATGTAAATTATTGTTTGTAACAACAATTTGTAAATAATTTAAATATCAATAAAAATCCAAATTATCCAATTGGTTCTATTTTCTTTATTGCTTATTTATTTATTTAAAATTCTTAGAATTAAAACAATTGAAAAATAAATTCAATCATTTAATTTTAGAATAATAAATAACTAAAATAAAACAACATTGATCCAATTAAGCCTGTCTTATCCAACATCCAAAGCAAAGCAGCAATTAAACCAAGTAAACTGATCAACACATGAACACTGTGAATTCAAAACTGCATCTCGTATCTGACTGGCCCAATCAAAACGTACTGAATTCAAACCACTGTCTCTTTCACTGATTAAACCAAGATAACGCGAATTTTTAATCCGAATCTTGAAATAAACCGCAAAGTGCTGTGGAATTCAAATCCTTCTGAGAATATGCCCATAAAACCCTAATTCCCGATTAAATGCCAAATCACGCTCGCTTGATCAAAATTGAACCAAAAATCAATCAAACCCTAAGCCCACTGTATGAAACAATTCAGAGCTCTGAAAAACAGTGAAAACCCTAATTCTGCTTGACTGTCAAGAAAAGTCCGTTTGTCCGATTCTTGAGCTAGTTTGAGAAGTCAGGAAATGTTTGAAGTTGAGATTTCTTGTGGAAAAGCGCGAGGGCAAATTTTGGGGTACAACAGTTGCCCCTGTTCAATCTTCTTTGACCTGAAGAGTTAGGTTGGCAAGTTTGCCTTTCGCGACTTGAAGGTAAAAGGAGATTGGACACTAATGTGCCCAGAAAATTTGCGCTCGTCGATGTGACGGCGGAGGTGAATGGGCTTAAAGATGCCATTTGGTGATGGGCTTAAAGATGCCATCTGGTGCGAGAGAATTTTGTCGGGGGATGGGCTTAGAGATGCCATCTGAGAATGGGCTTACAGATGCCATAGGGTGATGTTGAACCGTACGTCATTGGTAAGTGGACGAGTATCAGAAGGGCATCCCTGCCTTGGAATATCTCTGAATTGGGGTCTGAACAAGCAACAGATTGATGTCCGTGTCTGGAGAATCTGTAAACTATTTTCAGGAGTTGGGACTGAACAAGCAATGGAGCAGCATCCGTTGTTGGGAAGCGTCCGTGACCTATTTTCAAAAATTGAGAAGAGTCTGAATCAGTTGGTAGATTGACATCCGTTGTAGGGAAGAATCCGTAAACTGTTTCAAAAAGGTTTGAGAAGAGTCTGAACAAATCGGTAGATTGACATCTGTTGTAGGGAAGAATCCGTAAACTTGTTTCAGAAGTTGAGAAGTTGAAGAGGAACCGGTGTAAGGTTTCTACTGATGCGTCTGAATGAATCTGGAATAAGTATCAAGATGTTGCCGTGTCCGGGTCACATCTGAACTATTTTTGGATGAATCTCAGGAGATGATCTGTGTCTGTCGACTGATCTTACCTGAAAAGGTAAAGGGTTAGTTGTATGTAATGTTATGATGCATGATGCAACGCATGTGACATTTAATGTTTATGATATGAATGTACTGAGTGCACATGTAAGCTGATGAGCTAATCCTGCCAAGGATACATGATTCCGAGATGGCTGAAGATAAAAGCGTCTTGACCGCTGCCGGGGAAAATAAATCCTTGGCTGTCGCTGGGGAAGAGAATTCCTGATGACCTCTACTGGGGAATTCCAAACTAGTAGACTCATGCCGGGGAGACCAGATTGAGAGTCTTCGGTTTGATGGGAGGTATCCCTGGAGACTTCACTGGGGAACTCAAGATATGCCTCCTCAAAACTCTGTGGGGAGAAGGTTTAAAAGTCTGACTTCACTGGGGATTGAAGGAACTCCGCTGGGGATAGGGAGAATTCTGGCGAGTGCGATCTTCCGTGGTTGTTAGTTTTGAGAAGAATCTGAACAAGCGATAGGTTAACATCCGTTTACTTGGAGAACCCGTGAACTGTTTTCAGAAGTCTTGAAGTTGAATTAGCAATAGAGCAGCATCCGTTGTTGGGAAGCGTCCGTAAACTAAATTCGAAGGTTGCATCTGAACAAGTTGATAGATTAACATCCGTTGTTGGGATGAATCCATGAACTGTTTTCAGAAGTCTTGATAAGAATCTGAACAAGTCGGTAGATTGGCGTCCGTTGTTGGGAAGAATCCGTAAACTGTTTTCAGAAATCTTGAAGAGGAATCAGCAATAGAACAACATCCGTTGTTGGGAAGCGTCCGTAAACTGAATTCAAAGGTTGCATCTGAACAAGTTGATAGATTAACATCCGTTGTTGGGATGAATCCATGAACTGTTTTCAGAAGTCTTGATAAGAATCTGAACAAGTCGGTAGATTGGCGTCCGTTGTTGGGAAGAATCCGTAAACTGTTTTCAGAAGTCTTGATAAGAATCTGAACAAGTCGGTAGATTGGCGTCCGTTGTTGGGAAGAATCCGTAAACTTGTTTTCAGAAGTCTTGATAAGAATCTGAACAAGTCGGTAGATTGGCGTCCGTTGTTGGGAAGAATCCGTAAACTGTTTTCAGAAATCTTGAAGAGGAATCAGCAATAGAACAACATCCGTTGTTGGGAAGCGTCCGTAAACTGAATTCAAAGGTTGCATCTGAACAAGTTGATAGATTAACATCCGTTGTTGGGATGAATCCATGAACTGTTTTTAGAAGTCTTGATAAGAATCTGAACAAGTCGGTAGATTGGCGTCCGTTGTTGGGATGAATCCATGAACTGTTTTCAGAAGTCTTGATAAGAATCTGAACAAGTCGGTAGATTGGCGTCCGTTGTTGGGAAGAATCCGTAAACTGTTTTCAGAAGTCTTGATAAGAATCTGAACAAGTCGGTAGATTGGCGTCCGTTGTTGGGAAGAATCCGTAAACTTGTTTTCAGAAGTCTTGAAGGGGAACCGGTGTAGGGTTTCCTGACGATGAGCTTGTGTAAAACTGCATCGGGTTTTGAACACTTTTGACATTCGAATGCCCCAAGTGGTGATGTAGATAAAATCCTGGTTTATTACAGGTGTTGGTCTACAATCGGTCGTTCACAGATGTTTCCTGGGTTGTTGCAGGTGTTGATCTGGAATTCTTCAGACATGCCCTGGCTGGATACAGGAGTCGAATCTGGAAAGGTGATAGTTGATAGATATGCCCTGGCAGGATACAGGAGTCGAATCTTCAAAATTCTTCAAACATGCCCTGGCTAGGTACAGGAATCGAGTCTGGAAATGTAATCAACAGATATGCCCTGGCTGGATACAGGAGTCGAATCTGGAAATAGTCGTCAACAGATATGCCCTGGCTGGATACAGGAATCGAATCTTCGAACTCTTCAGACGTGCCCTGGCTAGATACAGGAATCGAGTCTGGAAATGTAATCAACAGATATGCCCTGGCTGGATACAGGAGTCGAATCTGGAAATAGTCGTCAACAGATATGCCCTGGCTGGATACAGGAATCGAATCTTCGAACTCTTCAGACGTGCCCTGGCTAGATACAGGAATCGAGTTCTGGAAATGTAATCAACAGATATGCCCTGGCTGGATACAGGAGTCGAATCTGGAAATGTTGGAGTTGATGTGTTGAACACTTTTGACATTCGAATGCCCCAAGTAGTTGTGAAGGAGTCTTGAATTAAATCACTCTGCATATTGAGAGATTTCTTGAAATCTTGACTGGACTGCCCCAGGTTAACTGAACTTTGAAAGATCTGCTGGATCTTGACTGGACTGCCCCAGGTTAATTGAACTGAAAGATCTGTTGGACCTTGACTGGACTGCCCCAGGTTAATTGAATTGTGACATGTCATGCCCCTTGTTGATAGGAGATTTGACGGAAGTGTTATCCTCTTGAAGTGATTTAGACTTACTGAGAGAGTTTTCGTTCCTCCGAACATTCGCTGTATGAATTTCTTCGCTGTCAAACAAAAGGGTCAAATGCAGACAGTGATATTCGAATAATGCAAAGTTTATGTTTGTCTCGAAGTTTTGAAAAATGCATTTTTTAGCAGAAAACTTTTCGTAAGACAAGTTAACACGAGATTTAGAGCAAAGCCCTACAGGAGTCAGGATACCTTTTGTAACAGTATGCTTTCGAACTAACCCATGCTTCAATTAGGACTTTTGAAGGGTTGTAACGTGGCCTGGTTCACGGTTTAAGAAACAAAGGATAAAGGCTCAAAGTATATTTGTACCCACCCGCTCTTCGTGATGTTCTTCAACCTAAGCTCAGTTAGTAGCGTGTCGCACTCTGTTTTGAGTTTGGAACGACTTTTGGGCGATGGTTCACCAGTTTGAATTTTGGGAGACAGTCATCATCTCCTTTTTCTTTTTCAACATTTTTCATGTTGTTGAGGGTTTTGTAACGACCTCACTATTTTGATTTTGATTTGTTGTCCCTAACTTTTGCCTGACTGTTACCATTTTCGGGATTACTGTCAGCGGGATGCCCCAGCTTTCTTAAGCCTCCTTTATAGGTTTTGGCTTAGTGGGCTTTTCTCTTTTGAGAGATTGACTGTCTATGTGATAGGGAACCACCCTTGTCTTTTGATTCCGAAGGAATGCTTTCTTTTTCGACGTCGTTCGTTGTATTACGAACTTGAGAGTTTGCGACTCCAATGCGCGTTCTCTTTTGAATTAACTGAGATACTACCCTGCCCCAGGTTTATATCAAAGGTTTTGATTGTTTAGAACAGGAAACTCCTACTTCTTTGGCTCGAAGGGGTTGACTAGGGATTAACTTCCTTATAACTCCAGTGTTCGGGAATTGAAAGAAATGCCTGTACATCATCAGCAAGGTCTGTTCAAAAGCATACTGTATAAGATCACGGTATTGTTTCGTCATCCTCCCTCTAAAGGCTTGTAGCTTTTTATCAAGAGTCAAATATCATAAAGAAAAGCATAAGAGTAGTGAAACGAATGGATGAATTCAAGACAAACATATGCAATGCATTAATGAAAACAGAGTTTAACATCAACAGATAATTGTTTGACAGCAAAAGAAATTACAACTTTGAAAATTCAAAAAGAAGCAAAAGTCTTTCAGTTCCGAGCCTCGTCACTTCAAGCGGAGAACCCTTCAACGGAAGATCTTCATCTCGCCGTCTGGCATGAATCTCAGCACTCCAATGTCAATCAGATCTTGAATCTTGTTCTTCAAGGCCCAACAGCTATCGGTGTCATGTCCTGGGCTATAGGAGTGGTAAACACAGAATGCATCGGGATGATAGCCAGGAGCGGAGGTATTTGGGTTCCGGATAGGATCCCTCAAAGCAGTTAGATTAACCTCCAACAAGCGCTCCAGAATTAGAGACGACGGTATGTCAGTCTCTGTGAACTGCCTTCCCGACGTTTCTTGTCTACGCCGATTGCCCCGCTGACGCCGGCGAGGTTGTTGATGGGTTTGTGACCCTGAAGCTAGCAGAGGAGCTTTCCCCTTGTCTTCTTGAGTTGATGGAGGCTGAGCGGTGACCTGCTCTTCGACCTCAGATGTTTGCCCCAGTTGGTTGTTTGGAAGCAGTTGGCGGACCAGAACTCCGAGTTCCTCTTGTCTTTGAGATAGATCTTGGATGAGAGCCATCTGGCCCACCAAATATCCCATCACTTGAGTCCTCAGTGTTGTCAGATCAAACTGCAGCTCCGCAATCTGATCACTTCTGGCATTGTTGGAACTCCCCAAGCCGTTGGTGAGGAGAGCTTTCATCTCTTCTTGCCCCAGAGACAAGTTCAGGAACATCTCCTGCAGCTGAGCAGTCTGGTCTTGGATGTCTTTGACAGACCGTTCTAGAGCCATCTCTTGCTGAAATAAACAGCAGGAGAGTAAGGAAACCTGAAAAAGGAAAGGTCGTCAAAATGCAATGCATGATATGCGGATGCATGCTTTCAAGGATCTCTTGGGGTAAACACAAGAAAATGTTAGAGGTTGAACTCTGCTCTTGGATTGGAGATCTCTGCACCGGTGGACGTCCTTCCACGAGAATCAAGCTCACCATGTCGAGTGGGTCATACCCACTGATTCAAGTCGTTGTTCGAGAACTTTGATTGGAGAGCTTTATATCGGTGGATGTCTTTCCACGAGAATCAAGCTCACCATGTCGAGTGGGTCATAGCCACCGATTCAAGTTGTTGTTCTTGAACTTTGTTTGGAGAACTTTGTATCGGTGGATGTCCTTCCACAAGAATCAAGCTCACCATGTCGAGTGGGTCATAGCCACTGATTCAAGTTGTTGTACTTGAACCTTGACTGGATTGGTTAGAGGAGAACCTCTTGCCCCTTGATGGACGTCTGGCTCAGCGTAATCCTGCATCAACAGAACCCTCGAGATCCTTGAAATGGTTATTGAAAATGCTAAAATGCTATGGTATGATGTCATGATGTTATGTACATGTATGCACAAACAAGTAAGTGTATATACAGGCCAACAATATTCACACAAAGCACACAAGGCCTTAGGTTTAGGCTTGCATGAGGTTCAGGTACTACCCTCTTTCAGTTTGTTGGTTAAAACCTGTCCTATCAAAAGTAACCGGGTTCTAGAGGTCCCAATGTCACTGGATTGCTTTCATTGTTCATCGTTTCGATTTAGCCACTGACTGGCGATCAAAATATCCCAAGAAAACAACCCTCAATTGAGTGTAGTATCGAGTATCAACCGACTTCGGAGTACACCAAAGTAGTCATCTCACTACCCTAAAGAGGCCAAGATGGTCAATTAAGGTTCTAAGGTCAGTTGATGCTTCGCGACACCACGCGGCGGCCCCGTACTCTCCTTGACTGAACTCAAGGGTTACCGGTACACACCAAAGTGCCACATCAACGTAGCAGACTGCTTCAACCATGTCGGTATACCCCGCACAGTTCCCTCACAGCCTTGTTGCTACCTAAAAGGGTTTCCCCAGATCCGGGTTAGGATCTATAAAACTCCGATACAATGCCCACAAATGAAAAAGCAAACAAAGCAATCAATTGAAAACAAAAGTGATCTAAACCCTAAGGTAACCCCACTTCAAATGTCCCCAGCAGAGTCGCCAGTTCTGGCGATACGGTGGGAGAACTGACTAGTGTTTTGCGTTCGTATTCGCACTTGTGCGGTTAGCAAGAGTCGCCACCGACTTTTTACTTTATCCTAAAGGAAAGGTTAAAAAGCACAGCAAAAACCTTTGGAGATATTTCGTGGGTTCGGGGGGTAGATTATGAAAAGGGAAGGTATTAGCACCCTTTTCATCCATGGTTATCCATGGGCTCTTAGTTACTTGGTTTTTTAGATCACTTGCCTTGTTTTTCGATTGCTTTGAAAATGGTGTGTGTGTGGGTACTTTTTGAAAATGTTTTAGAAAAAGATGCCTTGTCTTTAGGCAACTAATGTATTTGACTCGTGTTTGAGTGTTTTACAAAAGTGTGAATCTTTTCGAAAAGATGTTTTCAAATGTTTTTGAGAGTTTGTTTGAAAGTGTTGTGGATTGTGGTTTTTGAAAAGAAGGCAAGTGTTTTTGCAAGTTTGATCTCAAGTAACTAAGAGTTTTGTCTACCCTATTGTACTCAAAGGTTTTTGTCATGTTTTAACCCCTTTTAACAATTTTGTTCCACCATTGAAATTGATGGGCAATCTTGCGTTTAGGAAGTTTATTCGGGACGGGCACGGGTCATCGCATAGACCATGAATGCAATGATGCCAAGTGTTTTTGGCAAATTGTTTTGAAGGGACTATGATCATTCCGTTTAGGCAACTTTCGAAAGCGTCATCGAGGGACTTGTGATCATTTGATTTTGTTTTGCCAAAGACATTCGACGTGCAAGCATGGCCCATTTTGGAAGGCAACATGTGGGATTACCCTAGGGGGTGCAAGTGTGATTGTGTATTGATTACATGCATTTGTCTTGTATTAGGTTATCTAGCGTTTGATTTTATGTACATACAAACCCTAGGTCTAACCATGGTATATTTGAAAAGCTGTAAATTGCGGAATGTAAATCTACGCTATTACAAAATAATGTCCGGGAGTGGGGATATAAATGTACAAGGGGATGAGACTTATAGTACCCAATAATTTACAACCAAATCGAATGTGCGATCAAAATGAATATCAAATATGCAAATATAAGATAAAGTGTGTATAGGGTAATGTGTTGTGTAAGTGTACAAGTGTATATGTATGTGTAAGTGTAAATATGTACAGGTGCGAAATGTGAAGTTGAGCCGTATTAGGGTTTGACCTAGATGAACGTTTTTTAAATGAATTTTGATTTTTGTATGTTTATGTACAAAAGAAAAATGAAGCGTTTTGATTAAGTGCTAAGTTTTAATTACAAGAGTATTTTAGCCAAAAGGTTTGTGAATTTAAATATTAGAGAAAAATGAATGTATTGAATTGTTATGTACAAAAAGAATGTTAATTAAAAGAGTTTCAATTTTAATTAGGTATAAAAATGTATAATATGTACAAATATGTATTAAAAAAAGGTTTTCAATTTTAATTATGTATGAAAAATGTATAATATGTACAAATATGTATTAAAAAAAAGGTTTTCAATTTTAATTATGTATGAAAAATGTATAATATGTACAAATGTGTTTTTAATAAAAAAAAAGGTATCTTTAACTTAATCATATATATATAAAAAAGAAAAGACAATATATACAAATGTTTTTAAGTTTAATTTGTGTATAAAAAGTATTTTGATTAAGACAAAGTATATATATTTTTTTTAATTGAGATAAAAAGTAAACATTGTTTTGTAAAATAAAAATAAAAAAAGAGATTAGAATTTAATGTTGTTAAGAAAAATAGAAAAGAATGGTTAGTGTTGTAAAAAAGAGTAAATATAAAATACAGAAAAGAAAGGTTTAATGTTTGATGAAATGATTTTCTTATTGGGCTTAGAGGAATTAAAAACGGGTTAAGCCCAAGCTGATCCAAAAACGAGATTTAGGGTTAGGCATGGTTCCAGAACGAAAATTAGGGTTTGCAGCGGCGCCGTTTGTTGAGTCTTCTCCGATTAAGCTTCCTGAGCGTCCTCCGGCCACCAACGCGTTTCAATGCCTTCCTTCCCTCCAAGACATGAGCCTAGCGTCCTTGATTCCTGGTTCGTTTTAATGCCTTACGCTCTTATCTTTTGTCTTTTACAAATTTGCATGTTTGATTTGAGTTTTAAGTATTTTCTTTTCATTTTTTGAGGTGAAGGAGTAGAGATAAGGGGCGAGGATTATGCTACCTGATATTTGGAGGTGGAGGGAAGGTGGAGAAGCAGCGCTCAGGAGGCCGGAGCGGCGAAGAGGGATGCTTGCTACGCTTCTGATTTTTCCTGGTATCTTCGTTCTTTTCTTAGGTTTCTAGGGTTTGATGAGGTATGCTGGATTTGCTTGAAAACCCTAATTCGCCTCTTGATCTTCTTCTTCTTTATGTCACTGATGCTTATGATTTGTTTCACTTTCGTTCTTCTGATTTGCCTATGTGCTTGCCCTGTGATGACCTCAAAGGTCTGAGGGTCTCAGTTGCCTTGAATCTTTACCTCTTCCACCTTCGTCCCTTTTGAATTGTTGAATGCCTTTTTTGGAACGATCTTGAACAGTTATTGCCTTGGAATTTTTGCTGAATGGTTGCCTTGAAATATTGTTATGTCCCTGACTTGCTTCTTTCTCTCGTTGCCTTGTGAATTTGTATGCTTCTCCTTCTCCCGTTGCCTTGTGATGATTTGCTTGTGTGCTTTGAGATGTGCCTTACTGAGATGCCTATGATGAAGTCCCCCTTCTGAGGCTTGGGGTTTGAATGTTCAGTGTCACAGGGTTGTAGGCTTGGGTTGTGTTTCGTGACTGATGCTTGGCTTTGTGGCTTGAGATGTTCAGCTTCACAGGGTTGTAGGCTTGGGTATTGGTGTTTGATAGGTTGCAAGTTGTGGTTTTTTTGAAGGTTGAGGCTAATGCTGGTTCAGTTTTGGCATTGGTTGATGAAATTTGATGAAGTTTGATGGCTTTGGTTATGACAGTAGTGGTGTGAGTTTGGATATCAGTTTCTCTTCCTTTCTAACCTTATTGAACTGCCTTCTTTTTTACTATGCAGAATTGGTTATCAGGTTATGGGGGGTTTTGGCCAAGTTCAGGTTTTGATAGTTTTTGGTTATCTTTTCTTCTGAAACTGATGCAGGTTTGGATGATGTTTTGTGGTTCTGGTTCTATCAGGTTTTTTGTGAGTATATAGATTGAGACAGGGTAATCGTTTTTTGATGACAGTAATGGGGTGTTTTTGAGGAGGATGCAGGTTTATTGGTGGTGAGGATTATTGGTTTTGGTTGTGAGGATATTGGTTAGATAATGGTTTTGTTTGTGTGTTTTTTCTTCTTAACCTCTCCCCTCAACTGAGTTTTGGTATCTCTCTTCTATATCTTCTCTATTCTGAACTGAGTCTATTGGCTTTTTTTGTTTTCTCAAACTAATGCAGAGTTGTGAGTTTTGTTTGTATCTCCTTTTTTCTCTCTAACCTGCTATGCTGCTATATTGAACTGTCTTCTGAGTTGGCTCCTAATTTTGCTATGCCTGCTGAACTGCTATGCCTGCTGAACTGCTATGCCTGCTGAACTGCTATTGAACTGTCTAACCCTGCCTGCTTCCTTTATCTCTCTTTACCTCTCTCTTTACAGTACAATTTAAGAATTTTATAATGTTTATTGTACTTTTCTGAAGGGGCTATGACTAGGGAAATGATGAAAAAGATTGCTTGCATTTCACATTTTGCATCTTTATCTTTTTGACAATTTATGTGTGCTGACTTCCTTTTCCTTGATATCTTGGCTAAAAATCTTTCCATGACAGCTTGTATGCTTTCTTGATTTTCTTAGAGTGGACTTTGTTTTGGATGGAAAGTTTGGATTGAACTTTTCAGTTTAGTTTGGATTTGAACTTGAATTTCTATGCAGCTTAAAAATTGTAACTTATGCATTTTTGACATTTGCATTTCATGAGATAAAATAATCTTCCCTCTCTGTGAACCGGGAGAAATCCCGTGATTTGCAGAGAGGGCAACTGATCCCAGTCAGTGGCCCCTAATGATGAGCACTTTTACTGTCTTTGAATTAACTACTTTCTGACTTTTCTCGTTCTTTTTGCAGATAAAAAATGGAATACCGGAGCGGAGTGAGGCACGAAGAATATTTAGAAAATAGGATAGTTTTTCACTCTATGTAATATTTAAATTAAATGTAAATTATTGTTTGTAACAACAATTTGTAAATAATTTAAATATCAATAAAAATCCAAATTATCCAATTGGTTCTATTTTCTTTATTGCTTATTTATTTATTTAAAATTCTTAGAATTAAAACAATTGAAAAATAAATTCAATCATTTAATTTTAGAATAATAAATAACTAAAATAAAACAACATTGATCCAATTAAGCCTGTCTTATCCAACATCCAAAGCAAAGCAGCAATTAAACCAAGTAAACTGATCAACACATGAACACTGTGAATTCAAAACTGCATCTCGTATCTGACTGGCCCAATCAAAACGTACTGAATTCAAACCACTGTCTCTTTCACTGATTAAACCAAGATAACGCGAATTTTTAATCCGAATCTTGAAATAAACCGCAAAGTGCTGTGGAATTCAAATCCTTCTGAGAATATGCCCATAAAACCCTAATTCCCGATTAAATGCCAAATCACGCTCGCTTGATCAAAATTGAACCAAAAATCAATCAAACCCTAAGCCCACTGTATGAAACAATTCAGAGCTCTGAAAAACAGTGAAAACCCTAATTCTGCTTGACTGTCAAGAAAAGTCCGTTTGTCCGATTCTTGAGCTAGTTTGAGAAGTCAGGAAATGTTTGAAGTTGAGATTTCTTGTGGAAAAGCGCGAGGGCAAATTTTGGGGTACAACAGAAGGGTATCTGCATTTGTGAGTGTGGGTGTGTGTAAGGGATAGCCATCTTAAAACAACAAAATATAAAAGAAAGACAATGAACACAAAATGTTTAAATATGAAAAGCGTCCATGATTCATTAAAATGACATATGAAATGAGGATAAAGACCCTTACAAATGGACCGTTGTGCCTCGGGTAAGACACAAGGTTGAAAAAGTACGAATTGTTTGTGAAATATTACAGTCCAACAGAAATGGAAAAAGATAAATTATTGCGGTATGAAAGTAATCGGAACAAAGTCTTTTGCTTCCTAGTTGCACAGCCCTCCGCCAACAGTAGGAAAAATCCAGTCTTCCAAGCTGCCCTCTTCTTCACTGTCCTCTAGTGCATTAACCCCTCGGTGGCTGATCTTCACAGGTGGCCCTCCGGCACGGGAGTGGCGCACGACCTTCTGACCAGTCGAAGTAAATCTCAGGCCGAACTTGTCTAATTTGAAAGGAAAGTCGGGAAGCTGCCCCCAGATTATGGATCTGCCTTTTTCCACTACTGCTCTAACATCCTTGAGAGATGACATCCGAGGTGGTGGTCTTGTGATCACAGGAGTTGAGGACACTGCCTTGGTCGCCGTTATTTCTTTAGAAACTTCCTCAAAGTGTTGGAAAGGGGTCTCTATGAATTCGCCATCTAACTCCACATGACGGAAGGAGTTCAGATGACTGATCATGTATTCCTCTTCTCCATGAACATTTATGATTTTCCCCTGGACAAGGTACTTGAGCATTTGATGCAGAGTGGAAGTGACAGCTCCAGCATGGTGGATCCAAGGTCTTCCCAATAGGCAAGAATAGGAAGGACGAATGTCCATCACGTAGAATGTTGAATTGAACGTCTGGGTACCCACCTTGATTGGGATGTCCACCTCTCCATGTACCATCCTCTTAGAACCATCAAAGGCTCTGACAATTATATTGCTGGGTTTCAGGGTTAAGCCTTCACAATCCAGTCTATCCAAGGCTTTCTTTGGCAAGACGTTTAAAGACGAACCAATGTCTACCAGTACGTGTGCTAGGGTTGTCCCTATTCATTCCACCGAGACATGCAAAGCATCATTATGTTTTCTCCCTTTCGAAGTTAAATTTGCATTGGAGAATCCTAGACCATTGTCAGCTGTTAAACTAGCCACACATTCCTGGAACTGATCAGCGGAAGTATCTTGCGACACGTGCGCTATCTTCAGAAACTTGACCAAAGCTTTAGCATGTGCCTCAGAGCACAGCAACAGGGATAACATAGATATTTTGGAGGGGGTCTGCCCCAGTTGCTCAACAACATCATAATCACTTTTCTTAATGATCCTCAGAATCTCTTCCATCTCTTTCTGGGATTTCTTAGGAATGACTAGTGACTGAGCCTTCGTCAAGACAGGCTTCTCTGGAACATTCTTTCCTTTTTTCTCAGCAGCAGAAGTAGGGATGGGAATTGTATTGTCATTGTTGGCGGGTACACTTGCAGGTACAGTTACTGGTACAGGTGTGATCTTCGGAATGGCCGCGGGTCCAAAGACTGCTGTTGAAGGAGCAATCTCTGGAGAAAAGATTCTCCCACTACGAGTAATTTTGCTTGTTCCGGCAATGTTACTGATGTCGGGATTATCCTCCTCAGAGCTTTCTTCTTCAATGGTCTGTTCAATCTGTTTGACACCATGATAGTAGATTTCTCCACCATAATTCCATGGTACCATTTTATAGGATTTGTATATGGTTGGTCTGGGCATTGTTATCTTCAAAGGAGTAGTCATAGGAGCGGATGTAATCCTAACGGGGTTTTTAGGAACCCTGGAAGGATTGGCGTATATGGTTATTATTGAAACTTCTGGAACTGGAATGGGTGAGACATGAGTTTTCTCAAACAAAATTTCCTTGTTATCAATCAATTGTTGGATTCCTTTCTTCAACAGAGGACAGTCAAATGGGGAGAACAGGCAAGCATGGCAATCTTGGTCACAACCTGGGAACACCCTAGCTTTCAGCAAATTCAACTTGATGGTTAGGAGAGGAGTTAACAGTTCATCCATAGTAGAAACAAACAGATCTTCTTCCACAACATTAACATTGTGCCCATGCCTAGGCATCAGTGCAGAGATAACATTTGGCTTTTCCGGAGCTTCAAATTCAACTTCCTTTGCATCAATCAGATCTTGAATCTTATTCTTCAGAGCCCAACAATTGTTGGTGTCGTGCCCTGGACTTTCTGAATGGTAAGTACATCTGGCATTGAGATGGTAGTGTGGAGAAGTAGTGTTATGGTTTTTAGGGGCCTCTTTTAACATGGCCAGGTTCAACTTCAAGAGATGGGGTAGGACTTGAGCAGGAGTCATGTTTATCTTGGTGAATTGCCTTACAGGCCTTTCTACCCTTTGTGGTTATTCCTCGACTGATCATTTATCGGCAGGTTGTTTCTCGTCTGGTCTGAGGAAGACTTTTGAATCATCACAGCCCCCACAGTTGGTCGTCTTTCAATTCTTCCCTGATTTCTCTGGACATAGACAGCATACACTTCTTTCTTTCCTGTGAAGGGCTTCTTTGCAGCAGTTGAGGCAGACGCGTCCTTCCGAATTTTCCTGCTTCTAATATCGGCTTCAACCCTCTCGCCAGTTAGAATCAAATCAGTGAAACCTGAAGAGGAGCTTCCAATCAGGTGATTAAAGAAAGGACCTGACAGGGTCCCCAGGAACATGTCCACTAGCTCTCTTTCAGATAAAGGTGGTTGCACCCTTCCGGCTAAATCCCTCCATTTTTAGGCATAGTCTTTAAAGCCCTCATTGGTAGACATAGCCATACTCTGTAGCTGAGTACGGGTTGGCGCCAAGTCGGCATTGTATTGATACTGTTTATAGAATGCGGCTGCCAAATCCTACCAATTATGGACATCTGCTCTCTCCAACTGGTAGAACCAATCAAGCTGCGTTCCCGAAAGACTTTCCTGGAAAAAGTGGACCCACAGGTCCTTGTCAGAAGAATGTGGTTGAATTTTCTTGACATAGGATCATATGTGCATCTTGGGACAAGACACCCCATCGTACTTAGCAAACAGTGGCACATTAAACTTAGGAGGGATTACAATTCCAAAAACTAGCCCTAACTCCTCAAAATCCAGCCCCGGTACTCTTTGCACTTCTATGGCAGCTAGACGCTCTTCCAAGTTCTTGTATTTGTCATCGGCCGGAGGATACTGCTGTTCAGAATAGTCCTCATCCTCTTCTTCTTCTGCTTCAGACTCAGATGGCACTGCAGTTCCTTTTCCTTTTCCTTCCCCCTCTTCAGATGTTGATGGGAATTCCAAAGTCCGTCTGGCTTGTCCTTCAAACCTTCTGCCCATAATAACTACACCGGCTCGCTTCTTCTTCTTTTTCTCTTTCTCCTTCTCTAGTAGTGTCTTGAGCTCCTCCTTCCCCTTGTCCAAGGTCAGAAGTAGCTGTTGAAATTGTGAATTCTGGGCTTGCAAATCTTTGACTGTTTGTTCAATATCCATCTTGCTGAAATAAATAGCAGAGAGATGAGGAAACTTGGTGTGAAGACCTGTTTATGCATATGATGAATGATATGTATTCATGTAATGCTTTCAAGGATTTAGAAATTCAAATTTGTTTTAAACAAAAAAGAAACACATGTCATATTAATAATATAGAATTGTTAGTACATCAATGCCCCATGGGCAAAATAATACAAAATTCTAAGGTAAAAAGACGTTGTGTATCCTCTTTGGGGCAATGTAGGTGTTGAGAGTCTGCTCTTCATGAAGTTGACGAGTGAGTTCCAAAACCTTCTTCTCGCTTGCGTAGAATTGGGCTTCGAAAGTATCGCACTCTCCCTTGAGCTGTATCCAACTCCTTTGTAGGTCTTCTAGTGATGTTGGCATGTCAGGATGTAGGAGGGTGTATGGAACCTCTCCTTCCATAACAGGCTCTATAATCACAGAGAGAATGGAGGGGTAAGGCATCATAAGACTTTGGGCGCGGGTTCGTACCCACTTGAGGTAAGGCTCAAGAGGGATGGAATTCTTGTGTCCCAAGGTCTTACTGTCTACCTTGTTGGGCATCCTCCAAGCTCGGATGAACCTTTGTCGGAGTCCTTGATTGTCATTGTCGAAGTTGAGAGTCAAGCCTTGAATCAACATATCATGTGGGCCATACCTTCGGTCATACCCAAACTGTCTCAGAGCCAAGCAAGGGTTGTAGGTGATGCCTCCCCTAATTCCAAGTAAAGGGACATTAGGGAATTCCCCATAATGGTCAATGATAATAACATTCTCTTTTGATCGAGAACACCAATGGATATCTGAATGTGTAAGGGTCATTAACCGTTGTGACCACCTCAAGCCTTGCTCATTCTTCAAGACTGATTGGTGAAGATGAGAAATAAACCATCTTGATAGTAGAGGAGTGCAACACATGAGAACACCTTTTTTCCTCATTGTACGAGTGTGAAAAGAGTGGAGGATATCCCCAAGAAATGTAGGCACCGGGTTGTGAGTCATGAAGATTTTGACAGCACTCACATCTATGAGTTGATCAGGGTTAGGGAACAAGACCATCCCATAGATGAGAAGAGCTACAATCTCCTCAAAAGCTTGTAAGTCCAAATAATTCCAGCAGCTTTGGGCTTTCTCAAACAGAAACTTTGACAAGAAGCCTTTGACACCACTTCTAGTTTCCCAATGTGTTGTGACATCAGATGAGTGCAAGTGTAAGGCTTGAGCAATCTCTTCTGGATTTGGATCTCTTTCCATACCGTTGAAGGGTAGTTGATTGAGAATAGGAATTCTCAAGAGTTGAGAAAATTCCTCAAAAGTAGGCACAAGTTGGTAGTCAGGAAATGTGAAGCAATGATGCAAAGGGTCAAAGAACTGGAAGAGAACTTTCAGCATATCCTCCTCAGTGTTGGTGGTGACCAAGTTGAGCAGACGACCATGTCTCTCGGTGAATGGAGAATTCTCAGGAATCCTTAAAGCTAGCTCCTTGATTTGTGGAGGAATTCTTACAAGGTTGACTTGGATAGTTTTCCTGCGAAGTGAATCCATAACCTACAAAACAGGAACAAAGATGAATCTCCAAAATCCTTGAAATGGTTAGTGGATGCATATGATGCTTCATGATGTCCATGATGTTATGCACAAGTATATATGTACAAGCAAATCACACAAGTTACTAGTTTAGGCTTGCAAGGGGTTTCATAGGTAAGTACCCTCTTGAAGTTTAGTTGGCTCAACCTGTCCTAGAAATAGTAACCGGGTTCTAAGGAGCTCAATATCACTGTATTGTTTCCTTGTTCATTGTTTCAATTCAGCCTCTTAACTGGAGACCGAAATATTCCAAGGAACCAACCCTCAATGAGTGTAGTATTGAGTATCTACCAACTTCGGACTGCACCAAAGTCGGTCATCTCACTACATCCTAAAAGGCCAAGTTGGTCAAGTAAAGGTTCTAAAAGTCCATTAGTGCTTCAAGACATCACTCAGTGGCCCCGTATTCTATTTGATTGACTCAAAGGATACCGGTACCCACAAATATGTCGCACTAATATAGCTATTGCTTAGACCATGTCGGTATACCCCGCACAGTTTCCACAACGTATTGCTATTTACCTATGAATGTTTCCCAAATCTGGGTAGAGGATTTAAACCCAAACAATAGAACCAAAGTGTAAAGCAAACAAGTCAAGCAAGATAAGCATGTAAAGGTGATCTAAAACCCTAAGGTAACCCCACTTTTAGAATTTCCCCAGCAGAGTCGCCAGTTCTGTGATGCGGTGGGAGAACTGACTTGAGGTTTTGCATTTGTGTTCACAAATGTTGCGGTTTAGCAAGAGTCGCCACCGACTTTTATTTTATCCAAAAGGAAAGGTAAAAAAGCACAGGAAATACCTTTGAGATTGTTTTTGGGTTCGGGGGGTAGATTATGAAAAGGGAAGGTGCTAGCACCCTTTTCATCCATGGTTTTCCATGGGCTCTTAGTTACTTTTTTAGATCACTTGCTTTGCTTTTTTAATTGTTTGAAATGGTGCTTTGTGTGGTTTTGAAAGTATTTTGAAAAGAGGCCTTTGTTTAGGCAATCTTTGTAATGATTCTCGTTCGTAAGAATGTATACAAAGATGTTTGTCTTTTGAAAAATGTTTCAATGTTTGAAAGTTGTTTTGAAAATGTTTTGAAAATGTGTGTGTGTTTGTTTTTGAAAATAGCAAGGATTGTTTGAAAGAGATCAAGTAACTAGGAGCTATCTACCCTACTCAAAAGTCTTTCTTGTACATTTTTATTCCTTTGATATTGTTGTTTTACCATTGCTTTGGTAAACAACTCTATCTTTGGATGTTAAACGGGACGGGCGTGGGTCATTGTATGACCATGATAGCAATGGTGCCAAGTATCTTAGCAAGTTTTTGAGGTACTAAGATCATCTTTGTTTAGGCAACCTTTTGATAGCGTTATCGAGGGACTATGATCTTTTTGTTTTGTTTTGTTTTGCCAAGATACCTAGCATGCATACCATGGTCATTTTGTAAGGCAACCAAGTGGGTGAAACCTTAGAGGTACTTGTGTACAATGTGTTGTCATTTTTCATGCATTTTTGTCTTGTATTAGGTCTTGCTATTTGTTTGATTTTGTCTTATCATACAAACCCTAGTTTTTACTAAACATGTGTATAATGCGGTAAATTGCGTAAAGTGAATCTAAGCTATTACAACAATATTATGGGAGGGGGGATACAAGTTTTGAATGGGGGATATTTGCACAAAATAAAACCCTAATTTACTATTACAACCCAATTGAATTTATTATACAATAAATAAATAAACAATTATTTAAATATGCAATAAAAAATGTAAATATGCAAAAAATGTTTTGTAATTGTTTTATGTGTGAGAAAATAAAATTATCTAAGTCCTAAAAAATAAGAAAAAAATAATATTATTATTTTTAAAAGGGAAGCCCTAATTTAGTTTTAAAAGAAAATATTGTTTTCTAATTATTTATTTTATTCATTTTGTACAAGAAAAATAATAATTAATATAATACATAAATATTAAAAATTAAATATGTGTGAAAATAATGTTTTGTGTGAAAAATAATAAAATAAAAAGGTATAGTATTTTTTAAAATTATTTACATGAATAAATAAGAAAATAAGCTCTATTTATTAAAATAAAATTATTTTATACGTGAAAAAAAGAATAAAAATAAAATAAAGTTGAAAAAAATTAAGAAAATTATTTTTTTGATTTTTAATGTTCAGAAAAATAAAGAAAAGTCAAAAATCTAAAATATGCAAGAAAATATGCAAAAATATAAAAATAATCAAAGGGGGGTGCAGATAGGAAACAAGGGGGTGTGGAAAGTAGAAAAAACAAGGCCCAGGCGCGCCAGGCCCAGGTTGGCTTCATCCCTGCCCTCCAGCCAAATAATTTCGCGCGTTTTGCCTTCAAATCCTGTTCTTGCTCATGCTTGCATAAAATCAAAAACTCATAACATAAAAAGTGTAGCTTGTAAACTCACGATTCCAATGATATAAAGTTTGTGACCTAACACTCAAAGATCAAGGATAATTTTATCACCCCTAATTTCTGACCTAAAATTTTCATGAACTTCAAGCTTCAAATTCTCACTACTCAGTTAATATAAATAACAACTATGCATATGTACAACTTAGGCAAGTTAAGGACTACATTTTTGCTTCAATAATCAAAGCTTAAGGATGCCTAAATAAGGAGATAGAACTTTGAAAAATACCTTGTTTAGTTGAGTTTGGATATGGCAATGTGGGAACTTTGAGTGAGGCTTGAAGATCGTGTGAGCTTCCTTGAAGTTCCCTCAACCTTTTCCAATGCTTAGTTGGCCTTGTAGATGCTTGAATCTCCTTGCACGAGTCAACCTGCAACCTTGCAAAATGAAAATGGTGAAGTGTGAAACTGAGCTCACAGTTGCAAGATGAATGCTTGGATAGCTTGGATGTGATGTAGGGAAGATGTTTCAAGGGTTGAAAGGAAAAACGCACGAGCAAGTTTCAAGTTGGCAAGTGTTCTGAAGATGATGCCCTGTTTGAGCAGAAAAGTGTGATTTTGGTGTTTGAGAGTGTTTGGGATGTTAGGAAATCGTGCTTAGGCTTGTTACAAGTTTTTGAAGATGTTTCAAATGATGTTAAGGCTTCTCTTTATCAGATGCACAAGGTTACTTGACTTTTGCAAGTTTGCGTGCTTTTGAAGAAAGTTGGAAGTGACAATGCCAAAGGCCTGTACAGGCTAGCTTATAGACTGCAGAGGGTTGGTGTACTTCGCCTGATATTTTTGGATCTTGCTTGTGACAAAGAAACAGGTCCAATTCTCAAGGATAGCAAAGTTGTAAAAAGCTTGCTTTATCAAAGTAGTATTATGAACTTTATGCCATAAATGGATTAAACTCTTGTACAATGCTCCATAGGTCAGAATAAAACCAATATCCAATGAATTTGCATTTAATTATGGATTGTAGAAGGTATTAGGACCTGTAATGCAAGGTACAAGCATGCTAGGACAGATTTGCAACTTGAACCATTGTGAAAATGCCTTGAACAAAAGTGATAAATTGCCATTTTCCCTTCTTCGATTCTCCCTAACCATAAATGATCTTGGAGAGTTCTTGGACATTTTGGAAAGCTTGTAACATGCTCTACAATCCATATTTGAAATTAATTTTGAGATACCTCTTAGAACTAGGTGAAAAATTTCCATGAAGTTAGGTCAAAAACCTGCCTAAACTAGGGCAAAATTTCACTAAGTTAAAAAGTTTACGGACCCCTATTCACAAAATCATAACTTGAGATACAAGAATATTTTGGGAAAACTTTATGAATAAAAGTTTTAGATTTCATGGAGGACTACAACTTTAATTTTGTAAGTTTTCTTTGAATCCAATTGCATCATGGTGAAAAAGTTGTGGAAAGTTGGGAAAAAATAAGAAATTTCCATAACTTAGAAAAATTCTAAGTTATGAAAAATTTCAAATTAAAACCCTAATTTGCAATTTTAGGTTTCTTGGTCAAAAAGTTTCATATTTTTATATATCTTGATGAATTATGACCCTTGGCACATGATTTTGACCAAAAAGTCAAAGTTTGACTTTTCAGTATACAGTTGACTTTAGATCAATTGACTGCAAAATTCATCTGTCAATCCTATGCATTTGAGATCTTTTGAATTATTTGATTAGGTCAAAATGATTCTATTGAGTCCTTGAAATCATGCTTGAACCCAATTGGTCATTGGCTAGGTCAAAAATCAGAAATTGCCCTTTCTCAGTCAAAACCCTAATTTTGACCATTTTGCCCTTTTGATGATTTGATCAAATTTCTTGAGGAGTTGTGGTCCAAACTTGATCAAATGGTACATAGGAACCTATAATGTTGTTGTGGATCAAAAATTATGAATTTTGACTGTAAATTGGCCATGGTTGACTTTTTCCCTAATACAGTTGATTTTTAGGTCAACTGTCCAATTGACTGGGCAAAAATGTGATTCAAGGCTTGAAACTTGGTATGAGCAATCTTAGGGGTCCAAGATGGTGTATGAAAGTCACATGAATCATTGATGGTCCAAAAATCCTTGTGCAAACTCAAACCCTAATTCCAGGTCATCAGTGCAAGGTGAGGTCTTGAGCTGAGCAAACCCTAATCCTGTCTGGAGTCCAAGGAGTCTTGTGAGGAAAAATATTGATAAATGAGAGGGCAAATTTTGGGGTACAACAGTGGCCATTGACTATTTTACCAAGTGGGTTGAGGAATCTTCCTTCGCTTCCGTTACCAAGAACGTTGTTGCCCGCTTCATCAAACAAAATCTCATTTGCCGATATGGTATCCCGGAAAGGATCATCACTGACAATGGTACAAATCTTAACAACACTATGATCACTGCCTTATGAGAGCAACTCAAGATTCAGCATCACAATTCTTACCCCTATCGGCCAAAGATGAATGGTGTTGTCGAAGCTGCGAATAAAAACATTAAGAAGATCATACAAAAAATGACAGTCACATACAAAGACTGGCATGAGATGTTACCATTCGCTCTCCACGGGTATCGTACCACGACTTGCACATCAACCGGGGCAACACCCTATTCTTTGGTTTACGGCATGGAGGATGTCTTGCCTATTGAGGTTCAAATCCCCTCTCTGAGAATTATGAAGGATGCAGGTTTGAATTAAGACGATTGGATCCAGACTCGACTTGATCAACTGAACTTAATTGATGAAAAGAGGCTTACTGCTGTTTGCCATGGTCAGATGTATCAGAAGCGGATGATCAAGGCTTTCAACAAGAAAGTCAGGTGCCAAGTATATCAAGTTGGGGATTTGGTGATCAAACGTATCATCTTTCCATAAAGTGATCCCAGGGGCAAATGGACTCCTACCTATGAAGGACCATTTGTAATCAAGAAAATATTCTCTGGTGGGGCAATGATCTTGACCACCATGGACGGTGACAACCTGCCACACCCTGCGAACGCGGACATAGTCAAAATATACTACGCATAAGAGACCCATTAGGTTGACACACCTAGGCAAAAAAAGGGCATCCCGGCGAACCAAAAAGGTTCGAGAAAAAATTAGGGATAAAATATAAAAAAATTTGTACACCCGGCAAGTTGAAAACCCGAAAGGGCGACTTGGGCAAAAAAGGGTTTCCCGGTGGACTGAAAACCAGAAAGGGCGGTCCAGGAAAAAGTTAGGGAATTAAAGCGTATGACTATGTCCCATCGGATCGTTTAACGGACAACCTTTGACTTCCACTGACAAACTCGGAGTTTCTGATCAATTAAATCATCTTCGGACGAAGCAACAAATAGACAAGATATTCGGAGATATAAAGGCTATAGAAGAATGGGAACCCCATGGGATTATTACACATAACTATCTTTCTTTGTATAAATTCTTCTTGTTTTATGGCACTATTCTCTTACTAGAATGTTTGTCTCCTTTGTACAAAATACTTATTCAAAGTCAATACAAAGATACCCCTTTGAAAGTGCAAAAAATTATTTGTCTTTTCTTTACGATTGTGTTTGGTTTGCAAAAACATCCGATGATTCATTGATGAACATATGCATTTGAACATAATTACTGTTTACAAATAAACAAAATAAGAAAGACAATTACTGATAGGTTGAAAGAATAGGGAAATGTCTCTAGGCTATTACCCAAGAAATCCCCACAAAAAGTCATTTAAATCCCCAGCAGAACAAATTTCAGATTATTAATCCCCAGTAGAAATCGTTAAAATTCTCAGGATTCCCCAGGCAGATCTTACAAGCAGTATATGGTGTTGCCCTCACAATAGAATTTACTTCTCTCAACAAGAGTTCGTCAGTATTTCAACTTCAAGACACGAAATTTCAACATATCCTCGGCAGCATTCAAGGATTTATTTTCCTCAATCAAACATCAATACAACAAATCAGCTTACATGCACATACATTACATCCACATATCATAAACATTGATAAAGCAAATACATTGCACCATACATTTCATGCAACATGACTTTGTGTTTCAGCTAACATTTTACCCTTTTTAGGATAAGATTAACAGCTACCATTAACAATATGCAATCAGGATATAGTTCAAATACGCTCCAGACACGAATGCCATTCTAATAGTCATTCATATTCAACATTCAGATACAGTACAGATACGCTCCAAACACGAATGTCATTTTGATACTCATTCAGATTCAACATTCAGATACAATTCAGATACGCTCCAGACACGGGTGCCATTCTGATAGTCATTCATATTCAACATTCAGATACGGTGCAGATACGCTCCAGACATGAATGCCATTCTGATACTCATTCAGATTTAACATTCAGATATGGTGCAGATACGCTTCAGACACGGATGTCATTCTGATACGCATTCAGATACAACTTTCGGATACAGTTCGGATACGCTCAGTACACGGATATCCTTCTGATACATAGTCAAAATCAGCTCCCAGATACAGTTCAGGTACGTTCCAAGCATGGATGCCATTCTAATACTCATTCTTCCGGCTCACAACTTACAATTCAACAAACATTCTTAGATGGCATCTACAAGCCCATCTCCTACAAGACTCTATCACCTCTCCAAATGGCATCTTTAAGCCCATTCCCTCAACTACACATTGTTGAGTGCAAATTTATGGGCACTCTAGTGTCCAATCATCTTTCACCTTCAAGTCACGAATGGCAAAGCTCTCCAATCTAACTCTTCAGGTTTAAGAAGATTGAACAGGGGCAGCTGTTGTACCCAAAAAATTTCTCTCTCATTTATCAAGATTTTATCACAAGATCTCTTTGACTCAAGACTGGATTAGGGTTTGACTAGCTCAAGACCTCTCATCATGCACTAATCACCCAAAATTAGGGTTTGAGCTTGCCCAAGGATTTTTGGACTATCAATGCTTCATATGACTTTCAAACATCATTATGGACCCTTAAGTTTACTTATGACAAGTTTCAAGCCTAGAACCACATTTTTTATCAGTCAATTGGACAGTTGACCTAAAAATCAGCTGTATTGAGGAAAAAGTCAACCATGGCCAATTTACAGTCAAACTTCATAATTTTTTATCCACATCAACATTTTAGACTCATATATATCATTTTATCAAGTTTGGACCATGATTCCTCAAGAAATTTGATCAAATTATCAAAAGGTCAAAATGGTCAAAATTAGGGTTTTGATTGAGAAAGGGTAATTTCTGATTTTTGACCTAGAAAATGACCAATTGATTTGAAACATGATTTCAAGGTTTCAATTTAATCATCATGACCTAATGACATGGTTCAAAACATTGCAAATCCATTGGATTAACAGATGAAATTTGCAGTCAACTGATCAAAAGTCAACTGTATACTGAAAAGTCAAACTTTGACTTTTTGGTCAAAATCAAATACCAAGGATCACAATTCATCAAAACTTGTCAAAATGTGAAACTTGTTCATCAAGAAATCAAAGATTGAAGATTTGGTTTCAAAATTTGAAATTTTCTTAACTTAGAAATTTTTCTAAGTATAGAAAATTTCTTATTTTTTCTCAACTTTAAGCCAAATTTCCACCATGTTACAAGATGATTCAAAGAAAGTTCCCAACATGAAAGTTGTAGACCTCCATAAAATCTACAAATTTTCTTTACACATTTTTCTCTAAAGATGCTTGGATCTCAAGATATAATTTTGTGAATACATGCCCATGAACTAAAATAACTTAGTGAAATTTTGCCCTAATTTAGGCAGGTTTTGACCTAACTTCATGGAAATGTTTCACCTAGTTCCAAGAGAAATCTTGAAATGAATTTCAAATATGAGTTATAGATCACATTGCAAGCTTTCCAAAATATCCAAGAACTCCTTGAGATTATTTTTGAGTAGAAAGAATCGAAGAGATGAAGTTGACAATTTCTCACTTTGATTTCAAGCCATTTCATGAAGAACAAAATTCAAATTTGAACCTATGCTGCTTAATTCTTGATTTCCAGGCCTCAAACTTGTTTCTCACTTCATAATTTAATGCTTACTCAGTTGATAAAGCCTTAATCCAAGCACAAGAGTCTTTGTCCAAGTTTCAATTCCATAAATGGCACAAAGTTTCCATTGTCATTTTGGAAAAGCATAACTTTTACAACTTTTCATTTATTGAGCATTGGACCTATTTTATATGCACACACAAGTCCTATAAATCAAATACAAGTTGTCTAGAACTTGTACCAACTCCAAGCAAGCATGTGCAGACATGTAGGGAATGGTCTCTTCACCTTTCTTAAAAAGCAAGCAAGAGTGCAAAAAGGACACAACTAAGAAATCTGTTGAGGAGTAGATTTAAAAATTTCTCTATACTAATACACAAACACATTACAACTTAGAACACGATTTCAAAATGCCTAAAACACTCAAAAACTCCCTATCACCAAAAACCTGTCAAAAAACTTGCAGTTTGAGCATAGCATAGCAATCCATAAATTCACTCGTGCGTTTCAAGTTTTAATCACTCAAACACTTTACCTACCTCATATCTAAGTGTTCTAGGCCATCATCCCTCCACTATAACACCTCCTTCTCCATCTGCCATTTTTGTTTTTCAAGCTTGCAGATTGACTTGGATAGAGAGTTTCATACACTTTCAAAGTAAGGTAAGGATTGGAACACACTCAGGGAGGTTCAAGCAAGCTAAAGGAATCTTCAGGCCTTCATAAATCTCACTCAAACTCCATCCACGATCTCAGCTAAAAGAGGTAAGAACTCCAACTTTTATCTCTTCATACAGGCATCCATTGGCCACTATTTGTGAAAGGAAAATGTAGATATTATTGTGCTAAAGCCAACCATATGCATAGATTTCATTTATGATCATTATGTATAGAGAATTTTAGAATTCAAATTTCTGTAAAAATTAGGTTTGAAATTAGGGCCTTTAAAATTCATTTTGATCTTTGATTGTTAGCTTCCATAAGTTACATGTCTGAAATCGTGGGAAAAAGTACTATCATTTTCATGTTTGAAGTTTCCATTTTCATGGAGAAATGAGAGAGATATGCTTGGTCTGGCTAGCTAGAGGAAGAAGACGAAGTACAGGGCAAAGGAAGCGTTTTGTGTTATGTATTTTTGTTTTCACATAAACTAATGGATGTACAGCCACCCCAGTGGCAAGGCAGCACGCTGAGAACGCCAAGGTCATGGGTTCGAGCCTTGGTGCCTGCCTTTTTTAATTTTTTCATATTTTTCATCTTTTTTTGGCTGTTTGTAGGATGGACTTCAACATTTGGGCCTAGCGTTTTTTTCTAACATAATACCACCTGATTGCTTAGGATACCCCCTGGCCCATATATTTTATTATTCATTTTATTTTCATTTTCTATTTTATTAAATATATTTTCCTTAATATTAAAAATCATAAAAAATATAAAAATGCTAAATTTATATTTTGGTCTATTTTATTTTATTTTTCTCATAAAAAATGTTTTATTTTAGTTACATATCATACATATACTTTTTTTTTTAATAAACTTGTAAATAAAATAGAATTAGGTTAATTATTTTATTCATTTTCTTTCATACTTGTAAATATTTATTTTTGACATATAAAAAGACTAAATGTTTTTTTATAAAAGTTATTTATTATTTTAAGGCAAAAAATACACAAAAATAATGGTTAAAGAACTTTGTTTTCTTTTAAATTAGAAATTAAGGTTAACTATTTTTCAAGAATTAATTTCCTTTTCTTAAGTTATTAGGTCTAGTTCAAAACTCCTTTTCACATAAAAACAAAACAAAGATCTTTTTCTTGCATATACATACCATTGCACATTTAATTTAATATTGTATCTTATTTATTCAAATATTTGTACAAATTCGATTTGGTTGTAATAGCTTAATTAGATTTACATTATTGCAAATCCCCATTCACAATTTGTATTTCCCCCTCCCATTAAATGTTGTAATAGCATAGTAATCTTTAAATTACGCAAATTACCGCTTTTACATACCATGTTAGTAATTAGGGTTTGAATGGCAAGATAAAAATAAATCAAATAGAAAACCCTAAATCCAAGACAAAATCAAAGCATGAAAATAACACACTTGCACACAAGCATCCTTAGGGTTTCTCCACTTGGTTGCCTTATACAAAAACAACCATATTACGCATGCGAAGTATCTTGGCAAAACAAACAAGTATAAGATCATAGCCCCTCGATGACGCTATTCAAAGTTGCCTTATAAAATGATCTTGGTCCCTCAAAAAATGCTAAGATACTTTACAACATTGCTAATCATGGTTATACGATGGCCCACGCCCGTCCCGTTTACATCCAAAGATAGGGTTGCTTACCAAATCAATGGTAAGACAACAATATCAAAGAAAAAGAAAATGAACAAGAAAGACATTTGAGTAGGTAGATTATTTCAAGTTACTTGCTCCATTTCAAACAACTATCCTTGCTATTTTCAAAACAAACACACATATTTTCAAACATCTTACAAATATTGAAAACATTTTCAAAAAGACAAACATCTTTGTATACATTTTTACGAACGAGAATCATTACAAAGATTGCCTAAACAATGACCTCTTTTACAAAAAACTTTCAAAACCACACAAAGCACAATTTCAAAACAAAAGCAAGAGATCTAGCAAGTAACTAAGAGCTCATGAAAAACCATGGATGAAAAGGGTGTTAATACCTTCCCTTTTCATAATCTACCCCATGAACTCAAGAAACAATCTCAAAGGTCTTTCCTGTGCTTTTTCACCTTTCCTTTTGGATAAAAGAAAAGTCGATGGCGACTCTTGCTAACCGCAACATTTGCGATAAAACACAAAATCTCAAGTCAGTTCTCCCACCGTATCACAAGTACTTTCTTTTTTCGAAAATTAGACCCATACTCCAACATTTATCTCTCTATACCTGCAATTAATTTAGCTAGACCAAAATACCCCTATATTATGTTTGATAAAAAACACAAAATAAAAAGTTTGACAAAATTACATTCCAGACAACTTAACTATAAGATATAGTGATCAAAAAAAAAATTTAGACAGTAGTTAAAAAGCGTGGCCTAAAATAAAATAAAAACAAATCCGAAGCTCTTTCTAATTAATTCTCCGGTGTATATAGTATGGAAGAGAAAAAAATTATGTTTTGGAAAACATAAAAGGGCAGTTAGTCGGTAAAAATAGAAATTTAGTTAAATCCACAATTAAAAACCGTGAGCTAAAATAAAGAAAATTACTTCCAAAAATAAAGAAAAGCGTTGTCTATCTTAAATGTCACGATTGTTATCTAAGTCCACGCTATTTTCTACTTTTGGAAACATTTTTCTTTATTTTAACCCACGATTTTTAACTGTACGCCTAACTGACCTCTATGTTTTCCGAAACGTAATTTTTTTCTTTTTCATAATATATACACCCGATTTATTTATTTATTTATTTTAGACTATGGTATTTTAAGTTTTGTTTAAAATCATTTTTTGTTTTATCATCGAATAATTTATAGTTAAGTTGTCTCGAATGTAATTTTATTAAACTTTTTGTTTTGTGTTTTTTGTCAAATATAATATAGGGGTATTCTGGTCTAACTAGATTAATTGTAGAGGTGGAGGGATAGATGTTGAGGTATTGGGCATAATTTTCTTTTGAAAATAAATAAAAAATGATGTTGTTGAGAATCAAATCAATGACCATAAAACCTTACTCCTAAATAGAACAATAATCGATAAATAAAATGGCAAGTTTTTATAACGACCTTAGTTACTACAGACGCAAAACCAAAGTAAAATCCATTTTTCAACTGAAGTGAAATGAATTTTTTTATAGTAATGCTTTCATTTACTTTTAATTCTTACATTTAAATATTTTAAACTACATCAATACAAACACATCTAAGGGTGCGTTTGGTTCAAGGATTCAAAAGAGTTTTTCAAGAATAAGTTATCCAGAAATAAAAATAAAGAAGTTTGATTTCTGGGTGTTTTAAAGAAAATGTGTTTGACATATTATTTGATATTCCCAGGAAAATTAGTAGTTATATTTTTTTATAAAAAAATTATGTGAAATTTCATGGGAATGAACATTCCCACCTTCTTACATGAGAATAAAATCATTAAAATTATAGAAGTTATTCGAAATTATTTTATTTCTTGGAACCTTTATTCCTAAGAATAGTTTTTTTTTCAAACTCTTAACAAACATGAATACAACCATTTTCTAAAGATTATTTCTGAAAACTTAATTCTTAAACGTGAAACAAACACCCCCTAAATGTAATTTCTCTTTTGTATAAAAAGATAAAGATGAAGATAATAATAGTTGTCGCGTGTTTATAAATTTTATTTGGGGGGTTTGGTGGAAAATAAGGAGAAAAGTAAAGAGAAAAATAAATAATTTTGTTTTTAATTTTAAAGAAATGTTTTTATATTTATATTTTTAATATTAAAAGTTATAACAATATAGATTGAATTTTAATAACTTAATAAAGATTTTCAAAATTTTCTAAAATTCTCCCAAAATAAAAGTTATAAGTATACAAATTTTGTATTATAAAAAATAGATTTCTCAAAACTTTAACTTTCCAAAATTCTCAATTATTTCCATTTTGTCCTTTTGTTTCTTAAAATCTTCCCCTCCCGCAATTTTAAAGAAAGCCTTAAAATTGGGGTTTGTCCCTTACATATTTTTATTATATAAGGATAAATGTGATTCTTCTTCATGATATTTTAAAATCATTGAAGTAAATTGAATATTAATTTCAAATCTAATTATTAATTAAAGTTTAAAGTCACAAATTTTATTTTAATCTTTCATCAGCTAATTATTATGAATATAAGTAAAAAAAAACACATGATTAAACTTATGACTAATCTAGAGGTGACAAAATAGATTTGGTCTATCTAATTGATCTGTTTGACTCGTTATTTTTGGTAAGTTGTGTTGAGATTTTAGGTTCGGTATTTTAATTTGGTCTGTCTCGTCTAATCCATTTAAAAAAATGGGTCAAGGTGGGGCAAAGCGGATTTTTTCCACCTATTTTTTGTTAAAATTTTTACTCTTTTTATTAAGAATTAAAACAATTTTAACTATAAAAACGACACTTATCTTTTAGGATTGTATTATAAATTATTATACAGATAAATTAAATTATAATTGTAACGTTCTTTCTATAACTTTCTAATACATGCATTGATTGAAAATGATTGAAATAAAAGAAGAAATGTATGACATGCATAATTATTAAGTTTTCAAAATATTAACTCAGATGTTTTCTTTAGAAATAAATGTTGATTTTAAGAAAAGGAATGATTTATTGTATGCGTGTGACAAATTTAGGATTTAACTATTAAAGAATCGGTCAATATAATAGTCTATATAATGTAAACAGTGAAAAGTCCGGTTTGATATTTTACACATTAATATTTTATGCACTGCGATGTTTTATGCAATGTTATTGTTATCATTATTGGTTTTGTGCAAATTTTAAACTGGATACTTTTAGTAGTTAGTTTATTAAATATGATTAGGATGATATATGTTGTTTATTTATTTTGATGTTTTTTTTATTGTGTTTGAGCTTTTTTTTGTTTTTTTTGTTATAATTAGTCTTTATTTATTAAATTTTTAGAATTGTTTGAACTTAAGACATCTTGAAGTTCTATTATGCCTTAAAAAAAATTTTATATCGACCTCTTTGATAATAATTAGAATTTTCTAAATTATGTATTAAATCAAATTATAAAATAAAAAAATAAAAAATTAGCGAGTCGGTCCATCAATCTGCTAATTTGTTAGTAAATGAGACGGACTTGATTTTTAAACTGACACATATATTGATTCATTCTATTCCACTCTATTTTTATATAAATTTAAACGAGACAGACGTAAATGAGAGGAAGTGTTCTTTTTACCACCTCTAAACTAGACGGGTCCCGCGAGGAAGTGTTCTTTTTACCACCTCTAAACTAGACGGGTCCCGCGAGTACAATTTAGTTAGTAGTGTTATGCATAGATATGACTTCAAATTTATAAGTAACTTTTATTTTTTTTTAAGTGAGTCTCACCGTGTGTAACTTCACCCAAAGAAAAAACAAGTGGCCACATAGTACCACAAAACACTAAAATTACTCGATCAAGCTAAACATTGTGTCAATTATTCATTGTAACACTCCAAAGAGATTATGGATGTCGGCTTCCACTAATTTAAAAAGTGATTTTTAAAAGAGTTATGATATTTGTATATCTAAGAAATTGGACACGCGGTGTCCTTTGCAATTTATTTTATATAGGTGTATTTTTAAGTTTTGTAAAGATATGTAGAATTAAAAAGTAAATAAAATATAATCGAAGTAATTTAGACTACAGTAATAAAAAAAACTCTTGTTAAGAATATAATCTGAAAAATATGAAATTTAATTTTTAAGTTAAAACAACACTTAATCAGTGTTAATACTTTTCAGTACAAACTCTAAATTATTAAAAAAAAAAAATTTAAATCAGATTGCAAAAGAAAAAAATTAATTAATTAAATATAGAGAGAAAGAGATATATAGGATCATTTAATATAATTTAAAAAAACGTATTATACATGCAAAGTATGGATCCTATTTTTATTTTATTTTAAAAATAAAATAAAAATTTATTAAAGCAAAGTTGATAAATAAGAAGTTAAAACTATTAAATTTGATTATAGCATTTTTTATTTTTCAATTGTAGAAATGTAAATACTATTTTATTTTATTTTGAAAAAAAATAAATTGTTCAATCTATGTATATGTAGGGGTGTTCAAAACTAAACTAATTCAATAGAAAATCACAAAACCAAATCGAACTAAATCAAAACCGCAAAAAATTGTATTTGATTCGGATGTGTTTGAATCATTTTTTAATGGAACCGCACGGTTCAGTTTGGTTTACAATTTGTATTTTGCAAACCGAACCAAATCAAATCAAATCGTATTATGTTATTAAATCTTACTAACTAATATATATATATATATATATATATATATATATATATATATATATATATATATATATATATATATATATATATATATATATATATATATATATATATATATATATATATATATATATATATATATATATATATATATATATATATATATATATATATATATATATATATATATATATATATATATATATATATATATATATATATATATATATATATATATATATATATATATATATATATATATATATATAATTCTTTAGAAAAATCAACATGTATTATGGATATATTATATCACATTCTTTGTATGATATTTATTTTAATTTACAAATTATAAAAATAAGATATTATTCATTTATAAATATTATTTTCATAAAATATATTTTATCGTATTTTTTGTATAATAGTTATTTAAGAATGCAATATTATGTATATCATTCTTTAGATTTAGATGAAATTATAATACGCAATTTTATGTATCGAGTTATAAATTTATTTTGACAATTATAAATTTTTTTATGATAATGTATGAACGATTAAACACAATTATATTTTTTTCTATATGTGTATGTATGGCTCAATATTTTTTTTTTGTAAAAAACCGAACCAACTGAACCAATCCAAACCACATTATTTTGATTTGGTTTAGTTTGGTTTTATTTTTAAAAGTCAACCGAACTAAACCGAATCACGCATTTTTTCTCTTGCGGTTCGGGTGATTTTTTGCTTCAAAACCGCTCAAACCACACCGCGAACACCCCTTCATACACGTGTATATATTTTAACTTATATAATAATGATTATACATAAATAATAGACAAACAAATAATAAATTGTGTCACTCTCCTTAATGACAAAATCAAATTTTTTATTTAAAATTACATCATTGTTTTAGGAGAAAGAACACTGATATACATGAGCCTTTGCACTCTCTATAAAAGACACAATGCTTATAGTGTCAGAAAATCAAAAGTGTTAAAAGTAAATGGTATGAAAGCATGTTCGTTGTCGGAACATGTTTTCTCATGCTTTACCACTTTATTTGAAGCGACTTTGAGGGCTTCTTGTCCCACGGTAAAACCTCTAGTCTCCAGTCCCACTAGTGGGGAAACTCAATTAAGTAAACACATGCATGTTTCTCTCATACCCACTCATACACTATAACATCTGTTGGCATAAGTGTTTATCTCCCCTTTTGTGGGTCAATCAAAAAAATTAGCAGATGTGTCTTTCCTCACAGATACTTCAGCACACCAAAATATATCAAATAAAACATCTTAAACAAAGTTATATCTGTATTTGAATCCTGGAAGCTCCCTACAACGAATTGTGTGTTCCCTGGACATATTTAGGCACACCTTGAGGAAAACAAGACATACTTCACCAATAGGAAATAACAGAATCATAAGCCAATATTAAAGGATGGTACAATACTCTTTCGAGGACATATGTTATCTAGTCCATCAATATGGATAGCAAGGAAATTTTTTTGAGCATGTGCTGCTTGCAAACAACCAAAACATGTTGTGCTTTAGAAGAAACGATTTTCTAGCTAGTAAAATTTCTAAGGTAAAAATCTAGAATTGCAACACTAAGATCATCTAAAGCTCTATCAAAATCAAGGTTCATACCACATATATCATTGTATCTCAAAATATGACCATGTAACACCCAAGATTGGACCTAAAAGACACAAACGTGTATGAGGAAACCTCTACTCCTTGAGTACAAAATCAATCCCCAAAATCTAATAGGTAAAGAAGTCATCCTCCAATTAAGGTCCCCGAAGAAAGGATCTCCACCTATCATGATGTCTCCAACCTCCATACACATCTCTTTATCAAACCAAATAATTGTTTTCTCCATATGAGTAGGTTGACAAGTTCTTAGGCCTAAAAAGAGTTTGAAAATATTCATGCAAGACCAAAGTAGAAAAAACTCACTTTAAGGATTTCTAGTTATGACAGAAGATGCATTAACTCAACAACCTATTGGAGTTGGTTGAAAATATACATGTTTAAAAAGTCTCACATTGCATAATTTTGTAAAGGAAAAGGGAGTCCAAGGCTATAAATGGATTCAAGTTATTTATTATAAAATGCACCACTCAAAAGCACTGTGAGGTTGTATTTGAATTTTTTTGTCTCTTATACTCTTGTGTTAGAGTGTTATGAGCTATAGTTAAATATTTACTTTGGTGATGTGGGTGTACTAGGGGCCTGAGGGCGGTTCATGGTAAATTATTTTATTTTGTTCTTTTATTTTCTCTTTGTCGAGTTTTCCCAACAATTGGTGTCAGAGACTTTCGTACCATCATGTATTGGAGTTCTTAGTATACTTTATGGTTGCCGCTTTGTTCGATCTTCCACATCATAAAAAAATAGAATTGTGAAAGAGGTGTTGAGATGCAGTTACAAGTTCTGATGTGCAGTTTGGACTAGAGAAAATTGATGGAAGAATTGCTTTTAACTTGTGGAAAATTCAAGTCAAAAATGTGTTGATACAATCAAGATTACACAATGTGTACTATTAGAGCATGTCAGTGGTTGAAGAGCTTCTGTCAACATGAAGTTGCACCATAAATTTTCAGTCTGTTTTTAGACATGTGAAATTCTTTGAGTAGTTTAGCTTCAAGAGAAATATATTCTTCATAATAGAGTATATGATTGTCAGAGATGACAATGTAAAATTCTTGGAGTGGTTTTGCTTCAAGTCACTACTATAAAATATACATTCGTAACATCTTCTTACTTTCGACATTTAATCAACCGAAGTAATAACTCATATTTAGGCACCTTTTACTTTTTTTTATAAAAACACTTTTGACCATGGTCAATCCTAACAATTGTGGTAATAGGTTAATGAGTTACACGTTTTGAATTTCAACACCAACAATTTTCCATTTTTTCATTATAAAAAAGGGTGTGTCCCCTCAAATTTTATATTTATATTAAAATTAAAATACTTTACACCACGGTCATGTTTTTCAACCGTGTTGAAATGTGGCATTTGTCTTTTTAATGTCATGGTCGCTTTTTTGTGCAATATCTTAGAGAGTTTAGTTTTCAAAATCTCGGAGAGTTTAGGTTTTACAGACAGTCACATTTTTTACAATCTCAAGGATGCGTTATGTGAAATTTCTTCATTCATTTTTATCCGACTAATGATTTAGAGTTAGTTGTTATGTTTTTATTGAAATTGTGGAGACATCGCCTATGCGGATAGAGGATCGGTAGTTGAAGCAACTTTGTGATAAAGAGATTTCTTTGGTGAAGGTAGTTTGGCGAGGACCGATGGGTGGAAACGTAACTTGGGAACTCGAGAGTCAGATGAAAGAGTTTTATCCAGAGTTGTTTGTTTGAGGTAATTTTTTAGGACAAAAGTCTTTTATGTGGGGAAGAGTTGTAACACCTCAATTTTATTTACTAATTATTTTATTATTTATTTATTTTATTAATTATTATATAATATAGTAATTAATTAAATTGTGTGATTTTGTGAATAAATAAGTTATTTGAATTAATTGGTAATGTGTGATATATAATTTAGGCAAAATACTCATTTTGGTCCCTTAACTATACCCTTGGATTCACATTGATCCCTTAACTTTTTTTCGTGTCATTTTGGCCCATTAACTTTCAAAATGTTTCATTTTAGTCCATTTTGTCTAATTAGCGACATATTTAGTGACGAATTTCAAAGTTTTTCATCGCAAATTAGACAAAAAGGACTAAAATGAACATTTTTGAAAGTTAAGGGACAAAAATGACACGAAAAAAAGTTAAGGGGCCAATGTGAACCCAAAGGTAAAGTTAAGGGATTAAAATGAGTATTTTTCCTATAATTTATTCTATTAATTGAGAGTATGTATTATGTGAGTAATTGAGATATTGAGTGTGAAAATAGAAATATTAGTTAATTGGGTCTTGGTGTGATGAGTTAGTATGAGAATGAGATAAGTCCATTAGTGAAATAAGAGTTAGTAAGAGTTTTATAAAACAAAGAGAAATAGAATTAGAGAGAGATAGTGAAGAAAACAAGAGAAGAGAAGAAAGATGAGAAAATGGGAGAAAAAAGGAAGAAAGAAGAAGAACCATATAAAGAGCCTACATCCAAGGTAATGATGGGTTTTCACATGGTTATTGAGATTGTATGATAATGTATGATGGATAGAAACATGTTAAGTTAAAAATCCATAATTTCTATGGTTTTGTAATTGTTATATTTTGATGATAATACTTGATATGTGATGATTAATTGTGTTTGAAATTGATATATTGGTGAAATTGAGAGATAATTGAAAATCCAATTTAATATATATTAGTATTGTAGTGGCCATGTTTTAAAAGAATATCAAATTGATACTCTCTTTGTTCCTTTTTAATTGTCACTTTTTGACTTTTTACACATACCAAGAAAGCTTATAATTATTATTACTTTTCATGCTATGATTTTTCTTTTTTTTATAATACCCTTAACTTTTAATTATTTCAATGTACTTTTTTTCTCTCTATATAATAAATAGTTAGGGATAACTTTGACAAAACCATAATCATCATTACTTTGAATTTTGAAATGGACAACTAAAAACAAATAATTTTTTGTTATAAAACTGACACTTAAAAAGGAACGAAGGGAATATCTATGTTGCGCAATTTCATTCATTTATATATACTTTGGCTTCGTTAGTATTGCGAATCACTTCTTATTACTATATATGTAAACTGCATCACCATGTTTTCATAGATGAAACGAATTGACATGTACTCCCGTAGCAAGTTAAATTGAAAATCTCATTTCAAGTTTATTAATATATAATATTTTATTAATATTAATAAGAATGATTTAATATTATTAGTATAATTTTGTAGAAGTTTTTAATTAGAGATAAGTACTTGGATAATTAGTTAACTTGAGTTAATTTCAATTCCGTTAGAGTTGTTAATAGAGTTGTTAAGGTTGTCAATAGAGTTGTCATAGTTGTTTTAAGTTATTAAGAGTCTCATTTTATTTGTTTTGAGTCACTCTGACTTGTTTAGAGTTGTCAGTGGTTGCATTTTCTTTGAAACTTTAACAGTTCATATCTTTGAACCGTAACTCTGTTTTGAGTGTCGTTCGAAGCGTTAGAAAGCTAGTGCGATATTATTTTCAATAAAAATGGTTTTGTTGGCAGTATGTGATTTAATTATTGTGTGGTTGTGTAAAATGACATGCATGTGTGTATATGTGTATTAGAATTGATGTTGGATGGGAATAACATTGTTTGACATTGTTTACTATGTGTTATTGTGATGTATTAAATTGATGAATGCTATGAAAGTGATTCATATATGAATATTGATATGATGTATGTATGTTGTGTAATTTCGTGAGATAATATGTGAAATATTCTTGTATGATTAAGATATGGAGAGAGAGAGAGAGAGAGAGAGAGAGAGAGAGAGAGAGAGAGAGAGAGAGAGAGAGAGAGAGAGAGAGAGAGAGAGAGAGATAGATAGATAGATAGAGAGAGAGAGAGAACATTGGGATATATAGTGCTTCAGTGTTTGTCCTTGCTTTGCTTACTCCACTTTTCAATGGTTTCCCATTAGAACCTGCTTTGTTCCTTTTTATTTTAATAAATATTACAAGAGTTCATACAATCACTAATCCACAATAGTGCTAAGAAAAATGAATCTCCTATCTAGATCTTGACTTGTGTACAACGTAATTCCAAACTATTCTGTGTAATATTTACTTGATTCATGCTTCTTGAAAATCTTCCAGTATCACCAATCTGATCATAGTCTTTGTGTGTGGCAATCACCCTTGATCCCACCGATTTCTTAAGCGACAAAATGTCTAAAGATTGAGAAGAACTATGGCTTGTATGTATCTTTCCATACAGTTACTACCAAGGGCACTTGGAGAGAAGAACCTCCTTCATTTCACTAGAATTTGTCAGCTCCAATGATAACAACCTTAATCTTGCGAGCTTCTTGAAAATCTCAACCAAATCTTCAAGAATAATTAGTTTCAAGATGTCGTTTCCCTCAATCAATTACAAATCTCTCATGATCAAGATATGAAATCAAAATTAGAAGTTGCAGAAGAAATAATTTTGTTTGTAAGTGTTTTTGAACTTTCAAAAGTGAAAGGGTGTTGATTTCACAAAATCACAATGTAGATTATAACTCATGTATGTGTGAAATGAGATAACAAAAAATATTTTATATGTGCTTGAAATTAAACATAAAGATGGATGAAAAAAGTTAGTTAGATTCGAGTCAAAGGAATTTCATGATTTGAATCAAAATTAGCAAGTAGCATGAAACAATATCTCATAAAGAAAAGTGACCATTTTCTTGTGATTCGAGTCAAGTAAAAGTTGTGATTCGAGTCATACAAGTTCATGATTTGATTCATGGGTTGAACCTAATTCGAATCAAACAAGGATGTGGTTAACAAGGGGTCCGTGATTCGAGTCATGTACAACTTGTGATTCGAGTCACAGAGTTGGATGATTCGAATCATGTGTAAATTTTAATTTGAATCACAAGCACAATGTTTTCCTGTTCTCCTCTGTTTGGTTTGATTCGAGCCATGAATTGTGAGTGACTCGATTCACATACAAGAAATCTCAATTTTCAAGTTTTTCAAAATAGTTTGAGATTCCACTTCACACATGACTTAAATTGATATCACCTATGGCTCTTGTTTCATTAACTCAGACAATTGACTTAAACCATCATGGTCAAATCTCAAACAAAACAATTGATGTATGCATGCTTGAAAAGGACTCAATTCAAACTTGATTCAGAGATGTACAATTATGAAGAAGATTTAATAAATAATAATAAATGAAATACAGAAGTCATAAGACAAGTAAAAAAACAATTGTATTGGGGTTCTCTCCCTGAATGATTTAGGGACATGCAACTTCATTTATGTCTCCGACCCTTCTGACAAATGATGGTCAATTGTTCTTCAAGGAAAACACATTCCTCATAGTGATAAAAATCATGATTTAAATTTTGATATTTGTGAGACTCATTCTTTTGCAACACATGTGCCTACTTTTTATGAAGAAGTAGGTATATATGATGTGCATGTTACATGTTATGATCATGAAGAAGGCATATGGGAAAACTAACAAGTAAAAATATTATTTATTGTTTATTGTTTATTCTTAATTTATTGTTTGTTATGATTTCTAAGTGTTATATACTAACAAGTATTATTATTTGAAATTATAGGTGTTTAGAGACAAGACACCAAAATACGTCTGGTCACGTTGCGCATCTCGCTTCCTTCAAAATAATGAATGTAGTGCACAATAATTTTGTATGTTGATTGGTTTCTTATTTGATGTAATGATGTGTAAAATGTATGTCGCTTTGGTTACATTATGGTTTTAATGTGATACTTATTTTTTTGTTCATAGTAGTTGTCAATTGTTTTTGATTCACAAATGTATTGTTGTGTTGTTTATGATCTGTTCATATTCACAAAAATACAAGTTACAAAATGAGAATTTTGTAAAAAAATATATTTAAAAAAAACAATATATTTCACCATGATAGGTTCTTCAATCGTGGTGATATGTAGTCCTCTTTCTAGTTTATTACCATGACTAATAGTCTATGGTGGTAAGTAGCTCATTTACTACCACATCCTCTGTTACCACATACCATCACCCGTGGTTAAATATCTACTCAAACCACTATGATAGGTACTTTTATAGTAGTGAGTGAAATATATTCTTCATGGTAGAGTATGATAGTTTTTAATTATGATTGTCCATGAAGATAATGTGGAAATTCTTAGAATGGTGTAGCTCAAGTAACTATACTCTTTATGGTAAAGTGTGGAAGTTCTCTTTGAATTGTGATTGTCGTTGAAGATAATGAGATTTAAAAGAATCTTGTTTATGAGTTTTTTTATTAATAAGGTAGGTCAATCTAGTGAGGTAGATTTGTATGTCATCATTAAGAATGGTATTTTTGTGAATGAAATTGGTATGTGTGATCGGTGGGAATGGAACTGACTGTTTTGGAATGCTGGTTCGCGGACCCTTTGTTTTCGCAAAATGTCGCGGTAAGCAAGAGTCGCCACCGTCTTTTATTTTCTCCAACAAGGAAAGGACAAAAGCACAGCAAAATTCCTTTTCGAGATGTTTCTCGGGTTCGGGAGGTAGATTATAGAAAGGGAAGGTGTTAGCACCCTTTCTATCCGTGGTTATCCACGGGCTCTTAGGTACTTGCTCACTATGTTTTCAAAAGTTTTGATTTTCTTGTGTTTGTGGGTTTTGAAAAAAGTTTGTTTGAAAACTTCGATTTAACTCTTGTATCTGTCCTCAAGAGTGTATGAAGTGTTGTTTGAAAACTTTTGTTTGAAAAGTGTAAGTGCGAAAAGTTTGTTTCGTTTTGAAAGAGCAAGTACCTGAGAACCTCTACCTACTCAAAAGAATTAAGCTGTGTAAATGTCCTTTAGACAGTGCTATCCCACTATTGAGAAGTAGGTAGCACCGTCGTTGGAGTTTTCGGGTCAATTCGATTTTAGGGACATGTGGTCACTAAAGCAATGGTAGGACGCCTTAGCGGTAACCCTAATGTCCTAGATCATTTTTTATCGAGGCAACCGTTTCGAGGCAACTTTGATCTTTAGACAGGAGGGCGACCTCTAAAACTTCCTATACTCAATGACCACGTCGAGGCAACCAAGTGAGGCGTACCCTAAGAGTGTCATGTGCGAGTGTATCAGGTTTCAGTTATGTTATCTTTGTACATGTTATAGTGAGCTACGATTGATTTTAATTTAAGAGAGATCTTGACATGCATAGCCTAGTTAGTATACATCTAGCAGTTAATACTTTGCGGAAAATAAAACTACGCTATTACAAGGCGTCGGGTATTTACATCGCCAAAAACAAACCCTTGAAAAGTAAATGCGGGAAATTAAACAAAAGCGGTAAATAAGGTCCTAATTAACACTATTACATCCTCGGAGCAAATACAATTATATGGATCAAAATATGAATAAAAAATAATATGTGCGAGGGAAAAATTGAATCGGAGAGTCTTTAGGGTTTTGACCCTTTTTGAGAAAGAAGGAGATTTTTATTATTTTGAGTTAAATGAAATTAAACCTAAACTAATTAATTAATAAAAAGAAATATTTTTGGTTTTTTTAATGTTTTAAGGAAATAAAAATAAAAGGATAAAATGATTAAAAGTTATTAAAAACCCTAATTCTACATTAATTTTATTTTTGTTGCAAAAAAGTTAAAATTAACCTAATTAAAACTAAACAAATTATGTTAGTATTTATTTACAAACTACTAATTAAGTTTAATAAATAAAAATATTATATTTTTTATGTTTTCTGAATTTTATTAGGAAAAATAAATTATTTGGGTAATTAAGTAATAATAGTAATTAATAATAGTAAAAAAAACAATTTAAATAAAAAATATAAAAGAAGAAAAAGAAATAAACCCAGGGGGGTGTTGGGCCCAAGAGGAGGTAGAGTCAGCAATTCTTGGCCTATTATGCTTCCAGCCTGTTTGACTTTTCAGATCATCCACGCGTGTGTTGACCAGGGACCATGGTAAGGACTCAGCTTTGGCCATTAGATTTGGGTGTGGAGACATCTGGCGCACAGATTTTTGAGGTGTATGGTGGACTACCTTTGGAAATCTGCATGTGAACATATAAAGAAAAATGGAATAAATGTTTTGGGGGACCTGGGATTCGAACCCAGGTCCCAATGATCATTGGCCAGCGCGTTTACCACCCAACCACCCGCATCCTTTTATTATTTGGATAATAAGCAATTATTATATATCAAACAATCAACATGCTGTAAAATAAAAAAACAAAATGCACGCTTTTCAAATTCACCAACCATATGACAACACATCATCATCTTCAACCTTGGTTCTGTGTAAACAGAATCAAATAGCGGGGGTTTTCAACCTCCACTACCTCCTGCAAGGAAAAATAGCGAATAGAAATATAGCAAGCATAAATATTTCGCGAGGCATGGGTTCCCATCGTCTTGGCCTCACGAATTCAACCATGTACCTCATTGGTTCTAATTTTTCCTGGTTTGGAAAGCCCTAATTTAAAGCTTGAAAACCCTAGAAATTCAATCATGGCATATCTCGATTCAGGGCACTATGGTTCAATTCAACCATTCCATCAGCTTTGTATGATCTCTAGCAATGCAAATCAGTCACAAAAACATGTTAAATGCGCATGAATTAAGAGATACAATTCTGAATAAGAAGTGCAAACCGTGGGACTGTATGTAGCGATTCCTTGAGCTTTGATGCTTGAATTTGATTGCAAATCAATCCTAGTGCTTCCTGCAATGTGTTTGGATGGACAAAACGCCTTGTATTGGCCTAGAATGCAAGAACCCGTTTTGAGTTTTCTTGAGAATTCTTGAATTTGCTATAGCCGTTTCTGCAGCTTTCAATCGTCCATTAGGTTATGGTTTGCTTGCTTGCATATAAGAGAATCAAATTAGGTCAAGAGCTGGGCCAATATCCATGTGCATTGATGATTAAATCCTTGATTGATAAATCAAATATTCTTGATTTTCCATGATTGAACAAGTTACCAAAATTGGATTTTTTGTATCTTTTAGCTTGTGCACGAATTAGTCAGCATATTTGGATCATATTTGGTTCACAAATTGATTTAAAAATCAAATCTTGTATTTTCTTATAATTTAAATTAATTAAATGAATTAATATGTATTAAAAATCCATTTAATCAATAAATTTAAGAAAATAAATCCAATTAAGTTTGGTGGGTCGTGCATAGGTCAGGGGTGAAGTTTCAAGAAGAATTTGAGGCCCATTAGCAAAAATAAGGTGTTTTGAGCAAAGTTGACTTTTGCAAGTTCATGAAATTTTCCCAACTTCTCCAATGCAGAACTTGCTCAATTTTGATCACATGACCATGTTCTTGGGAATTTTGGAAAGATCTTGAAGTCCTCTAACCAATGCATTTGGTCCCATGTCATTTGGATTTACCAATCTCAAGTTATGGCCTTTGACTCAAAGTGTACTTTTGTTGACTTTTGAATTTGACCTATAATGTAAAAATTTGTAACTTTGTGTGAGAGCATTTCCTGATCTTGGAGTGTGAAGATGGATTGTAGGAAATTGCATCCTATTCAAAATGAGCTTTGGATGGAATTTTTCTGATGAACCATGAAAGAGTTATGCCCTGGTCAAAGTACAATTGACTTTTCTACTATCCAAAAATAGTAACTTTTGCACCTTGATGATTCTTGAGCTATTCTTGTGGGATCATGATCAAGACTTGATAAAATGATGATTGTGAACTCAAAATAAGATGTTGACCAAAAATTCTGACTTTTGACTGCAAAATGACCATTTTGCCCTTGCAGTTGACTGTAGATCAAATGGAGCTTTTGACTGTGCAAATTGGCACTGTGAGTCTTGAAACTTGGCATGTAGGTGCTTGAGAATGTATATAGGCCTATGAGACTTGATTGAACCATTGAAAACCCCAAATTCCTTGAAAGAAACAAAACCCTAATTTCAGTTGTCTACTGCTTAGGAGATGGCTTGACTGTCTAACTCTTGAGCAATCTTGAACCATTTGGAGATGATTCTTGACATATCTTGAGGAATATGGGAGGGAAAATTTTGGGGTACAACATTTTCCCCTGTTCAATCTTCTTAAACCTGAGGATGTAGATTGGCTTGTGTGCCTTTCGTGATCCGAAGGTGGAAGATGATTGAACACTGAAGTGCCCAGAAATTTGCACTCGCATGGTGTAGTATCAGCAATGTGATGTCGGGAATGGGCTTACAGATGCCATTTGGAGATTGTTGGTGGGAGGATGGGCTTATAGATGCCATCCGGAGATTGTTGGTAGGTGGTGTTGTCTTCGTTGACGGGTTGTCTTCATTGACGGGTTGTCCTCATTGACGGATTGTCTTCATTGACGGGTTGTCTCTATTGACGGGTTGTCTTCATTGACGGGTTGTCTTCATTGACGGGTTTGCATCGGAAAAATCTTTAGGAATCGACTTAGCTGATTTTGTCTCCATTGACTGTGTTCGGATCAGAAAAATCTTTAGGAATCGATTTAACTGGTTTTGTCTCCTTTGACTGAATTAGCATCAGAAAAATCTTTAGGAATCAATTTAACTGATTTTGTCTCCATTGACTGACTTGGCTTCAAAAAAAATCTTTAGGAATCGATTTAACTAGTTTTGTCTCCATTGACTGGCTTCAGAAAAATCTTTAGGAATCGATTTAACTGGTTTTGTCTCCATTGACAGGCTTCAGAAAAATCTTTAGGAATCGATTTAACTGGTTTTGTCTCCATTGACTGGCTTCAGAAAAATCTTTAGGAATTGATTTAACTGGTTTTGTCTCCATTGACTGGCTTCAGAAAAATCTTTAGGAGTCGATTTAACTGGTTTTGTCTCCATTGATTGGCTTCAGAAAAATCTTTAGGAATCGATTTAACTGGTTTTGTCTCCATTGACTGGATTCAAAAAAATCTTTAGGAATCGATTTAACTGGTTTTGTCTCCATTGACAGGCTTCAGAAAAATCTTTAGGAATCGATTTAACTGGTTTTGTCTCCATTGACTGGCTTCAGAAAAATCTTTAGGAATTGATTTAACTAGTTTTGTCTCCATTGACTGGCTTCAGAAAAATCTTTAGGAATCGATTTAACTGGTTTTGTCTCCATTGACTGGCTTCAGAAAAATCTTTAGGAATCGATTTAACTGGTTTTGTCTCCATTGACTGGCTTCAGAAAAATCTTTAGGAATCGATTTAACTGGTTTTGTCTCCATTAACAGGCTTCAGAAAAATCTTTAGGAATCGATTTAACTGGTTTTGTCTCCATTGACTGGCTTCAGAAAAATCTTTAGGAATTGATTTAACTGGTTTTGTCTCCATTGACTGGCTTCAGAAAAATCTTTAGGAATCGATTTAACTGGTTTTGTCTCCATTGACTGGCTTCAGAAAAATCTTTAGGAATCGATTTAACTGGTTTTGTCTCCATTGACTGGCTTCAGAAAAATCTTTAGGAATCAATTTAACTGGTTTTGTCTCCATTGACTGGCTTCAGAAAAATCTTTTAGGAATCGATTTAACTGGTTTTGTCTCCATTGACTTAATTTGAGAATCTAACTGCATCTTTCCTGAAAGGTAAAGGTCAGTCATATGCAATGCATGATATGGATCGAGCAATGATGTTCTCAACATAAATGAGATCGTATGATATGATGCGTATATGCATGTATCATGATGTATGAAAATGTGATGTTTTAGCTGGGGAAAATAAATCCCGGATAGCTGCTGGAGAATGATGTTGAATTCTTTGCTTCCACTGGGGATGATGAACGAAGATGATAAACTTGCACGAGAGGATGACTCCGTTGGGGAATAAACTGGTGAAGAAATTACTCTGTGGGGAATTACTCTGTGGGGAGGAGATGCTTTGCTGAGATTTTAACGATAACTCCGCTGGGGATTCCGTTGATAAGCTCTATTGGGGATTTTGATGATGAACTCCGCTGGGGATAGAAAGAACTTCGCTGGGGATGATCTTTCCGTTGCAACTTTCTGAGGATGACCCAGTTAGACTCTTGTGGGGATAACCTCTGAATATGGCTGGGGAGATACATTTGCACTCTGCAGGGGACAAGCTTCCAGAATCTACTGGGGAAGATGATTCGACGCTGGCGGGGAAGCTTTTTTAGACTGCGCTGGGAAATGGCTCCACTGGGGGTATCTTGTTTTCTGCCGGGGAACATTCTTATATTTCGTTAACGAATATTAAGACTGCCAGGGATGCTCTTTACGCTTGCTAGGGAATATCTTTATACTCCGTTGGGGAATATTAAGACCTCCTGGGAATACCGAGCCTTTTCGGGACTGACGGTAGACTAACTCTGCTTGGGGGAGAGTATTACTGATTCGTCCATGGCTGCAATTCTCAGTGGGGAGAGCTTCCATTACTGTCTTACTCTGCGGGGAGTGAAGGTATCTCGGTCATGTTCTTCAGCTGAACTTACCTTGGTACCTGGTGGACAGAGCAGCTTGTACAATTCGGACCATTCTTATTGCCCCATTTTCTGTGGGAGAAAGTGCCTGCGGAGGTGCTTGATAACTGCCGATTGACAAATATTCTTCTGGTAGGCAAGTGACGAGATGACGGGACATAGTCGTACGCTTTGATCCCTAATTTTTTGCCTGGACCGCCCTTTCGGGTTTTCAGTCCATCGGGATACCCTTTTTTGCCCAAGCCGCCTTTTCAGGTTTTCGACTTGCCAGGTGTACGGATTTTTCATTTTCATCCCTTATTTTTGCCCGAACCCTTTTGGTTCGCCGGGAAGCCCTTATTTTTGCCTAGGTCAGTCAATCTAGCGGTTCTTTGATTTATGCGTAGTACTTTTTTTTACTATGTCCATGCTCTCAGAGTGCAGGGAGTTGTCACTGTCGGTAGTATTGTGTTGCCATACCACCAGAAGATGTTTGATCATGCAAGATTCATTGCTGGCATTCACGTCCACTGCCCCAATTGATTCAGATGGAGATATGCCCCTCGCTATTTGGCATCTTGAGAGATTCCTTGAATCTTGACTTGACTGCCCCAGATGATGGACAATGGTTATGTCCGCCCCTTGGTTGGAAGTGTTTTTTCCACTTGAAGTGACTCTTTTTATTGAGAAGGTTTTTGTTCACTAGATATTCGTCATGCGAATTTCTCTGCTGTTGAACAAATAGTCATATGCAAACAATATTATTTTAAAAATGCAAAGCTTATGTCTGTTTTGAAATTTTTGAGAATGTCTTTTTCCAGTAAAACAAGCGAATTTTTTTTGTAAAATGTGATGTCAACTCAGGATTTACAGCAAGCCCTACAGGAGTCAGGATACCTTTTGTAACAGTATGCTTTCGAACTAACCCGTGCTTCAGCTAGGACTTTTAAGGGTTATAACGTGGCCTGGTTCACGGTTTAAGAAACAAAGGATAAAGGCTCAAATTTTATTTGTACCCACCCGCTCTTCGTGATGTTCTTCGGTCCTAAACTCAGCTAATCGTGCATTAGATCTTGTTTGAGTCTTTGCTCTGATATTCCAGTGATGGTTCGGATATTGACAATTTATTTTGAACAGGCAGTCATTTTTGTTGAGAGTTTGTAGGACCTCTTTCTTTTCGATTTTATTATCCCTGTCTTTTTGCCTGAACTGTTTCTTTTGTGATTACAGTGAGCGGGATGCCCCAGTTTTTTGTAAGTCTCCTTCATAGGTTTTGACTTATTGAGCTTTTGTTTTTGAGAGATAATGACTTCCTATCCTTACGATTATACGGAACCAACACCGTCTTTTGTTTCGAAAGGACTTCTTTGATGCCATTCATTGTGCACCTGGATCAACTGAGAAAACTACCCTGCCCCGGGTTGTGATTAAGGGTCTTAATTTGTGGAAAGAAAAACTCCAACTTCTTTGGCTCAAAGGGGTCGACTAGGGATTATCTTCCTTATAACTCCACTGTTTAGGATTTGAAACAATGTCTGTACATTGTCAGCGGGGTCTGTTAAAAAGCATATTGTAAAGATCGTGGTATCGTTTTCGTCATCCTCCCTCAAAAGGTTTAGAATTTTTAATCGAGAGTTGAACATCCCAAAAAATGAAAGCAATTTGAATATAGTGAATACTAATGGATTGATTCAAAACAGACATATGCAATGCATTGATAAGGTAATAAAGTTTGACATGAATAATTGTTTGAACAATCTAAAGAAAATTACAACTTGAAAATCCTAATGAACAAAAAGTCTTCTCGTCTCAGGACTTGTCACTTCAAATGGTGAACCTTGGAGGATGGCAGAAGAACTCAGCCTGACCATCTTGTGTGAATTCTAATGTCCCTTCATCAATCAGGTTTTGAATTTTGTACCTCAACTTCCAACAGTCGTCAGTATCATGCCCCGGACTGTTAGAATGGTATGCACACCTCGCATCAGGATTGTAATTGGGTGAAGAAGTCTTAGGATTCGGATGAGGTCCTACCAATGTCACCAGATTCAATTTCAACAGGTGTTGCAAAGCTTGGGACAGTGGCATGTTGAGCTTGGTAAATGGCCTCTGAGTAACCAGTTGCTTATGGCAAGGTTGTTATTGGACCTGTGAGGTAGTAGTAACTTGGAGAGGTCCGTTCTTCATTGTGGTCGGTGGATCTGGAACTGACTGTTTAACGCTGGTTCGCGAAATGTCGCAGAAGCAAGAGTCGCCACCGTCTTTTATTTTCTCCAAATGGAAAGGACAAAAGCACAGAAAAATTCCTTATAGAGATTGCTCTCGGTTCGGGAGGTAGATTATAGAAAGGGAAGGTGTTAGCACCCTTTCTATCCATGGTTATCCATGGGCTCTTAGATACTTGCTCATTTGTGTTTTCGAAAGTGTTTGCTTTTCAATGTGAGTGGGTTTGAAAAAAGTTTCTTTGAAAGTTTCAGATCGACTCTTGTATCAGTCCTCAAGAGTGTTTGAAAAATTGTTTTTTGAAAGCTTTTTGAAAGTGTCGGTGTGAAAAGTATTTTTGATTTGTTTTTGAAATTAGAGCAAGTATCTAGAGTCATCTACCTACCCTAAGGAATTAGGCTGTGTAAATGTCCTTAAGGTAGTGCCATCCCACCATTGAGAGGTAGGTAGCACCACCGTTGGAGGTGTTCGGGTCAATTCGATTGTTAGGGACAGTGTGGTCACCAGAGCAATGGGAAGACACCTTAGAAGCTACCCTCATGCCAGGTTCCCGGATCATGAGGACTTACTAAGACATCCTCTACTCGACGATCACCTTTCGAGACAAGGCAACAGTGAGGCGTACCCTAGGGGTGGTGTGTGATTTGTGTGTCGTTTTCATTTATTTTTGTCTTGTCATGTTATGGTGATCTACGCGTTTGTTTTATTTTAGGCCATTCATTCTTGCATGCATTTATTTAACAGTTAAAAAGATGCGGAAATAAAAAGTTCTAAACTATTACAAAGGCGCGGGTCCACATCGCCAAAATTTCCAGGACCCGATTTGACAGAAAAATAAAGAAATAAAGTAAATAAAGAATTGAAAAGTGCGAGAAGTAACTTACATGGCTTCAGGAGAGGTACATAATTATTTAAGCAAAATAAAATAAATACGCGAAATTAAACAATTAAGTCAAAAGGAGGGCGTTGGACCCTTTTTGCAAAATATTAAAATTACATGAATTAATTAATTTAAGAAAAGAAATTGCCTTTGTTTTTGGTATTTTTATGTATTTTAAGATTTAATAGAAAAAGAAAAAAAATTAATTAAAATTAACTACTAACCCTAATTCTACTTTATTTTAATTTATTAAGAAAATATTAAAATTTAACCTAAATTAAACCTAAATTTTTTATGTACAATTTAATTATGAAAATAAATAAAATAAATAACATTATTGTGAAAAAGAAAAATTAAAAGGAATAAAACAATAATTAAACCTATTTCTACATTTTTTAGATTTTTTATGAAAAGAATTAATATTGCAAACCCTAATTTAAACTAAATTTATTTACATGCCAATTTATTCATGAAAATATTAAAACAAAAATATTTATTGTATTTTCTCTCTTTTCTGATTTTTATGCATTTTTTTATATTTTGTAAAAATAATTAATTAATTTAAACAAATAAAGAAAATAAAACAATAATTGAAAAAATAAGATATAAGGAAAATTGCAAACCAGGGGGGTTCAGGCCCCAATATGGAGGTATAGGCCTTAGCAATCTGGCCCAGTTAAGCATGGCCCTTCTGACTTTTTGCATGACACGTGTGGCAACGTTGACTAGGGTTTATTGTGTTCTTCAATCCTGCGCCTTTGATTTGAATCTCTTGGACGCGTGTACACTTGGATCTGGAGGATGTATGGTGTACTTTTACGCTGGAGCTGCATGTGAATACGTTTTGCAAAATAATATAGGAATTACGTAGACCTGGGGCTCGAACCCAGGTCATATACATTGCTAATATTCCTGCTTGCCAACTGTGCCAACTAACTCTTTTGTTAAATAAATAAGCAACAAATGTAATAAAAAAAAACAACGCGTTAGTGGGTTAAAACGCGCGAAATTCAAAACAACCTATCACGTCTTACCAACACATCGTCTTCTCCACTATCCCTGAAACATAAAACATTCAGCAACGGTTTTTCATGCGTTTCATTAGGCCGGCTATGGGAAAATAGCGATTAGGCCTGTGTCATTCAGAAATTTGGCGCGATGGTTGGTTCTTCTTCGTCTCCATGTGCTGAATTGAATGGTCTTGGTCTGGAGTCTCAATTTTTCCTCGTTTCAAAATCCCCAAATTCACATCCTGCAAACCCTAGAAAATAAACATGGCAAAATCGCGTATAGCACAGAAAAAAGCAATTGAATATGTTGGTTAGCATCAGAATGTCATAAGGAATATAAATCCACAATTAGAATGCCATGAGAATGTCTAAAATTTAAAATACGATCATGGATTTTTCATGAGATTTCTCAGGTTCTGTATACCAATTCCTTGGGCTTTGATGATTGTCTTTGATTGGAATGTGTTCAGGGGACCTTGAGGAAGCTATTGAAACAAGTTTTGAGGCCTGAATCGCCTTGTAGAGGTGTTTACAGTTTTGACTTTTTTGCCAATTTTTTCAAGTTGTCAATGGAGTTTTTTAGCAGCTGCGCCTCTTAGTCTCCCTTTTCATTAGGGTTATGATCAGGCATATGTAGTGAGTGCATTAGGTTAACAAAACTCAATCAAATCCATTGCCTTTATTGATTTTGGAAATTTGATTTCTTAAGATCTTTTCCATATCTTTTCCATGTGTTCTTTGTTCAAATCATATCCAATTGCTCCAATTCTTTCCTTATTTGCATATGCACGAATTATAGAGGCTAAAACATGTATAAAAAGATTGGTTAGGGTGAATTAAATATTTTCCATATATTTAAATGATTTAAATGAATTAATATAAATAATAATTCAAATAAATAAATAAAAAATGATAAAATACTTCCCTTTGGGCCAAGTGGTCGTGCATATGTCATGGATGATGAATCATGGAAGAAAAATGGGCCCATTAGCATTTTTAGGTCATTTGAATCAATGTTGACTTTTCAAAATATCCAAAAATTTCCCAACTTCCACAAGGCATAACTTGCTCAATCTTTAAGCTTTTCTCATGTTCTTGGACATTTTGGAAAGGTCTTTGAGTCCTATAACCAATGCCTTTGGTCCCATGTCATTTTGATTTACCAATATCAAGTTATGGCCTTTGACTTAAAGTCCCTTTTTGTTGACTTTTGAAAATGACCTATAATGTTGAAATTGATAACTTTTTGTGAGAGCATTTGTTGGACTTGAAGTATGAAGATGAGTTGTAGGAAATGTCTTTCTCTTCAAAATGAGATTTGGATGGAATTTTTCTGATAATCCATGTGAAAGTTATGCCTTGGTCAATTTCAATTGACTTTTTCAACTGTCCAAATAAGGAAACTTTTGCATCTTGATGATTTCTGAGCCAAATTTTGAGAATCATGATCAAGCATTGATCAAATGATGTTTGTGGCTTCAAAATGATATGTTGGCCAAAAATTTGAACTTTTGACTGCCAAATGACCATTTTGCCCCTACAGTTGACTGTAGTGCAATTAGGGTTTTTGACTGTGCAATTTTGTGCTGAATGCCTTGAAACTTGATATGAGGATACTTGACCATATTTGTGGGCATATGAGACTTGATTGGGCCCTTGATAACTTCATTTTCTTGATCAGAACACAAACCCTAGTTTTGACTGTATGGTAGACCTTTGCACTGTGCAACCCTTGGGGAATTTTGCAGCTTGGCTTGGCAATTTCTTGAAGAATATGGGAGGGAAAATTTTGGGGTACAACAGTTGCCCCTGTTCAATCTTCTTAGACCTGAGGATGCAGATTGGCGGACGTGCCTTTCGTAATCCGAGGGTAGAAGATGATTGGACACTAGAGTGCCCAGAAATTTGCGCTCACATAGTGGCAGTGTGGCGGGAATGGGCTTATAGATGCCATTTAGAGGTTACTGGATAGGATGATGGGCTTATAGATGCCATCTAGATGTTGATCGCGTAGGAGATTTCTTAGCGAGAACCTGCATACCTGCAAAAGAACAAATGAGTACCTGACACGTTGCAGGAGCTAATTTTAGATGCTTGGCATAGATATGTCCTGACTGGTTACAGGAGCTGGGTTTGGAGCTTCAAAAGATGGTGAATGAACCGGGGATGGTTACCATCTTAGTATGAACGGTAAGAGAACCTTGGGCGACTTTAACTTCAACAACGCTCGTTGAGAAAAATCTTGGGTGTCTTCTACTGGGATAAGAATCAGGGAGATCTTAGGGTCGATCTGACTGAACCAGAGGAGGCCTTTGACTGGATAAGCATCAGGAAAATCTTAGGGTTGATTTAACTGAACCGGACAAGGTCTTGAAATATCTTCAACTGGATAAGCATCAGGGAGATCTTAGGGTCGATCTGACTGAACCAGAGAAGGCCTTTGACTAGATAAGCATCAGGAAAATCTTAGGATCGATTTAACTGAACCGGACAAGGTCTTGGAATATCTTCAACTGGATAAGAATCAGGGAGATCTTAGGGTCGATCTGACTGAACCAGAGAAGGCCTTTGACTGGATAAGCATCAGGAAAATCTTAGGGTCGATTTAACTGAACCGGACAAGGTCTTGAAATGTCTTCAACTGGAATAAGTGTCAGAACGTCGCCATATCTGGTTCATATCTGGACTATATCTGGAAGGAAATCTGGAAGCAGCATCAGAACGTCACCATATTTGGTTTACATCTGAAACTATATCTAGAAGGAACTCTGGAAGCAGTATCAGAACGTCACCATCTCTGGTTTACATCTGAAACTATATCTGGAAGGAAATCTGGAAGCAGTATCAGAACGTCACCATATCTGGGTCATATCTGAAACTATATCTAGAAGGATATCTGGAAGCAGTATCAGAACGTCGCCATATCCGGGTCATATCTGAAACTATATCTAGAAGGAAATCTGGAAGCAGTATCAGAACGTCGCCATATCTGGGTCATATCTGAAACTATATCTTGAAGGAAATCTGGAAGCAGTATCAGAACGTCACCATCTCTGGGTCATATCTGAAACTATATCTATAAGGAAATCTGGAAGCAGTATCAGAACGTCACCATCTCTGGGTCATATCTGAAACTATATCTAGAAGGAAATCTGGAAGCAGTATCAGAACGTCGCCATATCTGGGTCATATCTGAAACTATATCTAGAAGGAAATCTGGAAGCAGTATCAGAACGTCGCCATATCTGGGTCATATCTGAAACTATATCTAGAAGGAAATCTGGAAGCAGTATCAGAACGTCGCCATATCTGGGTCATATCTGAAACTATATCTAGAAAGAATTGCGATAGTTGATAGTAATCATTTTGGTATTGATCTTTTTCCTGAAAAGGCAAAACATAATTGTATGCAAAATCATGATGCATGAACTGTATGTCTTCAAAATTAATGAGATTCGTGTAGTATGATGCATATGCATGCTATAATGTATGAAGATGTGATGTTTATGAATGTATTTTTGTCTAAGAAAATAAATCCTTGACGGGTGCCGGGAAGTCACTCCTGGGCTGCTGTTGAAGAATAGATTTTTGCCTCCGCTGGGATGATAGTTGCAAGAATACTGGTAGGAGAAGATAACTCCGTTGGGGAATGAACTTGGCGAATGGGTTACTCTGCGGGGAGACAAATACTCTAGTAATCTTGCTGGGGAGCAATACTCTGTGGGGAGAGAGACACTCTGTTGATTGTTGATAGTAACTTGCTGAGGATATCCTTGTTGTTGGAAGTGTTGATGGACTTCGCTGGGGGTAAGAAGACTGTGTCGACGACGATCTTTCCGTGGCTTTTGGCTGAGGATAACCCAGTTATATCCTGTTAGGGAAATAACTCTTTGAATAAAGCCGGGAGATGCATTCGTGCTCTGCGAGGATAAGCTTCCAAAATCAACTGGGGATAAGCTTACTGCTTGGGGAGATGGATTCCAACTTTCCTGGGGAAGCTGGATTGGACTCTCCTGGGGAAGTGTTGAACTGTATTGGTTATGTTCTTCAACGGAACCTACCCTGCTACCTTGGAGGATAGAACAATCAGATTGCTTAGACCACTCTTTATTGCCCCTGTTTCTATGGGGGAGGCACTTGTGGGGTGCTGATAGTTGTTGATGGACAAACCTTCTTCTGGTAGACAGATGGCAGGACATAGTCGTACGCTTTAATCCCTAACTTTTTCCTGGACCGCCCTTTCGGGTTTTCAGTCCACCGGGATACCCATTTTTGCTCAAGCCGCCTTTTCAGGTTTTCGACTTGCCGGGTGTACAGATTTTTCATTTCATCCCTTCATTTTGCCCGAACCCTTTTGGTTCGCCGGGAAGCCCTTATTTTTGCCTAGGTGTGTCAACCTCGCGGGTCTTTGATTTTGCGTAGTATTTTTCGACTATGTCCGTGCTCTTAGAATGCAGGTAGGTGCCCCTGGCTGCTTGTGTTGCCATATTACCAGAAGGTGTCTGATCGTGCAAGATTCGTTGCTGGAGTGCCCCAAGTGACTCAGGCAGAGATTTGCCCCAGGCTTTTTGGCCTTTTGAGAGATTCTCTGGATCTTGACTTAACTGCCCCAGATGGTAGACCATGATCATGCCGTGCCCCTTGATTGGAGATACTCTTGTTCATTAGACTTTCGTCATGCGAATTTCTATGCTGTTCAAACAAAAAGTCATATGCAAACAAAGTTATGTTAAAAATGCAAAGCTTATGTCTGTCTCGAAGATTTTGAAAATGCATTCTTTTTTCATAAAACAAGTGAATGTTTGTAAAACGTGATGTCAACTCCGTATTTACCGTAGGCCTTAAGGAGTCAGGATACCTTTCGTGACAGTATGCTTTCGAGCTAACCCATGCTTCAGCTAGGACTTTTGAGGGTTATATCGTGGCCTGGTTCACGGTTTAAGAAACAAAGGATAAAGGCTCAAATTATTTGTACCCACCCGCTCTTCGTGATGTTCTCCAAACCTAAACTCAGTTGATCGTGCGTTAGACCTTGCTTGAGTCTTTGCTTTGATGTTCCAATAATGGTTCAGATGTTGAGGATTTATTTTGAATAGGCAGTCATTTTTTGCTTTAGTTGAGGGTTTGTGAGACCTCTTTCTTGATTTTTGTTATCCCTTTCTTTTTTTGCCTGAACTGTTTCCTTTTTTGGAATTACAATCAGCGGGATGCCCCAGTTTTGTAAGTCTCCTTCATGGGTTTTGACTTAATGGGTTTTTCATTTTTTGAGATAATGACTGCCTGTCCTTGTGATTTATTCAGAACCATCACTGTCTTTTATTTTGTAAGGACTCCTTTGGTGCCATTTGTTATGCACTTGGATCAACTGAGAGAACTACCCTGCCCCAGGTTATGATAAAGGGTTTTAAATTTCGAAAAGAAAAACTCCTACTTCTTTGGCTCAGAGGGGTTGACGAGGGATTATCATCCTTATAACTCCAGTGTTTAGGGATTGAAACAATGCCTGTACCTCATCAGCGGGGTTTGTTCAAAAGCATACTGTAGATTATGGTATCGTTTTCGTCATCCTCCCTCAAGAGGCTTAGAATTTTAGATCCAGAGTTGACATCAGAAAAAATATGAAAAGAAATTTGAACATAATGAAAACAATTGTATTAATTCCCAAAACAGACGTATGCGATGCATTGATAGAATAAAAGAGTTTGCTATGACATTAATTGTTTATATAAGCAAAGAAAAATACAACTCAAAAATTCAAATAAACAAAAGGCTTCAATGATTGGGCAACAGAGCAGTGATTATGTTCGGAGTCTCAGGCACTTCAAACTGAATCTCCCCGGCATCGATCATGTCTTGAATCTTGTTCTTGAGAGGCCAGCAGTTGTCCGTAGTATGCCCCGGGCTATCGGAATGATATGCGCACCTATCATTGGGATGATAGTTGGGAGCAGAAGTGTTCGGATTCCGAAGAGGAGCCCTTAAGGTGATCAACCCTGCCTTCAACATTTGTTGCAGTGCTTGATCCAGCGACATGTTGATTTTGGTGTACTATCGTTTCTCCTTTCGCTGCTGCCCCTGTCCTTGTTGAGCAGGTCCGGGATTGGAGATCTGGATTGCCCCTACCTCATGACGGCTCTTTTTACCGTGCACAGCATTGGATTCTTTCTTTCCATGATGAGGCTTTTTATCAGAAGGTGCAGCCTCTTGAATTTTCCCAGACCGGATGCCAGCTTCTATTCGCTCTCCAGTCAAGATAAGATCTGTGAATCCAGCAGACGAATTCCCAATTAGGTGGTTGTAGAACGGACCAGACAGGGTCCCCAAGAACATATCGACAAGTTCCCGATCAGTCAGAGGTGGTTGTACCCTTCCAGCAAGATCCCTCCATTTCTGCGCATATTCTTTAAAACCTTCACTTGATCCTAACGACATACCCTGGAGTTGGATACGCGTAGGAGCGAGGTCGGCATTATATTGATACTGCTTGTAGAAAGCAGTAGCCAACTCCTCCCAGTTACGAACTTTGGTCCCATCCAGCTGATAGAACCATTCGAGGTGAGTCCCTGAAAGACTTTCCTGGAAGAAGTGGATCCACAAGTTCTTATCCGCTGAGTATGGTTGGATTTTCCGAACGTAAGACCTGAGATGTAGCTTGGGACAAGACGCCCCGTCGTATTTAGTGAAGGATGGTGCTTTGAACTTCCGAGGGATGATCACACCGGTAGACAAACCCAGATCTCCAAAATCCAGCCCAGGTACCTGTTGGATCTCCATAGCATTCAGCCTATCCTCAAACTGTTTGTACTTGTCTTCGGCAGGAGGGTATTGTTCGTTGTTGAAATCTGTCTCGTTGTCGGAGACCACTGGACTAGGCACCTCTTCCTCCTGATGACTACCTTCCCCCACAGATGGAGTTGTCCTCTCAGTTTCCTCCTGCAGTGTATTCCTAGATCTGCGTCTAGGGCTGAACAAAACAGTCCTCTTCTTCTTCTTTTCCTTCTTCAAGAGCAGAGCCTTCAGATCTTGTTGCCCCTGGGTCAAATTCATAATCAGCCCTTGGAACTGGGCGTTCTGAGCCTGGAGGGCCTTGATGGACTGCTCAGTTGATGATTCAGGATTCATGACGATCGGCTGAAATAAACAGCGAAGAAGGGTAAGCAACCTGTCAAAGGGATACCTGCAATGCAATGAGATGTATGACATGCATGTAATGTTTTCAAGGACCTCGCGGGATAAACAAGAAAATTTGTTAGAATTTGGGTCCAGTAGCTTGATTGAGGGAACTGCCTATTATTGAGAGTCCTTCTTCAAAGGGTCAAAGGCTCACCATATCCAGTGGGTCATAGCCCCTGACTTAAGTCATCAACCTTATTTTACTTTCCAAACAACCTTGGCTAGGGGAACCTTCTTCAGGAGCCAAAGCTCACCATATCAAGTGGGTCATAGCCCCTGACAACCTTGGCTAGAGGAAAATAAATCCTATTTGCCCCTTGCTAGATGTTTGATTCATCATGACCTGCATCACAAGCCTTTGAGATCCTTGAAATGGGTTAGGATGTATGCAATGGCATGATGTTATGCTATGCATGGAATGACATGGGTAACTTTGTTACAAGTCCCAATTAAGGACTGCAAACCAAAACCTGCAAGAAACTCAAGTAAAACCTGTCATGAGTCCCAATTAAGGACCAAATAAAACCTGCAAAACACTCAGTAAACCCTGTTATGAGTCCCAGTTAAGGACTATAAACAAAACCTGCAAGAAACTCAAGTGTCAGATAACAAGCATGCAAGTAGTCAAGTTGGAAGGCACACAAGTCACACAAGAGAAACCCTTAGAGTTCAGGCCAGCATGGGGTGTAGGTATTACCCTCTTTCAGTTTGTTGGTTCATACCTGTCCTATCAAAGTAACCGGGTTCTTAGAGGATCCCAATATCATTGACTACCCTCAATCGGTCATAACTCCAGCATCGCAATCTTTTCTTGCGGCCAGAACCATCACGAGAGTTTAGCCTCAATGGGCGTAGCATACTGCTACTATTCTAATGGCCAAGTTGTGTCATTTAAGGTTCTAAGGTTGTTGGTGCTTAATGACTCCTCAGAAGACCCATATTCTCCTCGTTGCAACACAAGGGATATCGGTACAGACCAAGGTGCCACACCAACGTAGCCACTGTTTCACCCGTGTCGGTCTACGCCGGACAGGTCCCTCACAGCTTATGCTACCTAAACAGGGTATCCCTAGATCCAGGTTAGGATCTATGTAACTCCCATGCAACCCACAAATTTAAAGCAGACAAGTCAATACAATTGAAAACACAGTTATGAACTAACCCTAAGGTACACCTCACTTTATAAATATTCCCCAGCAGAGTCGCCAGTTCTGTGGTCGGTGGATCTGGAACTGACTGTTTAACGCTGGTTCGCGAAATGTCGCGGAAGCAAGAGTCGCCACCGTCTTTTATTTTCTCCAAATGGAAAGGACAAAAGCACAGAAAAATTCCTTATAGAGATTGCTCTCGGTTCGGGAGGTAGATTATAGAAAGGGAAGGTGTTAGCACCCTTTCTATCCATGGTTATCCATGGGCTCTTAGATACTTGCTCATTTGTGTTTTCGAAAGTGTTTGCTTTTCAATGTGAGTGGGTTTGAAAAAAGTTTCTTTGAAAGTTTCAGATCGACTCTTGTATCAGTCCTCAAGAGTGTTTGAAAAATTGTTTTTTGAAAGCTTTTTGAAAGTGTCGGTGTGAAAAGTATTTTTGATTTGTTTTTGAAATTAGAGCAAGTATCTAGAGTCATCTACCTACCCTAAGGAATTAGGCTGTGTAAATGTCCTTAAGGTAGTGCCATCCCACCATTGAGAGGTAGGTAGCACCACCGTTGGAGGTGTTCGGGTCAATTCGATTGTTAGGGACAGTGTGGTCACCAGAGCAATGAGAAGACACCTTAGAAGCTATCCTCATGCCAGGTTCCCGGATCATGAGGACTTACTAAGACATCCTCTACTCGACGATCACCTTTCGAGGCAAGGCAACAGTGAGGCGTACCCTAGGGGTGGTGTGTGATTTGTGTGTCGTTTTCATTTATTTTTGTCTTGTCATGTTATGGTGATCTACGCGTTTGTTTTATTTTAGGCCATTCATTCTTGCATGCATTTATTTAACAGTTAAAAAGATGCGGAAATAAAAAGTTCTAAACTATTACAAAGGCGCGGGTCCACATCGCCAAAATTTCCAGGACCCGATTTGACAGAAAAATAAAGAAATAAAGTAAATAAAGAATTGAAAAGTGCGAGAAGTAATTTACATGGCTTCGGGAGAGGTACATAATTATTTAAGCAAAATAAAATAAATACGCGAAATTAAACAATTAAGTCAAAAGGAGGGCGTTGGACCCTTTTTGCAAAATATTAAAATTACATGAATTAATTAATTTAAGAAAAGAAATTGCCTTTGTTTTTGGTATTTTTATGTATTTTAAGATTTAATAGAAAAAGAAAAAAAATTAATTAAAATTAACTACTAACCCTAATTCTACTTTATTTTAATTTATTAAGAAAATATTAAAATTTAACCTAAATTAAACCTAAATTTTTTATGTACAATTTAATTATGAAAATAAATAAAATAAATAACATTATTGTGAAAAAGAAAAATTAAAAGGAATAAAACAATAATTAAACCTATTTCTACATTTTTTAGATTTTTTATGAAAAGAATTAATATTGCAAACCCTAATTTAAACTAAATTTATTTACATGCCAATTTATTCATGAAAATATTAAAACAAAAATATTTATTGTATTTTCTCTCTTTTCTGATTTTTATGCATTTTTTTATATTTTGTAAAAATAATTAATTAATTTAAACAAATAAAGAAAATAAAACAATAATTGAAAAAATAAGATATAAGGAAAATTGCAAACCAGGGGGGTTCAGGCCCCAATATGGAGGTATAGGCCTTAGCAATCTGGCCCAGTTAAGCATGGCCCTTCTGACTTTTTGCATGACACGTGTGGCAACGTTGACTAGGGTTTATTGTGTTCTTCAATCCTGCGCCTTTGATTTGAATCTCTTGGACGCGTGTACACTTGGATCTGGAGGATGTATGGTGTACTTTTACGCTGGAGCTGCATGTGAATACGTTTTGCAAAATAATATAGGAATTACGTAGACCTGGGGCTCGAACCCAGGTCATATACATTGCTAATATTCCTGCTTGCCAACTGTGCCAACTAACTCTTTTGTTAAATAAATAAGCAACAAATGTAATAAAAAAAAACAACGCGTTAGTGGGTTAAAACGCGCGAAATTCAAAACAACCTATCACGTCTTACCAACACATCGTCTTCTCCACTATCCCTGAAACATAAAACATTCAGCAACGGTTTTTCATGCGTTTCATTAGGCCGGCTATGGGAAAATAGCGATTAGGCCTGTGTCATTCAGAAATTTGGCGCGATGGTTGGTTCTTCTTCGTCTCCATGTGCTGAATTGAATGGTCTTGGTCTGGAGTCTCAATTTTTCCTCGTTTCAAAATCCCCAAATTCACATCCTGCAAACCCTAGAAAATAAACATGGCAAAATCGCGTATAGCACATAAAAAAGCAATTGAATATGTTGGTTAGCATCAGAATGTCATAAGGAATATAAATCCACAATTAGAATGCCATGAGAATGTCTAAAATTTAAAATACGATCATGGATTTTTCATGAGATTTCTCAGGTTCTGTATACCAATTCCTTGGGCTTTGATGATTGTCTTTGATTGGAATGTGTTCAGGGGACCTTGAGGAAGCTATTGAAACAAGTTTTGAGGCCTGAATCGCCTTGTAGAGGTGTTTACAGTTTTGACTTTTTTGCCAATTTTTTCAAGTTGTCAATGGAGTTTTTTAGCAGCTGCGCCTCTTAGTCTCCCTTTTCATTAGGGTTATGATCAGGCATATGTAGTGAGTGCATTAGGTTAACAAAACTCAATCAAATCCATTGCCTTTATTGATTTTGGAAATTTGATTTCTTAAGATCTTTTCCATATCTTTTCCATGTGTTCTTTGTTCAAATCATATCCAATTGCTCCAATTCTTTCCTTATTTACATACGCACGAATTATAGAGGCTAAAACATGTATAAAAAGATTGGTTAGGGTGAATTAAATATTTTCCATATATTTAAATGATTTAAATGAATTAATATAAATAATAATTCAAATAAATAAATAAAAAATGAGAAAATACTTCCCTTTGGGCCAAGTGGTCGTGCATATGTCATGGATGATGAATCATGGAAGAAAAATGGGCCCATTAGCATTTTTAGGTCATTTGAATCAATGTTGACTTTTCAAAATATCCAAAAATTTCCCAACTTCCACAAGGCATAACTTGCTCAATTTTTAAGCTTTTCTCATGTTCTTGGACATTTTGGAAAGGTCTTTGAGTCCTCTAACCAATGCCTTTGGTCCCATGTCATTTTGATTTACCAATATTAAGTTATGGCCTTTGACTTAAAGTCCCTTTTTGTTGACTTTTGAAAATGACCTATAATGTTGAAATTGATAACTTTTTGTGAGAGAATTTCTTGGACTTGAAGTATGAAGATGAGTTGTAGGAAATGTCTTTCTCTTCAAAATGAGCTTTGGATGGAATTTTTCTGATAATCCATGTGAAAGTTATGCCTTGGTCAATTTCAGTTGACTTTTTCAGCTGTCCAAATAAGGAAACTTTTGCATCTTGATGATTTCTGAGCCAAATTTTGAGAATCATGATCAAGCATTGATCAAATGATGTTTGTGGCTTCAAAATGATATGTTGGCCAAAAATTTGAACTTTTGACTGTCAAATGACCATTTTGCCCCTACAGTTGACTGTAGTGCAATTAGGGTTTTTTACTGTGCAATTTTGTGCCGAATGCCTTGAAACTTGATATGAGGATACTTGACCATATTTGTGGGCATATGAGACTTGATTGGGCCCTTGATAACTTCATTTTCTTGATCAGAACACAAACCCTAGTTTTGACTGTATGGGAGACCTTTGCACTGTGCAACCCTTGGGGAATTTTGCAGCTTGGCTTGGCAATTTCTTGAAGAATATGGGAGGGAAAATTTTGGGGTACAACATTCATCAAACCAAACCTTTGACTTCTCGGAAGTTGATTAATGACTTGATCCTCAGCCTTGACTATTTGCTTCATACTGTTGTATATGTCTTGATGAAGCTGGTTGATCACGGTTCTCAACTCTTCTTGCTCCCGAGCTAAGCCTTGGATAAGAGCCATCTGCCCCAGCATCTGGGTTCTCATTGCATCTACCTCAGCTTACAGATGTTTCAGCCGTTCATCCTTATTATCTTCAGGACTTTTCCTGACCAAATTCCCCATGAGGAGTGTTCTTAACTCTTCTTGCCCCTTGGATAGGTTTAGGAAGATTTCCCTGAACTGAGTCTCTTGAGTATGAAGATCCTGGTTGTCTTGTTGGAGAGCCATTGCTGAAATAAACAGCGAGAATATGAGAGACCTGTAAAGGGTGACCTGTTATGCAATGATATGTATGTATGCAATGTTTTCAAGGATCTCGCGGGGTAAGCAGGAAACTGTTAGAATCTGAATCTGGTAGCTCGGTTGAAGGAACTTCATGTTGCTGAGAGTCCTTCTTCAAGATTCAAGCTCACCATATCGAGTGGGTCATAGCCCCTGACTCAAGTTATCGTGCTTGGATTTCTAGACAACCTTGGCTAGAGGAAAATAAATCCCCTTTGCCCCTTGCTAGACATTTGGTTCATCCTGACCTGCATCACAAACCCTTGAGATCCTTGAAATGGTTAAGGAAATGCTATGGTATGATGTTATGATGTGTATGCTATGCGTTTAAGCAAAAGTGTGAGGTGATGTAAGTAAGCCCTGCTATAAATCCAAACTGTTAGATAAGGACTGTAAACAAAACCTGCAAGGAACTCATGCTGTCAGATAACAAGAATGTGCAAGTATTTCAAGTTTGAAGGCACACAAGTCACACAAAAGAGCCCTTAGATTTCGGGCTGGCATGAAGCTTAGGTAGTACCCTCTTTCAGTTTCAGTTGGTTAAGACCTGTCCTAAAAATAGTAACCGGGTTCTAGAGGATCTCAATATCACTGACTACCCTCAATCGGTCATAATTCCAGTTTGGCAACCTTTTCTTGCGGCCGGAACCATCGCGAGAGTTTAGCCTCAATGAGCGTAGCATACTTACTGTTCTATGGCCAAGTTGGTCAATTTAAGGTGCTAAGGTCAATTGGTGCTTAATGACTCCTCAGAAGACCCATATTCTCCTCGTTCCAACACAAGGGATATCGGTATAGACCAAGGTGTCACACCAACGTAGCTACTGCTTCATCCGTGTCGGTCTACGTCGGACACATCCCTCACAGTTTATTGCTACTTACCTAAAAAAGGGTACCCCCAGATCCGGGTTAGGATCTATAGAACTCCGATACAAGCCCACAAAATTTAAAGCATACAAAGCATACAATTGAAAACACAAGTGATCTAATCCTAAGGTACACCTCACTTATTATTTCCCCAGCAGAGTCGCCAGTTCTGTGATCGATGGGAATGGAACTGACTATTTTGGAATGCTGGTTCGCGTTTGCGTTTGTTTTTGCAAAATGTCGCGGTAAGCAAGAGTCGCCACCGTCTTTTATTTTCTCCAACAAGGAAAGGACAAAAGCACAGCAAAATTCCTTTTCGAGATGTTTCTCGGGTTCGGGAAGTAGATTATAGAAAGGGAAGGTGTTAGCACCCTTTCTATTCGTGGTTATCCACGGGCTCTTAGGTACTTGCTCACTATGTTTTCAAAAGTTTTGCTTTTCTTGTGTTTGTGGGTTTTGAAAAAAGTTTGTTTGAAAACTTCGATTTAACTCTTGTATTTGTCCTCAAGAGTGTATGAAGTGTTGTTTGAAAACTTTTGTTTGAAAAGTGTAAGTGCGAAAAGTTTGTTTCGTTTTGAAAGAGCAAGTACCTGAGAACCTCTACCTACTCAAAAGAATTAAGCTGTGTAAATGTCCTTTAGACAGTGCTATCCCACTATTGAGAAGTAGGTAGCACCGTCGTTGGAGTTTTCGGGTCAATTCGATTTTAGGGACATGTGGTCACTAAAGCAATGGTAGGACGCCTTAGCGGTAACCCTAATGTCCTAGATCATTTTTTATCGAGGCAACCGTTTCGAGGCAACTTTGATCTTTAGACAGGACGGCGACCTCTAAAACTTCCTATACTCAATGACCACGTCGAGGCAACCAAGTGAGGCGTACCCTAAGAGTGGCATGTGCGAGTGTATCAGGTTTCAGTTATGTTATCTTTGTACATGTTATGGTGAGCTACGGTTGATTTTAATTTAAGAGAGATCTTGACATGCATATCCTAGTTAGCATACATCTAGCAGTTAATAGTTTGCGGAAAATAAAACTACGCTATTACAAGGCGTCGGGTATTTACATCGCCAAAAACAAACCCTTGAAAAGTAAATGCGGGAAATTAAACAAAAGCGGTAAATAAGGTCCTAATTAACACTATTACATCCTCGGAGCAAATACAATTATATGGATCAAAATATGAATCAAAAATAATATGCGCGAGGGAAAAATTGAATCGGAGAGTCTTTAGGGTTTTGATCCTTTTTGAGAAAGAAGGAGATTTTTATTATTTTGAGTTAAATGAAATTAAACCTAAACTAATTAATTAATAAAAATAAATATTTTTGGTTTTTTAATGTTTTAAGGAAATAAAAATAAAAGGATAAAATGATTAAAAGTTATTAAAAACCCTAATTCTACATTAATTTTATTTTTGTTGCAAAAAAGTTAAAATTAACCTAATTAAAACTAAACAAATTATGTTAGTATTTATTTACAAACTACTAATTAAGTTTAATAAATAAAAAAATTATATTTTTTATGTTTTCTGAATTTTATTAGGAAAAATAAATTATTTGGGTAATTAAGTAATAATAATAATAATTAATAATAGTAAAAAAAACAATTTAAATAAAAAATATAAAAGAAGAAAAAGAAATAAACCCAGGGGGTGTTGGGCCCAAGAGGAGGTAGAGTCAGCAATTCTTGGCCCATTATGCTTCCAGCCTGTTTGACTTTTCTGATCATCCACGCGTGTGTTGACCAGGGACCATGGTAAGGACTCAGCTTTGGCCATTAGATTTGGGTGTGGAGACATCTGGCGCACAGATTTTTGAGGTGTATGGTGGACTACCTTTGGAAATCTGCATGTGAACATATGAAGAAAAATGGAATAAATGTTTTGGGGGACCTGGGATTCGAACCCAGGTCCCAATGATCATTGGCCAGCACGTTTACCACCCAACCACCTGCATCCTTTTATTATTTGGATAATAAGCAATTATTATATATCAAACAATCAACATGCTGTAAAATAAAAAAACAAAACGCGCGCTTTTCAAATTGACCAACCATATGCCAACACATCATCATCTTCAACCTTGGTTCTGTGTAAACAGAATCAAATAGCGGGGGTTTTCAACCTCCACTACCTCCTGCAAGGAAAAATAACGAATAGAAATATAGCAAGCATAAATATTTCGCGAGGTATGGGTTCCCATCGTCTTGGCCTCACGAATTCAACCATGTACCTCATTGGTTCTAATTTTTCCTGGTTTGGAAAGCCCTAATTTAAAGCTTGAAAACCCTATAAATTCAATCATGGCATATCTCGATTCAGGGCACTGTGGTTCAATTCAACCATTCCATTAGCTTTGTATGATCTCTAGCAATGCAAATCAGTCACAAAAACATGTTAAATGCGCATGAATTAAGAGATACAATTCTGAATAAGAAGTGCAAACCGTGGGACTATATGTAGTGATTCCTTGAGCTTTGATGCTTGAATTTGATTGCAAATCAATCCTAGTGCTTCCTGCAATGTGTTTGGATGGACAAAACGCCTTGAATTGGCCTAGAATGCAAGAACCAGTTTTGAGTTTTCTTGAGAATTCTTGAATTTGCTATGGCCGTTTCTGCAGCTTTCAATCGTCCATTAGGTTATGGTTTGCTTGCTTGCATATAAGAAAATCAAATTAGGTCAAGAGCTGGGCCAATATCCATGTGCATTGATGATTAAATCCTTGATTGATAAATCAAATATTCTTGATTTTCCATGATTGAACAAGTTGCCAAAATTGGATTTTTTGTATCTTTTAGCTTGTGCACGAATTAGTCAGCATATTTGGATCATATTTGGTTCACAAATTGATTTAAAAATTAAATCTTGTATTTTCTTATAATTTAAATTAATTAAATGAATTAATATGTATTAAAAATCCATTTAATCAATAAATTTAAGAAAATAAATCCAATTAAGCTTGGTGGGTCGTGCATATGTCAGGGGTGAAGTTTCAAGAAGATATTTGAGGCCCATTAGCAAAAAGAAGGTGTTTTGAGCAAAGTTGACTTTTGCAAGTTCATGAAATTTTCCCAACTTCTCCAATGCACAATTTGCTCAATTTTGATCACATGACCATGTTCTTGGACATTTTGGAAAGCTCTTGAAGTCCTCTAACCAATTCTTTTGGTCCCATGTCATTTGGATTTACCAATCTCAAGTTATGGGCTTTGACTCAAAGCGTACTTTTGTTGACTTTTGAATTTGACCTATAATGTAAAAATTTGTAAATTTGTGTGAGAGCATTTCATGATCTTGGAGTGTGAAGATGGATTGTAGGAAATTGAATCCTCTTCAAAATGAGCTTTGGATGGTATTTTTCTGATGAACCATGAAAGAGTTGTGCCCTGGTCAAAGTACAGTGACTTTTCTGCTGTCCAAAAATAGTAACTTTTGCACCTTGATGATTCTTGAGCTATTCTTGTGGGATCATGATCAAGACTTGATCAAATGATGATTGTGAACTCAAAATAATATGTTGACCAAAAATTCTGACTTTTTACTGCAAAATGACCATTTTGCCCTTGCAGTTGACTGTAGATCAAATGGAGCTTTTGGCTGTGCAAATTGGCACTGTGAGTCTTGAAACTTGGCATGTAGGTGCTTGAGAATGTATATAGGCCTATGAGACTTGATTGAACCATTGAAAACCCCCAAATTCCTTGAAAGAAACAAAACCCTAATTTCAGCTGTCTACTGCTTAGGAGATGGCTTGACTGTCTAACTTTTGAGCAATCTTGAACCATTTGGAGATGATTCTTGACATATCTTGAGGAATATGGAAGGGAAAATTTTGGGGTACAACAGTATGTTTAATACTTTTAAGAATGAAATTGAAAATCAATTTAGTTAAAAGAGGTTTTGTAGTGATTAGGGAACTGAATATGATTATATTGTGTTTAATGAATTTTATAAAAAAATATGGAATTATATATGAAACCATTGCATCATATTCTCTTGAAATGAATGATAAATCAGAAAGAAAGAATATAATTTTCACTGAACTAGTTGTTGCTACTATATTGAGTTCTATTGTTGCTTCTTATTGGTGGGGAAATTTTATTGATGGTTTGATATGTCCTGAATAGAAGAAAAAAAAGATATCTCCTTATTATATATTAAGGAAATGACAACCAAAGCTGCCTTATTTTAGAATTTTGGGTTGTTTGACTTATGTCGGGATTTCAGATTGCATTGTAGCCAAAGGTTTTAGGAAACAAGAAAATATAGATTTATTCGATACTTTTTCTCCATTAACTAGAACTAATTCCATTAGAATATTGATTTCAATTGGTGCTATTTATAACTTAACAATACATATGATGGATGTTAAAAGAGTTTTTTTTTTAACGGTGGCTTATAAGAAGAAATCTATATAGACCAACCAAAATAGTTTGTGATTCATGGGAAAGAAAACAAGGTATGTAAGTTAGAGAAGTCTTCGTATACTCTAAAATAAGCTCCAACTTAATGATATATAATGAGTACAAAGTTAACGAAAGTGAAAAATGTGTTTATTACAAATCTGAAGAAAAAATTTGCATTATCATATGTCTCTATGTAGTCGACTTACTCATATCTGGATCAAACATTCATGCTATGAATTTTGTGAAATCAATGATGTGTAACAACTTTGATATGAAAGATCTCAGAGAAGACAATGTGAATCTTGGAATCAATATCACTAGGTCCAAAAAAGGAATATATTTAGATCAACCTCACTATGTAAAGAAGATATTAAAGAAATATAACTACTTTAAGTGTAAACCTTCTTGCACACTATGCATTCTAAGTGTAAAACAATTTAAGAACATTTATAATAACGTTAGACAAATTGAGTATGTGAGTATCATTGGCAGACTTAGGCATGAAACTAATTATACATGGACAAACATTGCATATGTTGTAAGATTGATGTGCGTGTTTACTAATAGACCGAGTAATGAGCATTCGAAAGTCATTCAGAGAATCATGTGATACCTTAAAAGGACCATGAAACTTGGTCTACATTATCCAAGATTTCAGGTTGTACTTGAAGGATACAACGATGCATATTGGAATACATTTGTAATAACTGGATGAAAATTATAGAGTCGCAACCATTAATTTTTTATCTTAAGGAAGGGAATATAACGAATAACCCTAATTTGATAAGATATTCTAAGTTATTGGCTCACTTTAGACGAAGGAAAGGTGTTAGGCACCCTTCATCTACCTTGTTCACAAGGATACTAGGGTTTAGGTTAGAGGTTTTAGGAATAGGGTTTTAGTTTTAATTAGGGGAATTCGCCACGATTTTTAAGTCGTGTGCCTACGTATCCTCTTATGAAGAATTAGAGTCCAAATTCGTAGTTCGTAGTTTTTGGTTGGTATTTTTTATGGGATTGTATATAATTGCTTTCGATTTATCCTTAAACCTTGTATGGGTTGTAAGTTGAGTGATCGTAGACTCAATTCGCAATTATTTTTAAAAGTAATTCTATTTAATCATTTTTTCGAAAATGTCTTGGGTTTTATTATGTTAGTATAAAAATGTTTTGGTCGTTGGTTAACCATTTTAGGGTGAGGATATTAAGGTTGGGTGGTGTATTAGAAGAAAATATAGACCCAAAGATATTTTGAGCCCAAATTGACCGAGGGGTGCATTTTGCAACATGGTAGTAAAACATGGGGGGGGGGGGGGGGGGGTGAATAATAGGATCCAAATCCAGATATTGGATTTGGCCCAAAGCACAGAGGGGGTGTCATTGAACTGAGGAAGTAATCATGGAGGGCATAAATAGCATGGGCCCAAGTTCAGAAATTGAACTTGGCCCAAATAAACATGGGGGGTGTAAGCTGGCGTTGGATCAATCAAAGAATATGGTAGGTGTGTATCCACCAATCCTGTTATTTTTAAGATGTTTAAATTAATTTAATTGTCATTTGATTATAGGTATTGGTTAATGATTATTGTAATTTTGAATTTTTATTAGACTAAAATAATAAACTAAATTACTCTAAGTAAAATAACCTAATAAACTAAATTATTAAATAAAATTAAATACCTAATTACAATTACACTTAATTAACTAAATTAACCTAAATAAAGTAGTTTAACAAAAAAAACAAGAATATATAGACAATAAAAAAATAAATTTAAATAAATAAACATAAACCTTATTTAATCTAAATCTAACTAGTAATGATAATGAAATAAATAAAAAGCAAATAGTTACAAAAAAGTTGAAAGTATAAGTTATAGTATTTCCTCATATTAAGAAATTAGACCAAACCTAAACTATATTTCAACTTAACTATATCCAATAGAGATATGACATGTGGCACCATATTTTTTAATTAAAAATAAATAAATATTAGTAAAATGAATGAAGAGAGAGAACCAAATTTTTAGACTTTATTTCCCTTTTTCTCTCTCGTACTGTATCAAGTAATAACAACAATTCCACCATTTTCCCTTCATTTAGAACCACAAAATTGAATCCATAATACAACAAACTTTAATTTCTTTAAAGTAAAAAAATCAAACGTGAAACAAATAAATCTTCCAAAAGAAGAATAGGAATATCGTAAAATAATTCGACGGTATAAAATTGGCGGCGACAACTTCATTCACGGTGTTGGACTACGAACAACGGCGGTTGGAGGAGTTGTTGATATTGTTTGATAGTGTTGTTTTTGGATTTATTTATCAGAGTTTCTATTTAGAAATCCTGAAATAAACCAAAAGTAAGAGAAAGATTGAGATTGTGAAATTTTGAATTTCTGGATGAAAAATTATGTTGGACAATAGTCCTATTTATAGTCTTAGAATTAGGTTGAAAAAACTTAGAAAGTAAGTTACCCAAATATCATGAGAAGCCCAAAGTCTGATCTCTAAAAAAGGAAAGAAAATTAGTAACAAAAAATAGAAAAAGAAAATATTAAAAATTCTACACAAGAGATTCGAACCCATGACCTAATACTTGCAAGCTTCGTTTTTTATCAACTGTGTTATGTTACTCATTTGAAATAAAAAACCCAATTGAAAGTATATGAAAGTGAACAAGTATTTGATATTTAAAATACAAGTAATTTGAAATAAACTATTATACATTTTAAAATGAGCGAAATAAATTATTGTTAAAATGTTAGTAAAATTGAACCAAAGAATATTATAAAAAACAATGTTGAAAATATTTTTGACTGTAGAAATAAAGGGAGGGTAAATTTGGGGTATGACAACTGGTCTTATTTAATTACTCTTCTATTGAAGGGTGCGAAAATACGCAGGTCTCGCACATTTAAATCAGAGGGTTATTAAATAATGGAAGACCCCAAAATTTGACTCAAGGTTGGCTAAATAAGGATATACTGTAAAGCATACCCCAGAGAATGAAGAAAGACAGGAAAAGATGATGATGTATCATCTTACCAGAGTAAGAGCGAAAAGTCAGATTGACCTAGATATGACGGCGCGAACAATTCGCCAATACCTAGAAAAGAGATCGTAGATTTTTCATATTTGTCGTAACCTATGATGTAAATAACACAAGTTTGAAAGTTGACTTACTAATGCTTTGAGACTAACATAGTAAGCTTATAACACAGACTTTGTCTATTCATCACAACCTAGGGGATGAATAAAACAAAGTTGATAATCCATTGTCGCATGGAGACTTAACACAATGAATTGTATCACAAAGAGACAAATAACCTATTACTGCTTTGAGACTAACGTAATGAGTTATATCACAAATTTTGTATATTTACTATAACATATGGAGTAAATAATACAAATATATGTTTGTGCATTTGTCACGACCTAGAAGATAAATAACACAAACCTGATAATTCATTATCGCTTAGAGACTGACACAATGAACTATATATTTTCACATACCTACCACAACCTAGGGGGTAGATAACACGAGTATAGGCTTGTGTATTTATCACGACCTAGAGGATAAATAACACAAACCTGACAATTCATTATCGCTTAGAGACTGACACAATGAACTATAGATTTTCACATACCTACCACAACCTAGAGGATAGATAATACGAGGATAGGCTTATGTATTTATCATGACCTAGAGGATAAATAACACAAACCTGATAATTCATTATCGCTTAGAGACTAACACAACAAACTATAGATTTTCGCATACCTACCACAAACTGGAGGATAGATATTTGAAAAGTGATTTGATGATTGAATCTTAGATAACTAAACCAAAGATAAGGTTGGAGTTTACCGGTTGTGTCTGTTCTTGACCAAAGTTTTTGTTTATTTTGCATAGATAATCAATGATAAGCCCCAAGAAAATGTGTAGTTTAACCAAAGTAGATTTGAAAATTCCATGCACGACGCATAATGCCCTAAGTTGATATGGAACCCAAATGTATATGCATTGAATGTTTTCTATATGCACCAAATATTATTTTTGTAAATTTTTTGACATTTCTCTCCTTTTAAACCATTGGTTTTTTTCTTAGTCATTGACTCCTCAACGTTGTCTGTTGTTTATATTGGTATCTCCGAGGTGATTTAAATTCTGATATATCATGGTGAACAGTGTCAACGTGTTGCTGATAATTTGCATCTTAGGCATATGTGTAGTCGTGGACCTCTTTCGACGTTTTTCTAACTAAAATAAACTTTGATGTTTTATTAAATTCTCTTTGGTGTTTTCGTATGTTAGATGCATCAAATGTTACGAATGACCTTGATACTTTGATATGGTTATGTGCATGTTATGCTTGATGTGAAGCTCTTAATGGGAAATCCATTGTCGAGATTTTTAAGGAATCTACAGTCGAGATTCAATTAATGACTACCTACTACCGAGAGCTTTTGGAAAATCATTTGCCAAGATTAACCAGTGGAATCTACTATCGAGATTTTGTTAAGAGCTACCTCCTGCCGAGGTCTTCTGGAAAATCATCTACCGAGATTAACAAGGAGAATCTACTACCGAGATTCAAAATAAGGAACTACCTTCTGCCGAGGTCTTCTGGATAATCAACTACCAAGATCAACTAGGACAATCTACCGCCAAGATTCTGTTAAGAACTACCTTCTGCCGAGGTCTTTTGGATATACAACTGTCGAGATCAACCAGAGGAATATACTACCAAGATTCAAAGTAAGTAACTACCTTCTGCCGAGGTCTTCTGGAAAATCATCTGCCAATATTAACCAGGAGAATCTATTGCTAAGATTCTATTAAGAAACTACCTTCTGCCGAGGTCTTCTGGAAAGCCATCTGCCGAGATCGACCAGGAGAATCTATTATCGAGATTCTGTTAAGAACTACTGCCGAGGTCTTCTAGAAAATCATCTGCCGAGATTTAACCAGGAGAATCTACTATTGAGATTCTGCATATAATAGATAACTTGATTGACAATGATGATTGTCTTTATATGAAACATGGTTTTATGATATGCGTGTACATTTTGATTGATGCATGTAATGAGTGACTTGGATATGTATCAATGGATGTTGGATTTTGAAATTCCAATGAGTAATTGGGCTTTTTGAGATATGCTCGATCCATGTTGTCAGAATTCTTCAGATGGATGAGATGATAAGTATAGCTTGATTCTGGATCAAAGAACTCTAATGAATGATTTATGCAGCCTCGTATGCTTTTGACGGGTGTCCTTGTGAGGGATCGCAAATGGTTAAGACGTAGAGAGGTTGCCTATGTAACAAGGATGCTTATCCCATGATAGTTGGATGTTATACTAACATGATTTCCTGAAACTCATTTTGAACTCGAAGATTGCTAATGTAGGAGGAGAGTTTCATTGGGGATAGTGAAAGTACGTAGAGAGCTTGCCCCTTTGTGGAATGTATTGCCCCAATTTATTGGTAGGGTCTTGGAGAGATTCTTCTTGATATGATTTCAGAGAGTAGTTTGATCATAGTATGAATGACCCTATGTTGTACCCCAAAATTTTCCCTCTCACTTATCAAGAATTTGCTCACAAGATCTCCTTAGACTCAAGACTGCACTAGGATTTAATCAGCTCAAGACACCTCTGTTGTACCCCAAAATTTGCCCTCCCATATTCTTCAAGGTTTATCAAGAATCATCTTCAAATGGTTCAAGATTTCTCAAGGGTTGCACAGTCCAAATGCCTCCTAAGCCAGTCAAAATTAGGGTTTTGGTTCTTTCAAGGAATTTGGGGTTTTCAATGGCTCAATCAAGTCTCATAAGCCTATATACATTGTCAAGCATCTACATATCAAGTCTCAAGACTCACAGTGTCAAATTCCACAGTCAAAAGCTCCATTTGTTCCACAGTCAACTGCAGGGGTAAAATGGTCATTTTGCAGTCAAAAGTCAAAAAATTTGGTCAACATCTTATTTTGAGCTCAAAATCATCATTTGATCAAATCTTGATCATGATTCCACAAGCATGGCTCAAAAATCATCAAGATGCAAAAGTTACTATTTTTGGACAGCAGAAAAGTCAACTGTATCTTGACCAAGGCATAACTTTTTCATGGTTCATCAGAAAAATCCCATCCAATGCTCATTTTGAAGGGAATGACATTTCCTACAACTAATCTTCACATTCCAAGTCCAAGTAATTCTCTCACAAAAAGTTATCAATTTCTACATTATAGGTCAATTTCAAAAGTCAACAAAAATACACTTTAAGTCAAAGACCATAACTTGAGATTGGTAAATCCAAATGACATGGGACCAAAGGCATTGGTTAGAGGACTTCAAGACCTTTCCAAAATGTCCAAGAACATGTTCATATGATCAAAATTAAGCAAGATATGCATTGGAGAAGTTGGGAAATTTTTATGAATTTGCAAAAGTCAACTTTGCTCAAAACACCATGTTTTTGCTAATGGGCCTCAATTTGCTTCTTGAAACATTATCCAAGGCCTACGCACGACCCATTGAGATTATTTGAATTTATTTTCTTATTTTTTATTAATTAATTGGATTTTTAATTGATTTTAATTCATTTAATTAATTTAAAATGTAGGAAATTCAAAGGTTTGATTTTTCAATCTTTTGGTGAAGCAAACAAGCTCAATATATGCTGGCAAATTCGTGTGCACATCAAGGGGACAAAAATCTCCAAGTTTGGCATGTTTTTCCAATCAAAAAGATTGAAAATTATTTGATTTTCAATCAAATATTGAAACCATAATTCCATGGATTTCTTGGCCAAGATTTAACCTAATTCCATTCTACTATAAGTACACAACCTAAACCTAATGCATTGGACGTGAAAATTGCTGCACACAAAGCCATAACAACATTGAAAAAATTCAAAGAAACTTGAAAACTGTTCTCCAGGTTCCAGGCCAATTCAAGGGCTTTTGTGGATTCAAATACACTGCTAGAGGTTCCCAAGACGATTTGCAATCAGTTTCCAGCTTCATAGCTCCAAGAATCGCTAGTTTCAGAACCACGGTTTGCATATTTCTTTCATAATCGTAATTCATTATTCATGCATCATTGACGTAATTTTTTGTGTGTTTTGCATTGCTAGAACTCCTCTGAAGCTAATGGTACAGGTTAATTGCATTATAATGTCCAGGATCATAAAACGCCATTGATGAATTCTAGGGTTTTTGAGTTCTCAAATTGGGGCTTTCCCATACAGGAAAAATTGGAACCCCTAATGCACATGGTTGAACTCGTTGCATTCAGACGAACCTAGTGGAACCCTCGCGAAATATTTATATAGCCTAGGATTCTATTCGCTATTTTTCCTCATGCCAAATTGTGGGGGTTAAAAACCCCCGCTATCTATTTGTTTTTGTTACAGGCAAACGAGGAAGATGACTAGGTGGTGACATGCCATTGGTTCATTCAAAACGCGCGCGTTATTTTTTCTCTTTCCAGCATATGAATTGTTTTTGAATATTATATTTGTTGTTTATTATATTAACAAAGTGTGCAAGATGGCTCAGTGGCTAGTGAGGTGGCTGGTAATCATTGGGACCTGGGTTCGATTCCCAGGTCCACCCAAAGCTCTATATTATTTTGTTTAACGTGATCATGTGCAGGCTATCCAAAGCGTTCCATCATACACCTCAAACAATCAGGCGCCAAGTGGCCACAACCCCAAATCCAATGGCCATGAGATGTTGACTATGGTGTTCCCAGTCAACCAGCGTCCTGGACGATCCAGAAAGTCAGAAGGGCTTGAGTGCTATTGGGCCAGATTTCCAATCAACACCTCCTAAGGGCCCAGCACCCCCCTGGTTTCTCTATTATTTTCTTTTGTTAATTTCTATTTAATCTTTTCATTAATTATTATTATTAGTATTTAATTAACAAATTAATTATTTTCACAATAAATTCAGAAACCTAAAATATTATTTATTGTTTATTAAATTCACTATTAATTATTTTTTGTAAATAAATTCTAAATATAATTAATTTAGTTTAATTAGGTTAAATTTGACTTTTTTTCATAATAAATAAAATTAGCCTAGAATTAGGGTTTTGATCATTTTAATTTCTTTTTATTTATTTCATTAAAACATAAAAAACTAAAAAATACTTTTTTCTTGTAATTAATTAATTAATTAGTAAATTAGGTTAAATATTAATTAAATGCAAAAAAGGACCTAAAATTCATTCTTTCTCAAAAAGGGTCAAAACCCTAAGGACGTCCTGATTCAATTTCTTTTCGCGCATCTTATTATTTTGATCATATTTATGTATCTGTTCCGAGAATGTAATAGATAATTAGGACTTTTATCGCTTTCTTTATTTTCCCGCATTTACTTTCCAAAGGGTTATGTTTTTGGCGATGTAAATACCCGACGCCTTGTAATAGCGTAGATTCACTTTCCGCAATTTATTTTCCGCACAATTATTAACTGTTAACTATGCATGACAAGACTTGCCTGAAATTATAATCAAAACGTAGCTCACAATGATACATGTGCAAAGATAATATAAACTGAATCCTGACACACATGCACATGCCACTCCTAGGGTATGCCTCACTTGGTTGCCTCGAGGTGGTCATTAAGTATAGGGTGTTTTAGAGGTCGCCCTCCTGTCTAAAGATCCAAGTTGCCTCGAAACGGTTGCCTCGGATAAAAAGGATCTAGGACATTAGGGTTACCGCTAAGGCGTCCTACTATTGCTTTGGTGACCACACATGTCCCTATAATCGAATTGACCCGAATAACTCCAACGACGGTGCTACCTACTTCTCAATAGTGGGATAGTACTGTCTAAAGGACTCTTACACAGCTTAATTCCTTAGAGTAGGTAGATTTCTCCTGGGTACTTGCTCTTTTCAAAAACAAAACAAACTTTTCGCACTCACACTTTCAAAAAGCTTTCAAACAAATACTTCATACACTCTTGAGGACTGATACAAGAGTTACCTAGAAGTTTTCAAAACGAAAATTTTTCAAAACCCACAAACACAAGAAAAGCAAACAATTTTTTGAAACATAGTGAGCAAGTACCTAAGAGCCCGTGGATAACCACGGATAGAAAGGGTGCTAACACCTTCCCTTTCTATAATCTATCTCCCGAACCGAGAAACATCTCGAAAAGGAATTTTGCTGTGCTTTTGTCCTTTCCTTGTTGGAGAACATAAAAGTCGGTGGCGACTCTTGCTTACCGCGACATTTCGCGAACCGACATTTCAAAACAGTCAGTTCTATTCCCACCGATCACAGAACTGGCGACTCTGTTGGGGATTCCATTATAAGTAAGGTGTACCTTAGGACTAGACCACTCTTGTTTTCAATTGCTTGTTTTGTTTGCTTTAATATTGTGGGCTTGCCTTGGAGTTTCATAGATCCTAACCCGGATCTAGGGGATACCCTTTTAGAAGTAGCAACAAACTGTGAGGGAACTGTGCGGGGTATACCGACACGGTTGAAGCAGTTGCTACGTTGATGTGGCACTTTGGTGAGTACCGGTAACCCTTGAGTCAAGTCAAGGAGAGTACGGGGCTGTCGCGTGGTGTCGTGAAGCATCAACTGACCTTAGGAACCTTACTTGACCATCCTGGCCTCTTTAGGGGTAGTGAGATGACCGACTTTGGTGCAGTCCGAAGTTGGTAGATACTCGATACTACACTCATTGAGGGTTGTTTTCTTGGAATATTTTGGTCGCCATTTAAGTGGCTAAATCAAAACAATGAACATAGAAAACAACCCAATGATATTGAGCTCCTTAGAACCCGATTACTTTTGATAGGACAGGTTTTGAGCTCACCAACTTCAAGAGGGTAGTACCTAGACCTCATGCTGGCCTAAACTCTAAGGGTTGTCTGGTGTGACTTGTGTGCCTTATCATGTTTGCTTTTTATGAATACTTGTGGTGTGTTTTTATCATAACATCATAACATCATAAAGCATCATATGCATTTACTAACCACTTCAAGGGTTCGAATCTTCATCTTTGTTCTTGTTTTGTAGGACATGGAATCTCTCCGCAGAAAGACAATTCAGGTCAACCTTGTAAGGATCCCTCCTCAGCTTAAGGAGCTTACATCCAGGATTCCCGAGAACTCTTCCTTCAGTTAAAGGCATGGTAGACTCATCAGCTTGGTCAACACCAACATTGAAGAAGATATGATAAAAGTTCTCTTCCAGTTCTTTGACCCTTTGCACCACTGTTTTACTTTCCCAGATTATCAATTGGTGCCTACTTTGGAAGAGTTTTCCCAACTTTTGAAGGTTCCTATCCTTAGTCAACTACCCTACAACGGTACGGAAAAGGAACCAAAACTTGAAGAGGTTGCTAAAGCATTACGTCTGCAACCATCTGACATCAAAGGGCATTGGGAAATCAGAAGTGGTATCAAAGGATTCTTGGCAAAGTTCCTGCTTGAGAAAGCACAAGAATGTTGGAATTCCCTTGACCTACAAGCCTTTGAAGAAGTTGTGGCACTCCTTGTCTATGGGTTGGTGTTGTTCCCGAATCCGGATCAGCTTATAGATATCAATGCTGTCAAGATTTTCATGTCCAGGAATCCCATACCTACGTTGCTTGGGGACATCCTCCACTCATGTTACACCTGAACCATGAGAAAAAGAGGTGTTCTCATGTGCTGCACTCCTCTCCTGGCAAGGTGGTTTATTTCGCACCTTCCACAATCAGTTTTGAAGAACGAGCGAGGTTTGAGATGGTCACAACGATTAATGACTCTTACACATGCTGATATACATTGGTGTTCTCGGTCCAGAGAAAATGTCACTATCATTGACCGTTGCGGAGAGTTTCCTAATGTTCCTTTACTTGGAATCAGAGGAGGCATTACTTACAACCCATGTCTGGCTTTGAGACAGTTTGGATATGCTCGGAGGGATGGCCCTCATGACATGTTGATTCCTGACATAGTTTTTGACTTTGACAACGATACGCAAGGACTTCGCCAGAGGTTTATCAGAGCTTGGAGGATGCCTAACAAGGTGGATAGTAAGACACTGGGGCACAAGAACTCCATCCCCCTTGAGCCTTATCTCAAGTGGGTACGAGCCTGCTCCCAGAAGCTTGTGATGCCATATCCTCACATTCTCCCCGTGATCAAAGAGCCAGTTATGGAAGGAGAGGTGCCATACACCATTCAACATCCTGACATGCCGACATCTTGGGAAGAAATGCAAAAGAGCTGGATCCAACTTAAGGAAGAGCGGAATTCTCTTGAAACCAGTCTACATGCCAGTGAGAAGAAGGTCTGGGAGCTCACCAGCCTACTTCACGAGGAAAAGGCCCTCAACACTTACATCGCTCCAAAGAGGATGCACAATGTCTTTTGGGATTAAGTATTTTGTAATATTTCGCCCATGAGGCATTGATGTACTGAACAGATTATTTCTTAATATAACGTGTTTCCGTTTTTGTCTACAACGAATTTGAACTTTCGAGCCCTTGAATGCATTGCATAAATAGCATATCATGCATCATGTGCATAACAGGTACTCTTTTTCACAGGTCACTTATTCTTCTTCGCTGTTTATTTCAGCAGTCATCATGTCTTCTGAACCTACTACTGAACAAGCTATCAAGGCCCTCCAAGCCCAGAACGCCCAGTTCCAAGAGTTGGTCATGAGCTTAGCCCAGGGTCAACAGGAGTTGAAGACTCTGATTCTGAAGAAGAAGAAGAAGAGGACTGTATTGTTCAACACTGGACGGAGGTTTGGGAATGCATTGCAAAATGAGGCTGATCTGGATACTTCCTCTGTAGGGAAAGATAGTCCCCAAGGGGGAAGGGTTCCTAGTCCTGTGGTCTCCGACAACGAGACGAATTACAATGATGAACAGTATCCTCCTGCTGAGGATAGGTACAAACAGCTAGAGGACCGTCTAAGTGCTATGGAGATTCAACATGTGCCCGGGTTGGACTTTGGAGATCTAGGCTTATCCTTTGGGGTGGTGATCCCCCACAAGTTCAAGGCACCTGCTTTTGCAAAGTACGACGGAGCTTCCTGTCCTAAGCTGCATCTCAGATCATATCTAAGGAAGATCCAACTGTATACCTCTGACAAGAATTTGTGGATCCATTTCTTCTAGGATGGTCTTTCAGGGACTCAACTCGAATGGTTCTATCAGCTAGATGGAGCCAGCATTCGTAACTGGGAGGACTTGGTTACTGCGTTTTATAAGCAGTATCAGTATAATTCCGACCTCGCTCCTACGCGTACCCAACTCCAGGGTATGTCACTAGGGACGGGTGAAGGTTTTAAGGAGTATGCGCAAAAGTGGAGAGACCTGGTTGGAAGGGTGCAACCACCTTTGACTGACCGTGAGCTCGTTGATATGTTCCTGGGGACCCTGTCTGGTCCGTTCTTCAACCATCTGATCGGGAATTCTTCTGCTGGGTTTACAGATCTGATCTTGACTGGTGAGAGGATAGAAGCTGGTATCAAGTCTGGGAAGATACAAAAGGGTGCCTCCTCGAGCTCTGAAAAGAAACCTTTCAAGAAGGAATCTAGTGCTGTTTATGGCTCAAGGAGACAGAACAAACCGGAACGCCGCCAAGCTGTCAACGCGGTGGTAATTTCAAAGCCTGTTGCTGCTCCTCAGCAATACAACCAACCAAGGGGTGAGAGACCCAAAAGGCAGTACACTCGGCTCAGTATGACCCTGTCTCAGATATTGCCACAACTACTGTCAACCAATCTGGTAACTGTCAAAGAAGCTCCAAAGGTTGTGAATACAACATCTCCAAAGTACAATCCCAACGCCCGCTGCGCTTATCACTCTGACAGCCCGGGGCATACTACGGATGATTGTTGGGCTCTGAGGAATAAGGTTCAGGACCTTATTGATGCTAAAGAAATACAGTTCAAGGCGCCCGAAAGGCCCAATGTTGTGACTGCTCCCATGCCCCAGCATGGAGTGAATGCTGTGGAAGAAGACCTGTATGTAGCCTCTGTGGATGATATTGTTACTCCGTTGTTGACTGTCAAAAGGAACCTGTTGCTAGCCGGTTTATTTCCGGGATGTAGTAAAGGTTGCCATCTATGTTCTGTTTCACCCGCTGGTTGTCCTTTGTTGAAGTCAGGCGTCCAAAACCTGATGGATAACAAAGAGATCTTGTTCGAGAAGATTGTTGTTCTTGTTGTCCCCACTGAAGAAGTGTCCATTGTTACTATTTTCAACAACTCTCCTAAGGCTCCCTCAAAGAAGCCTGTCAAAATCATGTCTACTCAGAAGATTGCTCCTATCATCATCACTGTTCCGGGGCCCCTCCCCTATACATCTGACAAAGCTGTCCCTTGGCATTATGGGGCAGATGTTTATGTGCTTGGAGCTAAACAAGAGTTTGATACTAGTATCGGCGTCAACAACATCACCGGGCCTGCCAATGTCACTCGTAGTGGTAGACTTTTCTCACCAGATATCGCGCCACCAGCTATCCAGAGACCTCTTGTCATCACACCTGCAAGTGTGTCGGCTTCCTTTCCTGACCAAGTTCCTATTTCTGCCCCTGCTACCGAGTCATCTGACGCTCGGGGCAAAGGGATTGCTACTGATGTGCCTGCCCAGACGGAGGCACCGAAGACAACCACTGTTGAAGCTTCCAAGCAGGAGATGGAAGAGATTCTTAAGATTATCAAGAAGAGTGATTTCAACGTAGTTGAGCAGCTGGGGCACACCCCATCTAATATTTCTATGCTATCACTGTTGTTGTGTTCAGAGGCCCATGCCAAGGCTCTGATTACCTTCCTGAAGACGGCCCACGTGCCACAAGAGACATCAGCTGATCAATTTACCGATTGTGTGGCCAACTTAACTGTTGATAATGGTTTGGGTTTCTCTGACGCCGATCTGACTGCTAAGGGGAAGAACCATAACGATGCCCTTCATGTCTCCATTGAATGCAGGGGCACTACTCTTTCCCATGTGCTGGTTGACACTGGTTCCTCGTTGAACGTATTGCCCAAGAAAGCTCTAGACAGGCTGGATTGTGAGGGTTTAGAGCTCAAGCCAAGTAACATTATTGTCCGGGCCTTTGACGGGTCCAAAAGGATGGTACACGGTGAGGTTGACATTCTAATCAGGGTTGGTTCTCAGGTCTTTGACTCAACATTCTACGTGATGGACATCTGACCATCCTACTCTTGTTTGCTGGGTCGTCCATGGATCCATAAGGCTGGAGCTGTGACCTCCACACTACATCAGAAGCTGAAGTACCCGGTCAGAGGGAAAATTGTGACAGTTCAGGGGGAGGAAGAATATATGGTCAGCCACCTCAACTTGTTCCGGTACATAGAGATGGATGGGGAATTCATTGAGACCCCCTTTCAACATTTTGAAGAGGTTCTTCAGACATTGGCGTCAGCAGAGAATGTGACTGAAGAAGACTCTCCTCTGAAGATGGCTTCCTTAAAGGATGCTCGGGCTGTTATTGAGAAGGGTGAATGTGCAAACTGGGGCCGACTTCCTGATTTCACTCCGAAGACTGACAAGTTTGATTTGGGTTTCACTGCAGAAGCTCAGAGGGATGTTCATAAAGCAAAGATTGGAAGACCTCCTGTGCTCATCACAAACCCGAGAGTGAATGCTATTGAAGACGACACGGAGGAATCTGAATTCGACAGCTGGATCTACCCAACGACCAACGGTGGACCGAACAACTGGACTGTGAAAGACTTCGTACCTATTACTTTTGTCACTCAGTAATGAAATCCTTTGTTTTGAACTTGTAACAAACAATAATTTGAAACTTTATGGCCCGGTGTCTTACCCGGGGAATCGTGGCTTCATTTGTGAGGGCTTTTGTGTGTCATTTGCATATATCATTAATAAAAGCATTGGACGTTTTTTGCATTTCAAATCTTGCGCTCCTTTTCTTTCTTTATTATATATTGCAAAACAGCTATATTTACACACACTCACCTATACAGGTTCCAATCCACTCTGGATCTCACTGGTAACGACTCTGCTACTGCCAGTTATGACTTCGAAAATCCGATCAACTTAGCCGAAGACGAAGGTGAAGATGATTGCGAAGTGCCTGGTGAACTTGCAAGACTGTTACTCCAGGAAGAGAGAGCCATTCATCCACATGAAGAGCCAGTGGAAACGGTAAATCTGGGTACTGAGACAGACAGAAAGGAGGTCAAGATTGGTGCCAATCTGGAGTCTAGTGTGAAACAACGGTTGATTCAGATGCTGCATGACTATGTGGAAATCTTCGCCTGGTCTTACGAAGACATGCCTGGGTTGGATACCGACATTGTGGTTCATCACTTGCCTACCAAGGAAGAATGCCCTCCGGTAAAGTAGAAGGTCCGCCGTATGCGTCCAGAGATGTCCGAGAAAATCAAAGCCGAGGTTATGAAACAATTCGACGCCGGTTTTCTAGCAGTGACTTCTTACCCTCAATGGGTTGCCAATGTGGTTCCAGTGCCGAAGAAAGATGGTAAGGTTCGAATGTGTGTTGATTACAGGGACTTGAACAGGGCGAGCCCTAAGGATGATTTCCCTCTGCCTCACATTGACGTTCTGGTTGACAATACTGCTCAGCATAAGGTATTCTCCTTCATGGACGGGTTCTCCGGTTATAATCAAATCAAGATGGCTCCTGAAGATATGGAGAAGACCACCTTTGTTACTCAGTGGGGCACCTTTTGCTACAAGGTCATGCCATTTGGGTTGAAAAATGCTGGGGCAACCTACCAACGTGCCATGGTTGCTCTGTTTCATGATATGATCCATCATGAGATCGAAGTATACGTCGATGATATGATTGCAAGATCCCAAACTGAGGAGGAACACCTTGACCATCTGCAGAAGCTGTTTGACCGTCTGAAATTGTACAAGCTGAGGTTGAACCCAAACAAGTGCACCTTTGGGGTAAGATATGGAAAACTGCTAGGCTTCGTCGTGAGCGATAAAGGTATTCAAGTGGACCCTGCCAAAGTGAAAGCCATACGAGATATGCCAGTTCCCAAGACAGAGAAAGAAGTCAGAGGTTTTCTAGGACGGCTTAACTACATTGCCCGATTCATCTCACATCTAACTGCTACCTGTGAACCAATCTTCAAGCTATTGAAGAAAGATCAAGTAGTACGTTGGAACGATGAATGTCAGGCCGCTTTCGAAATAATCAAAAAGTATCTCCAAGAGCCACTCATTCTTATGCCACCGGTTGAAGGGAGACCTCTAATCTTATACTTGACAATACTTGACAGCTCAATGGGATGTGTGCTGGGGCAGCATGACGAGTCTGGCCGAAAAGAGCACGCCATTTATTACCTTAGCAAAAAGTTTACCGACTGTGAGACCCGATACTCACTGCTCGAGAAAACTTGTTGCGCTTTGGTATGGGCTGCTCGCCGGCTGAGACAGTACATGTTAACTCACACTACTCTCTTGATTTCAAAAATGGATCCAATCAAGTATATATTCGAAAAGCCTGCCTTGTCCGGAAGAATAGCAAGATGGCAAATGATCTTGACCGAATACGACATCCAGTACACGACTCAGAAAGCAATCAAGGGAAGTGTATTGGCAGACCATTTGGCACACCAGGAAGTGGATGACTACCAGTCCATGAACTTTGAATTTCCAGACGAGAATATCATGGTAGTGACTGATTGTGAAGTCCCTGGACCGGATGAAGGACCTGAGGAAGGATCCCGATGGTCTATGCACTTTGACGGAGCCTCAAACGCTTTGGGTAATGGTATCGGCGCTGTGATCATATCTCCTAAAGGCTCTCATACTCCACTTACTGCCCGACTATGTTTCAACTGCACCAACAACATGGCAGAGTATGAAGCCTGCATCATGGGTCTTCAAGCAGCAATTGACCTAAGGATCAAGTTTCTAAGTGTCTTCGGAGATTCCGCTCTTGTGATCAGTCAGATCAAAGGCGAGTGGGATACGAAACACCCAAATCTTATTCCTTACAAGGAGTATGTGTTGACATTGATTCCCCATTTCAAGGAGATAACTTTTGAACACTTCCCAAGAGAGGAGAATCAGTTGGCGGACGCGTTAGCTACAATGTCTTCTATGTTCAAAGTCAAATGGGACAACGAGGCTCCCCGGATCATTATCTGGAAGTTGGATGAACCTGCACATTGCTGCGATCTTGAGACCGAAGAGGTCACTGAAAAGCCTTGGTATCATGAAGTGAAGAGGTACCTTGAAGCTCAAGAATACCCCGAGGGTGCATCCGTTAACAACAAGAAGTTTCTGAGAAGGTTCGCGACAAAGTTCTTCCTCAGCAATGATATTTTGTACAAGCGAAACCATAATTCAACCTTACTGCGTTGTGTGGATAAGACTGAAGTAGAAAGGATCATGGCAGAGCTGCATGAAGGTACCTTTGGAACCCACTCCAGTGGACATACCATGGCAAAGAAAATCCTTCGGGCAGGATATTTTTGGTCCACAATGGAAGCTGATTGTTACCAACATTCTCGGACATGTCACAAATGCCAGATCTATGCTGATAAGGTGCACATTCCTCCGGTTACTCTGAACGTGTTGACAGCACCTTGGCCTTTTGCAATGTGGGGTATTGATATGATCGGCGAGATCAGACCTACGGCATCCAACGGGCATCGCTTCATTCTAGTGGCGATTGATTACTTCACGAAGTGGGTCGAAGCAACCTCCTATGCTACCGTAACCAAGAACGTCGTGGCACGGTTCATTCGGCACAACCTGATCTGTCGATATAGTGTACCAGAAAGGATCATTACGGATAATGGTACCAATCTTAACAATAAGATGATCACTGAGCTCTGCGAGCAATTCAAGATACAACACCACAACTCTTCTCCTTACCGGCCGAAGATGAACGGGGCTGTAGAAGCAGCGAATAAGAATATCAAGAAGATTGTGCAGAAGATGACAGTGACCTATAAAGATTGGCACGAGATGTTACCATTCTCTCTTCATGGGTACCGTACCTCAGCACGAACATCAACAGGGGCAACTCCCTTTTCCTTGGTCTATAGCATGGAGGCAGTCTTGCCTATTGAAGTCCAGATACCCTCTCTCTAGATAATGAAGGATGCAGGTTTGAGCGAAGATGACTGGATCCAGACCCGACTTGATCAATTAAACCTAATCGACGAAAAGAGACTCACTGCTATTTGTCATGGTCAGACGTACCAAAAACGGATGATCAAGGCTTTTAACAAGAAATTCAGATGACAAGAGTATCAAGTTGGGGACCTGGTAATCAAGCGCATCATTCTATCTCAAGGTAATCCCAGGGGAAAATGGACCCCCACGTACGAAGGGCCATTTGTGGTTAAGAATATCTTCTCAGGAGGAGCGATGATTCTAACCACCATGGATGGTGACGACCTTCCTCACCCCGCCAATGCAGACATAGTAAAAAGATACTACGCATGATAAAAGACCCGCTAGGTTGACACACCTAGGCAAAAATAAGGGCTTCCCGGCGAACCAAAAGGGTTCGGTCAAAAATAAGGGATGAAATGAAAAAATCTGTACACCCGGCAAGTCGAAAACCTGAAAAGGCGACTTGGGAAAAAATGGGTATCCCGGTGGACTGAAAACCCGAAAGGGCGGTCCAGGCAAAAGTTAGGGATAAAGCGTAATACTATGTCTCATTGGATCACCTTGCATCCAGACTTCGGTATCAACAATCAGGCTCAGACGGCACCAATCAGTCAGCTTCATCTTCAACTAAGCAGCAAAGTGATGAGACGCTTGAAGACATAAAGGCGATAGCAGAGTTGGAACCCAGTGGGATTTTTCACATAGCTGTTTTGTTTTCCTTTTCAAATTGTATAAACTCTATTCTGTTCGACGGCGTTCTCTTACTAGGACGTCAGCCTCTTGTACACAAACTCTTATTTACAGGCAAATTTCTAAAATCAATACAAGCTCACTTTTCCAGAAAAATTGTCAATTGTTTTTTCTTTTTCTGTTTTGTTTTGCAAAGAACGTCCAATGTTCATTTTTGATATATGCATTTGACATTAATTGCTGATCATAAATATTTGCATGCGAAACAAAGGGCTAATTACAGGTGACATCAGAAACAGGGGCAATAAGAATTGTCTAAGCGATCTAGTTGCTCTGTCCACCAAGGTACCAAGGTAGGTTCGGCTGAAGAGCGTGGCCAAGATACCTTCACTCTCCGCAGAGTAAGACAAGATTCAACAATACTCTCCCCAAGCAGAGTTGGTCTCCCATCAGCCCTGAAAAGGCACAATATCCCTAGCAAGTTAGCAACGCTCTCCCCAAGCAGAGTTAGTCTACTGTCAGCCCCCAGGAAGTTGGACATCCCCAGAAGATCTCAATATTCTCCGGTAGAGTATACAGATATTCCTCAAAGCAAGCATCCCCGGCAGTCTTAATATAAGATTGTTCCCCGGTGGAATACAGACACCCCAGTGGAGCCACTTCCCCGGTGCAGTCCAAAAGTTTCCCCAGTAGAGTTGAATCATCCTCCCCAGTAGATTCTGGAAGCTTATCCCCAGTAGATTCTGGAAGCTTATCCCTAGTAGATTCTGGAAGCTTGTCCCCTGCAGAGTACCAACGTATCTCTCCCCGACCATGTTCAGAGGTTATTCCCCACCAGAGCCTATAACTGGGTTATCCTCAGCAAATTACAACGGAAGGATCGTCCTTGGCGAAGCTCTTCCTATTCCCAGCAGAGTTCATCAAAATCCTCCAACAGAACTTATCAACGGAATCCCCCAGCGGAGCTATCGCTAAAATCTCAGTGAAGCATCTCTCCCCATAGAGTAATTCCCCACAGAGTAATTCCCTGCAGAGCAATCTCGTCACCAGGTTTATTCCTCAATGGAGCCATCTTCTCCTACCGGTTTATTCTTGCAATCATCTTCGTTCATCATCCCCAGCGGAAACGAAGAACTCTACGCTTCAACATCAGCCCAGGATCTAACGAACTTCCCGGCAGTCGTCAAGGATTTATTTTCCTAGACGAAAATACATTCATAAACATCACATTGTCATACATCATGGCACATGCATATACGCATCATAACACACAATCTCATTTATTTTGAGAACATCATGCATCTCCTACATCATGACATTGCATACAACTAATGTTTTACCTTTTCAGGAAAAAGTCAAATCAAAAGATATTACCATCACCTTTTGAAGTTCCAGATTCGATACCTGTATCTAGCCAGGGCATATCTGTGGGCGACTAATTCCAGATTCAATACCTGTATCTAGCCAGGGCATATCTGTGGATGACTAATTCCAGATTCGATACCTGTATCTAGCCAGGGCATATCTGTAGACGACTAATTCCAGATTCGATACCTGTATCTAGCCAGGGCATATCTGTAGACGACTAATTCCAGATTCGATACCTGTATCTAGCCAGGGCATATCTGTGAGCGACTGATTAGAGGTCTACGCCTGTATCCAGCCAGGAAAGCTATCTCGATCAACCTTTTGAAGTTCCAGATTCGATACCTGTATCTAGCCAGGGCATATCTGCGAGCGACTGATTAGAGGTCTACGCCTGTATCCAGCCAGGAAAGCTATCTCGACCAACCTTTTGAAGTTCCAGATTTGATACCTGTGTCTAGCCAGGGCATATCTGCGAGCGATTGATTGTAGATCTATACCTGTAACTAGCCAGGAAAGTATCTGCATGAAGAGTTTGAAGATCAATACCTGTAGCAAGCCAGGAAACCATCTTTCTTTCTCAAGTATGCAAGTTCTCGCTAAGGAATCTCTTACGCGATCGACACCCCTGGATGGAATCTTTAAGCCCATCTCCACAACTATCCATTACATTTCCAAATGGCATCTATAAGCCAATTCCCGACAAGATTCTGTCACATCTCCAGATTGCATATATAAGCCCATCCTCCTATCCATCATATCTCCAAATGGCATCTGCAAGCCCATTCCCGACATCACATTGCTGATATTCTACTATGCGAGTGCAAATTTCTGGGCACTTTAGTGTTCAATCATCTTCCACCTTCGGATCACGAAAGGCACGCCAGCCAATCTACCTCCTCAGGTTTAAGAAGATTGAACAGGGGCAACTGTTGTACCCCAAAATTTGCCCTCCCATATTCTTCAAGGTTTATCAAGAATCATCTTCAAATGGTTCAAGATTTCTCAAGGGTTGCACAGTCCAAATGCCTCCTAAGCCAGTCAAAATTAGGGTTTTGGTTCTTTCAAGGAATTTGGGGTTTTCAATGGCTCAATCAAGTCTTATAAGCCTATATACATTGTCAAGCATCTACATGTCAAGTCTCAAGACTCACAGTGTCAAATTCCACAGTCAAAAGCTCCATTTGTTCCACAGTCAACTACAGGGGTAAAATGGTCATTTTGCAGTCAAAAGTCAAATTTTTTTGTCAACATCTTATTTTGAGCTCACAATCATCATTTGATCAAATCTTGATCATGATTCCACAAGCATGGCTCAAAAATCATCAAGATGCAAAAGTTACTATTTTTGGACAGTAGAAAAGTCAATTGTATCTTGACCAAGGCATAACTTTTTCATGGTTCATCAGAAAAATCCCATCCAATTCTCATTTTGAAGGGGATGACATTTCCTACAACTCATCTTCACATTCCAAGTCCAAGAAATGCTCTCACAAAAAGTTATCAATTTCTACATTATAGGTCAATTTCAAAAGTCAACAAAAATGCACTTTAAGTCAAAGACAATAACTTGAGATTGGTAAATCCAAATGACATGGGACCAAAGGCATTGGTTATAGGACTTCAAGACCTTTCCAAAATGTCCAAGAACATGTTCATATGATCAAAATTGAGCAAGATATGCATTGGAGAAGTTGGGAAATTTTTATGAATTTGCAAAAGTCAACTTTGCTCAAAACACCATGTTTTTGCTAATGGGCCTCAATTTGCTTCTTGAAACTTTATCCAAGGCTTATGCACGACCCATTGAGATTATTTGAATTTATTTTCTTATTTTTTATTAATTAATTGGATTTTTAATTGACTTTAATTCATTTAATTAATTTAAAATGTAGGAAATTCAAAGGTTTGATTTTTCAATATTTTGGTGAAGCAAACAAGCTCAATATATGCTGGCAAATTCGTGTGCACATCAAGGGGACAAAAATCTCCAAGTTTGGCATGTTTTTCCAATCAAAAAGATTGAAAATTATTTGATTTTCAATCAAATATTGAAACCATAATTCCATGGATTTCTTGGCCAAGATTTAACCTAATTCCATTCTACTATAAGTACACAACCTAAACCTAATGCATTGGACGTGAAAATTGCTGCACACAAAGCCATAACAACATTGAAAAAATTCAAAGAAACTTGAAAACTGTTCTCTAGGTTCCAGGCCAATTCAAGGGCTTTTGTGGATTCAAATACACTGCTGGAGGTTCCCAAGACGATTTGCAATCAGTTTCCAGCTTCATAGCTCCAAGAATCGCTAGTTTCAGAACCACGGTTTGCATATTTCTTTCATAATCGTAATTCATTATTCATGCATCATTGACGTAATTTTTTGTGTGTTTTGCATTGCTAGAACTCCTCTGAAGCTAATGGTACAGGTTAATTGCATTATAATGTCCAGGATCATAAAACGCCATTGATGAATTCTAGGGTTTTTGAGTTCTCAAATTGGGGCTTTCCCATACAGGAAAAATTGGAACCCCTAATGCACATGGTTGAACTCGTTGCATTCAGACGAACCTAGTGGAACCCTCGCGAAATATTTATATAGCCTAGGATTCTATTCGCTATTTTTCCTCATGCCAAATTGTGGGGGTTAAAAACCCCCGCTATCTATTTGTTTTTGTTACAGGCAAACGAGGAAGATGACTAGGTGGTGACATGCCATTGGTTCATTCAAAACGCGCGCGTTATTTTTTCTCTTTCCAGCATATGAATTGTTTTTAAATATTATATTTGTTGTTTATTATATTAACAAAGCGTGCAAGATGGCTCAGTGGCTAGTGAGGTGGCTGGTAATCATTGGGACATGGGTTCGATTCCCAGGTCCATCCAAAGCTCTATATTATTTTGTTTAACGTGATCATGTGCAGGCTATCCAAAGCATTCCATCATACACCTCAAACAATCAGGCGCCAAGTGGCCACAGCCCCAAATCCAATGGCCATGAGATGTTGACTATGGTGTTCCCAGTCAACCAGCGTCCTGGACGATCCAGAAAGTCATAAGGGCTTGAGTGTTATTGGGCCAGATTTCCAATCAACACCTCCTAAGGGCCCAGCACCCCCCTGGTTTCTCTATTATTTTCTTTTGTTAATTTCTATTTAATCTTTTCATTAATTATTATTATTAGTATTTAATTAACAAATTAATTATTTTCACAATAAATTCAGAAACCTAAAATATTATTTATTGTTTATTAAATTCACTATTAATTATTTTTTGTAAATAAATTCTAAATATAATTAATTTAGTTTAATTAGGTTAAATTTGACTTTTTTTCATAATAAATAAAATTAGCCTAGAATTAGGGTTTTGATCATTTTAATTTCTTTTTATTTATTTCATTAAAACATAAAAAACTAAAAAATACTTTTTTCTTGTAATTAATTAATTAATTAGTAAATTAGGTTAAATATTAATTAAATGCAAAAAAGGACCTAAAATTCATTCTTTCTCAAAAAGGGTCAAAACCCTAAGGACGTCCTGATTCAATTTCTTTTCGCGCATCTTATTATTTTGATCATATTTATGTATATGTTCCGAGAATGTAATAGATAATTAGGACTTTTATCGCTTTCTTTATTTTCCCGCATTTACTTTCCAAAGGGTTATATTTTTAGCGATGTAAATACCCGACGCCTTGTAATAGCGTAGATTCACTTTCCGCAATTTATTTTCCGCATAATTATTAACTATTAACTATGCATGACAAGACTTGCCTGAAATTAAAATCAAAACGTAGCTCACAATGATACATGTGCAAAGATAATATAAACTGAATCCTGACACACATGCACATGCCACTCCTAGGGTATGCCTCACTTGGTTGCCTCGAGGTGGTCATTAAGTATAAGGTGTTTTAGAGGTCGCCCTCCTGTCTAAAGATCCAAGTTGCCTCGAAACGGTTGCCTCGGATAAAAAGGATCTAGGACATTAGGGTTACCGCTAAGGCGTCCTACTATTGCTTTGGTGACCACACATGTCCCTATAATCGAATTGACCCGAATAACTCCAACGACTGTGCTACCTACTTCTCAATAGTGGGATAGTACTGTCTAAAGGACTCTTACACATCTTAATTCCTTAGAGTAGGTAGATTTCTCCTGGGTACTTGCTCTTTTCAAAAACAAAACAAACTTTTCGCACTCACACTTTCAAAAAGCTTTCAAACAAATACTTCATACACTCTTGAGGACTGATACAAGAGTTACCTAGAAGTTTTCAAAACGAAACTTTTTCAAAACCCACAAACACAAGAAAAGCAAACAATTTTTTGAAACATAGTGAGCAAGTACCTAAGAGCCCGTGGATAACCACGGATAGAAAGGGTGCTAACACCTTCCCTTTCTATAATCTACCTCCCGAACCGAGAAACATCTCGAAAAGGAATTTTGCTGTGCTTTTGTCCTTTCCTTGTTGGAGAACATAAAAGACGGTGGCGACTCTTGCTTACCGCGACATTTTGCGATCCGGCATTTCAAAATAGTCAGTTCTATTCCCACCGATCACAACCTCCTTAAACACTGATGTCCAAAATTAGGGTTTTAGATTGCACAAGGATTTTTGGACTTCCTATGCCCCATATGACTTTCATGGATAATTATATATCCCCAAGATTACTCATGTTAAGTTTCAAGCCTTGGATCACATCTTTGATCAGTCAATTGTGCAGTTGACCTAAAAATCAGTTGTATTGGAAAAAAGTCAACTATGGCCAATTTACAGTCAAACTTCATAATTTTTTATCCACATCAATATTTTAAACTCATATGTATCATTTGATCAAGTTTGGACCACAACTCCTCAAGAAATTTGATCAAATATCCAAAAGGGCAAAATGGTCAAAATTAGGGTTTTGACTGGGAGAGGGAAATCTCTGATTTTTGACCTAGCAAATGGTCAATTGGTTTAAGGAATGATCTCAAGAGTACAATTGCATAATTTTGACCTAATGACATGGTTCAAAACATTGCAAGTCCATTGGATTGACAAATGAATTTTTCAGTCAATTGATCAAAAGTCAACTGTATACTGAAAAGTCAAACTCTGATTTTTTGGTCAAATTCAAGTTCCAAAGATCATAATTCATCAAAACATGTCAAAATATGAAACTTATTCATCAAGGAATCAAAAAGTCAAGATTTCATTTTGAAAAGTCAAAATTTCTAAACTTAGAAATTTTTCTAAGTGTTGGAAATTTCATATTTTTTCACAATTTTGAACAAAATTTTCACCATGATGCAAAGTGATTCAAGAGAAACTTCCAACATGATAGTTGTAGATCTCCATGAAATATACAAATTTTTTTCACACAATTTCTTCCAAAATTTCTTGGATCTCAAGTTATAACTTTATGAACATAGGGTCATGAAACAAAACACTTACTGAAATTTTGCCCTAATTTGGTCAGGATTTTGACCTAACTTCGTGGCACTTTTTCATATAGTTCCAAGGGGAATCTTCAAAAGTAATTCAAATATGGGTTGTAGAGAACATTTCAAGCTTTCTAAAATGACCAAGAACTCCTTGAGATCATTCTTGAGTAGGGAGAATCGAAGAGATGAAGTTAGGGTTTTATCACTTTAATTACAAGTCATTTTAGTGATGAAAAAAATTCAAATTCAAAGTTGTGATGCATTAACTCTACTCTTCAGGCCTCAAACTTATTAGGAACTCCATAATTAATGGTTTACACGGCTGTTAGAGGGCTCACTTCAAGCATTCAATGCATGGACATGTTTTTTATCCATTTTTAGAAGAAATGTTACATTGCCATTTTGATAAAGCAACTTTTTGTACAAAACTTGTTCTTGAGCCTTGCACTTGTTCTCTTCTGATCAAACCAATCCTATAACTCATGAGAAATGTTTCAAACACTTACAATCACCCATCCCATGCTTGTACCTCATCTTGAAACTTGTTTCCCTCTTTTCTTCAAAATCAAGTAACCTAGCCAAAAGCTAGAAACTTGTACTTCTGACTTGCCAATGCACTCAAACACTTTTGTTTATACATACACAAACCATTTGACACAATGACATAAATGCTCAAGCCTTAAAAGAACCTAGAACTCAGAATCACACTTCACACTTCCATTTTCATATAAACTGACCAAAAACTTGAAACTCATAATCTACTCGTGCGTTTCTTGGCCTTTTAGTTTCTAAAGTTTCTAAACATCACATAGAATCAATCCCAAACCCTGTTTTATAACTGTAACACCATTAACACCATCCTCCATTTTCAAAAACTCAACTCTGCACATTGACTTCTCCAGACCATTTCATCCATCCATTGCTCAAACTAACCATTGCATTAGCTTCCTGGGACCTCAAGGAAGCTAACCTGATCATCACCATCACCTGAAACAAGCTCAAACTCAAAACACGATTTCTAGTTTTGAGGTAAATTTTCTCAACTTGGAACTCTTCATACATGCATCATCAATAGTTTATTTATGAACAAAACATGTAGATATCATTGCCCTAAAGCTAACCATGTCCATAGTTTCCATTAGTTTTGCTTGAGCTTAGAGAATTTTGAAACTGGAATTTTTGAGATTTTTAGGGTTCAGATTAAGGCCATTAAAATTCATGCTTATCTTTGATCTATAGTTTTAATGCTTTACATTTCTGAAACCGTGAGAAAATTTTCTACAAGTTTCATGTTTACAGTTTTCATTTTTGATGAGAAATGAGCAAGTTACAGTTGGTCTGGCTGGAGGTTGAAGATGAAGTCTCCAGGGCGCGTTATGCCTTACATATTTATTATTTTGCTTATGTTAACGGATGTATAGCCACTCTAGTGGTAGAAGCGCGCGCCTGTAACCTATGGGACCTGTGTTCGAGCCCCAGTGGTACCCTTTTGGTTATTTTTCATATTTTTGCATTTCTTATCTTTTTTGCAGGCGCTGGACCTTGTTGGGCTGTTGGTTTTTTTTATAATATTTTTACTAGTTAACCCCCTGCAGGTTGTTTGCACCCCTGGCCCAAGTTTATTTATTTTTCTTTTTTTATTTTTATTCATTTCATTTTTATTCCCTTAAATATTTTTCTAATATTAAAAAAATCACAAAAAAAATAGATTTTCACTTTAACTTAGTTTATTTTATTTTTCTCACAAAAAATATTTTTTATTTAACTACATATTATTTATTTTTATGGACTAGTCTTGTAAATTAAATTAAAACTAGGTTAATATTTATTTTCTTTTACACCAATTAAAATATATTATCTTAATTTTAAAAAAAAGGCCAAGAATACTTTATAACATTATAAATATTTTCAAGACATAAAAATACCAAAAAATACTTTTTTCTAAACTTATTTTCATTAATCAATAGAACTAGGGTTTTATTAAAAATCTTTTCTTAAATAAATTCAATTTTAATTAATTATTTTCTTTAATTAATTAGGTTAAAACAATTTCCCTTTTTCTCATAAAAATCCAAAATACCCATTTTCTTAGCAATTACATTTCTTGTATATTTATTTCATCTTGTACATTTAAATTCCTTGTACATTAATACCCATTTAATATGGTTGTAATAGATTAACTAGGTTTATACTCTTGCAATCCCCATTTACAAATTGTACACCCCCTTCCCACAAATGTTGTAATAGCTTAGTAACTTTAAATTCCGCAATTTATCGCTTTATATATAACATGTTAGTAATTAGGGTTTGTATGGAAAGACTAAAACCAATACTTAGAAAACCCTAATTCAAGACAAAAACAAGCATGAAAATAATACACTTGCACACAAGCACCCATAGAGTTATTCCACTTGGTTTCTTTATACAAAATGGCCATATTACACATGTAAGGTATCTTAGCAAAAACAAACAAATACAAGATCATAGTCCCTCGATGACGCTATCTAAGTTGCCTTTGAAATGATATTAGCCCCTAAAAGAGAATACTAAGATACCTTGCAACATTGCTAATCATGGTTATACGATGACCCACGCTCGTCCCGTTTACATCCAAAGATATGGTTACTTACCAAATCAATGGTAAGAAAACAATGTCAAAAGAAAATAAAATGAACAAGAAAGACTTTTGAGTAGGTAGAATGCTCCTAATTACTTGCTCAATTTCAAACAAACATCCTTGATATTTTCAAAAACCAACACTTACACTTTCAAAACATCTTACAAACTTGAAAACATTTTCAAAAGATCAAACATCTTTGTATACATTCTTACAAACAATAATCATTACAAAGATTGCCTAAACAATGGCCTCTTTACAAAATACTTTCAAAAACCACACGAAGCACAATTTCAAACAAAAGCAAGTGATCTAGCAAGTAACCAAGAGCCCATGGAAAACCATGGATGAAAAGGGTGTTAATACCTTCCCTTTTTTATAATCTACCCCCCGAACTCAAGAAACAATCTCAAAGGTCTTTCCTGTGCTTTTTCACCTTTTCCTTTTGGATAAAAGAAAAGTCGGTGGTGACTCTTTCTAACCGCAACATTTGCGATCAAATATAAAATCTTCAAGTCAGTTCTCCCACCGTATCACACCCTACTATCTTGTATTTTGAAACATTATTCCCTTGATGAACTGATTTTCTGGATCAATCTTCTATTGATTGAGCCTCGCAGTGGTTTGCCCCTATATTTGAGTTCCTTGAAGGGTATGCCCATCAACCTCTAGGATCTAGAGGTAGTACCCTCATAAAGAACTTAGACTTCACCATGGACTTGATATAGATTGCCCCAAGTATCCAAATTTTGAAGAGTTTGTACTTGAAGTTGCTTGAAGGGGAACTTGGACCCTACATGCAGTAGGATGAACTTGATATGCACTGCCCCAATATTTGAATCTCGAAGGTTGCCCCTGATTATTAGGGCTTTGCGAAGTTGTCGAAAGAGGAAACTGAGTCCTACCATGTTGTGATATGACTTGATTAAGTAATTCCCCTTCGAAAGGTATGCCCATGATTGAATGGTGATTTTAGATGTAACACAAGTTGATTAAATCTCAGAATGATCACCACTTGTTAATAGGATACCCCTATGATCACTAGTCTTGCTTATGATTATAGGGTTCTTTTTTGGATGCTTTTCTCCTAGTTATGAGCTTCCTGGAAATGATCGCTTTTGATTAAACCAATCTTGAGATCTCCTTTGATGCTAAGTGTCTATTCGTAGATAAAATTGTACATTTTAAAAAGTAATTATGTTTAATATACATGCAAGTTTTGAAATCGAAGTTTGTTATGGAATAAAAATGGATGATTAGGGATGGAGATTCGAAGAAGCGAAGTGGTCAGCAATAATTTTAATAAACATAGGAGTCAGTTTAACACAATTTTTTCTGAGTATACTTTCATAGTTAACCTTGTTTCAATTAGGACTTTTGAAGGTTGTACATGGCCATGGTTTGTGGTTTAAGAAACAAAGGATATGAGGCTCAAATTTTGTTTAGCCCCCCTTATTCTCCTTGATGTTCTCCAATCTTAAGTTCAATTAATCCAATGGATGCATTCATTCTACAAGAGAATTTTCGTAGTCGTAGTGATGGTGATAATTGTAGTTGTTTAGTTGTTGGCATGCATTTTTGGTAAAACCAGGTGTGTGAATGTCATGACTGATGTCATAACATTCTAGTTACTGATGTATTAGGTACCTTTGCAGAAAAATATTGTCATACAGGTGCTGCTGTTTATAAGTGTGTATCTGAGCATTTTGCAAAAAGATCATATTTATCAAAATTAGCAAACAGGAATTCAAATGTCATAACAAATGTTAAGACATCCTGTTCTGAACTAACAGTTATGCAGTTTGGGTAATTCTGAGTTTTTTCAGGAAAATGACTCAGTCTTTCCAGAACAGAAAATCTCGTGGACTTGGGGTTAACCTAGCTCAACCCTAACCTGGTTGATAAAGTCCTGTGACCTAGTCTTAAGGTCAAACGGAATTAACCCTAGCTTTTTGTGGAAACCCTAACTGAAGATGCAGCTGCTATATATTCAACAGAGCTGCTGTTTTGGAATCAATCCCTTTTTGACAGAAGATCATTTTAGAAGCTGTATAGTTTTAACTATTGTAATCCAAGCAAGTATCATTGTGATAAGTGTCTTGGAATAGGCTTTAATTGTAAGGGTTGTGTATCACTCAAAGCTTTGAAGCAAGAGTGTTTTTGTGTCCCTTGACTAAAGCTTTGAAGCAAAGTCAAGTTAGGTTTATGTATCACTCAAAGCTGTGAAGCAAGAGTGTTTGTGTTGCTTGATTAAAAAGCTGTGAAGCATAATCAAGTGTATGTTTTGAAGAGTGTCTTCATCAATTCATTAGTCAAATTGTTTTTAAGTATCGCTGCTGTGATTGAGGGGGAGTGAGTAGGAACTCAGGTTTAAGTTGTACTTAGATTGAAGTTGCATTGGGTAGGTCTTAAGTGAAGGAGATAAACTGGTTGGTTTATTCCTGAATTAATATCTCTTATAGTGGATTTCCTCCCTGGCTTGGTAGCCCCCAGAGTAGGTGTTGTTGCACACTGAACTGGGTAAACAATTGACTATGTTCTTTACTGTTTTTGTATTTACTGTCTTATAGAAAGTCAGATACGGTGTTATAACATTGAACGTGACATTGAGTATCTGCAGCCAGAATTTCAATTGGTATCGGAGCAGGCACCCTGCCTGTATTACTGGGTGAGATCTAGGGATATCACTTTCTGGCACTATGGACAAAGAAGGAGTTTTTGGAAATAGACCACCCATTCTGGATGGAACAAATTATGACTACTAGAAACCTCGTATGATTGCCTTCTTAAAATCTCTGGACAAAAAGGCTTGGAGAGCTGCTGACAAAGGATGGAACCATCCCACTATAACTGAGAAAGATGGGACAATCAGTCTGAAGCCTGAGGAAGATTGGAGTAAAGAAGAAGATGAGTTAGCCCTGGGAAATTCCAAAGCTTTAAATGCCTTGTTCAATGGAATTGATAGAAACATTTTCAGACTAGTACATCAATATGAACTGGCCAAGGAAGTTTGGGACACTCTCAAAACTACCCATGAGGGCACTTCCAAAGTAAAAATGTCATGGCTTCAAATGTTGACTACCAAGTTTGAGAATCTAAAAATGATGGAAGATGAAACCATTCATGAGTTTCACATGAACATCTTGGAGATTGCCAACACCTCAGGAGCACTGGGAGAAAAGATGTCAGAAGAAAAATTGGTAAGAAAGATTCTCAGATCCTTGCCTAAAAGATTTGCAATGAAGGTAACTGCCATAGAGGAAGCCCAGGACATCAGCAAGTTGAAAGTGGATGAACTTATTGGGTCTCTTCAGACTTTTGAGATGGGGATCACTGAAAATGGTGACAAGAAGAACAAGAGCATAGCACTTGTATCCAACACTGATGTTGAAAACAAGGAGGATGAAGAAGAAAATATTTCAGAAGCTATAGCCATGCTTGGAAGATAGTTCAACAAACTCATCAAAAGAATAGATCCAAAGTCAAGGTCTAATGTTCATAACATTCCCTCTGACATTGACAGTTCCAGCAGAAGACCAAGGTCAGAAGAGAAGGGAAATCAAGGCAGAGGAATTCAATGCCATGGTTGTGAAGGATATGGGCATATTCGAGCTGAATGTCCTACCTTTCTTAAGAAACAAAAGAAAGGAATGACTGTTACTTGGTCTGACTGTGATTCAGAAAGTAATTCTGAAGAAGAATCTGCCAAACTAGTTACTGCTCTAACTGGTGTTTGTACCTCTGAAAGTGACACTAGTGATGAAGAGGTTACATTTGAAGAACTGGCTGATACTTACAAGAAATTGTGTATCAGAAGTGCTGAAGTCTGTGTGCAGAATGAGAAACAATCAAAACTCATCATAAAGCTGAAGGATGAAAAAAGGGCAAACCTTGAAACTATAAGTCATCTAGAAGGGGAATTTCAATTGCTGAACTCACAACTGAATCAAATGACCAAATCTGTCAAGATGCTGACTAATGGAACAGACAAATTGGAAGAGATCCTTCAGGTTGGACAAAATGTGGGAAACAAATCTGGACTAGGATTTGTGGAAGCTAAGAAATCTGTTGCAGACAAGAAGATCAGGCATGTTAAACAAATGTCAAAGCAGATGTCTCAACACAACTCTCAACATCAGAAACAGAGATATATGAAGAAAAAGTACCAAAGATGGAGATGTCATCATTGTGGGAGGTATGGCCACATAAAGCCTTTCTACTTAAAATTGCATGGATACCCTAATCAAAACTCAGGTGTTAAACCTAAGTCAAAAAGGGTACCACATACTCCTCAATGGAAGAAAAAGGCTACTGCCCTGATAGCCCACACTTCCCTGAGGGTCTCTGCAAAGGAAGACTGGTACTTTGACAGTGGGTGTTCCAGACACATGACTGGAATCAAGAACCTCCTCAATAATGTTAAACCTCACACCACCAGTTTTGTGACCTTTGGAGATGGTGCTAAAGGTGAAATCAAAGGAGTTGGTAATTTGGACTGCTCTGGAGTTCCAAGTCTGAGTGAAGTACTGCTGGTAAAAGGGCTGACTGCTAATCTCATTAATATCAGTCAATTGTGTGATCTAGGATTCAAGGTCAATTTCTCAAAATCTGAATGTCTAGTAATTAATGAAAAACAAGAAATTATAATGAAAGGAGTCAGATCTAAAGACAACTGTTACTTGTGGGAGCCTGAGAACACTAATTTCTCCTCTGTGTGTTCCATTGCAAAAGAAGAAAAAGAGGTGAAACTGTGGCACCAAAAACTTGGCCATCTTCATCTAAGAGGTATGAAAAGGATTATCTCCATGGAGGCAGTCAGAGGGATTCCAAGACTGCAAATTGATGAAGGAAGAGTTTGTGGTGAATGTCAGGTTGGTAAGCAGACTAGGATGTCACATCCAAAGTCAAGACATCTGACCACCTCTAAGGTTCTAGAACTTCTTCATATGGATCTGATGGGACCAATGCAAGTGGAGAGTCTTGGTGGAAAAAGATATGCCTATGTGGTTGTGGATGATTTTTCCAGATTCACCTGGATTAACTTCATTAGGGAAAAATCTGATGTATTTGAAGTTTTTAAAGAATTGTGCAAAAGAATTCAAAGAGAAAAGGAAGGGTGTATTGTCAGAATCAGAAGTGATCATGGCAAGGAATTTGAAAACAGCAAGTTTGATGATTTCTGTTCCTCAGAAGGAATTAGTCATGAATTTTCTTCTCCTATAACTCCTCAGCAAAATGGAGTTGTGGAAAGAAAAAACAGGACCATACAGGAATCTTCCAGAGCAATGATACATGCCAAAAGACATCCTATGTATTTTTGGGCTGAAGCTATGAATACAGCCTGCTATGTCCATAACAGGGTCACCTTGAGAAAGGGAACCTCATCCACCATATATGAACTCTGGAAAGGAAGAAAACCAATTGTGAAGTACTTCCATGTGTTTGGCAGCAAATGCTATATTCTGGCAGATCGTGAACAAAGAAGAAAATTGGACCCTAAAAGTGATGAAGGCATATTTCTAGGATACTCCTCAAACAGCAGAGCTTATAGAGTATTCAATTCCAGGACCAAAGCCATGATGGAATCAATAAATGTTATAATTGATGATTATCATGAGGAAATAGATGTCCCTTGTAATGTTGAGACATTCTTTGAGACTTCAACCCAACATAATGATCTACCCAACACCACCACAACAGAATCTGAATCAAAGGAAGCTAGCAAGATCCCTTCCATCAGAATTCAGAAGGATCATCCAAAAGAGCTCATCATAGGAGATCCCAACAGTGGAGTCATTACAAGATCTAGAGAAATCATCTCAAACTCTTGTTTTGTGTCCAAAATGGAACCAAGAAATGTCAAAGAAGCTTTAACTGATGAATACTAGATTGGAGGAATGCAAGATGAACTGAACCAATTCAAGCAACATGAAGTTTGGGAACTGGTTCCTAGACCTGAAGGAACTAACATCATTGGCACAAAATGGATTTTCAAGAACAAATCAGATGCTGAAGGAGTTGTCACCAGGAATAAGGCAAGACTTGTTGCTCAAGGATACACTCAGGTTGAAGGGGTTGATTTTGATGAAACCTTTGCACCTGTAGCCATGCTGGAATCAATTAGACTCCTATTGTCAATTGCTTATCTTCTGAAGTTCAAGTTATTTCAGATGGATGTGAAAAGTGCCTTTCTAAATGGGTACTTGAATGAGGAAGCTTATGTGGAACAGCCTAAAGGCTTTGTGGATCCAAATCACCCTGATCATGTCTACAAATTGAGAAAAGCTCTATATGGCCCAAAACAAGCTCCTAGAGCATGGTATGACAGGTTAACAAAGTTTCTCTCAGACAAAGGATACAGAAAAGGAGGCTTGGACAAAACACTCTTTGTCAAAATTGAAGGAGGGAAGTTGATGGTTGCCCAAATATATGTTGATGACATAGTGTTTAGAGGAATGTCAGAACCTATGGTTAAACATTTTGCTGACCAGATGCAGGCTGAATTTGAAATGAGTCTCATGGGAGAACTAACTTATTTTCTTGGACTGCAAGTCTCACAGATGGAGGACTCAATCTTCTTATCTCAAAGCAAGTATGCTAAGAACATTGTAAAGAAGTTTGGTATGGAGAATGCCAGTCACAAAAGGACTCCTGCTCCTACTCATTTAAAGCTTTCCAAAGATTCAAGTGGGGTTAAGGTGGATCAAAGTCTGTACAAAAGCATGATAGGAAGCTTGTTGTACTTAACAGCCAGCAGATCTGACATTGCTTTTGCAGTTGGAGTTTGTGCAAGATACCAAGCGGATCCTAAAGTCAGTCACATCAATCAAGTGAAGAGAATTTTGAATTATGTGAGTGGAACTTACAACTATGGGTTGCTATACTCTCATGGCTGTGAACCAACTCTGACTGGTTACTGTGATGCTGATTGGGCTGGTAGTGCTGATGATAGAAAGAGCACCTCTGGAGGATGTTTCTTCTTGGGAAATAATCTGGTTTCCTGGTTCAGCAAGAAACAGAATTGTGTGTCTCTCTCTACTGCTGAAGCTGAATACATTGCAGCTGGTAGTAGCTGTTCTCAAATGATCTGGATGAAACAGATGCTTACTGAGTATAATGTCACACAAGATGTTATGACATTATACTGTGACAATCTGAGTACAATCAACATTTCCAAGAATCCCATTCAGCATAGTAGGACCAAACATATTGACATAAGACATCACTTTATCAGAGACCTTGTAGAAGAGAAGACAATTAAATTGGAACATGTTGCCACTGAGCTACAGCTGGCTGACATTTTTACCAAGGCACTTGATGCAAATCAATTTGAAAACTTGAGGGGTAAGTTGAGTATTTGCCAACATGAGGAATTGTAGCAATTAATTTTGCTTAAAACAAGGGTTAAAGGAGTTATGCTTGTTAAATCTGTTCTGATTGGGTTAACCTTATATTTCCCCATTTCCTTCAATTCTTTTAAGAAGTTGAACATACACTCCTTTTCTCTCTATCAGATTTTTCTCTCCAGTTGCTATTGGTCTTCTAAGACTGTCAAAATGTCTCAAACACCATCATCATCCAATACGACTATTTCGACCTCTTCCTCTGATCAAGATTCTAGGGCAATCTCATCCTGCCTGGATTCTGAAGTCTTGGAGATCGCTCCTCTTAGAGAAGTGGAATCTAACCCCACCAAGGTCAAAGAGCTGAGAACAAGGCATGCAGGAAGGTCCCAAGCTACTGC